>CM016620.1:33542673-34274411 GCA_005393395.2 Gossypium australe
ATTTCTAAGGATATATTGGTATATGTGGAGTTATGCCTCGTATTTTTTGGCTTTTCTTCTCTCAGTTAAACTCTGTTTTTTGTTTGCCACTTAAACTTTGATTAGTGTAGGTTATTTTAACAATAGTTTTCTACTTAAACTCTAATTAGTGTAGGTTATTTTGATATTATTTGACCTAGAAATTTAGCCTATAAATAGGTCCTTTTTCCATCCTAGAAAAATAACCCATTACACATTTTTGTATTAGCTTTTACAAGCTTTTAGAAAATTTTGTATTTACATTTTGAGTGTTCTTATTTTGAGTTTTGGGGTTTAGTTTTATCTCCATTTTTTTTTACTTTTTATTTTTTTTCATTTTAGTGAAATTATATTTGCCTGTAGTTTTTTATTTTCTTCGGAGGAGTTTTTTCACATAAAATATTTGTGTTTGATCTTTTTAATTTCTTCGTTATTTTAATTTTTCGTTGCTTAAACTGGGTTTATCCTCAACAAACTGGTATCAGAGCTAGTTTGATTTCCACAATTAACCCATTCAGAGATGGCACCAACAAGGTTTGATATTGATAAGTTCGATGGCATCATAAAGTTCAATTTGTGGCAAGTCTAGATGATGACAATTTTGATTCAGGATAATTTTGAGAAGGTCCTTATAAAGAAGAAGTATGCGACATGGATAAATTAGAATGAGATAAGTTAGATAAAAAGGCTTTATCCATGATTCACTTATATCTAAAAAATAATGTGTTGTAGGAGGTTTTGATGGAGAAAACGACGTTCAGCTTATGAAAAAGGTTAGAAACCCTTTTGCGACAACGTCTCTTACTAACCGATTAGTGTTGTAACAATAGTTGTACACATTCCGCATAGATGAAGGTGAGCACCTTAGAGATCACATCAGTCTATTTATTACTCTTTTGAATGATTTAAAGAATGTTGAGTTTCAGATTAATGATGAAGATTAGGTTGCGTTATTATTGTGCTCTTTACCCCTTTCATACAAGTTTTTCAATGAAATCCTAATTTATGGCAGAGATAATCTCTCATTCGAGGATGTGAAAGGTCATTCGTTAAGCAAAGACAAACTAGACAATGATTTTGGTTCGAATAGCAAGTCAAATAGGAAAGTCTCGATTTTGGTAGCATCAAGGATTCAAGACAAGAGATGTCGTTATTGTAAGAAGTTAGGTCACATCAAGGAAAATTGTAACAAACTGCGAAATAAAATGGCTGCTGAGAGCAACGAGGAAGATTTAGCTAATGCTAATTTGGCCAATGACAAGGGTGATGATTTCTTGTTGGTGTCAACAAGTGAAAACTCCGAGCTTACATCCGAGTGGATCCTGGATTCGAGGTGTTCTTTTCATATGTGTCCCAACAGGGACTGATTCTCCATATACAGTTCAATTGAAGGTGGACTTTTGCGTATGCGGAATGGTTCACCCAGTAAAGTAATCGGTATTGGTACTATTCAGATCAGGATGCATGACGAGAAAATTAAGACATTGTCAGATGTCAGGCATGTGCTTGGCTTAAAGAAGAATCTCATCTCCTTTGGAATTTTGGACTCAAAGGCTTGTAGAATTAACATCAAGTCAAACAACATTAATGTACCTCGTAGGGCTATCATTTTGATGATAGGTAAAAAGATTGGCAATCTTTATGTTTTGGAAGGATCAATAGTGATCGGTTAAAAAAGGCGTCCCTCGTCCGTTAAGGAGTGAAAGTCGACTTGTTTGAAGTGGAGACAACTTGGTCATAAGAGGGAAAAAGGTATGACTGTTTCATATAAGAGAGGTTCTCTTTTGGATGCAGGTTTTGAAAAGATCGGGCATTGTGTTCGTTGAAATCAAACTCGGGTTAGTTTTAATTTGATAGCGCACAGGTCGAAGACTAGAAGACTTCCAGCTTCTAAACACAACTTTGACTCAGTTAATATCCTGCATAGTTCGAGAAAAGGCCATGGTGGGCTTTGGCAAAGAAGACGTTGTGAAAATACGAGTCAAGGTGGAAATTTATGGAGTTATGCCTCATATTTTTAGCTTTTCTTCTCCCAGTTAAACTCTGTTTTTAGTTTACCACTTAAACTCTAATTAGTGTAGGTTATTTTAATATTAGTTTCTCACTTAAACTCTGATTAGTGTAGATTATTTTAATATTATTTGACCTAGAAATTTAGCCTATAAATAGGTCTTTTTTCCACCCTAGAAAAATAATCCATTACACATTTAGGTATTAGGTTTTACAAGCTTTCAGAGAATTTTGTATTTATGTTTTGAGGGTTTTTATTTTGGGTTTCGGGGTTTAGTTTTATGCCTACCTTTTCTACTCTTTGTTTTTTCATTTTAGTGAATTATCTTTGCCCGTGATTTTTTATCCTCTTCGGAGGGGTTTTTCCATGGAAAGTATTTGTGTTCGATCTTTTCAATTTCTTCGTTACTTTACTTGTTCATTACTTAAACTGGGTTTATCCCCAACAATATATCCTTAGAATGTAACACCCCTTACTCGTATTCAACGTCGGAACCGGGCACGAGGCATTGTAACATCCTAAAAAAAATTGAGTATCGATATGTTGCATGTTTTGGTGTTTAGCTTGTGAATGATTAATTTGTGTGCTTATTATAGTCATAAGAAGGCTCGAGATTTATTCGAAATTAGAATAAATTTTAGTAATGAGTACTTTATTGAAGTGGAACAAGTGACCCTGATGCTTAAGGGAATTTAATTGGTAAAAGTTTGCATAAGATGAGCTAGTAGCAAGGTAGAGTTGGCGCCATGAGTGTTGTTTGAGGGGAGGTTCGAATCCCATGGATAGCATTTTGGTGACTTTTATTTTTGCACCTATATAGCATGTGTCGGTCAAGCCTTACTTATGGAAGGTTGGACTTTTTCTTTTATGGCAAGATGACTATTGGATAAGATAAGCTTGAACTTGGGGAAAGGAAATCCTAAGCTTATGGAAGGTAAGGGGGACATAAGGCATATCTTAAGGGCTTTGTTTTGGAAACTTTGAATGGCCTACTTGTCCATGAATTTGGACGGCTTTGTGGACTAAAGGGGGGAGCCGAATTTTGGTGGTAAGTTTTGGGTAAAGTTTGGTAGCTTGATAGAATTTTCTTTTGGTCATTTTGCTCTCCCAAAAACATCTTTCTCTTATCTTTTCCACTCTTGGCCGAATGTGCTTGTGTTAGGAGAAAACAATCTTTGTTTTGTTTCTTTTGGTGATTCTTTTGACCATTTGGTCATTTTTGCAAAACCCCTCAAGTGCTTCATCTTGTATTTCTCTCCTAGTGCCGAAATTATCAACACAAAAAGCCATTTCTTTTTCCTTCTTTTTCCCCATTGCCGAATGCATATTTGTTCCTAAACTCCTCTCGTTTCTCTTCTCCCTATTATCTTTTCCTCTCCATTTTACTTTTCATTCAAACATATTCTTCCTTCATTTTCCTTTCACGACCGAATGTTTGTGACCATCCCCATAGCCGAAATTATTTTTTCCTATCCTTTAAATCATAGCAGAATCTCTTTTTCCTCATAGACCTTATTCTCAATCATTTCTTCCATTAAGTTTTGGACAACCGTGGAGGGCCGAATCACCATCTCGTTAAAGTCATCTTGAAGTTATTCAAGTTCGGATCATATCTAGCAAGGAATCCTTTGGAAATCACTCGGGATTTTAAGGCAAACAAGATAGGTTCGAAAAGAGTGGTGAATAGTGTTCAAAAAAGGGGTGGATTTGCTATTCCCTCTAGATTCAAGCGAAGGGCTATTTCGGCAATCCGAGATTTTCCACCGGGTTGTGGACCCTCATCCGGCGAAAATCAATTATTTGAAGTCATTCGTACTCCTGAGCCTTTGACTGTTCGTGGTTCTTCATCGGGTTATGAACCATCAATCGGGGAGAAATCACAAATAGCTGTTATTCGAGATTCCGAGGGTAAAGATCTAGATCGTTTATCATTAGAATAGTTTTATATTAAATATTAGTGTTCTAATCAAGCATGATAAATATATAGGTATCAACGAGCGGGAAAGTATAGTTCTCACCGTAATCAGGTGTGTAACTTCACACTTATCTCACGGGTTATACTATGCCGTAGTAATAGAATAAAAATTGTAAATTCGGTAAAATTGGAAAATACGGTATATTAGCACTTTTTGGTGTGAATGCATGAAACCGGTATTAAGGTTGTGGAAAAAAAATACGGATTTGCCCTTAATGGGCTATATTGTTAAAAAGTGATATTTTGGGCCATATGATTATTTTGATAAGTTGGCCAAGTGTGAAAATTTTGAAAAAAGCCTCATGTGTTAAATGGGCCAAAATTTGCTAGATCGTTAAATGGGCCAAAATTTGCTAGATCGTTAAATGGGTCAAAGTTTGCTAGATCGTTAAATGGGCCAAATTGCTATTTTGACTAATGGGCCAAATTGATAACTTGTAATATGGGCTTTTTGTTGAAATTTACCTTATGAATATATCGTTATGCATTATATATATATACATGACTGCATGGGTTGGGATAATTGACGAAGAGAAGAAAGGCCTATTGCCAAAATCTAGTTCGGTGGCTCTGCCACAAATATTTTAATTGGCTTAATGCCTCTAGTTCGGTGACTTTGTCACAATCTAGTTCGGTGGCTCTGCCACAAATATTTAAAATGGCTTAATGCCTGTGATTGGTGTGTTGGCGGGGTGGGTTGACTTGATCCCCACAGGTGTGATGGTTGGTACGGGTGGTGTGTAGCGGATGGAAATTAGGCTTGGTTGGGAATTGCATATCACATGCATATTTATTTGATTTATATATTATACATTTGTAAATGGGCTCAAGCCCAAATGAAATGCTTAAATGATTCTGGCCCAGTGAACAAGGCAAGTGGGTTACACATTGAGTTCTAAGTAACTCACCCTATTTTTCTTACCCATCTCAGGTAATGACAATTGATGGAGGCTTGGGCCGGGGATGACTTCGTGTGGAGGCCATACTACGAATGATGGTTTATAAAATCTTGAACTTCTTTTAAGTATTTTTAATTAAGTACTATTTTAATTGCGATGTAATAAGGCCTCTGTTATTATTTTTATGGATTTTTATGCGTGGATGAATTTTAATATGTTTTAAATACTAAAAGGGGACTATTTAAAATTTTATAATGTTTTTCTTAATTTTTCGTATAAAAAGGGATTTTTTCTTAAATATCACTTACTCGTAAAATTTTTGTGGAAACTCTTTTATAAATTTATTTTAACCAATTATTTCTCTGAAAATCAAATTGTAAACTCTTATGTTTTAAAATCATGGTTTTCAAATAAATCTCGATTTTTGATAAACTCCATCTTCAAAATCATTTTGAAGAATTGTTTTCATTAAATGCATTGATGACTAGATGTAAGTTCGATTTGTGTGGCATGCCAAGTCTGGTCTTAACGCATAGACCGGATTTGGGGTGTTACAGGCATTATCAGACTTAACACACTTTAACATACAACTTTGGGCTATAAAATGTCATTCCAACTTAAAACTTCCCAATCACATTCAAAACATACTCATTATGGGCCTACGAGGCCTTAAACATGCAAACGGAGGGTCTCAGAATCAAACCGGGAACTTTTGTATACTTAGAAGAATTTTGCCTTAAGAGGGCCACACGCCCGTGTGAAATGGGACACGCCCGTGTGGGCAAGGCGTGTGGTCACACACGCCCATGTCCCTAGCCTGTGTGGGATTTATTTTTCATTTCGAACAACCTATAGGGGTTTTCGCACGGCCGAACACACACCCGTGTCCTTGGCCCATGTCCTCCACACGGCCTAGACACACCCGTGTCCTCACCCGTGTGTGAAAATCTGGGTATTCTGTTTATGACGTCAGCAACCTCATAAGGGGCACACGGCCTAGGTACACACCCGTGTGTCTAGCTCGTGGTCAACACTGACTTGCAACATTAACATGCAGGGGACACACGGCCCAGCCACATGCCCATGGGACTAACCGTGTGTCACACACGGCTTAGACACATGCCCGTGTGCCTACCCGTGTGGACAAGAACAAGGCTATTTGTAACACCCCAAACCCGGTCTATGCGTTAAGGCTAGATTTGACATGTCACATGAAATAAATGTACATCTAGACCTTTAAAGATCTAAGTAAAACAGATTTTCAAAACTTTGACATGGAGTTTATTGAAAACTAAGGTTGATTGATAAATCAAACAATTTGAGATGTAAGAGTTTATAAATCAAAACTTTAAAAAAAATAATTAATATTTCGAGAGGATTTAAAAGAGTTTGAAAGATGATAATAAAATTGATGAACATTTTAAAGAGAAAATTTTCTGAGTTAAAAATATTTATGAAAGTTATTACGAAACCCCCTTTTTGCATACCATTTGAGAAAAACGTCTATTTATGTTTTTAGAAAAGTCTCACTTTGAAGTAATTAAAGTAAATTCTAAAAATCCATCAAACATAAAACTATATTAAAAATTTATCCAGAGGCCTTATTACAACTTAACTTAAATTAAACAAGAAATTAAAAGTACTTAAAATGAAATCCAAATTTCAAATAACCATTATTCGTAGTATGGCCCCCACCGAGTCATCCATATCCCAAGTCACCATCACTGATCATTACCTGAAAAGGATAACGAAAACAGGGTGAGTTACTAGAACTCAGTGTGTAACCCACTTACCATTGTCCACTGGGCCAAAGTCCAGTTAAGCATTTATTTGGGCCAAAGCCCATTTACAAAAAAAAAAGAAACCATATATAATATGCATGTGATATGTAATTCCCAAACCAAACCTAATTTTCCATTCACTACACACCACGCGTACCAACTAGCACACCTGTGGGGAGCTTTAGTCACCCACTCCGCCAACACACCAAACGTAGGCATTAAGCCGTTTATATCAAATTTGTGGACAAGCCACCAGATTAACAAAATTTACATGACATTGCCATTTTTCATATTTGTGGCAGAGCCACCAGAATTATGTAGCAGAGCTACCAGAACTTCTCTTCATCATTATCCCATCCCATGCAAATCATGTATATAATGCATAGCCATTTACAAAAATTTATTCAGATATTTCTTACAAACATCATGGCCCATTATAACAATTTATCAAGTTGGCCAATTAAGCAAAATATCATCTTGGCCCATTTCGTAATTTATTACAAATCGGCCCATATAGCAAATATCTTATGGCCCATATAACAATTTATGAATTTGGCCCATATAGAAAATATCTTAATTTGGCCCATATAGCAAATATATCAATTTGGCCCATATAGCAAATATCTCAATTTGGCCCATATGGCAAATATCTCAATTTGGCCCATATAGCAAACATCAAATGGCCCATTAAGGGTATTTTTGTGATTTTCACAGTCTTAATACCGATTTCATAATCTTTACCAAAATAGTGATAACTATGCCATTTTACCCAATTTCACCAAAATGTGTTTTAATCAAGCGATTTACCATTAATACGTTTTAAATATCTAACCCATGAAATACGGTGTGAGATTACACACCTGATTACGGTAAGCAATACGCTTTCCTGATTGTCGACACCTAAAATATTATAACGCTCGATTAGACATTACTCACTATTTAATAAATCTACTATAAAACAAACGATCTAAGATTTTACCCTCGTGATCGCGAACAACTACGATTTGTCGGTTTTCCTCGGTTGACGGTCCACAACCCGGTGGAAAGTCTCGAATCGCTGATGCCTCACAATTGCGAACAACCTCGAATAGTTGATTCTCACCGGATGAGGGTTCACAACTCGGTGGAAAGTCTCGAATCGCCGAAACAGCCCTTCGTTTGAATTTAGAAGTAGGGATCGTAAATCCGCTCCTTTTTCGATCACCAATCACTGCCCCTTTTGATTCAATATTGTTTGCCTCCATTGAAAACAAATGTTAGTCCAAACTAATACTACGTTATTATGAACGATTGATCTTAGGAGTAAGGTTGGCTTACCACAAAATTCGAGTGATCCACGAATAAATCCCTATAATATAATCGATTACTCCTTTCCATTTTGATAATCATCTTAACTAATAAAGGATGATCATGAAATCCGTGAAGAACTCTTACCTTAGAGATTTTTGAACCGAATCCTAGCGATTGCAAGATGACTTCGAAAGAATGATGGTTCGGCCTTCCATTATATCACGATTGTTCAAGAGGTGAATGACAACCCGAATGAAAAGAAAGATCAATAAAAGGATGTAAGATTCGGCTATAGAGAAATAGTGGACTCAATATTCAGCTATGGTGAAAAATAGTAGAGAGGAGTGATGTTTGAAAGATTTTGCAAAAAGAAAAGAAGAAGAAGAACTAGAAAATATGATGGATTAGTTTCGGTTTTCAAGGATGATGAATGAACAAAGAAATGGTCTCCAAGTTTGTATGCATTCGGCAAGAAGGAAGAAAAGAAATGGAATATGCCTCTTCAAGGTTGCATGGATTCGACAAGGAGAAGAAAAGAAGTTTGGGAAGAAAAGAAAAATGATGCCAAAGTTGTCAATAAAGGATTGGCCAAAACAACCAAAATTTTACCTATTGCAATTGACCAAATTCGGCTAGGAGAGGGAGTTTTGAGAGAAAAATACAATTGATGGTATTGGTATTTTGACCTAAAACTAACACTTTTGTTTTTACCAAAACATCAAACACCAAATTTGCTATCATCCCATCTCCAAGCCGTCCACATTCATCCCCCCTAGGATAAGAGTTTGGCCACCCAAACTTTCCAAAACACCATCTACAAAATAAGCCCCTTGTCCCCCTTACTTACCTATTTCTCTTGATTCCTTTCCCCAACTTCAACCTTGCCTTACTCTTTTAGCCACCTTAGCAAAAATAATGAAGTCTACCCTTGCCATAAATACTCCTTGACCGACACATTAAGGAAAGAAAGAAAAAAATAAAAGTCAAAATGCACACAAAGTGATTTGAACTCCTTCCCTCAAGGTACTACAAGTGACGCCATAGCCTCTTTACTAATAGCTCATTTATGCTAGCTATTTATTCAATTATTTCCATATGCTTTAAGGTCACTTACTCTATCTCCTTGAAGTGCTAAATTCCAGAAAAAAAAATTACTAGATCCAAATAAATCCCGAGCCTTCTCAGGACCTCCTCAACATACGAAATTAATAATCTAACTAGCTTAGCACCAAAATAATGCAACACATGAAATTAAAATTCTAGGATGTTACACTATTTGCCAAGCTCTTTTTATCACCCTAACTCACACAACATAAATCCCATTCAACCATTTACCAAGCAACTTAACCATGCAACATACACCTTCATGAATATTCTCATCTTTTCATAAATTAGTAATAATGAGCTATCAACTATGGCAATATACAAAAGAGTTCATCTTTAAAAGGAGCCAACAAACTTGACCAAAACAACAAGACATTTCACTAAGCCTAGCCCCTATACATGCCATACTCAAAATGCTAAGTCTAAGTATACCGAGATGTGCTGATAGTGTGGATGATCTTCTGATTATCTTCGTATCCGAACCGGCTTTTTGACATTATAAAACAAGGGAAAAGGAAGGGAGTAAGCTTTAAGCTTAGTAAGTTACATGTAAAATATAAGCATCATAACATATGCTAATCCATCAATAACATTACATACTAAGCAAGAACAATTCACATTTCCATCATGCTTACATATCTCATCTCTTACCACATTCCAACCACATAGCAATTATATTGCTCACATTTACTTGTACACATTCCCTGCACTCATCACCGCAAAGCAACATGAAACATTCATTCATACAAATTCTTGATGAACACCTCGAAATAATATTAAGTACCCGGTGGTTTCGCACACAACCCACTGTTAATCAATAATAGGGTGGTATCGCACATAGCCCACCAATAAGAATATTTACGGTGGTTTCGCACATAGCCCACCAAATGATAATATAAATGATGGTATCGCACACTGCCCACCAAAAAGGAAAATTACGGTGGTATCGCACACAACCCACCAAATAATTATTACGGACATTTTTCCGCATTTACATATCTATTCCGAGGTTCATACGAGCATTACTCACTATCTATCAATTTCAATCAATCTCAATCATACAATGCACCAGTAAGTAACAACATATGTATTAAAGATGTATCGTTTACACATAAACTTACCTCGGTGCAAAGTGTGTCAGTCGACGACTTAGTTTGTAACCTTGCCTTTTCCTCGGTCAAGGTTGTTTTCGCGCTCTTCTTGATCTATAATAATAAAATTTACTCATTCAATCACCATATAACTCATGATACATCAAAATTTCTACTTAGGCAAAAATGACCATTTTGCCCTTTTACTTTGGCAAAATTATGATTTTGCCCATAGGTTCGTAAATCGTTTTTCATCACATTTTCACATTAAAAAAAATCCTATTTGAACATTTATTTCTCTCACAAAAACTCACAAAACCCATTATTTCATGCATTTATTACACAATTTCAACCTTTACAAATAAGTCCTATTTAGGTGTATTCATGATAACACCTTTCACAAAAGTTGTTCCTTAACTAACTAACATTCATTTTCTTCCATAAAAACTCAGCAAACAACATGAAAACTCTCATGGCAAGTCCCTAAACTTTCAACCATTTAGCAAAATAGTCCCCTCATTAGCTAGCTCAAGCTTTGGGGGTTCCAAAAGTACAAAAATTATCAAAAATAACCATCAAGAACACTTACTAGTGAGGAGAATAAGTTGCTGAAATTTCAAGCTCCCAAGACCCTTCTTTTAGTGTAAAAATCGGTGGAAGAAGGAGGATGAAAAAGATGATAGCCTTCCTTTTGTTTTATTTTATTTTATTGCCATTTAGTCACCTAACCCACCAAATTTTTGACCAAATTGAGTCTATTGTCCCCTATGGTCGACTATCAACATTAGGAAGGCCTAATTGAACATTAGGGACCTCCAATTAAAATTCTATAGCTATTAGACACCTCTACCTTGTTTAATAGAACTTTTGCACTTTATGCGATTTAGTCCTTTTTCATAATTAAGCATGAAATCACCAAAATTAATGCACCAAAATTTCCATACATCCATATAATTATGCCATAGCACATAAAATAATATTAATATAATTTTCTTCAACTTCGAGTTTGCGGTCTCGAAACCACTGTTCCGACTAGCCCCAAAATCGGGCTGTTACATAGAAAGTTTGGTAAATCCTTAGATTTTTGGTTGACCAAAATGTTAAGTTTATCGAGTCGAAGACGCTATGTAAATCTTTAGATATATTTGTAAACCTTTATACATATTGTTAAATCCTTAGGAAATTTGGTAAATCATTATTTATATTCGTATAACCTTAGAAATATTTATAAAGTCTTAGAAATTTTGGTAATTTCTTAAAAATATAGTTAATCTTTAAAAATTTTGGTATGCCTGCCAAAATGTTGAGTTGATCGAGTTTGGGGCACAAAAGATGTAACATCCGGGATTTGGGGGTCTTGCATTTTATTTCATATCTATGTGTTAGTACGCTCTGTATGCTTGTTTGAGTGTGTTTGGGGGCTTCGGGAAACCTTGGGGTTAGGTAGGAGCCTTGGTGAAAATTTCTAGTTTGAAGACTTTAAGGGAGAGCTAGTGGAGCTAGGCCTTAAGGGATTAAAATTGGTGATTAAGGACACAACAAGTGAAGTGGTGGAGTGGCAAGGAGACGCCATCTGGGGTGCAGAGGAGTTGCGTCAAAGGGGAGTTCCAAGGGGGAGGAGGTTCGAGCAACATGGACAGCATTTTGGAGTTGTATTTTGCGTCAAGAGGGGGAGGTAGTGGATTCGGCATGGGCACTTGAAAGGTGGAGGTTTGAATGGGTCAAACATTTTGAATGAGTGGTGGGGAGTTATTTGTGGAGTTTGAATGTTTCAAACTCATTTGAATGGGTGATGAAGAGGGAGTTAAGGAGAAAATCGTGGGGGGTGTTGGCTAGGTGAGTGTTAGCCGAATTTTCTTGAGGGATTAAGAGGGGGAGTGTTCAATTTTGAGCTTAAGGTGAGGGTGCCGAAATTTGGGTGCTAGTGTGTAGGGGTTATTTTTCGGCATTTGGTTTGTGCTTCTCATTTTTGTGTTAGTTTTGCCCTCATCCTCTCCTGTGTCGGAAATCACTTAGCATTTCAACTCTTTTCTCTCTTTTGACTCATAGCCGAAACCTAGAAGGCCATTAGGGTCACTTTGGTTCATCTTCTCTTCTCATCTTCAAAAGCCGAAAATATCACATTTTGCTCCCTTTTTCATTTTAAGTTTTCATTTTCTTTCTTGAAACCTCTCTGGCCGAATCTTTCTCTTCATCCTTTCCTATAGCCGAAACCTCTTAACCTTCATCTTCTCTTCCTCTTTTTCACCGATCACTTCACTCTCAAAAGCCGAACAACCCATTTGTTTTGTTGTTGGTGGTAGCTGAATGAACTTTCCCTATTTGTGAAACCATAACCGAAACTTTTAGCCATCCCTATTTCTTCCTTTTCTTTCGTTTCTTGTTATTCTTCAAGCCGAATCTCTCTTGTGTGGTGACTCTTTTCGATTATTAATCTCTAGGGGGTGCCGTCATTCATCTCTTGCCAATTCTCTCAATCGGGTAGTAGTAGTGGTAAGGGTTCGTTATTCCTTTTTAATCTTTCTCTTTTTTTTCTTTGGTTGCCGAAATCAGAAGCTTAACCTTGGTTCTTGGGTGTGGCCGAATCTTTATAAGGGCCTTAACTTTGTGTCTCTTCTATTTGAAGCCAGCGTTAGGAGTGTTAGGGATCTCACAGGGTTCAGCCAAGGTAAGTAGATTCCAATGTTCGTTCGGCCAAAGGCCACTTCTTTTGGATCTCAAGGCTGTAGGCCGAATCTAACATGGTTTGTGTAGGGATTTCGACTACCTTTAAGCACAAGCGAATAGCTTTCAGGATCCTGTCGATTTTGGTAAGGGTATTCTTTCATCAAAAGTATTCTTTTAGTTTCCGTTATAGTTTTGTTCAACATCTTAACCGAGTCTTCTGACCAAGATACTATTTGATGGATTCGAGTACCAGCCAAGGAACGAAAGGGGTTAGACACGTAGTCCCTACCCCTAAATTCAAGAAGCGGTCAGTTTCAGCGGTTCGGGATTGGCCACCGGGTGTAGGCCAGCTTCGGAGCAGGATCGTAGGCAAATAGCGGTAGTGTCGATTAGCGATAGTGTTGACATAGAGGGCGTGGTATTACGTGTTATCAGGTGTGTAATTATCACACTGTTTCCTTAGTTGCTTTAATTAAATATATGTATTATGTGTGGTAACCAAAATAGTGGCTGTGGTGGTGTTGTTACCCACATTAGGTAATCCGGTAACCAGGTTAGTATTCTACCTACATCGAAATTGAGGATACATGATTGTGGATGCATGTAAGCATGTTATATATGTGTATATGGATGTGTTCATATTCTGTTATATGCCATTTCATCATATTATGCTGTATGTGCATGGGGTTCGGGATATACTGATTAAAGGGGAAGTGTATATTTATATGTGGGTGACTCTGTTACGATTAATGATGGCCTTGAGCCTCATTGTGGATTGATGATGACCTTGAGTCGCATCGTGGATATTTGTGATTTAATCACGTGGATCAGTGGCTAGACCACTAAGTGGACTTTGAGCAGTGTGTCCGTCGGCATGGACTGCCGAAGAGGTGTGTAGCGGATGGAGGGTCGATTGTAGAAATCCCCAGGTGTGTATGAGGATGGATATACGGGTGGTGTGTAGCGGATGGATACTAGGTTGGGTTGGGTTAACATATTGCATCATTATGAGGGGTATATTGTTTTGATGTGGATTTGGGGCCAAGCCCATTTGTGGATTCATGTGGATTAATTGCACACTGAGTCTAGTGACTCACCCTGTTTTTCAAAACAATGCAGGTAATTCGTAACTCATTGGACCGGGCTGGAGAGGACTCGAGGTGGCCATGCAGAAGCTATTTTGATAAACTTTATATATTTTAAACTGTTGGTTATTATTTGGGTTATTTTTATTATGTAATAAGGCCACTTTAACTGTTTTGGGTTTAAGACGGATTTGTTAGCAGATAATTATTTAAAATGATTTAAAACATTTGCGACCTGAAAATCAAATTGAAGTTTTTAAAATTCAGATTACTTATAAACGATTCGTTTTCTCGAAATTCTCGCATAAATAACGGTTTGCACTTTACACAACCCGGAAGTTTTATTCGTCGGCAAATTGCTATTTTTAAATGACAAACCCCTTTTAAGCAGATTATTTACTTTAGAATTTAAAAATTATTTCTACCCTCAAAACAGAATTCTTGTCAACACTTTTCCAGTAACATTCCGGATTCGGCCGTGGTGTTTTGGGCCGGGTTTGGGGTGTTACAAAAGAAATCTTTAGAAATTTTGGCAAATCCTTAGATGTTTTGGTTTAACCTAATAAATTTTGATAAAACTTTATAAATTTTGATAAATTCTTCTTAGAAATATCGGTACGCCAAAATGTTGAGTTGATCAAGTTTGAGACACTAAGGAAATCTTAAGAAATTTTGGCGAGCTCTTAGAAATATTGGTAAATCCTTAGAAATTTTGGAGAAGCCTTGAAAATTTTGTTATGTTAAAATGTTGAGTTGATCGAGTCTGGGTGTAACATCCTAGATTAGGGGTTATGCGTTCGTGCGTAATTCATGAGATAGTGGGCTCAGTGGGTGTGTTGGATGTGTTCTGAGGAGTTTTAGGAACCCTAAGATGTAAGGAAATGTATGGAAATGTATGGAAATGTAAGGAAATGGAAATGTAAGGAAATGATCTAGAAATGATTCAAAAGAGGAAAGTAAACATTTCGGGAAACTTGAAAATGTAAGGAAATGTTAAGTTTAAAGGAGGCAAACGAAAATTTTTGGAAACTTGGAAATGTAAAGAAATGTCAAGTTTTAAGGTTTAAAAAGAGGGAATTAAGGCAAGGTGGCCTTAAGAAAATTAATAGGAGGAATTTGACACACAAACAGGCTTGGAAAAGTGGCCTGAAGATATCACTTAGGGCCTCTGGAAATGGCGCCACATACAGGAGTATTAGGCCAAGGTTCGAGCTACATGGGAAGCAAATAAAAGAAATTTTATTTTGCTACAAGGAGCAGAGAGGTGGACGGCACATGGCTATAAATTAGGAGCTTTTATTCTTTTATTTTTAAGAGATAAATAGAGGATAAATAAGGGATTTATTTATCATTATTTTCAAGAGATAATTGTTGGATTAAATTCTTTAATTTTTAAATAAAGTGATAAAGATATGAGAGTGGTGGCCAAGTAAGGGACTCTAGCCTAGTAATTTTGGCTATAAAAGGAAGAGTAAGGCTATTCTTCATTCATTCTTTTCTCTTCAAGAAAACCTCTGCCGAAATTCTCTAAAGTTTCTTCTCTTCTCTCTGCCGAATTCTCTCTGCCATTATTCTCTTTTTCTCTTTTCTTTTTGATTCTCTTTGGCCGAATCCTTCTACACCCTATTCTCTTATTCTTGTTCTCTCAATCTCCTAAAAGCCGAATATTATTGAGGATTCAAGCCAAGGTGTTGTCGACTACAACATTAGGGGAGGAATTTCGGGATATCAAGTGTTGCTGATTTCAATACTAAAGGTAAGGATGTTATTGACATCGTTTTGGTTCTTTTCTTTAAGCCAAAATTTAGATTCTAATGCCATTAATATCTTTGGCCGAAACTTTGAAGAGATCTTTCGGGATTTACTAAGTGTCGAGTACAAGGAAGGAGAAGTTCTTTTCCCGAAGGTACACCATAAGCCGCGTGTTCCCTAGTTATTCGGTGAGTTTCGGGATTTAAAATCCACAAGGTAAGTGTCTATAGCATTCGGCCAAGGCCTATTTTAGTAGTTAGATCTATTATTATGTGTTTTAAGCCGAAAACTAATAGATTCAAGGGATCTAGTGAGTAGCCGATTTCAAAGGAGAAGAATACAAGTTTTCGGGATTTGACTATAGTCAATTCGACAACAAGGTAGGTTTTAAGAATACAAATCCTACTAGGATTTGGTTTTATAGGCTTTATGCTAACACACTAAGGTTACCAAATGTAGGAATTGAGATCTAAAGCAATAGATCAGTTTTTTCAGGATTTCAAGGAATTCGTTAAGCAAATCAGGTGTGTACCCCACACTATCTTTAATACGTTTTATGGCAATATTTAATATAAGTATGTATAAGAATGTGAATATGGCTAAGGTACCCTAATGTGGTACAAGTACTCAGGTACGTTTCCTACTCCTACTAGGATTACGAAATATGTTATATTTTAACATGTGAAAAGTGACATGAATGTGAATTTAAGTATGATATGCATGACATGAATAAAATGGGGCATTCGGGTTATATGAGAAAGGGGAAGTGAACGTGGTGACTTCGGTCTCACTATCTGAATGTGGTGGCTTCGGTCACATTATCTGAATGTGGTAACTTCAGTTACATTATCTGAATGTGGTAACTTCGGTTACATTATCTGAATGTGGTGTCTCATGACACAATTATCTGGTGGCTATGCCACGAATTTTATATGGGCGATGAGCACGTCGACTGCAGCGACTGTCTTCGATGGAGTGTAGCGGAAGGAGGGTCGACTTAGTAGTCTCCACGGTGTGCAGGTTGGTACGGGGATGTGTAGCGGATGGCATCTAGGTTTGGGTATGGGTTGCATCATTATTTTATCTGTATATGAATGTGCATGTGATACGTTATGGTATGCCTGATCTATTAAATTTTAGTGTTGTGTACACATTGAGTCTGTTGACTCACCCCGTTGGGGAATATTTTTCAGGTGATGAGCAATAATGGACCGGGTCAGCAGGAGCTAAAGGTGGCCATGCATAGCAAGGAAAAAATCTTATTATTTGGGACTTTAATTTTTACTAAGTATTTTAATTTTAAGTTTGGGAATTATTTGATGTAATAAGGCCATAAGGCCATAGTTGAATTTCTTTATTTCTTTTTACTTATTATTATTATGTTACAAATTATTATTAATAAACGAATCAAGTAAATTTTTTTTTTGAATAAGCCCTAAATGTTTTGTCACTCTAAATAAATGGATTTCAATATAAGATAAATTGGTTTTCAACACAAGCCCAACCCAAAACAATATTTTTTTTTTAAATTTGCACAAGTTTTTCCTAAGAAACAAAAGAACTTTGAACCGGTTTACTTGAGGAACATACCAAATCTGGTCAAAGCTCGTGGGCTGGGTTTGGGGTGTTTCAGTTTGGTATCAGAGCCCAGTTTTAAACTCTCGGCCTGTGGGTTAAGGCCCAAAATGTTTTCAAATCGAGCCCAAATAAGCTTTATGAAATATCTTATGAAATAAACAGGTTTTCTGGCATGGCACCTAAGTCTTCGACCCGCAGTCCACCAGGTAAGTACTTCTGACTTCTGAAGTGATTTGAATATGTGAAATGTATGGGCTTTTATGGCAACGTAGATTAGTGAACTAGGATCTGTTGAACCCTAGGACTAGTCTACTCAAACACCAGTACTTAAGACTTAAGGACCATTAAACAAACCTGTGTCTAAGTCGCCGAGTTAGGGTGTGGCAACCATTGTGCACATGTCTAGGATTGGTATTTGGTGGGAGCTTGGTATTTAAGCAGTCCGCGTGACTCACCTCCTCTCCACTCGAATCCTACCTGGTGCGTAGCTTCGGTTCACCCTATCCAAGAGGACTCGGTCATAGGCTAAACCCAATAACTAAAACCCGAAAGAGAACTAGCCGTGTTTTTATAGAAACCCTAGTTTTAAAAAAAATTATTATTTTCAAAAAATTTTCCCAAAAACTTCTAGTTTGCAAAATTACTAAAATACCCCTAGTGGTAAAATTACAAAAATGCCCTTGGTTTATAAAATGTTCAACTACTCAACAGTTTTTCCGAAATTTCATTATTTTATAAATGTTTAAAAACCCTAATTTGCAAACTATCGAAAATACCTTGGTTTTGGAAAATTTCAAAATTGCCCCTAACTTACAAAATTACCAAAATGACCTTGATTTCCAAAATTTTCGCAACACCACTGTTTTGGAAAGTACAATTCTCAAAAAGAACCCTCAAAGTTTTGCAACTTCTGAAATATCCCTGATTTATTAAAGTTTTACAAATTTACCCCGGTTTGTGGAAAAATTACAAAAATACCCCAAGGTTTAAAATTACCGAAATACCCCCGGATTTCAAAATTTTCCAAAATACCCCGGGAACGCAAAATTACCAAAATTGTAATATCCCAGGATAGGGGCTATTTTGTTATGGCTTTGTTTGCATGTGTCTGGTGTGCTATGTTGTTGTTATTGATGTTTTGGGGCTTAGTTGTAAGCTAGGTGTAAGCTTGAGTGGTAGGAAAAAACTTTAGTTTTTAGGCTTAGGTGAGAGGAGCTGAGGAAGCTGGGGTTTAAAGGTTTTATTTGGTGAATTTTAACACAAGAATTGAGCTAGTAGAGTGGCAAGATAGCCGCCACTTGAGGCTTGTGTGTGTGACGCCACTTGCAGGGGGAGGTCCTGAGTTCAAGCTGCAGAATGCCCACTTTTTGCTTCCATTTTGACGGCATGGAGGAGGAGAGGTTGTTGGCAGTTCAAACTCTGCCATAGACCAAGTCAAATGTTCAAATGGTGGGTGGAGAGTGATTTGTGGAGGTGGACTAGTTCAAACTAGTTTGAATGAGTGGCCATGAGCAATTGTTGGTAGTGGCCGAATCTGGGATGCTTCATGAGGGGGAGTGGCCGGTTTTGGTTGGTGAGTGGAGGAGTGTGCCGAAATGCACTTTGCATTTTGTGCATTTTCGGTCTTTTGGTGTCAAAAACCAAATTGATTTCTTTTGTTTAGCTAGCCGAATTTCAAAGGAGATTCTTTCATTTTCTACTCCTTGAAACCGAAAGTCCAAGCAACCTTTGCCGAATTTTGCTTTGTCTTTCTCTCAATTTTCTTGGTAGCCGAATGTTCCCCTCTCTCGTTCTTTCTTTTGTTCAGTGGTGTTGAGCCGAAACTAAATTCTCTCTTCTTCTCATACTCTTTTTTTCCTCTTGAAACCTTGATAGCCGAAACTCCATTCTCCAAAACACTTCCTCCATTTCTGTTTCTTTCAAAACCAAAAAGCATATTTCTTCTCCTTTTTCCCATTTCTGTTGCGGCCGAATAGCAACCCCTTTTTCTTTACAACCTTCTCTTGTTTTTCTTCCTTTGTGTAAGGCCGAATCTTGGTGGTTGCTATTAGCAATCATAGCCGAAACTTCCCTCTCCTAGTAGTTGTCTTGTGGCCAATTTTTGTGTGTGGTGATAGTATCGTTTGGTGGTTCAATCGTTAGAGAAGGTAAGTACATGGCCGAAGGGTTATTTCTTTTTCTTTTTGTTCTTTGTCGACTCTGGTTTGGTTAAAGCCGATGTGGGTTTTGTTGGAAGAAGTTAACCCTTTGTGTTAAACCGATTTCGTTATAGGACATCCAGATTTTGGAAGCAATCGGGAGGAGCCTTCTTTCCCTGGTAATCGATTGGTAAGTGGTGGTAAGGGTTGGTTTTGTTAGTACTCTTCTAGTTTTCATTAAGCCAAGTCTTCAAAGGATTAATCTTTCTTCTTAATAGGGTGTGCCGTTTGCTTAAGGAAGAACCACCGTTTGGTTCGGGATTTGGTAGGAAACCAAATCAAGTGTAAGGTAAGGGTTCAAACATTAACCCCTTTGGTTTAGTTGTTTTGGCCGAATGGTCAAGGTGCTAATCTCGGGCTTGGTCGATTTTAGGAGCAAGGTAACCGAGGGTTTAGGCCGGTTCTGTGGGATTAAAGCTTGAGTGTACCAGGTGTGTAAACTAACACACTTTTTACTTAGTAATATGTTTAATAATCCTGATTGCCTATTAAGACCAAAACAGTATGATGATTGGTATGATACCCGATGGGGTATGTGCACGGATTCGGGTAAGTCCGTTTCATTACGAGTTCTGTTATTGATATGATGTATGTGTTATGAGATGCAACATTAAGCATGATAGCATGATTCGTATGATTGCATATTTTACATAAGTCGGTATGATATTGGGTGATATGAGAGGAGGGGGAATATGATATCCGTGTCTTTGGGACACCAGAGGTTTGGCACCTCAGCGTCTCGTCCCAGTGGCTTAGCACCACAGTGGGTTGGCCCCACGGTTGACATTACGGGATTGACGCCAGTGATTTGGTATCACACGATGGGTTGGCCCCATCATTTGATTCGTGACTGTGGTCACCAGTGATTTGGTATCACACTTGTGTCTTTGGGACACCAGAGGTTTGGCACCTCATAGCGACTCGTCCCTGTGGTTTGACACCACTGTGGGTTGGCCCCACTTTTGAGATACGGGATTGTCGCCAGTGATTTGGTATCACATGTGGGTTGGCCCCACAGATGGATTATTCGTGACTTTGGGTCACCAGTGGTTTGGCACCACATTGATGGATATCGTGACTTTGGGTCACCAGTGGTTTGGCAGCACCAGTGGTTTGGTACCACACAGGGTAGAAATGGTGTTATGGATGGTTAGGATCAGGTGCATTAATTGTATTGCTTCGTTATGATGTGTGTTAGTATGTTGCATATATCGGGAGGGGGATTTATGCACTGAGTCTTGCGGCTCACCTTTCTCCCTTATCATTTCAGGTGACACTTAGATTACGGACATGGAGCCGGGGTGGACTCGAGGTGACCATGCCATGAATAAATTCGGAGTTGCATTGATTTAAAACTTGGTACTTTATTTGGCTGATTTTCATTTGGTTTTATTTGGATTGTAAAAGGCCTTTTAAACTATGTTTTGTTATGTTTATGCTTAAAGTTGATTTTAAACATGCCTTAACAAATTATTGGGTTAAAATTTGCTAAAACTTGGAAAGATAAAGTTTTCAAACTACAAAGCGATATGTTTTAAACTTTACCATCGGGTATCACGCTGTAATTTAAGATGAATGAAACACAAATGTTTTCCAAACTTGAATACTTTCTCTTACTAAGTCAAAATGTTTTTAAGCAACAATAAGGAATTACTTGAATTTCCAAATGAAACAATTTGTTTTACTTGCATATCTGATTAAGTTTTCAAAATTATTCGGATTTTCAAATGCACTATCGCTTTTTAAACAATCATGCCCAAGATTTCTACAGGAACAAAATATACAAAAAGAGTTTTCATCAAACTTTTAACCGGAAACCTAAACCTCTCAAATACTTTTCCCCGTAACATACCAGATTCGGTCGTGGTGTATTGACCGGGTTTGGGGTGTTACAATTGTGGTATCAGAGCCAAGTTCAAAGGCTCGGCTATGGGCCCGAGGCCCAAAATGTTTTAAAAAGTTGTTTTAAGAGTTTTGTTTTTAAATATGTGGTTGAAAAAGGCATGGCACCGAGTCTCCGGCACCAGTTCGCCCAGGTAAGTACCCCTTACTATTGCTTGTGATTTTGATGTTGATGGGATTGGATGATTAGCAATAGTGGATTACTGTAGAGAAACTGAAACTGATAGGTAGAGATTTTAGTCATGAGCGATAGAGGTGGACGTGGTCGAGGTAGGATGACAGTTTCTGAACCCGTAGGATCTGGATCTACCGGTCTGGAGGTGGTGAGTTTCAGGATCAGACTGGGGATGATGCAGTGTCACAGGCGATGCTGCGAGTTTTGGAAAGGGTAGCTGGAGTAGGTGGAGGCGCAGTAGCTAGGAAATCTGTGCCTGAGCGACTCCGGGCAAACGGGGCTGAGGTATTTCGAGGTGTTTCTGGTGTTGCTCCCAGCACAGCTGAGTATTGGCTGGAGGCTACAGAGCGGGTTATGGATGATTTAGACCTGACTACTAAGGAGAAGCTGAAGGGCATAGTATCGCTTCTTCGGGATGAGTCATACCAGTGGTGGCTCACGGTTCGGGACAGTGCTGCAGCAGGGGATCTCACTTGGGATTATTTCAAGGCTGCTTATCAGAAAAAGTACATTGGAGCTAGCTACATCGACGCGAACGGAAAGCATTTCTGAGGTTGGTCCAGGGGAGTAAGTCTGTGTCAGAGTACGAGGCAGAGTTCTTGAGGCTGAGTCGGTATGCTAGGGGCATTGTGGCTACTGAGCACGAGAGGTGTGTTCGTTTCGAAGATGGTCTGAGAGATGAATTGAGGTTGCTGATTGCTCCACAGCAGGAGCGTGAGTTTGCTGTCCTGGTTGAGAAGGCTAAGGTAGCCGAGTGAGTTAAAGAGTCTGTGAGACAAGGCATGGATAGGAACAGACATAAGAGGAGTTTTGGATCTTCTGGGTCGTCAGGTAATCCTCAGAAAAGGGCTAGACAGAGTGGGCCGAATCAGGCTGGTAGGTTTGTTGCTGGTAATCAGGGGCCGCCGCAGTGTAACCGTTGTGGGAAATCTCATTGGGGAGGATGCTGGACCGGTGGAAAAGGGTGTTTCGAGTGTGGCTCCTTGGATCATCGTGTGAGGGATTGTCCGCGTAAGTTGGCTAGGTTTCAGTCTGAGAGTCAGGGCCGTACTCAGTTCAGAAATAATGGACCGCCACCGCAGAGGGGCTGTGGTAATGGCAGAGGAGGTAATGGTTCTGGTCGGGGCCGTGGAGCACCGGGCAGAGGTGCGGGTAGTTCTGAGGCAAGACAGCCTGGGTTAGTGTATGCAGCGAGGCGCCGAGAGGAGGGCGATGCACCGGACGTCATAACCGGTACGTTCTTGATCTTTGGTTCTCCATTTACTGCTTTGATTGATGTGGGTTCGACGCATTCATACGTTGCTAGTAGTATAGTAGAGACTATGGATTTAGACTCTGAAACTACTTCTAGGCAGATGACAGTAATTAGCCCTCTAGGTCACTCTGTAGTTGTAAATAAGCTGTATAGAGATGTACCCCTAGAACTTCAAGGGGTAGTGTTTGTTGCTGATCTGATGGAATTGCCGTTTGGGGAGTTCGATCTGATTCTTGGAATGGACTGGTTGGTTAAGTACCAGGCGAGGTTGGATTGCGCGGCTAAGCGCATGGTTCTAAAGACGTCTGAGGGTGATGAAGTGGCTATGATAGGTAATAGAAGAGATTACTTATCCAATGTGGTATCTGCTCTGAAGGCTGAGAAGATGGTCAGAAAGGGCTGTGAAGCGTATGTGGTTCATGTGTATGCCTTGGAGGCTAAAGAGTCTACTGTAGAGAAGGTTCGGACAGTTAATGAATTTGTGGATGTGTTTCCAGAGGAGCTTCCGGGTTTGCCACCGGATCGTGAGGTAGAGTTCGGGATAGATTTATTACCCGGAACTGCGCCAGTGTCTATTGCTCCGTATAGGATGGCGCCAAAGGAGTTAGTGGAGCTTAAAGCTCAGATCCAGGAGTTGTTGGATCGAGGTTTTATCAGGCCAAGTGTTTCACCTTGGGGTGCGCCGGTACTCTTTTTTAAGAAGAAAGATGGTACGATACGGATGAGTATAGACTACCGCCAGTTGAATAAGCTGACGATTAAAAACAAGTATCCGTTGCCACGGATAGATGACTTGTTTGATCAGCTGAAGGGTGCAGCGGTATTCTTGAAGATCGATTTGAGGTCTGGGTATCACCAGTTAAAGGTGAAGGAGGCGGATATCCACAAGACGGCGTTTTGTACTCGGTATGGGCACTACGAATTTCTGGTAATGCCATTCGGGTTGACTAACGCGCCGGAAGCATTTATGGATATGATGAATAGGGTGTTTCAGCAGTTTTTGGATCAGTTCATCGTGGTTTTCATAGACGACATCTTGGTGTACTCCAGGACAGAAGAAGAGCATGATGCGTATTTGCGAGTGGAGCTGCAGATTTTGAGGGAAAAACAACTTTATGCTAAGTTTAGTAAGTGCGAGTTCTGGCTTAGAGAAGTGACTTTCTTGGGTCATGTAGTATCAGCTGAGGGGATTAGAGTGGATCCTCGGAAGATTGAGGCAGTTTTGGATTGGAAGCCGCCTAAGTCAGTGGCTGAGATTCGGAGTTTTCTGGGCTTGGCAGGATACTACCAAAGGTTTGTAGAGGGTTTCTCGTTGATCGCAGCGCCGATGACCAAGTTGTTAAGAAAAGGGATTCCATTTGTTTGGACTGAGAAACAGCAGGAGAGTTTCGATAAGCTTAAGAAGATTTTGACCGAGGCTCCGGTTTTAATTCAACCTGAGGCTGGAAAGAAATTCACAATATATTGCGATGCATCACATAAGGGCTTGGGTTGTGTGCTGATGCAGGAAGGAAAAGTTGTGGCTTAGGCATCTCGGCAGCTGAGGCCACATGAGGTCAACTATCTGACGCACGATCTGGAGTTAGCGGCTGTAGTCTTCGCTTTGAAGATTTGGAGGCATTACTTGTACGGGGAGAGATCGATAGTCTACACAGATCACAAGAGTCTGAAGTATCTTTTGACTCAGAAGGATTTGAATCTGAGACAGCGCAGCTGGATTGAATTGCTAAAGGACTACGACTGTTCGATTGAGTATCACCCGGGCAAGGCTAACGTGGTGGCAGACGCGTTGAGCCGTAAGGTTGTTTCGGACTTAAGAGTGATGTTTGCCCATTTGAGTTTGTTTGATGACGGAAGTATTCTGGCAGAGTTGCAGGTTAAGCCTACTTGGGTTGAGTAGATCAGGGAGAGACAGTTAGAGGATGAGGTTTTGAGTGCGCAGAGGTTGCAGGTACAGGATAGTGGTTTGGAAGGTTATAGTTTGTCTGGTGATGGGGTGCTGTGTTTTCAAAGGATGTTGAGCTGAGGCGGATGATTCTTCAGGACACACATAGCAGCCCATATGCTATGCATCCTGGAGGCAGCAAGATGTTTAGGGATCTCAGAGAGCAGTTTTGGTGGCCAGGTCTGAAAAGAGAAGTGACTGAGTTTGTAGGAAATTGTCTTACATGTCAGCAGGTCAAGGCTGAACATCAGTTGCCGTTAGGGTTGCTTCAGCCAGTGAAGATTCCTCAGTGGAAGTGGGAAAGGATAACCATGGATTTCGTCAGTGGATTACCGCTTACGCCAAGCAAGAAAGATTCAGTTTGGGTAATTGTGGATCGTCTGACTAAATCAACTCATTTCATTCCGGTGAGGGTTGACTACTCACTTCAGAGGTTGGCAAAGCTGTATGTGTCAGAGATAGTGAGGCTGCACGGTGTGCCAGTATCGATCATCTCGGATAGGGATCCCAGATTTACGTCAAGGTTCTGGAAAGCGTTGCATCAGGCTCTGGGTACGCGTTTGGATTTCAGCACGGCTTTTCACCCGCAATCTGACGGGCAGTCGGAGAGGGTTATACAGATCTTGTAGGATATGCTGAGAGGTTGTGTTCTGGACTTCAGAGGTGGTTGGGAGGAGTTTCTGCCATTAGCTGAGTTCGCCTACAACAACAGTTACCAAGCAAGCATCAAGATGGCACCATATGAGGCGTTGTATGGTAGGAAGTGTCGCTCACCTACATGTTGGACGGAGTTGGGTGAACGTCAGTTGTTGGGACTCGAGTTGGTTGCAGAGATCGAAGACAAGGTTAAGTTGATTCAGGCTCGATTGAAGGAAGCTTCAGACCGGCAGAAGTCTTATGCCGACCTTAAGCGGAGAGATATAGAGTTTGCTGTGGGGGATCAAGTGTTTCTGAAGGTCTCGCCATGGAAGAAAGTGTTGAGGTTCGGAAGGAAAGGCAAGCTAAGTCTGAGGTTTATTGGGCCGTATAAGGTACTGAGACGAGTGGGACCGGTAGCTTACCAGCTTGAGTTGCCAGCAGAGCTAAGTCAGATTCACGACGTATTTCACGTTTCGATGCTTCGGCGTTATCGTTCAGATCCATCGCATGTCGTAGCAGTGGAGGAGATTGAGGTAAATCCAGATTTGACCATGGAGGAAGAATCAGTGTAGATTCTAGATCGGGATGTAAAGGTTCTACGTAGAAAGTCTGTGCCTTTGGTAAAGCTGCTTTGGCGGAATCATGGCGTGGTAGAAGCTACGTGGGAATCCGAGGATATGATGAGACAGCAATACCCTCAACTCTTCTGATCAGGTAATTTCGAGGTCGAAATTATTTTAAGGGGGGTAGAACTGTAATATCCCGGGATAGGGGCTATTTTGTTATGGCTTTGTTTGCATGTGTCTGGTGTGCTATGTTGTTGTTCTTGATGTTTTGGGGCTTAGTTGTAAGCTAGGTGTAAGCCTGAGTGGTAGGAAAAAAATTTAGTTTTTAGGCTTAGGTGAGAGGAGCTGAGGAAGCTGGGGTTTAAAGGTTTTATTTGGTGAATTTTAACACAAGAATTGAGCTAGTAGAGTGGCAAGATAGGCGCCACTTGAGGCTTGTGTGTGTGACGCCACTTGCAGGGGGAGGTCCTGAGTTCAAGCTGCAGAATGCCAACTTTTTGCTTCCATTTTGACGGCATGGAGAAGGAGAGGTTGTTGGCAGTTCAAACTCTGCCATAGACCAAGTCAAATGTTCAAATGGTGGGTGGAGAGTGATTTGTGGAGGTGGACTAGTTCAAACTAGTTTGAATGAGTGGCCATGAGCAATTGTTGGTAGTGGCCGAATGTGGGATGCTTCATGGGTGGGGAGTGGCCGGTTTTGGTTGGTGAGTGGAGGAGTGTGCCGAAATGCACTTTGCATTTTGTGCATTTTCGGTCTTTTGGTGTCAAAAACCAAATTGATTTCTTTTGTTTAGCTAGCCGAATTTCAAAGGAGATTCTTTCATTTTCTACTCCTTGAAACCAAAAGTCCAAGCAACCTTTGCCGAATTTTGCTTTGTCTTTCTCTCAATTTTCTTGGTAGCCGAATGTTCCCCTCTCTCGTTCTTTCTTTTGTTCAGTGGTGTTGAGCCGAAACTAAATTCTCTCTTCTTCTCATACTCTCTTTTTCCTCTTGAAACCTTGATAGCCGAAACTCCATTCTCCAAAACACTTCCTCCATTTCTGTTTCTTTCAAAACCAAAAGGCATCTTTCTTCTCCTTTTTCCCATTTCTGTTGTGGCCGAATAGCAACCCCTTTTTCTTTACAACCTTCTCTTGTGTTTTCTTCCTTTGTGTAAGGCCGAATCTTGGTGGTTGCTATTAGCAATCATAGCCGAAACTTCCCTCTCCTAGTAGTTGTCTTGTGGCCGATTTTTGTGTGTAGTGATAATATCGTTTGGTGGTTCAATCGTTAGAGAAGGTAAGTACATGTCCGAAGGGTTATTTCTTTTTCTTTTTGTTCTTTGTCAACTCTGGTTTGGTTAAAGCCGATGTTGGTTTTGTTGGAAGAAGGTAACCCTTTGTGTTAAACCGATTTCGTTATAGGACATTCGGATTTTGGAAGCAATCGGGAGGAGCCTTCTTTCCCTGGTAATCGATTGGTAAGTGGTGGTAAGGGTTGGTTTTCTTAGTACTCTTCTAGTTTTCATTAAGCCAAGTCTTCAAAGGATTAATCTTTCTTCTTAATAGGGTGTGCCGTTTGCTTAAGGAAGAACCACCGTTTGGTTCGGGATTTGGTAGGAAACCAAATCAAGTGTAAGGTAAGGGTTCAAACGTTAACCCCTTTGGTTTAGTTGTTTTGGCCGAATGGTCAAGGTGCTAATCTCGGGCTTGGTCGATTTTAGGAGCAAGGTAACTGAGGGTTTAGGCCGGTTCTGTGGGATTAAAGCTTGAGTGTACCAGGTGTGTAAACTAACACACTTTTTACTTAGTAATATGTTTAATAATCCTGATTGCCTATTAAGACCAAAACAGTATGATGATTGATATGATACCCGATGGGGTATGTGCACGGATTCGGGTAAGTCCGTTTCATTACGAGTTTTGTTATTGATATGATGTATGTGTTATGAGATGCAACATTAAGCATGATAGCATGATTCGTAAGATTGCATATTTTACATAAGTCGGTATGATATTGGGTGATATGAGAGGAGGGGGAATATGATATCCGTGTCTTTGGGACACCAGAGGTTTGGCACCTCCAGTGGTTTGGTACCACAGATGATATATTGTGTCTTTGGGACACCAGAGGTTTGGCACCTCAGCGTCTCGTCCCAGTGGCTTAGCACCACAGTGGGTTGGCCCTACGGTTGACATTACGGGATTGACGCCAGTGATTTGGTATCACACGATGGGTTGGCCCCATCATTTGATTCGTGACTGTGGTCACCAGTGATTTGGTATCACACTTGTGTCTTTGGGACACCAGAGGTTTGGCACCTCATAGCGACTCGTCCTTGTGGTTTGACACCACCGTGGGTTGGCCCCACTTTTGAGATACGGGATTGTCGCCAGTGATTTGGTATCACATGTGGGTTGGCCCCACAGATGGATTATTCGTGACTTTGGGTCACCAGTGGTTTGGCACCACATTATGGATATCGTGACTTTGGGTCACCAGTAGTTTGGCACCACCAGTGGTTTGGTACCACACGGGGTAGAAAAGGTGTTATGGATGGTTAGGATCGGGTGCATTAATTGTATTGCTTACTTATGATGTGTGTTAGTATGTTGCATATATCGGGAGGGGGATTTATGCACTGAGTCTTGCGGCTCACCTTTCTCCCTTATCATTGCAGGTGACACTTAGATTGCGGACATGGAGCCGGGGTGGACTCGAGGTGACCATGCCATGAATAAATTCAGAGTTGCATTGATTTAAAACTTGGTACTTTATTTGGCTGATTTTCATTTGGTTTTATTTGGATTGTAAAAGGCCTTTTAAACTATGTTTTGTTATGTTTATGCTTAAAGTTGATTTTAAACATGCCTTAACAAATTATTGGGTTAAAATTTGCTAAAACTTGGAAAGATAAAGTTTTCAAACTACAAAGCGATATGTTTTAAACTTTACCATCGAGTATCACGCTGTAATTTAAGATGAATGAAACTCAAATGTTTTCCAAACTTGAATACATTCTCTTACTAAGTCAAAATGTTTTTAAGCAACAATAAGGAATTACTTGAATTTCCAAATGAAACAATTTGTTTTACTTGCATATCTGATTAAGTTTTCAAAATTATTCGGATTTTCAAATGCACTATCGCTTTTTAAACAATCATGCCCAAGATTTCTACAGGAACAAAATATACAAAAAGAGTTTTCATCAAACTTTTAACCGGAAACCTAAACCTCTCAAATACATTTTCCCCGTAACATACCAGATTCGGTCATGGTGTATTGACCGGGTTTGGGGTGTTACAAAAATACCCTTATTGACAAAATCACCAAGGAACTTTTTCTTTTAAAAAATTACGAAAATACCCCTGGGTAGTGGGGAAAAACAACAACAATGAAAACTGCAACGTTTCTCTGAATGAACGAAAGTTCATAATTGTTTGATGGATGTATGAATGAATGAAAAGACTGTGTGCATATATGAATACGAAAGAACCACTCCTAAGACTTCTTCATAAAACTTCTTCGCGGGTAATAAGTGAAACAAGGACTAATGCATAAAACTTTGTAATCAGATTAAATCGCGACGTTAGAAATAAGTTCTAGGGGACGTGAACTTAGAGATTGTGCCTAGAAAGTATGATGGTTCTATTAAGATCAGAGTGCGCAGCGTAAGCATAGTGCGGTGAGAAGGATTGTACGATTGTTAATAAGTAATTTCGAGGACGAAATTATTTTTAAGGAGGGTAGAACTGTAACATCCTAGATTAGGGGTTATGCATTCGTGCGTAATTCATGAGATAGTGGGCTCAGTGGGTGTGTTGGATGTGTTCTGAGGAGTTTTAGGAACCCTAAGATGTAAGGAAATGTATGGAAAAGTATGGAAATGTATGGAAATGTAAGGAAATGATCTAGAAATGATTCAAAAGAGGAAAGTAAACATTTCGGGAAACTTGGAAATGTAAGGAAATGTTAAGTTTAAAGGAGGCAAACGAAAATTTTTGGAAACTTGGAAATGTAAAGAAATGTCAAGTTTTAAGGTTTAAAAAGAGGGAATTAAGGCAAGGTGGCCTTAAGAAAATTAATAGGAGGAATTTGACACACAAACAGGCTTGGAAAAGTGGCCTGAAGATATCACTTAGGGCCTCTGGAAATGGCGCCACATACAGGAGTATTGGGCCAAGGTTCGAGCTGCATGGGAAGCAAATAAAAGAAATTTTATTTTGCTACGAGGAGCAGAGAGGTGGACAGCACATGGCTATAAATTAGGAGCTTTTATTCTTTTATTTTTAAGAGATAAATAGAGGATAAATAAGGGATTTATTTATCATTATTTTCAAGAGATAATTGTTGGATTAAATTCTTTAATTTTTAAATAAAGTGATAAAGATATGAGAGTGGTGGCCAAGTAAGGGACTCTAGCCTAGTAATTTTGGCTATAAAAGGAAGAGTAAGGCTATTCTTCATTCATTCTTTTCTCTTCAAGCCTCTGCCTAAATTCTCTAAAGTTTCTTCTCTTCTCTCTGCCAAATTCTCTCTGCCATTATTCTCTTTTTCTCTTTTCTTTTTGATTCTCTTTGGCCGAATCCTTCTACACCCTATTCTCTTATTCTTGTTCTCTCAATCTCCTAAAAGCCGAATATTGTTGAGGATTCAAGCCAAGGTGTTGTCGACTACAACATTAGGGGAGGAATTTCGGGATATCAAGTGTTGCCGATTTCAATACTAAAGGTAAGGATGTTATTGACATCGTTTTGGTTCTTTTCTTTAAGCCGAAATTTAGATTCTAATGCCATTAATATCTTTGGCAGAAACTTTGAAGAGATCTTTCGGGATTTACTAAGTGTCGACTACAAGGAAGGAGAAGTCCTTTTCCCGAAGGTACACCATAAGTCGCGTGTTCCCTAGTTATTCGGTGAGTTTCGGGATTTAAAATCCACAAGTAAGTGTCTATAGCATTCGGCCAAGGCCTATTTTAGTAGTTAGATCTATTATTATGTGTTTTAAGCCGAAAACTAACAGATTCAAGGGATCTAGTGAGTAGCCGATTTCAAAGGAGAAGAATACAAGTTTTCGGGATTTGACTATAGTCAATTCGACAAAAAGGTAGGTTTTAAGAATACAAATCCTACTAGGATTTGGTTTTATAGGCTTTATGCTAACATACTAAGGTTACCAAATGTAGGAATTGAGATCTAAAGCAATAGATCGGTTTTTTCGGGATTTCAAGGAATTCGTTAAGCAAATCAGGTGTGTACCCCACACTATCTTTAATACGTTTTATGGCAATATTTAATATAAGTATGTATAAGAATGTGAATATGGCTAAGGTACCCTAATGTGGTACAAGTACTCAGGTACGTTTCCTACTCCTACTAGGATTACGAAATATGTTATATTTTAACATGTGAAAAGTGACATGAATGTGAATTTAAGTATGATATGCATGACATGAATAAAATGGGGCATTCGGGTTATATGAGAAAGGGGAAGTGAACGTGGTGACTTCGGTCTCACTATCTGAATGTGGTGGCTTCGGTCACATTATCTGAATGTGGTAACTTCGGTTACATTATCTGAATGTGGTAACTTCGGTTACATTATCTGAATGTGGTGTCTCATGACACAATTATCTGGTGGCTATGCCACGAATTTTATAAGGGCGATGAGCACGTCGACTGCAGCGACTGCCTTCGATGGAGTGTAGCGGAAGGAGGGTCGACTTAGTAGTCCCCACGGTGTGCAGGTTGGTACGGGGATGTGTAGCGGATGGCATCTAGGTTTGGGTATGGGTTGCATCATTATTTTATCTGTATATGAATGTGCATGTGATACGTTATGGTATGCCTGATCTATTAAATTTTAGTGTTGTGTACACATTGAGTCTGTTGACTCACCCCGTTGGGGAATATTTTTCAGGTGATGAGCAATAATGGACCGGGTCGGCAGGAGCTAAAGGTGGCCATGCATAGCAAGGAAAAATCTTATTATTTGGGACTTTAATTTTTACTAAGTACTTTAATTTTAAGTTTGGGAATTATTTGATGTAATAAGGCCATAAGGCCATAGTTGAATTTCTTTATTTCTTTTTACTTATTATTATTATGTTACGAATTATTATTAATAAACGAATCAAGTAAATTTATTTTTGAATAAGCTCTAAATGTTTTGTCACTCTAAATAAATGGATTTCAATATAAGATAAATTGGTTTTCAACACAAGCCCAACCCAAAACAATATTTTTTTTTAAATTTGCACAAGTTTTTCCTAAGAAACAAAAGAACTTTGAACCAGTTTACTTGAGGAACATACCAAATCTGGTCAAAGCTCGTGGGCCGGGTTTGAGGTGTTTCACTGGGACACTAAAGAAATCTTTAAAAATTTTGATGAATCCTTAGAAATATTGATAAATCCTTGAAAATTTTGCTAAAGCATTGGAAATTTTTTCATGTTAAAATGTTGAATTGGTTGAGTCTAAGACACAAGGAAATCATTAGATATTTTGGTAATGCTTAGAAACTTTGGTAATTCCCTATATATTTTATATAACTTTAAAAATTTGGGCAAGCCTTAGAATTTTTGGTAAATCCTTGGATATTTTGGTCTAATCTTGGAAACTTTGGTAAATTCTTATACATTTTGATATAACCTTAGAAATTTTGGTAAATCCTAAATTTTGGCAAAGCCTTATAAATTTTAGTAAATCCTTAGCATATTGTTAAATCTATAGGAATATTGGTATGCCAAAATGTTGAGTTGATATAGTTTTAAGACATTAAGGAAATGTTTAGAAATATTGGTAAATCCTTAGAAAATTTGGTAAAACCTTATAAAGTTTGGTAAATCCTTAGAAATATTGGTATCCGTAAATGTTGAGTTTATTGAGTTTAGGATACTAAGGAAATTTTCAGAAAAATTGTTAAACCTTTAGAAATCTTGGTAAAGCATTGGAAATATTGGTAGAGCTTAGGAAAATTTTGTAACACCTCATACCTGACCCAATTGTTAGGTCCGAGCTATGGAATGTCACGTTCATTGTTAGAGCAACTACGAATATAATTCCAATCAATTCAACACGTTTATATAATTTATTAAGATTAATACATCAATATAACATATTCTATAATCTTATTAAGGGTTTATACAAACATACGAAAGCTTTTATGATAACTCGAGACCATTTGAGGACTAACATGAAAATTTTGCAAAGTTACCAGGTTGGCGTCCCAACCATGAAGGTAACATGTCGCGACATCAAGGGAAAAAACTTAGCATCCTGACTTCAATAGTGCAATATCGCGAGTTCAAAAGTACTAGGTTAACATCAAAACCTTAAATAAGGGACATCGCTATGATGGAGGGTTGATGTCGTGACATCAAAAGAATTGTGTCACAACTTTGAGGGCAGTCTCCCTCAACATTTACTTCTTTTGATTCAATCTGTCAGTTTGCAATTATCAATGGGTATATAAACCCCCAAAATAAAATTCAATTCAACATATAAGATTATTTACATGCTTCAACCATTGAAACCTTGGTTTACTTATATACATACGTTAAACCATTCAAGTATCATTCCTTAATTAACACATATTATACAAGTATGAAGTTGAAAAAAATAACAATCTAAAACTGACCCAACCCTAGTATGGAATATAAGGAGGCTATACAAATATTTTTTAGTTGAGGGTTGCGAATTGGATGCTAGATCACTTCTTAAGAGTTCGAGATCTTCCAAAACCTGTGCACGGGAATAAACAAATGAAATGCTGAATGATAAAGCCCAGTGGTTCTTTCATGATTCAAGTCAATATAAAAATAACATTATTCATATGAACACAATCAATTCAAGCTTTAAATTCAACCAATTCATATACTATTCATGTAAAATACTTCATTTAATATATTGTAACACCCCTTACCCGTGTTCAACACCGGAACCGGGTACGAGGCATTACCGGACTTAACTTGCTTAAACATACAACATTGGGCTATAAAATTTCATTTCAAACTTAAAACCTTTCATTCATATTCACAACATCCTTATTATGGGCCTACGAGGCCTTAAACATACTTACGGAAGGTTTCAGAATGAAACCAGAAACTTTTGCGCTCTTAGAAAATTTTTGCCTAAACAGGGCCACACACCTGTGTGAAATGCACACACCCGTGTGGGCAGGCTGTGTGGTCACACACGCCCATGTTCCTAGCCCGTGTGGGATTTATTTTTCATTTTGAACCTACAGGGGTTTTCACACAGCCTGACACACGCCCGTGTCCTTACCCATGTGTGAAAAACCTGGGTATTCTGTTTATGACATCAGCAACCTCTTAAGGGCACACGGCCTAGGCACACGCCCGTGTGCTGGCCCGTGTGACGAATCGAATTCTCGCAATTAGATACAGGGGACAGACGGCCTATCAACACACCCATGGGGCTAACCGTGTGTCACACATGGCCTAGACACACGCCCGTGTGTCTACCCTTGTGGATAATTATAAGGCTATTTTCCAAGCCAATTGCCACCCTGAAACATAAACACAACTATACCAACACAAGCAACATATATCATGGCAATAATACACTATGAATAATCATTAATCATCATTCATACACTTCATATTTCACTCCATCAATTGCATGAACTTTCACTTCATAAACTCATTATCATTAAATATATGAAACTTGACAAATATTGGCCAATTCCCAATGGCCATTTACAAAATGAGTGTGTAACATTAGTAGCCAACACCTTGGCTTCCAAATATGACATAACACAAGATAACCAAGTTCCTATACATGCCATACCCAAAATAAATCAAATTTACTATACTAAAAGAATGATTGATAGTGTGATCAGAGCTCCGACGTTTTACGATCCCCGAGCTAGCTTGGCGATATTACAAGAAAAAGGGAAAAGAGAGGGGTAAGCATATAGCTTAGTAAGTTTGCATGAATTAAAATAGCAACATAAGTACTCATGGTAAAATCCATTCATCTCATAGAATGATAACAAAACAAGTTCTCAAGTACTTTAACATACTTACTCATACTTACTCTTACTCATCACATATCACATTACGGTTTCATAACTCATATTTTACTTAGGGGTACCTGTATCACTTCATCACATGGTTTAGCACTTATGCTATCATGAACATAAACTTAACTCATTATAATCCTTAACTTACATGCAGCTCTTTGCCCGTTGAACTATTCGAAATATTGGAGGATACTCAATCTCATCTTACATGTATTACGATGCCAATGCCATATCCTAGATATGGTCTTACATGGGATCACCTCTTGATGCCAGTGCCATATCCCAGATACGATTTTACACGGGATCTCTTAACTCGATGTCGATGCCATATCCCAGATATGGTCTTATACGAGATCGTACTTAGATGTCGATGCCATGTCCCAGACATGGTCTTATACGGGACCTTCCTTATTCGATGCCGATGCTATGTCCCAAACATGGTCTTACACAGGATCTACGTTTGGTGCCGATGCCATGTCCCAGTCATGGTCTTATACAGGACCTTCCTTATCTCATGTTGTGACATAAGTATCCTCGTTATTCCGAATCTTCAACCGAGACTTCAACTTAGCATATTCTCATCATATTCTCATCGATGCTTCATTTGTCGATTTTCATGGGAATAATATTCTTTATCATAAAATCAAGTAATTTAAAATATGAAAACACTATGAAACTTTAATTTCACACAAACTTACCTCGGTACTGAAAATAGGTGTAGATGTTCGATTTAGTCTACGACTTTGTTCTTGCCTCGGTTTCGATCTGGGCTTTGTGTTTCTTGACCTATAATAACATTTTCACTTGTTTAATACTCACATTGACTAAATTGACTCATGAATCATACTTTGGAAAAATTACGATTTTGCCCCTAAACTTTCACATAGTTACACTTTTGCCCCTAGGCTCGTAAAATGCTTTTTATTCAACTTTCTTGTATTTTAAGCCTAGCCGAATTATTTACTTAACTACAACAGCCCCCAATTTCCACTATTTCAATCATGTATGACCATCTTTATAACATTTACAATTTGGTCCTTTTATGCATTTTTCATGAAAATCACTTAGAAAAAGATGTTTATCATACATCAAACTTTTATATTCTTCCATAAAACATCAAAATACATGCATGTCATACATGGGTAAATTTTGAACATAAACCCTAGCTCAAAATATAGCTAGAAATAGCTAAATCGAGCTACAAGGATCTCAAAAATACGAAGAACATTAAAAACGGGGCTAAAATTCACTTACTATCAAGCTTAAAAGTTGAAGAAACCCTAGCTATGGTGCTCTTATGATTTTTGACCAAGCTTGGAGAAGATGGACACCATTTTTGACTTATTTTCTCTTTTAATTCATTAATTAACCAAATGACCAAATTGCCTTTAAGGCCCTTTTCTTAAGATTTTTCCTTCCGATGTCTATTTTTGTCCATCTTAACATATAATGGTCTAATTGCTAAATAAGGACCTCTAGTAATTTTTATGATTCTATTTACTTAAATCTTCTAAAATCTCATATTTTCTAATCTTTGCAATTTAGTCCTAATGGACAATTTGATCACTAATTAATAAAATTTCTTCATAAAATTTTCACATAGTCATGTAAACACCTCATAAGCCTCATAAAAATTATAAAACACATATTTATACTTCAAATTTGTGGTCTCGCAACCACTATTTTGACTAGGTCCTAAATCGGGCTGTTACATATATCAATTATGCATACACTAACTTTACTTACCAATTCATTTTACATTTGCAATTAAACATATCATATCACGCTATCTAACAATAAAGTAAATATTTTTTATTCATAACATAATCTCATCAAAATTTTCAATATATTCAATTTAGTCCCTAATGTTACAAAGCTATCTAAAAAGTTCAATTTACTTCCTAATTTAGTCATTATCACCATCTAAGTTTACTAACTATCAGTTCCTTCAAATTCAAGCCTAATGCATCCATTCCTCTCTAATAATGAGTTGCTAAACACCTGAAAATTGAATAAATTGATACATGGGGTAGCTAAATCAAGCTTCCATGATAAAAAATCTATATAAAAAAAATCATGATTTTAACTTTGTTGCCTTTCTAATTTTGGTATGGCAGAATGAAGCTTCAACAATGGAGTTTTCTCCTTTATTTTTTTAAGGATGGTGGAAGAAGATTATGAATATCATCATTTTTCTCATTATGATAATATTTATACCATGATTAGCATTTAGTTAATATCATCCTTCTTTTCATTATGATAATATTTATACCATGACTAGCATTTAGTTAATCTTGGTTAATTAGATTAATTAAGGTTTTATTAAATTAAATTAATTATAAGATGAATTAAGAGGAAACAACCATCATCATCCACTATTCATGTTAAATAATGGCTAAATGACCATTTTGGCCCTTAAGGTAATTTCTATCTAGGTCCTAAAGCATTTTTAAATTAAAACTCAATAGCAATTAGACTTTTACAATTTAGTCCTTCAACTTTAATTAACCATTTTCTCGGTTAACTTACTTATCCAATCTTCAATAAATTTTCATTCTAACTTTATTAATCTTTATTTTTCATCCTTACAGACTCATTTTATGGAAATAGAGTTCCAAAACCTTATTTTTTGACACCACTGAAAATTAAGTCGTTACAATTCTCCCCTCCTTCAAATATTTTGTCCTCGAAATTTACCTGAAAAGAGGTGGGAACATTGAGAGCTTATTGTCACTTCTAGCTCCCATGTAGCCTCTTCCGCGCTCTGACTATGCCATAAGACTTTCACTAATTACACGCGCTTGTTTCTCAATTCTGTAACACCCCAAACCCGGTCAAAACGCTACAACCGAATCTGGTATGCTATAGGGAAGAAGATTTTGGAACTAATTAAAATCACGAGTTGGAAAAAAACTTTACGTATTATTATTGTACCTCTAGAGAAAATCTAAAGTATTTATTTAGCTTAGACCACCTTACAAAGCCGAGTTCATTTGTTGAAAATCGAATTTAAGAAAATTCCGTTGAAGCTATCATTTGAAAGTGATGTTGCGATTTTTAAGTGAAAACTTTAATCAATTTGATACTTGATACTCATCTTTCATTAGCCATTTTAAAATCGTTTGTTAAAGTTTTAATCTTAGAAAAACTCCCAATTTTATAGTTCATTAGACATGCTATATCATCTCTGTAACAAAACCCAAATTTAAGTTTAAGTGGCCTTATTACAAAAATAAAATCCTAAATTAAAGAAAGTTCAATAATAAAGCATGAAGTTTACGAATTCAATCGCAACGCATGGCCACCTCGAGTCCATCCCAGCTCCAAACCCACATTCTAGCGACTACCTACAAAATTTAGCAGAGGGGTGAGTCACCAAGACTCAGGGTGTAAATCCCCATATAACGCAAACTGGGCCTTAAGCCCATATTGTACAGCAAGATAATCATGTATGCAATGCAGCCCAATCCATCTCTTTTTCCATCCTTCACGTCCCCTGAATCTACCCAGCATCTGTGGCACCTAGCCACTGTGGTACCAAACCACTTGTGGTTCCAAACCACTGGTGACAAAGTCACAAATAATAATATGTGAGGCCAACCCACTTGTGGTACCAAACCACTGGTGACAATCCCTGATGAAGATATGTGGGGCCAACCCACTGTGGTACCGAACCACTGGGACGAGTCACTGAAATAATATACGTGGTGCCAAACCACTGTGGTACCAAACCACTGAAACATGGTCACTGAATAATATTATGTGGGGCCAACCCACTGTGGTACCAAACTATTGTGATAGTCTTAGAATCATGCTTCTCCTCTTCACACCATACCCCCAAGTCCATGCACATGTTAACATACTAATATGACTATGATCATGCTTCCAATGCATAACAGTCAACCATTTCACTCATACATACATTTTTCAATGATAGAACATAGCGGAACTTACCTGGTGTCTTCAATCTTACCCACGAGGGTATCTTGGTGATTAATACTGTCATTTCGGCTTATACATGAGGCATGTAGTTATCACAAATTAGGAGGAAAAGGTGTGAGAAATTACACACCTGTAAACACGGAGAACTAAACTCTCAATATCATCGATACTATCGCTAGAAGAAACAATCGCAATCTGCCTATCCCAAGTAGATGTCGGTTCCCTACCATAGCCCGGCGGAAAGTCTCGTACTGCCGATATTGCACGTTTCTTAAACTTAGGGGCGGGGACTACGAGTCCAACCCCCTCCTTCACTTGACTGGCATTCACATCCATGAAAAGATCTTGATCAGGGAACTAGGTTAAAGCAATGAAAAGACAGAAAGAATAGATATCCAAACCGAAGAAGTTCTTTACCTTGATTAACAGAAATCGAATGCTAGAAGGTTGGCCTAAGAAACCGATTGAGCCCCTAAACAATCACCATGTTAGAATCGGTTCTCTAAATAGATCAAAAGAAGTGGCCTTTCGGCCAAACAAGTCGATAAAGAACCCCTTACCACCAATTCGACCAACAACCACTTACCAAGATCCTTTCGAAAGCAGGCCACACGCAAAAGAGTTGATGAAAACACACCCTTCTACAATCAGTCAGTGCCCAAAGAGTGAGTCAGGAACTTCGGTTTAACCAACCCAAAGAGTAAAAGAAAAAGAACGAGAAGAAAAGAGAAGAAGGCTCCTTATCGAAATATGAATATGCCAAAAGGAAAGTCTATGTTTGGCTATTAGCAAACACAATGGAAAAGGTGCAGATTCGGCTATGAAGAAGCATATAGCAGATGGAAGAAAAGAAATAGAGAAGGCACAAAACACCACTCTTATATTCGGCTATCACCAAAGGAACAAGAAGGAGAAGAAAAGCAAAAGGTGTTTCGGTTACGAAGAAGAAACTAGTAACAAATGGTGAAAAGGAAATGAGGGCACCTGGTTCGGTTGAAGAGAAAAAGATGAGAGGAGGAAGAAAACAAAAGAGAAAGAGAATACCAAGAGAGGGTTGAAGTTTTGGTTTTACTACTCTCACTCAATGATCGAAAATGACAAAAGAGGAAACTAAAATGCTCCTAAAGACTTTCGGCACCTAAACATTCAAAGGCTACGATTCATTTCAGGTCCCCACATCCACAATGTCGAATTTACCAACCAATACACCCCTAGCCGAAACTCAACTCCACCACTTCCCAAAATTCAGCCAACTTCACAACCAACATCCCCCTTCCACGATTTCCTCCTACTTTCCCTCTCCATCACCCATTTGATTTTGTTTGACCCATTAACCTCCACCATCACCTCATGGCCACTAATTCAAACATTTTGACTCCTTCAACTCTCACCCTTGAAGAGTCCATGTTGAAACCATCATCCCTCCATCCTGACACTAAAAAAAAAAAAAGAAACTCCAAAATGCAGCATGCGCGACTCGAACCTCCACCCTCACTACTCTCCTATGACGTCATCTCCCCTTGCTCCCTAAGGCGTCATTTCCACTCTTCCACACCCCTTTTTGTGTCATCAAATACACACAAATATCTATAAGACCTACCTCCATAAGCTTCCCCCTAAAGTACTCTGAAACTAAAATTTAACCAAGACCCCGGCTCGAACCCGAGCTTTCCTAAGACCCCCAAACACATCCAAATAGCAAGTAGAACAAGCCAAACACACAGAAACATGAAATGCAGAACCCCCCTAACTTGAGATGTTATAGTTCTACCCCCTTAAAGAAATTTCAGCCTCGAAATTTACCTGATCAAAAGAGATGAGGGTACTGCTGCCGCATCACATCTTCCGGCTCCCACGTGGCTTCCTCTGCACCGTGATTTCGCCATAAACTTTTGACCAAAGGAACTGATTTCCTCCTCAGTACCTTAACGTCTCGATCTAAGATCTGCACTGGCTCCTCCTCAAAAGACAGGTCTGGTCTTACCTCAATTTCTTCCACCGGCACAATGTGAGACGGATCTAAACGGTAACGTCTCAACATCGGGACATGGAACACATCATGTACCTGTCTCAATTTCGGAGGTAACTCAAGCTGATACGCCACTGGTCCCACACGTTTCAACACACGATAAGGCCCGATGAATCTAGGGCTCAGCTTGCCCTTCCGTTCGAACCTTAAGACTTTCTTCCACGGTGAAACCTTCAGAAAAACCAGATCACCCACTGCAAATTCTATATCCTTACGGTTCAAATTAGCATAAGATTTCTGTTTGTCAGAAGCTTCCTTCAACCGAGTCCGAATCAACTTAACCTTTTCCTCTATTTTAGAAACCAATTCCGGACCCAACAACTGTCGCTCACCCAACTCTGTCCAACAAGTAGGAGTGCGACACTTCCGACCATACAACGCTTCATAGGGCGCCATCTGAATACTAGATTGGTAGCTATTGTTGTATGCGAATTCTGCCAACGGTAGAAACTCCTCCCAACTACCCCTGAAGTCAATGACACAACCTCTCAACATGTCTTCCAAGATCTGAATTACCCTCTCAGACTGACCATCAGTCTATGGATGAAATGCTGTGCTGAAGTCTAGTCTTGTACCCAAATGCTTGATGCAACGCTTTCCAAAACCGTGATGTAAACCTAGGGTCTCTGTCTGATATGATTGACACAGGTACCCTATGCAACCTCACAATTTCTGCTACATATAGCTTGGCTAACTTCTATAGTGAATAACCAACCCGAACCGGTATGAAGTGAGCGGACTTCGTCAACCGATGCACAATTACCCACACTGAATCTTTCTTCGTAGGCGTAAGGGGTAACCCACTCACAAAATCCATCGGTATCCTCTCCCACTTCCAAAGTGGAATCTTTACTGGATGTAGCAACCTTGAAGGCAATTGGTGTTCTGCCTTCACTTGCTGACACGTCAAGCATTTACCCACAAATTCAGTCACTTCTTGCTTCAGACCCGGCCACCAGAACTGTTCTCGCAGATCCCTATATATTTTACTCCCACCAGGATGCATAGCGTATGGGCTACTATGCGCTTCTTGCAGAATCCTCTGCCTTAATTCTACATCCCTTGGCATACAAGCCTTTCCATGAAAACTCAAAACCCCATCACTGTTTAGACTGAAATCTTCTAACTCACCCCTTGCCACTAACTGAAGCTTAGAACTTAGCGCCTCATCTGACAACTGCTTCTCCTTAATCTGACTGACCCAAGAAGGTTTCACTTGAAGTTCAGCTAGCAAGCTTCCGTCGTCATACAAGCTGAGATGAGCAAACATTGCTCTCAAGTCTGATATTAAATTACGACTCAATGCGTCTGCCACTATGTTAGCTTTACTTGGGTGGTACTCGATCGAGCAGTCATAATCCTTCAACAACTCAATCCACCTCCGCTACCTCAAATTCAACTCCTTCTGGGTAAGGAGATATTTCAGGCTCTTATGGTCGGTGTAGATAATGGACTTCTCCCCATACAGGTAGTGTCTCCAGATTTTCAGAGCGAACACTATCGCAACTAATTCTAGATCATGCGTGGGATAGTTCATCTCATGCGGTCTTAACCGTCGAGACGCATATGCAACTACCTTCCCATCTTGCATTAACACACACCCTAACCTAGTGTGCGAAGCATCACAATAGATAACGAACTCTTTCCCAGCCTCAGGCTGAATCAATACTGGAGCCTCTGTCAAGATCCTTTTTAGCTTCTCAAAGCTTTCCTGCTGCTTATCAACCCAAACAAACGGTACCCCTTTCCGCAACAACTTAGTTAAGGGTGCCGCAATTAAGGAGAATCCCTCAACAAACCTTCTGTAGTACCCGGCCAACCCCAAGAAGCTTCGAATCTCTGCTACAGATCTCAGCGGCTTCCAATCCAGAGCAGCTTCAATTTTTTGGGGATCCACCCTAATCCTTTCCACAGAAACAACATGCCCTAAGAAAGTAACTTCCCTCAGCCAAAATTCACACTTGCTGAATTTGGCATACAGCTGCTTCTCTCTTAATATTTGCAGAACAACCCGAAGATGTGCGTCATGCTCTTCTTCCGTTCTTGAGTAAACCATAATATCGTTTATAAACACCACCACAAACCGGTCTAGATAGGGTTGGAATACCCAGTTCATCATATCCATAAACGCAGCTGGTGCATTCGTCAACCCGAACGGCATCACTAAAAACTCATAGTGACCATAACGAGTCCGAAATGCCGTCTTATGAATGTCAGCTTCCTTGACCTTAAGCTGATGATAACTTGACCTCAAATCTATTTTTGAGAAGACTGAAGCGCCTCGCAGTTGATCGAACAAGTCATCAATCCTTGGCAACGGGTACTTGTTCTTAACCGTTAGCTTGTTCAACTGTCTATAGTCAATACACATCCGCATCGACCCATCTTTCTTCTTAACAAATAACACCGGCGCTCCCCAAGGTGACACACTTGGTCAGATAAAACCCCGGTCCAACAGTTCCTGAATCTGGGCTTTCAGTTCCACAAACTCCTTCGACGCCATTCTATATGGGGCAATAGACATTGGCGCTGTACCCAGAAGAAGATCAATACCGAACTCCACCTCGTGATCTGGAGGTATCCCCGGAAGCTCTTCTGGAAAAACATCAGAGAATTCCTTCACCATTCTGACATCCCCTACAGTCAACTCCTTGGCCTCCAAAGCACGAACAAAAGTTAAGAAAGCCTCGCATCCTTTTCTCACCATTCTTTCAGCCTTTAAAGCGGACACTACATTAGACAAGTAGTTCCTCCTTTCACCTATCACTGAGACTTCATTATCCTCAGGAGTCCTTAACACCATGCATTTAGCAGCACAATCCAAGTTTGCTCGATATTTCACCAACCAATCCATACCTAAGATTAATTCGAACTCCCCAAACGGCAGTTCCATCAAATCAGTCGGGAAACCTATCCCTTGTACTTCTAGAGGCACACTCCTAAAGAGTTTGTTCACCACTATAGATTGTCCTAAAGGGCTAAGTACAATCATCTCCCTAGAAGCAATCTCAGAGTCTATGTTTAGAGTTCCAGACACCATACTAGCAACATAAGAATGTGTCGACCCAATATCAATCAATGCAGTAAAGGGCAAATCGAAAATAAGGAATGTACCAGTTATGACGTCCGGGGCATCACCCTCCTCTCGACGTTTGGCTGCATAAACTAACCCAGGCTGCCTCGCGTCTGTTTTCCCAGCACCTCTGGCCGGTGCTCCACGCCCTCGACTAAAGCCATTTCCTCCTCTAGTAGAACCACGACCTCTCTGTGGTTGCTACCCACCTCTTCTGAATTACGCATGTCCTTGACCTTCCGACTGTGCCCTGACTGGCTCTCGTGGACAATCTTTTATCCGATGGTCCATAGACCCACATCTAAAACATCCTCTATTACCTGCTCAACACTCCCCCGAATGAAATTTTCCGCATCGAGCACAATGCGGTGGCCAATTAACAGCAACGGGCTTCGCCAAACGACTCGGCCCATCTAACCTAGGCCTCTTCTAAAAACCCCCAGTAGATCCCGACGGCCCAAAACTCTTTTTGTTCCTACTCCTGTCTCTGCCTTGATTCTTCTTTTCAGACTGCTTCACCTTTTCGGCTATCTTAGCCTTCTCAACTAAAACAACAAATTCTTTTTCCCGCTGCGGAGCTATCAACACTCGCAACTCGTCCCTCAGACCATCCTCAAATCAGACACAGCGCTCATGATCCGTTGTAACAATACCCCGAGAATAATGACTTAAACGTAAGAATTTCGCCTCATACTCGGCTACTAACTTGCTCCCCTGAACCAAATTTAGAAATGCCTTTCTCTGAGCATCCATATAGCTCGATCCGATATACTTGCCCTGGAACGCCGACTTAAAGAAATCCCAGGTAATGCGGTTAGCTGCTGTACCCTCTCTGACCGTGAGCCACCACTGATATGCCTCATCTCGGAGGAGAGACACCACCCATTTCAGTTTCTCTTCCGTGGTGCAATCAAGATCATCCATGATACGCTCAACCGCTTCTAACCAATACTCAGCTACGCTAGGAGCCACACCAAAAACGCCCCTAAACATTTCAGCCCCATTAGGTCGAAGTCGTTCCGACACAGATTTCCGAGCTACTGATCTGGTGCTTGCTCCAGCAACTCTTTCCAAAACACGTAACATTGCCTGAGACACCGCATCGTCTCCCTCAGTTTGATCTTGAAATTTCGCTTCCACAACTGGCGGTGCTAGCACTTCACCTTCCGGCCCATGCCCCAATTCCGAAGGTTCTGACCCAACACCCCGGCCTCTACCGCGGCCTCGCATGCCACGACCACGTCCTCTAGCACTCATGACTATCGATTCAACTTAATCAGATTAAAAGTTTTATGAATTAGTATTTTCTTCCAGTGTTTATTACCGAGCAGTCTTATAAGAATAGCATTAAAAGTAATTCTCGTAAATACATGCACCTACAGGCTTCAGTCTCTAAAGTTGGATTTCTTAGTATTAGCAATCATAGCACAATATATCTCTTCATGTAAAATAACCAATGATTAGAAGACTTACCGTGCAGATTTGGTGCCGGAGACTCAGGTGCCATGCTTCTAAAAAACATGTGTTTTATCTAAATCATTTTTCAAGCCATCTTTTGAAATCATTTTTGAACACTATACCCACAGCCAAAATTTTGAAACTGGCTCTGATACCATAATTGTAACACCCCAAACCCGATCAAAACGCTACGACCGAATCTGGTATGCTACAGGAAAGAAGATTTTGGAACTAATTAATATCACGAGTTGGAAAAAAAACTTTACGTATTATTATTTTAGAGAAAATCTAAAGTATTTGTTTAGCTTAGACCGCCTTACAAAGCCGAGTTCATTTGTTGAAAATCGAATTTAAGAAAATTTCGTTTAAGCTATCATTTGAAAGTGATGTTGCGATTTTTAAGTGAAAACTTTAATCAATTTGATACTTGATACTCATCTTTCATTAGACGTTTTGAAATCGTTTGTTCAAGTTTTAATCTTAGAAAAACTCCCAATTTGATAGTTTATTAAACATGCTATATCATCTCCGTAACAAAACCCAAATTTAAGTTTAAGTGGCCTTATTACAAAAATAAAATCCTGAATTAAAGAAAGTTCAATAATAAAGCATGAAGTTTACGAATTCAATCGCAACGCATGGCCACCTCGAGTCCGTCCCAGCTCCAAACCTGCATTCTAGCGACTACCTGCAAAATTTAGCAGAGGGGTGAGTCACCAAGACTCAGTGTGTAAATCCCCATATAACGCAAACTGGGCCTTAAGTCCACATTGTACAGCAAGATAATCATGTATGCAATGCAGCCCAATCCATCTATTTTTCCATCTTTCACGTCCCTTGAATCTACCCAGCATCTGTGGCACCCAACCACTGGTGGTTCCAAACCACTGGTGACAAAGCCACAAATAATAATATGTGGGGCCAACCCAGTGTGGTACCGAACCATTGGGATGAGTCACTAAAATAATATACGTGGTGCCACACCACTGTGGTACCAAATCACTGAGACATGGTCGCTGAATAATATTATGTGGGGCCAACCCACTGTGGTACCAAACCACTATGACAGTCTTAGAATCATGCTTCTCCTCTTCACACCATACCCCCAAGTCCATGCACATGTTAACATACTAATATGACTATGATCATGCTTCCAATGCATAACAATCAACCATTTCACTCATACATACATTTGTCAATGACAGAACATAGCGGAACTTACCTGGTGTCTTCAATCTTACCCACGAGGGTATCTTGGTGATTAATACCGTCATTTTGGCTTATACATGAGGCATGTAGTTATCACAAATTAAAATTACACACCTGTAAACACAGAGAACTAAACTCTCAATATCGTCGATACTATCGCTAGAAGAAACAATCGCAATCTGCCTATCCCAAGCAGATGTCGGTTCCCTACCGCAGCCCGGCGGAAAATCTCGTACTGCCGATACTGCACGTTTCTTAAACTTAGGGGCGGGGACTACGAGTCCAACCCCCTCCTTCACTTGACTGGCATTCACATCCATGAAAAGATCTTGATCAGGGAACTAGGTTAAAGCAATGAAAAGACAGAAAGCATAGATATCCAAACCGAAGAAGTTCCTTAGCTTGATTAACAGAAACCAAATGCTAGAAGGTTGGCCTAAGAAACCGATTGAGCCCCTAAACAATCACCATGTTAGAATCGGTTCTCCAAATAGATCAAAAGAAGTGGCCTTTCAGCCAAACAAGTTGATAAAGAACCCCTTACCACCCATTCGGCCAACAAGCACTTACCAAGATCCTTTCAAAAGCAGGCCACACGCAAAAGAGCTGATGAAAACACACCCTTCTACAATCAGTTAGTGCCCAAAGAGTGAGTCAGGAAATTCGGTTTAACCAACCCAAATATTAAAAGAAAAAGAACGAGAAGAAAAGAGAAGAAGGCTCCTTACCAGAACAAGAATATGCCGAAAGGAAAGTCTATGTTCGGCTATTAGCAAACACAATGGAAAAGGTGCAGATTCGGCTATGAAGAAGCATATAGCAGATGGTAGAAAAGAAATAGAGGATGTACAAAACACCACTCTTATATTTGGCTATCACCAAAGGAACAAGAAGGAGAAGAAAAGCAAAAGGTGTTTCGGTTATGAAGAAGAAACGAGTAAGAAATGGTGCGAAGGAAATGAGGGCACCAGGTTCGATTGAAGAGAAAAAGATGAGAAGAGAAAGAAAACAAAAGAGAAAGAGAATACCAAGAGAAGGTTGAAGTTTCGGTTTTACTACTCTCACTCAATGATCGAAAATGACAAAAGAGGAAACTAAAATGCTCCTAAAGACTTTCGGCACCTAATCAATCAAAGGTTACGGTTCATTTCAGCTCCCCACATCCACAATGCCGAATTTACCAACCAATACACCCCTAGCCGAAACTCAACTCCACCACTTCCCAAATTTCGGCCAACTTCACAGCCAACTTCCCCCTTCTACGATTTCCTCCTACTTTCCCTCTCCATCACCCATTTGATTTTGTTTGACCCATTCAACCTCCAGCATCACCTCATGGCCACTAATTCAAACATTTTGACTCCTTCAACTCTAACCCTTGAAGAGTCCATGTTGAAACCATCATCCCTCCATGCTGACACCAAAAAAAAGAAACTCAAAAATGCAGCATACGCTACTCGAACCTCTACCCTCACTACTCTCCTATGGCGTCATCTCCCCTTGCTCCCTAAGGCATCACTTCCACTCTTCCACACCCCTTTTTGTGTCATTAAATATACACAAATATCTATAAGAACTACCTCCAGAAGCTTCCCCTTAAAGTGCCCTAAAACTAAAATTTAACCAAGACCCCGGCTCGAACCCGAGCCTTCCTAAGACCCCCAAACACATCCATATAGCAAGCAGAACAAGCAAAACACACAGAAACATGAAATGCAGAACCCCCTAACTTGAGATGTTACAAATTCTTTCACTTCTTGAGCCAAGATTTTTTTATCAACTCTTCCTCGTATAATAAATTAGGTTGCACCTCGATCTTTTTCATGGGTATCACATGGGAAGGATTAGATTGATGTTGCCAAAGCATGGATTGTAACACTTACACTTGGTGAGGTTTTGAGTCTGGGCATGTTGGTTAAAGGAAATTTGGTTGGCACGTTCTTACTCGCCCAACTGACGTTCCGGCGCGCTAGTAGGGTGGATATGGAATAATAGAAAATTAAACTAAGGAATGTCCTCTATAAAGTATGTGTACATGTGGAAGGAGAAATTGAAAAACAATGTCAAGGGTTTGTGAGTGGTAAGGGATGTTGTCAAGGTTAAGGTGTGCCCAGTTAGTTTAGTTAATGTGTAGGTTATACACTAACGAGATAGTTAGAAATGAAAGGTCAATCAAATCAAAAATATGAAAAGATTTTGGATTCTTACAAACGTTTCCTTATAGCTGTGAACCACCCATATGACAACTTGATTAGGATTGTAACATGTGTCAAGTTATCATACAGATAAGGGTTGTATAAATCTAGGTGATTAGGATTGAAAAAAGAGTTTTTCTTCCTTCTCAGATAAATGTTTTTAGTAGAACTAGAATAACCCTCCTTTTTTCCCTATAAGATCCTACTATCTTGAGGTTAGAAGAATCGAGAAAGTATTCTTTTTTACTAGAATAGAAATCTTGAGCTTTACCGGTTATTTCTTCATACCAAGTCAGTGGTTGCTGCGATCCTTGAGAAGAACTTAGAATTAAAGCCCAAGCTGCTATTAAGGCTGTCAAGTGAATCTCTAGACTGACTCTTACGTGTACGTTTTTAGTTTAGATATTTTTATGCTAAGTGACTACTAAAGCATGAAATTGAAACTAGTAAAGTATGACTCTATGGCTCTGAAGAAGGAAAGGAACAATATGCATGCATATATGTCTGAAAGCATGAACATGTTTGTCATGAGTTAGTCATGATTTGAATGAGTCTGATATGAAGTGCGTCACATTTGTAAGCATGAATGCATATGTCATGAAGAAGTTTGAAAGGAATACATCTGTCAAGTATGAGTTTGCATGATGAGTATGTGTTTATCTCTGAATTCGTCTAAAGGGGTCCATCGAGAGTAAAAACACGAAACTCAGGCTAAAGGGGTTCGTCGGGACTAAAAACACGAATCTCTGATAAGGACAAGTCCATGGCCATGATACTCTAAAGACCATATAGTGTAAGACCATGGATGGACTATGGCATCATATGGAATATGTAAAGAACGGTTGGCTGAGTACCAGAGTTGATGAGCAAACTTCATGACAGTGAGTTTAGCCCCTATCGTCAAAAACACCAATTTTCGTAAAAGTGAGCCTTTGTGGGTATTTATATTAAAGAAATGTATTTGTTGAAAATATCTGATAAGGAATACCTTTGTGGTAATCTGTAAGGAGACACCTTTGTTGTGCAACCTAAAGAAGTGATTTTGTGGCAGTTTCCGTATGGAAGCCTTTGTGGCTATCTCTGTTTAATGGAAGCATTTGTGGCGATCATTATTAAATGGAGGCCTTTGTAGCTATCTCTATTAAATTGAGGCCTTTGTGGCTGTCTCTGTTAAATGGAAGTCTTTGTGGTGATCTTTGTTAAATGGAAGCCTTTGTGGTGATCTTTTTTAAATGGAAACTTTTCTGATTATCTTTGTTAAATGGAAGCCTTTGTGGCGATCTTTGTTAAATGCAAGCATTTGTGGCTGTCTCTGTTAAATGGAAGCCTTTGTGGCAATCTTTGTTAAATGGAAGCCTTTGTGGAAATGATGTGAGACGGCCCACGGTTAGTCGAGTCGTTCATGTAGGGTGCCCGATCGTCTACGAGGAGTAAGAGACCCTTCGGAAGATAGGAGATTTGGGAACAAGTTTGCGGAAGCTTTAATAAGTTTTCTATTTTTATTTTATTAAGTTAGGAATGAAGGCTGGAAATTAGGTGGATGGAATTAGAAGACAGAATGAGATAGCTTCGGGTTTGGTAGGTTAAGAAAGAAAGATATTCGGGTAAGTCGATTTAGTAAGGTTGAATAAGGTGAATAAGGATAGATACTTGAAGGATCGGTTTAGGATAGGCTAAGTAAAGATAATTTGATGATGATGGAAAATAGGACTTAAACTCAAGAATCGATTCAACACTATATGTAGTGTCACCCCGGTTCTATACGGTTTAAGGTGATTGAGGGAAATGTTGGAAACGGTTGAACGCCACACCGTAAGGTGATAAGTTTAGAAACGAATTCGGAGACGCCACAAGCTTTCTTGATAAGTCAATCGAAAACTCGTATGAATTTGGAGAGGAGTAATCTCACTCTTTTGAACAAAGTTCATAAAATCAAATTGAAAAAAGTTTTTTTTACAAATGAAAATGAGCAGCTATTTATAGCCTACAAAAGGGCTAGCCGAATGGACACTAAAACACTTAATAACTAAGTTAAATGAAACTAGATTAATCTAGAAAATTCCAGAATTAAAGTATTAAATTGGAGTGGCTAAATTCAGCTGTTGGAAGCTCTTTGGACGGCATTCTAGAAGGGGCTGATCAGCTTGCACGAATTTGGACACTTCAAGGATGCATTGCACTAGCTAGGTGTAGCCAATGAGCTTAAATGAGCTCATTAAAATGCTAACTTTAGCTGAAAAGTTACCAGCAATAAAGGAGAACGTGAACATCCTTGAATGTGTGAAAATGGAGCTGGAAAAGTCTTTGGAAGTGTGAACAATGATCAGCCGAATGGTCCTTGGTGTGAACACCAAATGTGAACGCCTAGGTGTTATTTTGGGGAGTGGATCGGCCATGCTTGGGAAAATAAATGTGCAACTATTCCTTGGCTGAATAGTCACTTGGAGAAGCCAAACAATCAGCCCAATTTCATTGAAATTAGCCATGCATGCATGTGCTAATTCCTTGAACCAAGCCATGCATGAACTTGGCTTTAAATGCTGCCCACATTCAGCTGCACCTACAAGACACATGAACTAACATTAATTCAAGCCAAATCAACTGAATATAATTAAAAACTTACACAAGTTAATTGAGACTTAATCAAGACACATTAAAAATCGGCTAAGACTAAGACAACTTAAAAATCATGTAATAATTCTGGACAAATTAAAAACACTTAGGACAACTTAAATTCAGCTATAAAACATACTTAGAACATTTTTAAAGCTGTATAAAAATTAATTAATCAAAATATTTTAATTTTATTCAAACATTAAATGATGGACTAAAAATAATCAAATGAGCTCAATGATCTGAAATGAGCTCATGTGAGCTGACTAGAGCTCAAGTGAGCTGAACTGAATTGATTGAAGTTTAATTGAGATGGAATTCGTCTCAAAATTGATGGGCCTTCGGAGAGCTCAAGAGGATCGAAATAGGCAACTTGGGTTGCCCCAAGTATGCTCACATCAGGAAATCTCTATAAAAAAGAAGCCTTTGTTACAATCTCTGTCAAAGGTTGCCATTATGGTGAGACTCTAAAAGGAAAGCCTCTGTGACTATCTTTGGAAAGGAACGCCTTCATGGCATAATTTGGAGAATGATTCTCGTGATGGCCATCTAAAGACAACGCCTATAGGCGGACTCTGAATGAATAGAAAACACAGTATTCTAGGAATTGGCAAGTACGATTTAGCTCTGAAGGGAAAGCCATTATGGAAGATTATGGCAAAGATTGTACAATCGATAAGGTCAAAGTTATGAATAAGAAACAAATGATGAAATCCTTGAATAAGGGCTTAGGTAAAAGAGGGTTTTCTCACTAAGTTCTATTGAACTTACCCTTCTGTGTTTTATGTCCCAGGTAAAGGAGACGCTAGGAGGGACGATGCCAGGGCTGCACCAAAAGAGTGGTGAGGTGGGCACATATGCAGATAGAGTGGGGGTTGCACGGGTGTGATCGAGCTGATAGAAACATTTTGAACAAGTCTTAATTTTTTTTTGTAAGCCATATAGACCGTGTAGGTCAATAAGAAGAGACAACAATATTATTGTTTAGAGGTTGAATAAGGGGGACAATATATTCCAATGTGATGTGTAATTATATTTGTAAGTTCTTTACACATTGTACGCCCAAATGTAACTTTGACAGGAAGTATTACTAAATAAGATGCATTTCTTTGAAAATTTGTATGTCTTAAGCATGTATAAGCCTTTAATTGTAATGTAACATCCAAGACCTAGATTCGGTGAATCAGGTCGGGTTTAAGGCATTACATGGATATCATTATGTATCTTTTGCAACTCTGATGGTAGATCTAAATGGTAGGCAACTAACCCTACTCTTTCAATCAGGTTGCCCTACTCTTGCTTAAAACAACTGTGAACTTAACGAGTTCGTCCAAAACATCTGGGGTGGAAGGATACTTAATAGAAGAGTCTTTCAATCCCTAGTGTTTGCCAAAACTAGGAGTTTTCCAAATGGTGAATCGCATAGAGTACTCTACTTAGCCAAAAAAAAAAAAATACTTTACCTACTCCATTCTACCCTTAGCTTTACCAACTACACACCGCATAGTAACATAATACTGAATCTCCGTCAGGCGGACTGCTACAATTCTCCCCCACTTAGAAAATTTCTCCCCGAAATTCATACATGTGAAAAGCTAAGGATATTTCTCTTTCATCACACTTTCTCTTTCCCAAGTAGCCTCTTCTATATTATGATTCCTCCATCACACTTTTACCAATGAGATTGTCTTATTTCTTAACTCTTTCACTTCTCTAGCTAAGATGCAAACAAGTTCCATTTCATAAGATAAATTTGGCTCTACTTCTATGTCTTCGACTTGCACAACATGATCTGGATTTGATCGATATCTCCTTAACATAGACACATGGAATACATTATGAATATTTGATAGCTCTGGTGGTAATGCCAACTTGTATGCTATTGGTCCAACTTGTTCTAAAACCTCATACAGTCCTACAAAACATGGACTTAAATTTCCTTTTTGACCAAACCTTATAATTTTGTACCAAGGAGAAACCTTTAGAAACACTTTGTCACCAACTTCAAATGAGATCTCTTTCCTTTTTAGATCAACATAAGATTTTTGGTGATCTTGGGTAACTTTCAGATGATTATGAATGATAGTAAAATTTTCTTCTGTTTCTTGAACTAGCTTAGGACCTACCAAATTCCTCTCACTGAGTTCCACCCTATTGGAAAAATGGGTTTGGAAAACGAAGTGAAAAATAAATTTAGGGAAAAGCCAGAGTTTTAAATTTTTTCCAAAACAAGATATTGGTTGTGATATCTAAAGTAATAAACACTTAATCAAAAATGTACATTTTCGATTCATCTAGGATGAGCGCTTCGATCGAGTAGTCTTTTTTGTTATCCTCAAGCTCACATATGTCGAGTGTGGGCTCGCATCAAATCAGAAAAGTTTTCACAAAATTACCAGTAGGGTGATTTTGCAATTTCTCTAAACTTTTGGGTTAAGTTATAAATCAGAAAAATATCTTTAGAAATTTTTTGGAATAATATCTTTAGAGAATTTTCTCTCTACAACTTTCTCTTGAATTCAAGTGTGTATAAATAATGACCCAATACTCTTTTTATATAGGGAGAGTTTAAGAGAGTTCAACTATAATTAAACTTAATCACTTTAATATTAAAATATTAATAAATAATAGAATGTTTATCTACAATATGAACATTAAATTAAATTTAATATTTAGATAATCACTTCAATATTAAATTAATAAAATACTATTAAGATAAGTATTAAATTAAATTTAATATTAAACTATTAATATAATATTATTTTTGGAATAATTAAACTGAAATCAAATTTCTGGTAGAGTCCTAGTAGGAGTGTAACTCTTTCACTGCTCAACCATCGATGACCAACCGCCACCGGCCACCGGGACGCTGTCGTTGTAGCCATTGGCACCGCCATGTCCAGTGATACAGGTGTGACACATTTACGGCACCCCAAGCCGGTTCGACTGCTGTCGGTTCAGTCCAGGTCAATGAAGACCCAGCCGATCCGATCTAGCTATCAGTTGGACCGTCGGCCTGGTTTCACATACCAAGCTCAGTTCGACCAGTTTTTGGGTCTTGGTCTTGATTTTGGGCTCCTAGGCCCAATTTACTGTCTCAGGTCCAATTTTCAAGTTCAAAATTACCTATTGGGCCAATTGTCTGACTTGAAAATTAACTTCAAAAAATATCATATTAATTTTAATGGATTTCATTAATTTAATTTTACTTGTTCAAAATTAATTTTTCCAAATCTCACTTAGATTTTTCAAATTAATTTTTCAAGAAAATTCTTTAATGAAATTCTCTAGTTGAACAATTCTCATGACCACCTAATTTAATTCCACATCAAATAAATCGACTCAATTAAATTATTCTCAAATTCATAGAATTTTATTCTGATTCAAATCCAGTTCGATCGAGCTTTTGTTGAGCTAGCGGAGGGACCAATCAGACATATAAAATTAGGCTCTAGTGATTGCAATTATGTCTAGAAGCATCGTTCTAATCATTCACAATTTCTTAATCATGGAGTCAGTCCATAAGAAGTACCATGATTGAAAACTCCTTATTGTATACTCTTTACGAAAGCAAGTCACCCAACTACTTTGTCTAATGACCTCGTCATGTGTGTTACGCTCATATGATATCCTTGATTCCTTTAAGTTAAATCCATTAACTCAATACAATCCTATTTTATCTCATTGTTACTATTGTGTCTTCTTAGTGATTAATATGATCATTGCCAACAAATAACTGTGATAAACTGCTCGTTCAAGAACAAGCAACCCGTGATCATGTTCCATATTTATCAATCACACAATGCTAATGAAAGGATATCATTAACTCTTTAATTGAGCTATGAATTCCAGTGTTGCTAGTAAAGCCATGCCACACACAAGTCATTTACCCAACATACCGGCTATGGGCTCGATCATCTTTAGAGCATAAGCCTTCACTTATATCAAAGCACATGAGTTGCATAAGCATGGTCAGTGACTAACTCAGGATTTAGATAAATCACACCATGAATGTCACAAGTGAATTAATTCACAAACAGATTCAGGATTTAGCTGAACTTGATTTTATTTGAAATTGGTTAAATCGCATGTTTTGGGCTTAGGGACTAAATTGTATAATAGTAAAATGTTGGGGGCAATTTTGTAAAAATGTCAAAAACGACTTAATTGCATAAAATGAATTAATTTTTCTGTTAGAATTAGTGAATTGAATGGAATTATTATTTTTGATCTTATACGAGTGAAAAATCGAGGAAAAGAGGAAATTACCAAATAGCCCATATACTTTGTCGTTGCTTCAATTTAGTTTGGTAAGTTCGTACTATTTAATTTTATTACATTTTTAAATGTATTATAGGAACTTAATTGCATAATATTGGATTATATTGATGTATGTAATTTGGAAATGGAAGTAATGAATTGAAATGAATTGATCACTGATTGAGATACTATGAGTCGTTACGATAAATCAATCTTGTAAGTTCATACATTTATTTATGCTTCTAATAATCCTTGTCCTCTTTGTTAATATACTATTATTGAATGTTATATTATATACCAAATAAGATTAGCGAGCATTACCCACTGATATACTGATTGGTGCTCGAACGAGCGGTACCTACTAAATCTGTTGAAATGTAAGTGCTTTCGACCCATACCTACTGAATCTATTGAAAAGAATGCTCTACTAAGTAAAAGAATCTACTGATATACTGAATAAATCTCAAGGAACGTTATCCACTAATATATTGAAGAAGCTCATTCGAGTGGAATCTACTGATATACTGAGTAAAGCTCAAACGAGCATTATCCACTAAATATGCTGAACTATAGTACTGATTGTTAATTATTGATAAAGGTTGTGTTTTAGGGAATTTCAACAATTAATTTTAATTGATTACTATGTTTAATTAGAAAGGTTTATCAATATATACAAACGAACTTACTAAGCTTTATTCAAGCTTACCTGTATTTGTCTCATTTTGTAGATGACATTTTGAAGGCTTAGAAGATCGAATCAACTCAAGAAATCACACTATCCAGGAGATCTTTGGTAGACTTTGTTTTAGTTTGGTATATATGGTATGTACTAGGACCTCTTTGTATGTATGATGTTGAATCCTAATTTTAGCAAGTTTACTTAAGTTTGTGTTATGTGTTGTGACAAATGAAATTATAAATGTTTCATCTAAGTTAAGTGTTAAGCATGATGGTAGAAAACATTGACAATATGTGAGATTATAGTTTGAAATGAATTGATGTTTGATGTGTAACTATATCTTGTACATGCAGCCTTGAAGATGAAATGTTATGAAATGATTTGCAGTGTTAGTGAGGGCACTTTGGTTTGATATATATAGATTGAATCCATTGACATGTTTTAAATGTGTTTGAAGATAGTTTTTAGCTTATGGAAGTGTGTATTTGAATGTGTTTAAGCTACTAAACAAATGGGTGAAAATTTAGCTTTGAATTTGTCATTTTTTTTGGGACTTGGATTCACCTGATATCGACTAACCATTCCTACTACAAAATAGATATATGGATGTGTGCAAAGCATTGCATACATAAGACTTTCAATTGCCGAAGCATATGGAACCTTACTCATATGCTCTCTTTCTTCCACTGTCTTAGGATAATCATCTAAAGAAAGATGAAAACCTGATGCAGTCGACTAAACGCTTGGCTTCACATCGGTCATTGCAACACGTTCCAGTACCTTATCAAGGTACGAAGCTTGAGATAGTGCTATCATTTTATTCTTTCGATCCCTAAGGATTCAAAATCCAGGAATATAACTAGCTTCCCCCAAGTTCTTCATGCTAAAATGTTGAGCTAACCACAGTTTAACCGATGATAATTCTCCTACATCGTTTCTGATAAGTAGAATATCATCGACATAAAAAATGAGGAAGACCACCTTTTTGTCCTTTATACGCTTGTAAACAAAAGGTTCATCAACGTTTTGCTCAAATCCAAAAGTCTTGATCGTTTGATCAAATCTTTTATTCCATAAGTGGGATAGTTGCTTAAGTCCTTAAATGGATCTTAGCAGTTTGTAAACTTTCAGCTCCTTTCCTTTGACAACATAGCTAGTAGGTTGAGCCATGTAAATGGTCTCATCAAGATTGCCATTCAAGAATGATGTATTGACATCCATTTGCTAGATCTCGTAATCGAGAGCAGTGACAATGGATAAGAGTATGCGAACAGGCTTGAGCATGGCTACCGAAGAAAAAGTCTCATCGTAATCGATGCCTTCTTTCTGTGTGTAGCCTTTCCCTACAATTCTAACTTTGTATGTTTCCATTTTCCCTTTCGCATTTCTCTTCTTCTTGTAGATTCACTTACACCCTATAGGTTTAATTCCAATCGGTAAGTCTACAAGTTCCCACATCGTGTTGGATTTCATAGAATCCATCTCGGCATCCATGGCCTGTTTCCTGGGCTTGGAATCAATGTCCTGCTGTAAACTCGAATTTATGTAGGATTTTTCTATATATTTTTACCACATGATACTTAATATATTAATCTTGAGTAATTGCTAATAAATTAAGTGGATTTTGCTTAAATGTTAATAACGAACATGAATTTATGAAGTATTCAAAATTTTGATTTATTACATGATTTTTCTATATAAAATTACATTATTTTCATGTTAATTATTAATATGTTAATTTTCACTATGCAGTTGGACCATGGAAGATGAGATTAATATAAATGTTGCATGGACATGCACACATCCAATCTGTTTTGACGGCAAGACCATATAAAGCTGGGTCATAAGGATGTTAATTTGAACCAGTAAAAGTATTGCTACATGATGGACATGTTTGATTAGTTATTGGGCTATGAAACCGTCCAACAAGGAGGAGTTGTAAACTCGAAATTATACATGATTTTTCTATATATTTTTATCACCTTTTGACTTAATAAATATGTTAATCTTGAGTAATTGTTGTTTAATTAAGTGAATTTTACTTGACTATTAATATTGGACATAAATTTATAATGTATGTGAAATTATGCTTTATTACATGATTTTTATGCATAATTTATATTATTTTCATGTTAATTATTAATATGTGAATTTTCACTATGCAGTAGGACCATGGAAGATGAGACTAATATAAATTTTGCATGGACATGCACATACCCACTCTATTTGGACAGCAAGTGTAACACCTCAAACCCGGCCCAGACATTATGGCCGAATCCAGGAATGTCACATCAAAGGCACAATTCAAAACAATTTTGCTAAGTTAAAGTTTAAGGACTAAAATCCCAAAATCCTTGAATCTTGTTAAGTAATGATAAAAGCCCATTTTATTATTTTAAGTATTTCAGAACCCAAGTTTAAACACAAGAAATTTACTCAGGTTTAATAACTAAGTAAACAGTTGAAACAATAATAACAAAACTCAAAATCTAAAGTCAAATCAGAGTATAAGGCCTTATTACATCCATAGAAAATAAAGCAATCTAAAATCATGTCTTTTGAACAATTAAATAAAACTTCTAAGTATCCTGTAGTGTGGCCATCTCCGAGTCCTCTCCCACGTCGAGCCGTTTACTGAGGATCACCTAAAACATTTAATAAAAAGGGGTGAGTTTCAAAACTCAATGTGTATGACCCTTGGTAATCCAATCAACATACAATTATCACGTTAGGCCTAAACCCTATAAAAAACGGTGGTCTTGGGCCTTAGCCCGCAATGACCTCATACCACATCAGTGTCACATGAATGCAATGAACCCATCCCAAATCCAACCCTGCACACCATTTCCCTTCCAACCCTACACACCTGTGGGGATATAAATATCAACCCACCCATCCCTACACTCCAAAGGTAGCACCAACAACGACACTACTCAAACATTGCAGCAAAGCTGCTATAATGGGCTTAAAGCCACCGGTGGATCCACGGTCGTCAAGCGACAATGCGATCCTCAAATCTTCCTCCGTATCATCAAAACCCACCCAAGTGCAACATATATTCCATGAATGCAACATACACATTTCCACACATTCAACATTTAGGGGTATTTTAGTCATTTCACTACCCAAAGGTATTTCTGTAAATCTACTCTACGGGGGTATTTAGGTAATTTTGCAAAACAGGGATACTTTGGAAATTTTGTAAATCAGGGATATTTTGTAATTCTGCAAATCAAGGGTATTCTGGTAATTTTACAAATCAGGGGTATTTTAGTAATTTTACAAATCTAAGGATAATTTGGTAATTTCCAAATCAGGGGTATTTTAGTAATTTTACAAATATAAGGATATTTTGGTAATTTTCAAATCAGGTGTATTTGGTCCCTCTCGGGTTTTAGTTATGAACTTTGGCCTATTAACAAGTCCTGCGGCTAAAGTGAACAGACACTATGCACCAGGTAGGATTCCAGAGAAGAGGAGGTGTGCCACTAGGACCGCTTAAGTACCAAGCTCTCCCTAGATCCAATCCTAGACATGCATATGTCCGTTGCCACACTCTAACACAGCGACTTGTCCACAGACATGTTTAATTATAAGGTTAAGTCTTATGCGTTTAAGAGTTGTTCAGAACTAGGCCTAAAGTCCATTAAACCCTAGCATACTTTTCTACGTCCCCATAAAGCCCATCAAGCCCAAATCACATCCTTACGGCCCATTAGGCCCAAATCTCATTCGTATGGCCTATTAGGCCCAAAACAATTCCAGATCATGTAACATGCATGACTAACTCAATTCGTATAACCAACCAAACAATTTCATCAAACTTAGCCTTAGGGCCCACCGGACCCATTTAGCCACTTTCGGCTTTCCGGCATTGCCAATATCGTGTGTGTATGTAGTGTACTGCGACGTGCTATACTATCCTTAGCCATGAACTTACAACCAGCCAACCTTCAATCAATCACTAAATCAAAACATTTACCAAAGTCGAAACCTTACCGTAACCCTACCGTGTGCCACCGGTTTCTAATAGCCCTTCCTTAGCTACTAATCAGGAGTATCCCCTAGATCTGCACTCACACATACACCATCAAAATCTGAGTGACTCATAATCCATACAATTCACCCCTATAGATCATACACACATTCGACCATTCACTTAAACCACAATCGAGTTGAGTACACTTATCCTTGCTAACGATCCTACCACGCTTGTGATCTTTGAACCTTATCCTTGTTATCATAGAGTTAACAATAGGACAGTTAGATAGCCTTTCGGCTTTTAACAAAACGTAGAAAAGAGGTTAACCGATTACTTACCAAATCCACTTTTGATCATGCGGCCTAAATTCAGCTTTTAACCTTGACTGATAGTAGATAATAATTGATTTGTGATGGTGGAAAACAACAAAGGTTTGGCAAAATAGGAATTTCGGCACGAAAGGATGATGGTAATTCGGCAATAAGAGAGTTTGGCTATGAGAGAATTCGGCCAAAAAGGGAGAATAGTGATTTGACAATGGGAGAAACCGATTGAGGGGAGAAAAGAAAAACTAATGAAAGCTCAAAGAACCTTTTAAAGCATTCGGCCCTCTCCTTTTATAGATACCGACCATATACTCCTTTCCCCACAGTCCCATTCGACACCAAATCTTCCCTCTCCTCATCTCCTAACTTTTCTCTTGATAACACCTTAATCTTATCCGAAATTTCCTCCACAACCCTCATACCAGATTACTTCAAACTCTCCACGGCAAGAGTTAAAAACCAACACAACTTTGGTCGTCCACTTATGCAAAATAAACACTCCACAAAATGCCACTCCTAAGCCTCGAACCTTGGACCTCCTCAGTTGACCATCACGCCACCTTATAGATCCCCAAGTGACGCCACTTGCCACTGGACTACTAGCCCATTTGTGTCCTATTTTCCCTTAATCTGCTTAAGAGGCCTAATGCCTGAGACTAGGGTCCACTAAAGCAAGAAAAATAAATTTTCCCTATGGTCTTCCCTATCTCTAAGACTTCAAATAATCCTGATAATACCTTAAAATTAATATTCCAAGTGCTACTCATACATACCAACCTCAGTGCACAGAAATTTAAACTTTCGAGATTTTTGGGGCGTTACAGCAAGACCATGTAAATCTGGGTCATAATGATGCTAATTTGACCCAGTAAAAGTGTGCTACATGATGGACATGTCTGATTAATTATTAGACTAAGAAACCATCCAACAAGGAGGAGTCAAGCCCAATTTCGGCACAAGCAAATGGCTGCCCAAAAGTTAGCTTTGGGATATTTTCTCGGAGGTCCCTGCAGTTGAAAAGACATCAAAAATTAGCACACAAGTTCACCCTTTGAAACGATCCACCTTATGACTATTAATAACAAAGTTTTAAATTCAAAATAAAGCAACCGAGTTATCCGCTTTTCCATAATTTGTGGTCGTCCAAGCATGAGAGAAAAAGAAGGATTTTTAAATGCTATTTTTAGTAAACTTCACCCTTGCCTTCACCTATAAATACCATACAAATCCCACTTCTCAAATAATTCCTTCTTTCATAACACATCCCTCCTCCCTCCTCCCTTATCACTCATTCATCATTCTCACTCTCTCATTCTCAATTCCCTTTTTCATTTCCCTTGCATAGCTGTTCCATTTCCTTTCCATTCTTTAGCCAACAAAAGCTTTCTCAAGACACTACCTTGGGCGACCACATTAAGAAACCTTAGAAAATGAGCAATGAGAAGAACGAAGCAACACATCAGTCATAAAGATCTGAAAGGCTGCTAAACTGTATTAGAGTTTACTTTTTCTTTCTTGTTATTTAGTTTAATTATGTTTTCTATGTGTTTATTGTTCTTGACATAACAATGTTAGCTTAATTCTATTCGCTAGGATGATTATGTTAATTCAATATTATTCTTTTGATTCATGTATGAATCACGTTTGTTCCTCAATCGATCAAGTTGTCAATTAAAATCAAGCTTTATTTCATTTATGTGCGATTGGATGCATTCAGATTAACTGAGCGATCTAAACCAGACGACGACTAGTAGATGCATGATTGAAAAGTGCTCAATTTAGATCATTAAAACTGACTAAATTAGATGTTCATAATATCTTTAGTTAGCTCTATTATCTTGCATATTTTTTAGGTTTATGTGATTAAACTGTTTTAAACGTAAATGTCCCTATTACCTCACATAAATGCTGAGAAATCCTTAGTCTAATATGATCAGTAAAATGCATATTTCACTAAGTAAAATATCCAAGAGGACTTAATTTGGTTTCCAAGCTCATGAAAGATTGAGTTGACATGGAATGTTTTCTAAACATTATTAAGCATGATGAAAATGAATTGAGTTTATTAATAAAATTATCCAAGCCCATTTTATGTTGATTGTTTTTGTAACAGCCTGGTTTAGACCCTAGTCGGAACAGTGGTTTCAGAACCACAAATTCGAGGCCAAAAAAATATTTTAATATTATTTTTAGTATTTACAGTGTGTGATTAAGCATGTGTTAAAATTCTGTGTGAAAATTTTATCGATTGTCTGCTTAATTTGCAATTAATCGCATAAAATGCAAAAGTTGTGTGCTGATTGTTAAAGTGCTTATTTGGCATGGCTTTTTAAATGAGGGGTCCTTATGTTGTAATTAGACCTTTGATAGTGGAGATGGACATAAATGGCCATTAAATGGATGAATAAATAATGTTTAAAATAAGGGTAAAATGGTAATTGAGTTATTAAGTTATTATTGAATAAAACAAATAATTAAATCGCAATTTTATCATATTCTTTGGCCGAAAATCAAAAGAAAAGAAAAGAAACTAAGCTTGCTAGGGTTTGGCACACATCTTGGTTAATTAAGGTATGTTTTTGCTTCTATTTTTGACGATTTCTACGTTTTTGTGGTCGCTGCTTAGTGTATTATCAAGCCTATGCTTTAATTTTAGAATTTGATGAAGATTTTGAGATGTTCCATTAATGAATGTTTGGGCTTTCAGATAGTTGATGATGAAATACGAAAGATATGTGATAGATTACCATATGTTGTCTTTGAATTTTTTGGTGAATTTGAGTAATTTGGGCTAAAATGTAAAAATGAGAAATTCAAGGACTAAAATGTGAAATAAATGAAATATGTGGGCTTGTATGAACATAAGGAAAATTCGGCTAGGCATGTGTGAAATGAAATTATGTGTATTTGATGATTTTATGAAATAGGGACTAAAATGTCACAATGTGAAAATGTGAGGGCTATTTTGTAAAATGCCCTAAATATGAGTATTTGGATTAAATTGAATGAGTTGGTGAAAGAAAGTGTTAAATTTGAATATGTATAGATCAATAAAAGAGGAATTCAGATTTAGATCGAGGCAAGAACAAAGAGCTCGATTGATTGACTAGTCTCAGTATTTCTACGTCCGAGGTAAGTTCACTTATAATACTAATTATTAAATTGCGCTCATATGTTATATAATGAAATATTATGTGGTTGATGAATTATTATTGTTAAATGTGGATTGAGAGGTGTGGCACTAAGTGTGCGAAATTGAATTGATACATTAAAGACTGGCACTGTGTGTGCGAAATAAAGAAAGTATCGACTATTTTTATTGGCACTGTGTGTGTGATACCGAGTTAAATTTGGTTAAAAGTAAAGGCACTAAATGTGTGATGATATCAAAGCTTCGGCTAAGAAGTTGGCACTAAGTGTGCAACTAAATCGATTGAATAATGAAGATTGATTGAAATGTGGTATTGAGCATTGAGTAGCAAGAATGATCGTTAACTAAGTGTTAGCTAAGGTATGTACGGAACCTATCTGGTTGATTTTTTAAATGGATATATGGATGGTTGAGTGAGTATATTAGCTACGAATGAGATTGTGTATAATTGTAAAATTGATCTATGTGACGGTTTATTTTGTACATTGAAATTGAATTATTAAGTTTAATGTATAATATGACAAACTTACTAAGCTTTAAAGCTTACTGTGTGAAGTTTTATATGTTTTACAGTGTATTTAAAGCTAGCTCGTATCAAGGGATCGTCAGCGACTTAATCACACTATCGACTATCAATTTTGGTACTTTTGAAAGTTGTATATATTTGGTATATGGCATGTATTGGCTGGTGATTATGGTATGTTTTGAAGTGTATAAATCTTGCCATGTGATATGGCTTGATAGTTTAATGATTTTGATATATATATATATGTGGGTTATGTGAATGATAATATGATATGAAATAGTGAAAATGGAAATGATATGATTAATGCTTAAATTGGTTGATGAGAATGGTGGTTTAAATGTGTGCTTTGTGGTATGGATTAAATGATACATGATTTACATGATTTTGAATGTGTAATTGATACTTTTTGTTAGTATGTTAAGATGGAATTGTATAGAGATGAATGATGACGTTAAGATATCAAATTGAGTATGTTTTGGTATGTTTGAATGCCATTTGATATGATTCATGCTTAAATTGGTTGATGAGAATGGTGGTTTAAATGTGTGCTTTGTGGTTTGGATTAAATGATACATGGTTTACATGATTTTGAATGTGTAATTGATACTTTGTGTTAGTATGTTAAGATGGATTTGTATAAAGATGAATGATGACGTTAAGATATCAAATTGAGTATGTTTTGGTATGTTTGAATGCCATTTGAGGTATGAAATTGAATTGGTTTGTGCTTGTACGTTTGAACCAAAGTGTGGGTGGCAAATTGGCCTTGAAAATGGTCTATTTTTGCCCACACGATTGAGCACACGAGTGTGTGGCTCGACCGTGTCCCTGAAGTTTGTAATTTGTTTCAAGTCAGACTCACACACTGGCTCAACACACGGGCGTGTGACTAGCCGTGTGAAATAAGTCAGTGTCGACCACGGGCCAGACACACGGGCGTGTGACAGGCCGTGTGATGCAAGTCAGTTTCGACCATAGCTTGGACACATGGGTGTTTTTGAGACCATGTGAGGCACACATCCTGCCCACACGGGCTTGTAACCTCTGTAACTTAGAAAAATGTTAAGGTTTGGAAAAATTTTGTATGTGTTCGATTTAGTCTTGGTCCCTTTCTAATGCATGTTTAAGGTCTCGTAGACTTCATTAAGGGACTATATGCTTATATTTTGCTATGTTATGACTTTGATGTACTTTGTGTTGTAAAATGATTGTAAAAGTTTCGGAATGCTTGGTAATGCTTCTTAACCCTAGTTCGGCGATGGTTAGGGGTTAAGGATGTTACATTTTATTGGTATTTGAGCTACGATTTAGTCAATTCTAGGACTAACATAGCGCGTGTGAGTCTAGCTATACAGGCCATATATATAATTGCGATAGTATGATGAATCTTGACAGTTAAAAATGTGTTTTCGTATAGTAAATGGATCCCGATCAGGCAGTTGCTGATGATGTTGAGAGCAATGCGCCTGCTCCCACTCAAGGGACAGCGCCGGCTGAATCTAGGCCGATTGCTAGTAGCCACGAGGGAGAGGCTAAGCAAGCCTTCCTCCAAATGATGAGTGAGTGGTTTTTGGAGTTCGTTCGAACGAATCCGGCTACTCAACAACCTCCACCCCTGCAAGTTCCTATAGTGCCACAAGTGATAGATTCGATCCGGTTGAGTAAACCTTCTGTGGATAAAATTTGAAAGTATGGGGCCGAAAAGTTTAGGGCCACAGTTGATGATGATGCTGAGCGAGCTGAGTTTTGGTTCGAGAATACAATGCGAGTATTTGATGAAATGTCATTGACTCTTGATGAATGCTTAAAATGTGTTGTTTCATTGTTGAAAGATACATCATATAATTGGTGGAAAACATTAATATCTGTGGGTCCGAGAGAAAGAATCACATGGGATTTCTTCCAAGTTGAATTCCGAAAGAAATATATTAGTCAACGATTCATAGATTAGAAACGTAAAGAATTCCTTGAGTTGAAACAAGGCCATATGACTGCTACGAAATATGAGCAGGAATTTGTAAGACTGAGTCAGTATGCATGAGAATGTGTTTCGATAGAAACTACTATGTGTAAACGATTCGTCAAAGGTTTCAATGAAGACATTAAACTGTTGGTTAGAATTCTTGATCTAAATGAATTCGTAGTATTGGTTGAAAGAGCCTGCAAAGCCGAAGAGCTTAGTAAAGAAAAGAAGAAAGTGGATTTAGAGGCTAGAGACGAAAGAAAAAGGTCAATTAGTAAGTCGTATCAACCTTCGTCGAAAAGATTCAGGGATGCAGTCAATCTCTCAAATGTATCATGTGGACATTCGAGTAGAGATCGTGTGAAACAAAATATCGGTCCTAAAACTCCAATAGAATCAAGTGTTGGAAGTGTCAGAAGTAATAAGCCCAAGTGTAGACAGTATGGTAGACGACATATTGGTGAGTGCTGGGGCAAGTATAATAATAGAGTTTGCTATAAATATGGATCACGAGATCACTTCAATCGAGATTGCCCAGACTTAGCTGAGAAAGATAATGTTCAAAGTACGAGGCCGAGTAACACGACAACCAGAGGTAGACCACCCAGAAACTCTGGAAATGTGAGTGGTAGCCAGAGAGGAACGATAGATACAGCTGTAAGATCTGAGGCGAGAGCACTTGCACGAGCTTACGCTATTCGTGCTCACGAAGAAGCGTCATCTCCAGACGTCGTAACTGGTACTTTTACTCTATTTGATACTGATGTGATTGCATTGATAGATCCAGGCTCTACTCATTCATATGTATGTGTGAATCTAGTATCTAATAAGATTCTGCCCGTTGAGTCTACTGAGTTCGTAATTAGAGTATCGAACCCCTTAGGCAAGTGTGTTTTGGTTGACAAAGTGTGCAAGAATTGTCCATTAATGTTCCGAGATATTTTCTTTCTAGCTCTGGTGCTGTTACCCTTTGACGAATTTGATATAATTCTGGGTATGAATTGGTTAACCTTGCATAATGTTATTGTGAATTGCAAACGGAAGAGTATAGATTTGAGAAGTCAGAATGGTGAGATGGTCTGAATTGAATCCAATGATTTGAATGGGTTACTGGTTGTAATATCTTCAATGAAAGCTTTAAATCATGTGAAAAAGGGATGTGAAGTTTTCTTGCATATGTGATAGATACAAAGGTGACAGAAAAGAAAGTTGAATCTGTGCCTATGGTTTGTGAGTTCCCTGATGTGTTTCCTGAAGCACTGCCGGGATTACCATCGATACGAGAAGTCGAGTTTGGCATTGAATTAGTGACGGGAATGACTCCTATCTCAATAGCACCATATAGAATGTCACCAACAAAATTGAAAGAGTTGAAGTCTCAGTTACAAGAGTTGATAGATAGAGGATTTTTACGATCGAGTTTCTCGCCCTGGGGTGCTCCTGTGTTGTTTTTGAAAAAGAAGGATGATACTATGAGGATGTGTATTGATTATCGACAGTTGAATAAAGTGACAATAAAGAATAAATATCCTCTACCACGAATTGATGATTTGTTTGATCAGTTAAAATGAGCTACAGTGTTTTCAAAAATAAATTTGAGATCAGGCTATTACCAGTTGAGAGTTAAAGAATCAGATGTGTTGAAAACTGCCTTCAGAATGAGGTACAGACATTATGAATTCTTTGTTATGCCTTTTGAACCAACGAATTCTCCTACTGTCTTTATGGATTTGATGAATAGAATTTTCAGACCGTATTTAGATCGATTTTTCGTTGTATTCATTGACGACATATTGATTTATTCTTGTGATGAGGCGCAACATGTTGAACATTTGAAAATCGTGTTACAGACTCTACGTGAGAAGCAATTGTATGCAAAGTTTAGTAAATGTGAGTTTTGGTTGCATGAGGTTGGTTTTTTAGGATATATAGTGTTAGCTGCGGGGATACAAGTTGATCCGAGCAAGATTTTAGCAATTTTAGAGTGGAAACCTCCAAGAAATGTGTCTGAAGTCTGCAGTTTTCTAGGACTAGTAGGATATTATAGACGATTTGTGAAAGGCTTCTCGATGATTACGACTCCGTTGACGAAATTACTACAAAAAGATGTTAAATTTGAGTGGTCAGAAAAATGTCAGCAGAGTTTTAAACAGTTGCAAGTATTGTTGACTGAATCGGGTAAAGAATTCATAGTTTACAGTGATGCATCGTTGAATGGTTTAGGCTGTGTGTTGATGCAAGAAGGTAAAGTTATAACTTATGCTTCGAGACTATTGAAACTGCATGAAAATAATTATACGACTCACGATCTTAAATTAGCAGTTATTGTATTTGCACTAAAGATTTGGCGTCACTATTTATTTGGTGAGAAATGTCACATTTATACTGATCACAAGAGTTTGAAATATCTGATGACTCAGAAAGAATTGAATTTGAGACAGCGGAGATGGTTAGAATTGCTAAAAGACTATGAATTAGAAATTGATTATCATCTGGGAAAAGCTAATGTGGTTGCGGATGCGTTAAGCCGAAAGCCTTTATTTACATTACGAGCAAAAAGTACTCAAATAGATCTGTGTGATGGTGGTTCGATTTTGGCTAAATTGAAAATGAGGCCAATGTTTATATGTCAGATTCGTGATGCTCATAAAAGTGATGATGAGTTGATGGCAAAGTGAGATCAGTGTGGTTTGAATTCTGATTTGGAATTTCGAGTTGATAATGATGATTGTTTAAGATTTCGAGATAGGATTTGTATCCTAAGAAATTCAGAGTTGATCCAGTTGATTTTTAATGAAGCTTATAATAGTCGTATGTCTGTTCATTCGGGAAGTACGAAAATATATAATGATCTGAAATAGTTTTATTGGTTGCATGGTATGAAACGGGATATCTCAGAGTTTGTCTCGAGATGTTTGGTTTGTTAGCAAGTCAAAGCTGAACATCAGGTTCCATCTGGTTTGTTACAACCGATCATGATTCTTGAGTGGAAATGGGAGTGAATCACGATGGACTTTGTGTCGGGATTACCTTTATCTCTGAGAAAGAAAGATGTAGTCTGGGTGATAGTTGACAGATTAACGAAATCAGCTCATTTTGTTCTGGTGAGAACAGATTATTCGCTTGATAAGTTAGCCGAATTGTATATTTTCAAGATTGTGAGATTGCACGGGGTACCATTATCCATTGTGTCTAACAGAGATCCGAGGCTTGCCTTGCGGTTTTGAAAGAAACTGCAAGAGGCTTTAGGTACTAAGCTACATTTTAGTACTGCATTTCATCTGCAAATGGATGGTCAATTCAAGCGGATCATTCAGATTATCGAGGATATGTTGAGATGTTGTATTCTTGAATTTGAAAGTACGTGGGAAAAGCATTTGCCATTGATTGAATTTGTGTATAATAATAGTTTTCAATCTAGCATCAAAATGGCACCATATGAGGCTCTTTACGGTCGTAAATGCAGAACTCCATTATATTGGATTAAGCTTAGTGAGAATAAGATTCACGGTGTTGATTGATTAAAGAGACTGAACAGAAAGTAAAGGTGATTCGTGACAGTTTGAAAGTGGCATCAGATCGTCAAAAGTCTTATGCAAATTTGAAACGGAAACTTATTGAATTTGAGATCAGTGTTAAAGTGTTTTTGATAGTGTCTCCGTGGAAGAAAATACTTCGATTCGGCATAAAAGGCAAATTGAGTCTGAGGATTATCGGGCCTTATGAGATTATTGAACGAATTGGGCCAGTTGCTTAATGTAACATCCCCAAACCCGGCCCATTCACTACGACCGAATCTGGTTATATTAGTGCGGAAAAGACGGTGGAAAAATCTATTTAACTTAGAAAAATTTAGTAAAACTTGCTACCTTTTGTAAAATCCATGTTTATTCAAACTTATGAGTAAAACTTTGTTATCATATCAATATTATAAAATGCCCAAAAATAAACTTTAATGAATATATAAGACTAATTCTAAATAAATAAGTTGTCAAAAATAAATTCGTTTCCACTTAGTAATTTAATATAATCCAAACATAAAATAATTAAATAATTCCCAAAGTAAATAAAATCAAAGGGGTCTTATTACATCAATGTTTAAAAGATCTAGTACTTAATATAAATAAACTTAAAATATTTAAACTATTCTTTCTGCATGGGCCACCACGTGTCCTCTCCGATCCCGGTCCACTCTACGCGTCACCTGAAATGGTTAATTAAAAGAGTGAGTCCACTGACTCAGTGCATAATCACAACACATATTTCCATCCGTATGGGCTCGACCCATACCCACACAGCCATCGAAACAAATCACGCAAGAATGCATCTCAGCCCAACCCATTGTCCAACCGAACACCAACCTTAGCAGACTCCCCGCCTAAGGCCGTGGCTAATCCACCGATCACATTGTGATCCATAACATCTTACCTTGGCAAGCTCGCTGCTCAAGGCCGTGGCTGAGCCACCGATCAACCCAAGTGATCCAATATCGTAATCTGTCTACGGTGATGCACATAGCAATCAACCGCCGAGATGGGCACCGAGCCAACACCTCCCTTGAGGTAGCACACAGCAAATCCCCAAGCGCTAATGTAGCCGAAGCTATCATTAGACCACGTACACCTTGTGTACACTTCCTTCTTCATCGAATCAAGCCCAAACCCCATGCAACTACATATATATGCAACATGTTAAGCCATCATATCACATAAGTATATAAATATTTATACATACATAAATACATCACAAATAAACTTACCATCACCAGTTCTCATCACTTATGCCATTATAAACGGCTTCCACACATAATACACATGTAACAAGTTAGCAACCAAAACCACAGAAATAGTGCGATGATTACGCACCTTAATAGCTCAACAATCCAAACCCGAAACGCTACCCTATGCCTCAGCAAATGCTGCCTATACCAATCCCGAAAAGGTCTCCTGCGCTAGTCTCCTCTCCCCCCTACAAACGGCCTTATCATCATAACCTTAGGTTAAACGAATACTAAATACATAGCTTATTAAAACAAAGCCTTACCAAATCGATTGCTATGGAACCCGAAGAAGTCTATGCCAACATTCGGCCAATAACACTACCAAACTGAGGGAAGGAAAATTCGGCAAAGGGTGGTGGTGTAGATTCGGCTATCTATAAAATCAAGAAGTAGGGAATAGTGGTTTCGGCCAAAGAGAAGAGAAAGAAAGATGTGGGGTGTACTTTCGGTTTTGAAGTGAAAAGGAAAGGAAATAGGGAGAGCAAAGGATTTGGCAACTAAGCTTTGGAGAAAAGGGTTTCGGCAACCAAAGAAAATGTGAAGCACAATTTGGCAAGGGAGAGAAAACAAATGATGAATGAATAATGAGCACCTCCCCCCCCCATTTATACTAAAAAGCCAAGCTCCAACCCCCCAAAAATAATCCCTAAAAATCTCCTAAAATACCTCCCCACCATCCATTCAAAATAGTTTGAATGGGTCAAACCTTCTAGCCAAAATTTAAAAAAAAAGAAGACCAAGTCTTCATCTATTTTTAAGCCTCCAAAACCGTCCAACCTCCTTACCAAAAAACAATGCCCATCTGCTGCTCCCGCGAATCGAACATGAGACCCTTCCCCTTGCAAATGGCGTCATACACATAAGGCCTTAGTGGCGCCCATCCTGCCACTCCACCAACTCCTTTCTTGTGACATAAACTCCCAAATAATTCTCTTAAGTCCCCTCTTTGCCAAGCTCCCCCCTTTCAACACTAAAAACCAAAAATTTTCTAAGGCATTGCCCCACCTTCTAGGGTTCTCAGGACCCCTAAAACTCACCCAACCACACACTGAAGTGTGCCAACACCCGAACTAAGCACCAAAAATCTAACCCCTAAAACCAGGGTGTTACAATTCTACCCTCCTTAAAATAATTTCGTCCTCGAAATTACTTGTCTAGACTAACCATCCAATTTCTCCCACTACACTATAGCTGCGCACTCTGATCTTTAAAGAGCTAACATACTATTAGGCATGGATTCTAACATACTCAAGGTTCCAACTACTTTACGAGCAACAGATTAAACAATCACCAAAACGAACAAAACCACAAGGAGCATTCCGGACTTAAGGAACTTACCAGTTGACCCATCAGGCACATCATTATCCTCTCTCCGACGAACTGCATAAACCAGTCCTGGCTGCCTTGCCTCAGTGGCACCATTACCGCGGTCTACTACTCCACGACCTTGGCCGGAACCATTTCCTCCACGGTTCGAACCACGACCTCTCGTCGCTTGCTGACCTTCTCTGCCTGGTTGCACATAACCTTGACTCACTGTCTGAGTCCTATTCGGGTTCTGGGGACAATCCTTAATCAGATGAGTCTTGGACTTACATCTGAAGCACTCCCGAACTCGGTTCCAGCACCCGCCAATATGATACCTTCCGCACTGCGCACACGGATGATCTGGATTTCCGGCGACCGGCTTAGCAATATGAACAGGAGTCTCAACCCTTGGTCTTTTCTGGACCCTCTCAACCACTTCTGGCGATCCAACACTTCTCTTATCACGGTTCCTTTCCCGATTGAGCCTCTCAGCCTTCTTGACCTCCTCAGCTATTCGAGCTTTCTCCACTAAAACGGCGAAGTCTCTTTCCCTCTGCGGAGCAATCAAAACTCGCAACTCATCCCGCAGACCATCTTCAAATCTAACGCATCTCTCATAATCCGTTGCCACGATGCCCCGAGCATACCGGCTCAAACGCAGAAACTCAGCTTCGTACTCCGCTATCGACTTGTTTCCTTGCACCAAGTTAAGGAACGCCTTCCTCTGAGCATCAACATAGCTTGCTCCAACATACTTTCCTTCAAACTTGATCTTAAAATAACCCCAGTCCACTCGATCCGCAGGGGTACTTTCCTTAACCGTGAGCCACCACTGGTAGGCCTCATCCCGTAGCAATGAAACAACTCCCTTAAGCTTCTCCTCAGCAGTCAAGTCTAAGTCGTCCATAATCCTTTCAACATCCTCAAGCCAGTATTCTGCCACGTTCGGAGCTACCCCAGATACTCCTCTGAAAACCTCGGCTCCATTCGCCCTAAGCCTTTCGGGCACTGACTTCCGATTCCTATTGCCCATATTGGCTCCTGCCACTCGTTCGAGCATTCGCAGCACAGCTTGTGACACTGCGTCGTCTCCTCCAGTCTAATCCTGCTGTTCAACCTCAACAGCTGGTGGCGGCGCATCGCTTTCTGACCCATGGCGTGACCCAACCGGTTCCGATACTGACATCCTGCCTCTACCACGTCCACGAGTATTGCGACCACGCCCCCTAGAACTCATATCTAGCGCCTCGATTTAGTCTGTTTAGAAAGTTTTATGGATTAGAAATTCTTGTTTCACTGTTTATCCACGAGCAATTTTATGCAATAAAGTTTCCGAGAGTAGTTCTTTCGAGCAATCAAGTTTCCTTCCTACCCAGGGATAATTTCGTCATTTTTCCTAGAGAGGGGTATTTCGGTAATAACTCAGGGTCAATTTTGAAAATAGTTTTCTAACTTAAAGATATCTCAAAATTTACAAAGTCACAGGGGTTATCTTGAAAAATTTTGTTTCAAATCGGATGTGTTGCAAAATTTTCAGAGGTCAGGGTTATTTCAGTAATTTTGAAAATCACGGCATTTTTTTGTAAATTCTCCAAATCGGAATATCACAATATTTCACAAAAATAGAATTTTCTGACATTTGATAAAATAGGATTATTTCAGTAAAAGTCGAGAGAAATCTGAGAATTTAGAAACCAAGGGCATTTCGGTAATTTTGTCAACCAGGGGTATTTTCGTAAATTTCCAAAAATCAGAGTATCCTAATATTTTGAAAACTCGGATTTTAGTATTTTGCAAAGTAAAGAGCATTTTATCAAAATTTGAGGGTAGTACAGTAATTTTGCAATACAGGGGCGTTTTGGTAATTTTGCCACTAAGGCATTTTGGTACTTTTGTAAATCGAAAGAAAAACGTCCTTCAAAATCAGATTTAAGGTTTCACAAACCAGAGGGGAAAATTTGAAAAATTTTAAAACAGGGAATTTTAGAAAACAGCAAGGCTAATTCCCTTTCGGGTTTTAATAATCGTTTTAGCCTATGAACAAGCCCTCTTGGTTAAGGTGAACCGTAGCTACGCACCAGGTAGGATTCCTGCGAAGAGGAGGTGAGTCACGAGGACTGCTTAAATACCTAGCTCTTCCGGATCCAATCCTAGACATGCGCACCCAGGTTGCCACACCTTAACTCGGCGACTTACTTCACAGGTTTGTTTAAGAGCTTTAAGTCTTATGCATGTGTTTGAGTAGACTAATCCTAGGGTCCAATAGCCCTAAAAACTAATCTACGAGCCCAAATAAACCCATAATAATACACATAAACAAAACACTTCAAAAGTCCGAAGTACTTACCTGGCGGACTTGGGCCGGAGACACAGGTGCCATGCCAGAATAACATGAAATTCTTTTATAAAAGCCCACATTCCAAAAACCCATTTTGAAACTATTTCGGGCCCAAAACCCTCAAAGCCGAGTTTTGAACTTGGCTCTGATACCAAACTGTAACATCCCCAAACCCGGCCCATTCACTACGACCGAATCTGGTTATATTAGTGCGGAAAAGACGGTGGAAAAATCTATTTAACTTAGAAAAATTTAGTAAAACTTGCTACCTTTTGTAAAATCCATGTTTATTCAAACTTATGAGTAAAACTTTGTTATCATATCAATATTATAAAATGCCCAAAAATAAACTTTAATGAATATATAAGACTAATTCTAAATAAATAAGTTGTCAAAAATAAATTCGTTTCCACTTAGTAATTTAATATAATCCAAACATAAAATAATTAAATAATTCCCAAAGTAAATAAAAATCAAAGGGGTCTTATTACATCAATGTTTAAAAGATCTAGTACTTAATATAAATAAACTTAAAATATTTAAACTATTCTTTCTGCATGGGCCACCACGTGTCCTCTCCGATCCCGGTCCACTCTACGCGTCACCTGAAATGGTTAATTAAAAGAGTGAGTCCACTGACTCAGTGCATAATCACAACACATATTTCCATCCGTATGGGCTCGACCCATACCCACACAGCCATCGAAACAAATCACGCAAGAATGCATCTCAGCCCAACCCATTGTCCAACCGAACACCAACCTTAGCAGACTCCCCGCCTAAGGCCGTGGCTAATCCACCGATCACATTGTGATCCATAACATCTTACCTTGGCAAGCTCGCTGCTCAAGGCCGTGGCTGAGCCACCGATCAACCCAAGTGATCCAATATCGTAATCTGTCTACGGTGATGCACATAGCAATCAACCGCCGAGATGGGCACCGAGCCAACACCTCCCTTGAGGTAGCACACAGCAAATCCCCAAGCGCTAATGTAGCCGAAGCTATCATTAGACCACGTACACCTTGTGTACACTTCCTTCTTCATCGAATCAAGCCCAAACCCCATGCAACTACATATATATGCAACATGTTAAGCCATCATATCACATAAGTATATAAATATTTATACATACATAAATACATCACAAATAAACTTACCATCACCAGTTCTCATCACTTATGCCATTATAAACGGCTTCCACACATAATACACATGTAACAAGTTAGCAACCAAAACCACAGAAATAGTGCGATGATTACGCACCTTAATAGCTCAACAATCCAAACCCGAAACGCTACCCTATGCCTCAGCAAATGCTGCCTATACCAATCCCGAAAAGGTCTCCTGCGCTAGTCTCCTCTCCCCCCTACAAACGGCCTTATCATCATAACCTTAGGTTAAACGAATACTAAATACATAGCTTATTAAAACAAAGCCTTACCAAATCGATTGCTATGGAACCCGAAGAAGTCTATGCCAACATTCGGCCAATAACACTACCAAACTGAGGGAAGGAAAATTCGGCAAAGGGTGGTGGTGTAGATTCGGCTATCTATAAAATCAAGAAGTAGGGAATAGTGGTTTCGGCCAAAGAGAAGAGAAAGAAAGATGTGGGGTGTACTTTCGGTTTTGAAGTGAAAAGGAAAGGAAATAGGGAGAGCAAAGGATTTGGCAACTAAGCTTTGGAGAAAAGGGTTTCGGCAACCAAAGAAAATGTGAAGCACAATTTGGCAAGGGAGAGAAAACAAATGATGAATGAATAATGAGCACCTCCCCCCCATTTATACTAAAAAGCCAAGCTCCAACCCCCCAAAATAATCCCTAAAAATCTCCTAAAATACCTCCCCACCATCCATTCAAAATAGTTTGAATGGGTCAAACCTTCTAGCCAAAATTTAAAAAAAAGAAGACCAAGTCTTCATCTATTTTTAAGCCTCCAAAACCGTCCAACCTCCTTACCAAAAAACAATGCCCATCTGCTGCTCCCGCGAATCGAACATGAGACCCTTCCCCTTGCAAATGGCGTCATACACACAAGGCCTTAGTGGCGCCCATCCTGCCACTCCACCAACTCCTTTCTTGTGACATAAACTCCCAAATAATTCTCTTAAGTCCCCTCTTTGCCAAGCTCCCCCCTTTCAACACTAAAAACCAAAAATTTTCTAAGGCATTGCCCCACCTTCTAGGGTTCTCAGGACCCCTAAAACTCACCCAACCACACACTGAAGTGTGCCAACACCCGAACTAAGCACCAAAAATCTAACCCCTAAAACCAGGGTGTTACACTTAAAGATTGTTATTGCCACCTGAGCTAGAGAAGATTCATAATGTGTTTCACGTATCGATGCTTCGACGATACAGATCTAATCCATCGCATGTGATTGCTCCTACTGAGGTTGAGATTCAATCAGATTTGTCATATAATGAAGAACCGATTCGGATTTTGGCAAGTGAGATCAAAGAGTTGAGAAATAAGAAAATTCCTTTAGTGAAAGTGTTGTGGCACAAACACGGAATTGAAGAGGCTACGTGGGAGCCTGAAGATGTTATGAGAGAGAAATATCCAAACCTATTCACTGGTAAGATTTTCGGGAACGAAAATCCCTAAAGGGGAGAGTTGCAACAGCCCATATTAGACCCTAGTCGGAACAGTGGTTTTGGGACCACAAATCTAAGGCTGAAAAAATATTTTAATATTATTTTTAGTGTTTACAGTGTGTGATTAAGCATGTGTGAAAATTCTGTGTGAAAATTTTATCGATTGTGTCCTTAATTTGCAATTAATCGCAGTTAAAGTGCTTATTTGGCATGGCTTTTTAAATGAGGGGTCCTTATGTTGTAATTAGACCTTTGATAGTGGAGATGGACATAAATGGCCATTAAATGGATGAATAAATAATGTTTAAAATAAGGGTAAAATGGTAATTGAGTTATTAAGTTATTATTAAATAAAACAAACAATTAAATCGCCATTTTATCATATTCTTTGGCCAAAAATCACAAGAAAAGAAAAGCAAATAAGCTTGCTAGGGTTCAGCACACATCTTGAAACACCCCAAACCCGGCCCACAAATCCCGACCGGATCTGGTATGCTTCTTGAGAAAAACTCGTTTTGTCGTTTTGGAAAACATGTGATTTTGTGGTAAGAGAATAGATTTGAAGTACGATCTTGTTGAAAACCGTTTTGTGATTTAAATTTGTATCTTATTAAAACATTATCTTTATGATTTTATAAATCAAAAGAAGAACTGGATTTAATACTTATTATTAAGTTGAAAACCATAGGTATTTAGGTGTCAAAACGATTTAATTCGGTTATCGAAAATATTTAATTATTTAATTGAAATTAAGCGTAGTAGAATAAAAATTTAAAACGTGTAAATAAAACAGTTTATGGCGGCCTTATTACAAAAACATAGCCCAAAATAAATCCTGAAATAATAAAAGAAAACATAGTAAGTTTAATTAAAAGGAAAACCGAAATACTGAGTTGAGCAATGGCCACCACGGAGTCCTCACTGACCCGATCCATCACGCTAAGTATCACCTGAAAAGATATCCCACGAGGGGTGAGTCAACAGACTCAATGTGCAACAGTACACTAAAAACCCAATCGATCATAGCAATAAAGCCCATTTAAATCAGATTTAGCCATAAGCCCATAATATAGCAAATCAAATAATCACATGTACATATAAAATGAAATGCAATCCCGAGCCCAACCTAGATATCCATCCGCTACACACCACCCGTACCTGCCAATCACACCGTGGGGATTACTAAATCGACCCTCCATCCGCTACACACCATCGAAGGCAGTTGCTGCAGTCAACTTGCACATCGCCCTTATAAATTGTGGCATGGCCACCAGATAATTGTGACAGAGTCACCGGATTCATAATATGTGACCGAAGTCACCGGATTCCTAATATGTGACCGAGGTCACCGGATTCATCATATGTGACCGAAGTCACCAGATTCATAATATGTGACCGAAGTCACCGGATAATGTGGTAAAAACCACCGGAACACTTCCCCTTTATCAATATCACCCATATGCCCATGCAATAAACATATTATTTCGATATCATGCCATATACCCCCAAAATCATAACGGAATCATACACATTTCATAATCATGCTTATAGCATTATTAACGAAGTATTAGGGGTTTAACGTACCTGAATATCATGTACCACTGAATGGTACCCGAAGCCATAATCATTCATATTACTTATTAACACATGTTTATCAATAATACTATTAATCTATCAGAAATTTAGTGTAGGGCTACACACCTTGTAAACACGAAGAACAACAGAAAACTCAAGATTTTCGGCTTTCGCTTATAACGCCGACAGCACCTACATAACACTATATGAGAAATCGATTATCACTAAAAAGATATGGCCTTTGGTCGAATATCATTATCTCCTTACCTTACTCGATTAAATCCCGAAAACTGTCACTTGCCTATGGAGTTTGTCGAAATCCTATATGATATATGTTAGATTCGATTCTAACATAATGAACCAAAATACATGGCCTTCGGCCTAAGATTACACTTGCTTACCTTGGATATTTAAATCCCAAATGATCTCCCCCTAAACGTCAGCTATAAAAGAATCCCAAAAAAATCCCCCTTCAAGGCCCTATCGATTTCACCCTTGCTTGGAAACACAGAGATATTCGACTACTTGGAAAGTGATGGACTTTGAAGGAAAAATAGATGAAGAAATCAGCTAGATGGTGATGTGCTTCGGCTTTGATGAATCGTGAAAAGAAGTAGTGAAGGGAAAGAGAGTTACGGCTATGGTGTTTTGGTTTTAGGGATTTGCGAAAAGAAAGAAAAGAGAGAATGATGGCTATAAGTTTCGGCCAAGGTTAACCAAAAGAGAAAGAAAGTTGATCACCAAAGAATTTCGGCCTAGACAAGGTAAATGAGAAGAGAAAAGGAGAAAAGAAAGGAATGAAAAATAATGGCCTTAGTGCTATAGTGATTTCGGCACTAGAGAGGAAGAAAAGAAAAGAAAAATGGTCTTTAAGGTTTTTGGTGTTTTCGGCAATAGGGAAAAGAAACTTGAGAGAATAGGCAAATTAAACCAAAATGGTCAAAATGGAATGGCCAATAGAAAAGAGAAAAAAAATAGAAGATGCTTACCTAATGCTAAAAATGCATTCGGCTAGGAGAGGAAAGGTGAAGAGAAAGAAAATATTTGCTTTAGAGAAAACACAAAATAACCCAATTGTCTAAATGACCAACTAGCTACCAACCTACCAAAACCTTCAACAAAATTCGGTCACCCCCAGGCCCCCAAACCGTCCAAATACATGGACTCCAAAGTCAAAGTTTTCCACACAAAACTTTCCATAGCAATCACCTTACATTATGCCTTATGTTCCCTCATCATTCATTAATCAAAATGATTCCTTTCCCTAAGTTCAAGCTTACCTAAACTATTAACCATCTTGCCATAAAAAAATTTAAAGTCCAACTTACCAAATATAAAGCTTGGCCGACACTTGATGTAAAGATGCATAAAAATAAAGTCTCCAAAATGCACTCCATGCTATTCGAACCACTCCCCTCAAGCAACCATTCATGCGCCATTTCGACCATGCCACTAACTCCTCATGTGCTAATTTTAGACACTTAAATTAACTTAAGTGTCAGGGTCACCTGATCCACTTCACTAAATTCTCCATACTAAAAATTATTCTAAATCCAAATAATTCCAAGCCTTCACAAGACTATATTAGGCACACAATAAAATCGTATCCGAGCTAACACAATCAACAAGTTGATACTCAAATTTTAGGATGTTACACATCTTGGTTAATTAAGGTATGTTTTTGCTTCGATTTTTGACGATTTCTACATTTTTGTGATCGTTGCTTAGTGTATTATCAAGCCCATGCTTTAATTATAGAATTTGATGAAGATTTTGATATGTTCCATTGATGAATGTTTGGGCTTTGAGATAGTTGATGATGAAATATGAAAGATATGTTATAGATTAACATATGTTATCTTTGAATTTTTTGGTGAATTTGAGTAATTTGGGCTAAAATGTAAAAATGAGAAATTAGAGGACTAAAATGTGAAATAAATGAAATATGTGGGCTTGTATGAACATAAGGAAAATTCAGCTAGGCTGTGTGAAATGAAATTATGTGTATTTGATGATTTTATGAAATAGGGACTAAAATGTCACAATGTGAAAATGTGAGGGCTATTTTGTAAAATGCCCTAAATATGAGTATTTGGATTAAATTGAATGAGTTGATGAAATAAAGTGTTAAATTTGAATATGTATAGATCAATAAAAGAGGAATTCGGACTTAGATCGAGTTAAGAACAAAGAGCTCGATTGATTGACTAGTCTTAGTATTTCTATGTCCGAGGTAAGTTCGCTTATAATACGAATTATTAGAATTGTGCTTATATGTTATATAATGAAATATTATGTGGTTGATGAATTATTATTGTTAAATGTGGATTGAAAGGTGTGGCACTAAGTGTGCAAAATTGAATTGATACATTAAAGAATGGCACTGTGTGTGTGAAATAAAGAAAGTATCGACTATTTTTATTGGCACTGTGTGTGCGATACCGAGTTAAATTTGGTTAAAAGTAAAGGCACTAAGTGTGTGATGATATCAAAGCTTCGGCTAAGAAGTTGGCACTAAGTGTGCAACTAAATCAATTGAATAATGAAGATTGATTGAAATGTGGTATTGAGCATTGAGTAGCAAGAATGATCGTTAACTAAGTGTTAGCTAAGGTATGTACGGAACCTATGTGGTTGGTTTTTTAAATGGATAAATGGATGGTTGAGTGAGTATATTAGATATGAATGAGATTGTGTATAATTGTAAATTGATCTATGTGATGGTTTATTTTGTACAATGAAATTGAATTATTGAGTTTAATGTATTATATGACGAACTTACTAAGCTTTAAAGCTTACTGTGTGAAGTTTTATCTGTTTTACAGTGTATTTAAAGCTAGCTCGTATCAAGGGATCGTCGGCGACTTAATCACACTATCGGCTATCAATTTTGGTACTTTTGGAATTTGTATATATTTGGTATATGGCAAGTATTGGCTAGTTATTATGGTATGTTTTGAAGTGTATAAATCTTGCCATGTGATATGGCTTGATAGTTTAATGATTTTGATATATATATGTGGGTTATGTGAATGATAATATGATATGAAATAGTAAAAATGGAAATCATATGATTCATGCTTAAATTGGTTGATGAGAATAGTGGTTTAAATGTGTGCTTTGTGATATGGATTAAATGATACATGATTTACGATGTAGCCCATAGCTAACATCAAAATCACGATGAGCACAAAGCCATCATTAACCACGATATGGCACAAAGCCTATATCAACCACGTACTCGAAGTACACCCTGTCCTTCTTACATAATCATATCCCACCCATGCACATGCAACATAAAATAGTGACATAACATAATGATGCATGAGCATGTTCATCAAGCATATCATTACATATTCATATTAACAATCACATTTTATCAGATTTGGTACTTACCCGATTATCGACATACCCCCTGAGGGTATCCATATCACAATTTCCACTGCACTAGATAGCACATTCATAACACATACACATATCACAAACATATCATATACCCGGAAAACGGTAGGCTAACTACACACTTGATAACTTGCAGAACTACGCTTTCGATCCCGATGCTATCACTAAGTGACACTACGGCTATCTGCCTACTTTCCTGCTCTGACGCTGGCCCATACCCCGGTGGCCAATCCCGAACTGCAGAAACGGATCTCTTCTTGAACATAGGGATAGGGACTACCCCTTGTCCTCCTTGACTGATATTCGCCTCCATCAACGATACTTAATCAGATCAAACGGTTAATCACTAATACTTTAATCTAAATATATCGAATCGAATCTACACATACTAATATCCTTACCAGAATATTCTTGAATCCCGAAAGCTTGTTTACTATGTCGATTTGTCCCTAGAAACTAAGGTACACAATCGGTCATCACTTATACCAAATATGGCCTAAGGCCGAATATTACCAACCACTTACCAAACTTACCAGAATCCCGAAACTGTCACTTGTTCCTTGAATAGTCGAAATCCCTACACACCATATGTCAGATTCGGCTTTAAATACATAAATCCATAAACATGGCTTTTGACCGATGCTTACCCACTTGCTTTCCTTGATGTAGTCGAATCCAAGAGACTCCCCTCAGGCTCCTTCACGTCGACTACATACAAACGAAACACACGATTATGACACTAAAACCATTCGGCCATCTCACATAAATCTAAGCCCACTCATGGTTTCGGCACATCCATGAAGAGAAGAATAAAACCGATTTCTTAAAGAGGAAATCACTTACCACTATGCCGCTTGAAGAGACTACCAGAGAAAAGTCGACAGGATAGAAGAGGTGTTGACTTCCGACTTTTGAAACTTGCGACAGAAGAAAAAGAATAAGGCCCTCTTGAGATTCGGCTATGGCTCTTACTAAAAATAAAATACAAATGGGAGAAGGCACTTACAAGGTTCGGCTAAGCCCTTCAAATGATGATGGAGAAGTCGGCCACAAGAGAAAAGTGTGTTCGGCTATCAAAGAAATAGAAAGGAATTTGGGGTTGAAAGAAAATAAAGGAGAAGAAGAAAAAATGCTAGTGATCTTAATGATCTTCAAAGTTTCAGTCACAAATCAAAGAGAAAAGAAGAATAGGAAGGCTTATGAGAATTCGGTAATGGTGAGGGTGATGGAGTTTCGGCCTTAGCAAAATAAATGAGAGAAAGGAGAGGGTTTTCTTAACTACCAAAATTCGGCAAGAAACACTAGGGAAGAAACAAATAAAATTCGGCACTTACCCCCCTACACATGACCGAATACATCAACCCAAGGAGCCCCCCATTCGGCCACCACTATGACCCTTATCATATCCCACTTTCTTCACCTAATTTATCTCTTATCAGCTCATTCAAAATAAATAAAATAAAACAACAATTTATCTCCTCATCCTAGCCGAAATTCAAAATAAAATCAAGCCTTAAATCCTTATCCAAAGAAGTCCACATGCCGTCCAACACCCCTCCCTCTCTTGACGCAAAAATAAACTCCCATTCGCTTCCTCTGCAACTCAAACCAAGGCCCTTGTCCACTGCACATGGCGTCATTCTCCAAGGCCCTAAGTGGCACCTTCAAGCCACTTTACCAAGCCCCATTTCATGTCCATAAACGCCTAGAATTTTCCTTAAGGCCTCCTCAGCCTAGCTTCCCCTACTAAACTTAAAATCCATTATTTTCCCAAAGCTTTCACCTTCATCCTAGAGTTCTAAAAACCCTTAAAACATACTCAACCACACACTGAGCCTACTAACTCATGAATTATGCACCAAATGTAACATCCTGAAAATGGGCCTATGCATTTTTGATTTAATTATATGAAATGGCATGTCTTATGTGTTATGAATGTATTTTGAACATTTTTGGAAACCTGAAAATGTATGGAAATGTTAAGTTTAAAAGAGGAAAGTGAACATTTTTGGAAACCTGAAAATGTATGGAAATGTTAAGTTAAAAGAGGAAAGTGAACATTTCTGGAAACTTGGAAATGTAAGGAAATGTTAGGTTAAAGGAGGGAAACGAACGTTTTTGGAAACTTGGAAATGTAAGGAAATGACTTAGAAAATGTTGAGTTTTAAGGTTTAAAAGAGGAAACTAAGGCAAGGTGGCCTTAAGAGAAAATGTATGTGAAAGATGACACACAAACAGGCTTGGAAAAGTGGCCTGGAGATACCACTTAAGGCCCAGGTGAGTGACGCCACAAGCTATGCAAGTGGGCCTGAGTTCGAGTCACTTAGGAAGCAAAATAAAAATTTTTATTTTTGCTACAAGGAGCAGAGAGATGGACGGCAATAAGGCTTTTAAAAGAGGAGTTTTATTCTCTTTAAATTTCGGCTAAATAAGAGATAAATAATAGATTTATTTATCATTATTTTCAAGAGATAATTGTTGGATTAATTCTTTTAAAGTGATAATTCAAGGGATAAAGCTATAAAAATAGAAGAGTGGTGGCCAAGCAAGGGACTTTAAGTTGATGATTTCGGCCAAACTAGGAAAGGGATAGCCGAATTTCCCTTGGCCAAGTAGCCTCTCTTTTCATCGATTCTTTTCCTCTCCAAAATCCCTCTTTTCTTCTTCTCTTCTTTTCTCTTCTTCTAGTCAAAGCCGAAACCTTATTGATCCCTATCTAGTCTCCATAGCCGAATCTTGGTGGGATTTCAAGCAAGGGTGTGTCGACTCCTGTAGTAAGGGTAAGGATCTATATCATTATCGTATTTCTTCTCTTTGAGCCGAAAGTTAATCTAACCCCATTAATATTGTGGTTGCCGAAATATGGAAGGATCTTTCGGGATTATCAGAGTAGTCGACTAAAAGGAGGATTTTTTGGGACTTAAAGCTTCAAGGTAAGACATCTGATATTCGGCCATAGGCCATTTAATGATGATTAAGTGTTAGAAATCGATCTAACATGTGAGTATAGGGATTTCGACAACTCCCCAAGACAAGAGATCAATTCCGGGATTTAAGATTTGGAAGGTAAGAACAAAGGTAAATTCGGCCAAGGCCTATTTTAATATGTGGATCTATTTATTATCTTCTTAAAAGCCGAAAACTAACCCATTCGTCAATTTAATGCCTGGCCGAATACAAGGAGGAATAAAGCAAAGATTTCGGGATTTGTTGGTGTACCAATCGGTAACAAGTTAGGTTTTAAGTATACAAATCCTACTAGGATTTGGTTTTATAGCCGAATAGGCTTTATGCTAATATATTAAGGTTGGCCGAATGTAGGAATTGAGATCTAAGGCATTAGATAAAAGCTTTTCGGGATTTAAGTGAACCGCTAAGCAAATTAGGTGTGTACCCTACCCTAAGTTTTAATATGTTCATGGCTATGTTTTAAAGTAAATGTGTTATTAAGAATGTGAAATTATGACTAAGGTACCATGTTATGGTACACAGTACTAAGGTACGTTTTCCTACTCCTACTATGAGTATGATAAGATTTGTTATGCCATGAATGTGAATGTGATAAGAATGTGAATTAAGGCATAGTATTGCATAATGTGTATGATATATGGGGGCATATGGGATATTATATGAAAGGGGAAGTGAATGTGGTGACCTAAGACCACTATATCTGAATGTGGTGACCTAAGACCACGATATTTGAATGTGGTGACCTAAGACCACGATATCTGAATGTGGTGACCTAAGACCACGGATTTTATAAGGGCGATGAGCACGTCGACTGCAGCGACTGCCTTCGATGGTGTGTAGCAGATGGAGGGTTGACTTATTAGTCCCCACGGTGTGCAGGTTGGTACGGGTGATGTGTAGCGGATGGCATCTAGGTTTGGGTTCGGGTTTGCATCATTATCTTTACTTGTTATGTGAATGTGATATGAATGATATGCCTGAATTTGTTTGGATTTAGTGTTGGTTACACATTGAGTCTGTTTGACTCACCCCGTTGGGGAATATTTTTTCCAGGTGATGAGCAGTAATGGACCGGGTCGGTAGGAGCTTAAAGGTGGCCATGCACAGTAAGGAAAATTTTACTATTTGGGACTTTTATTTTAATTAAGTACTTTAATTTAATTTTGGGGATTATTTTGATGTAATAAGGCCATAGTTGAACTATTCTATTATTTTTCTTTTCTTTATTTATTATGTTACGAATTTTGAACAAATAGAGTTTAAATGAATTTATTTTTTTAATAAAATCCAAATGTTTTGTCACCTAAGAAAAATATTTTTAATAAAATATACTCGTTTTCAATTCAAGCCCAACCCAAAACAATCTTTCTTCCAAAACACACAGGTTTTCCTAAATAACAAAAGAATTTTGAACCGGTTTGCTTCGAGGAACATACTAGATCCGGTCAAGGCTCGTGGGCCGGGTTTGGGGTGTTTCATTTTGGTATCAGAGCCCAGTTTTAAACTCTCGGCCTGGGGTTTAAAGCCCACTATGTTTTGAAATTTAGGCCCAAATGAGTTTTTATGAAAATACTTTTTATAAGCAGGTTTTTCTGGCATGGCACCTAAGTCTCCGACCCGAAGTCCACCAGGTAAGTACCCCTAACCTTTTTGTGATTTTATATTGTGATCTATAGAAGGGTAGAAATAGAATGGAATGTAGAATTAGTATGATAGGTACTTGAACTCTAAGGCTAGCTTACCCCAACAGTTACATAAGACTTAAATGCTTAATAAAACAAACCTGTGTCTAAGTCGTCGAGTTAGGGTGTGGCAACCATTGTGCGCATGTCTAGGATTGGATCCGGAAGAGCCTGGTATTTAAGTAGTCCTAGTGACTCACCTCCTCTTAGCAGGAATCCTACCTGGTGCGTAGCTTCGGTTCACCCTAACTAAGAGGACTTATTCATGGGCTAAACCCCTAACTAAAACCCGAAAGGGATAAGCCACATTTTTATGGAAACCCTAGTTTTAAAACTTTTAAAAAAATTATCCTTTTAAATTGCCAACACGATTTTATAAAATTTTTTCTGAAATATTCTTGAAAATTACTAAAATACCCCTATTTGCAAAATTACTAAATTATCCCTAGTTGTAAAATTACAAAAATGCCCTTGGTTTAGAAAATGTCCAAACTACCCACGGTTTAATTAAAATTTCCTTATTTTATAAAATATTCCAAAACTCTACTTCTGCGAAATATTAAATACTCCAACTTGGAAAATTTACAAAATTGCCCCTAACTTACAAAATTACAAAAATGACCCTGGTTTTCAAAAATTTTGCAATAGCACTGATTTGGAAAGCAAATTCTCAACAAGAACCCTCAAGTTTTTCAAATTTTGAAATACCCCTGAATTATTAAACTTTACAAATTTACCCTGGTTTATTACCAAAATACCCCCGAGCTCCAAAATTACCGAAATACCCCCAGATTTCAAAATTTTCCAAAATGCCCCGGGAATTTAAAAATTCCAAAATACTTTTTGACAAAATCCACAAGGAACCTTATTTTAAAAAAAAAAATTTTTTTACGAAAATACCCCTGTAGGGCAAATTACGAAAATACCCCTGGGTAGTGGAAAAACAACAACAATGAAAACTACAACATTTCTCTGAATGAACGAAAGTTCATAATTGATTGATGAATGTATGAAGGTAAAGACTGTGTGTGCATACGAAAGAACCACTCCTAAAATTCTTTTCATAAAACTTCTTCGCGGGTAATCAGTGGAATAAAGGCTAATTCATAAAATTTCTTAATCAGATTAAAGCGCGGTCGTTAGAAATGAGTTCTAGAGGACGTGGTCGTCGTGGACGTGGTCGAGGAAGAATGACTGTGTCGGAACCCGTTAGATCGGGTCAAGGGTCTGATAATGAGGTACCACCGCCACCACCACCCCCAGCTGTTGGTGTTGAGCAGCGGGCTCAGACGGAGGATGATGCCGTATCGCAGGCTGTGCTGCGAGTTCTTGAGTTGGTGGCTGGTGCAGGAGGAAATTCAGGAACTCAAAAATCTGTGCCTGAGCGGCTCCGAGCTAATGGAGCTGAAATGTTTCGTGGAGTATCTGGTGTGGCACCCAGTACAGCTGAGTACTGGTTGGAGGCAACCGAGTGCATTATGGATGAGCTTGATCTGACCCCTGAGGAGAAGCTAAAAGGAAGGGTGGCACTGCTACGCGACGAAGCTTACCAATGGTGGTTAACTGTTCGGGATGGTGCCACGGCTGAGAATCTGACTTGGGAGTATGTTAAGGCAGCATATCAGAAGATATATGTTGGCACACGGTACACTGATGAGCAAAGGAAGGCTTTTCTAGGGCTGGTTCAAGGGAACAAGTCCGTAGCGGAGTACGAAGCTGAGTTTCTGAGGTTAAGCCGGTATGCTCGAGGAGTAGTGGCTACGGAGCATGAGCGGTGTGTCCGATTTGAGGACGGATTAAGGGATGATTTGAGGTTGTTAATAGCACCACATCAGGAATGGGAGTTTTCTGCCTTAGTAGAGAAAGCTAAGGTAGCTGAAGGGATTAAGGATTCTGCAAGGCAGAACACTGATCAGAACAGGCCAAAAAGAGGTTTTGGATCGTCTGGATCATTTGAGAATAAGAGGCCTAGAGTTGATGGGCCGCGAGGTCAGCAAGCTGGTACTGAAGGGCAATATCGGACCTGTGATCAGTGTGGGAAGAAACACTTAGGAGAGTGTTGGAAAAAGACTGGAGGATGCTTTAGGTGTGGGTCCAAGGACCACATGATTAAGGATTGTCCTATGAGGCCAGATGGAAATCGACCAGTGGCTCAGAATGTTAATCAGGCTGGTAGAGGTGGTCAGCAGCCTCAGCGAGGTCATGCTCCGAATGGCCGAGGAAATGGCGCTGGAAAAGGACGGGGAGCACCAAGCGGAGGTGCTGAAGGTTCAGATGCAAGGCAGCCAAGGTTGGTTTATGCAGTTGGCCGTCGCGAGGAGGAAGATGTGCCAGATGTGACAACGGGTACGTTCCTTATTTCAGGAATACCTTAATTGCCTTGTTCGGTTAGCTTTTTCTTATATTGCTAAGTGAAGTGCCTGAAACCTTGGATGTGAACCTAGAGACTGTGCCTAGGAAGTATAATAGTATTATTAAGATTAGAGTGCGCAAGGGATGCGTAGTGTAGTGAGTAGGAGCGCATTTAGCCAAGTAATTTCGAGGACAAAATTATTTTTAAGGGGGGTAGAACTGTAACATCCTGAAAATGGGCCTATGCATTTTTGATTTAATTATATGAAATGGCATGTCTTATGTGTTATGAATGTATTTTGAACATTTTTGGAAACCTGAAAATGTATGGAAATGTTAAGTTTAAAAGAGGAAAGTGAACATTTTTGGAAACTTGAAAATGTATAGAAATGTTAAGTTAAAAGAGGAAAGTGAACATTTCTGGAAACTTGGAAATGTAAGGAAATGTTAGGTTAAAGGAGGGAAATGAACGTTTTTGGAAACTTGGAAATGTAGGGAAATGACTTAGAAAATGTTGAGTTTTAAGGTTTAAAAGAGGAAACTAAGGCAAGGTGGCCTTAAGAGAAAATGTATGTGAAAGATGACACAGAAACAGGCTTGGAAAAGTGGCCTGGAGATACCACTTAAGGCCCAGGTGAGTGACGCCATAAGCTATGCAAGTGGGCCTGAGTTCGAGTCACTTAGGAAGCAAAATAAAAATTTTTATTTTTGCTACAAGGAGCAGAGAGATGGACGGCAATAAGGCTTTTAAAAGAGGAGTTTTATTCTCTTTAAATTTCGGCTAAATAGGAGTAAATAATAGATTTATTTATCATTATTTTCAAGAGATAATTGTTGGATTAATTCTTTAAAAAGTGATAATTCAAGGGATAAAGCTATCAAAATAGAAGAGTGGTGGCCAAGTAAGGGACTTTAAGTTGATAATTTCGGCCAAACTAGGAAAGGGATAGCCAAATTTCCCTTGGCCAAGTAGCCTCTCTTTTCATCGATTCTTTTCCTCTCCAAAATCCCTCTTTTCTTCTTCTCTTCTTTTCTCTTCTTCTAGTCAAAGCCGAAACCTTATTGATCCCTGTCTAGTCTCCATAGCCGAATCTTGGTGGGATTTCAAGCAAGGGTGTGTCGACTGCTGTAGTAAGGGTAAGGATCTATATCATTATCGTATTTCTTCTCTTTGAGCCAAAAGTTAATCTAACCCCATTAATATTGTGGTTGCCGAAATATGGAAGGATCTTTCAGGATTATCAGAGTAGTCAACTAAAAGGAGGATTTTTCAGGATTTAAAGCTTCAAGGTAAGACATCTGATATTCAGCCATAGGCCATTTAATGATGATTAAGTGTTAGAAATCGATCTAACATGTGAATATAGGGATTTCGACATCCCCAAGACAAGAGATCAATTCCGGGATTTAAGATTTGGAAGGTAAGAACAAAGGTAAATTCGGCCAAGGCCTATTTTAATATGTGGATCTATTTATTATCTTCTTAAAAGCCGAAAACTGACCCATTCGTCAATTTAATGCCTGGCCGAATACAAGGAGGAATAAAGCAAAGATTTCGGGATTTGTTGGTGTCCCAATCGGCAACAAGGTAGGTTTTAAGTATACAAATCCTACTAGGATTTGGTTTTATAGCCGAATAGGCTTTATGCTAATATATTAAGGTTGGCCGAATGTAGGAATTGAGATCTAAGGCATTAGATCAAAGCTTTTCGGGATTTAAGTGAACCGCTAAGCAAATCAGGTGTGTACCCTACCCTAAGTTTTAATATGTTCATGGCTATGTTTTAAAGTAAATGTGTTATTAAGAATGTGAAATTATGACTAAGGTACCATGTTATGGTACACAGTACTAAGGTACGTTTTCCTACTCCTACTATGAGTATGATAAGATTTGTTATGCCATGAATGTGAATGTGATAAGAATGTGAATTAAGGTATAGTATTGCATAATGTGTATGATATATGGGGGCATATGGGATATTATATGAAAGGGGAAGTGAATGTGGTGACCTAAGACCACTATATCTGAATGTGGTGACCTAAGACCATGATATTTGAATGTGGTGACCTAAGACCACGATATCTGAATGTGGTGACCTAAGACCACGAATTTTATAAGGGCGATGAGCACGTCGACTGCAGCGACTGCCTTCGATGGTGTGTAGCAGATGGAGGGTTGACTTATTAGTCCCCACGGTGTGCAGGTTGGTACGGGTGATGTGTAGCGGATGGCATCTAGGTTTGGGTTCGGGTTTGCATCATTATCTTTACTTGTTATGTGAATGTGATATGAATGATATGCCTGAATTTGTTTGGATTTAGTGTTGGTTACACATTGAGTCTATTTGACTCACCCCGTTGGGGAATATTTTTACCATGTGATGAGCAGTAATGGACCGGGTCGGTAGGAGCTTAAAGGTGGCCATGCACAGCAAGGAAAATTTTACTATTTGGGACTTTTATTTTAATTAAGTACTTTAATTTAATTTTGGGGATTATTTTGATGTAATAAGGCCATAGTTGAACTATTTAATTATTTTTCTTTTCTTTATTTATTATGTTACGAATTTTGAACAAATAGAGTTTAAATGAATTTTTTTTTTAATAAACTCCAAATGTTTTGTCACCTAAGAAAAAGATTTTTAATAAAATAGACTCGTTTTCAATTCAAGCCCAACCCAAAACAATCTTTCTTCCAAAACACACAGGTTTTCCTAAATAACAAAAGGATTTTGAACCGGTTTGCATCGAGGAACATACTAGATTCGGTCAAGGCTCGTGGGCCGGGTTTGGGGTGTTTCACCAAATGCATAACCCTAATTCTAGGGTATTACAGTTCTACCCTCCTAAAAAAATAATTTCGCCCTCGAAATTACTTGCTAATGAACAATCGTACATCCTAACTCACCACACTTCGCTACTGCTGCGCACTCTGATCTTAATAAACTAACACATTTCCCTAGATACAGTCTTAAAGTTCATATCCAAGATTTCATACACTTCACTAAGAATACACGAACGAACTATCTCTATAACAATCAAGGCAATAAAGGGATTCCAGGATTAGGGAACATACCCGATCCTATCTGGCTCAACTTCCTCCTTGCAACAACTGACAGCTTAAACCAATCTTGATTGTCTCGCATTTGAACCTTCAGCACCTCTGCTTGGTGTTCCACGACCTCGGCCTACTGCTCGAGCCCTATCCATCACTAGAGGACATTTTTTAACCAAATGAGCCTTAGACCCACACCGTAAACATTCCTTGCTATTTCCCCAGCACTCTCCTGCATGAGCTCTCCCACATTGAGCACATAGACGACTCCGATTCTCAGCAACTGGTACCGGTGCACGTACAGAATTCTCGATCCTTGGCCTTTTTTGAAAATCTCCAGATGCTTCTAACGATCCAACACTCCTCTTATTCCAGTTCCTATTCTTTTCTCGGTTCTGTCTCACTGTCTTCTTAACTTCTTCAGCGATCCGAGCTTTCTCCACTAAAATCGCAAAATCTCTTTCTCTCTGCGGAGCAATCAACACTTGCAGCTCATCCCGCAATCCATCTTCGAATCGAACGCACCTCTCGTAATCAGTAGCCACGATTCCCTTAGCATACTGACTTAGCCGCACAAATTCTGCTTCATACTCTACTACCGACATACTTCTTTGTACCAAGTTCAGAAACGCCTTTCTCTGCGAGTCTAGGTAACTAGCTCCAACATATTTTCCTGCAAACTTAGCCTTGAAGTACTCCCAATCCACTCGATCTGCCGGGGTACCTTGCCTGACCGTGAGCCACCATCGATAAGCTTCATCTCGAAGCAACGAGACAGCACCTTTCAGCTTTTCTTCAGCAGTACAGTCCAAATCATCCATGATTCTTTCGACTGCCTCCAGCTTGTACTCCGCCACGTTCGGAGCTACTCCAGACACTCCTCTAAAGATCTCGGCTCCGTTTGACCTAAGTCTTTCAGGCACTGACTTCCGAGCTCTATTGCCCACATTAGCTCCAGCGACTCGCAGCATAGCTAACGATACTGCGTCATCTCCTCCAGTCTGATCTTGATCCTCCGCGCCCACTGCTGGCGGCGGCACATCACTTTCTGACCTGGGGCCAGACCCAACCGGTTCCGATACTGTCATTCTACCTCGACCACGTCCACTAGAACTCATTTCTTACGTCACGATTTAATCTGATTAAAAATTTTTATGCATTAGTCTTTGTTCCACTGATTAACCGCGAACAATTTTATGAAAAGAAGTTTAATAGTGGTTCTTTCGATCAATCAAAGTTTCATCTCATGTTCACTATTCTAATTCAGAGATTCACATTCAAACATTCACAACATTCAACACTCTTATGGGCATTTTTGTCCATTCCCAACCCAGGGGTTATTTCGTCATTTGTCCTACAAGGGTATTTTGGTAACAAATCGGGGTCAAATTGAAAATCTTTTACAAATCAAAGGTATTTCAGTATTTTACACAAACTCGGGGTTTACCTTGAAAATTTGCTTTCCAAATCAGAGGTGTTGCAAAAATTTCAAAAATCGGGGTTTATTCGATAATTTTGGAAGTTAGGGGCATTTTCGTAAATTTTCCAAATCAGGGTATCCTAATAATTTGCAAAATTTGGATTCCTGATATTTTGTAAAACAAAAGTATATTTGCAAAAGTCGAGGATAGTACAGTAATTTTAGAAACCAAGGACATTTTGGAAATTTTCACAACCAGGGGTATTTAGGTAATTTTGTAAATCGGGAATATTTTGGAAAAATTTTCAGAAATAATCCTCCTACTAGTCAAAGGGGTAATTTGGTGATTTAAAAACAAAACTAAGGGTTTTTATAAAACAGTTATGGCTAGTCCCTTTCGGGTTTTAATTATCGGGTTTAGCCCGTGAATAAGTCCTCTTGGTTAGGGTGAACCGTTACTACGCACCAGGTAGGATTTGAGTAAAGAGGAGGTGAGTCGCTAGGTCTGCTTAAATACCAAGCTCTTACCGAATCCACTCCTAGACATGCGCACAATGGTTGCCACACCCTAACTCGGTGACATACTTCACAGGTTTGCTCGGTTGTTCTTAAGTCTTATGCATTCTGTGTTGGAGTAGACTAATCCTAGGGTTCAACAGATCCTAGTTCACTAATCTACGTTCCCTTCATGCCCATATAGTTCACATACAAATCATTTCAATAGTCAGAGGTACTTACCTGGTGGACTTCGGGTCAGAGATACAGGTGCCATGCCAGAACGAACCTGAAAAATTTATGAAAGCCTATATTTTGAAAAGCCCATTTTAAAAAAAATGTTTTTGGGCCCAAAACCCTCAAAGCCGAGTTTTGAACCGGGCTCTGATACCAAACTGTAACATCCCTAAACCCGGCCCACGAGCCACGGTCGAATTCAGAAATGCCACTGCGGAAAACGTTTGAAAAATATTTTGATTTAGAAGTGAAAACATAACTCCGTTGTCTTTAGTAAAACACTGTATTTAAAATTCTAGATAAATTTTGATGTTACAAATATCCGTATTTAAAAACTTTAATATATAATTTTTGAAGATATAATTTGCCGAAAATAAAACATTTCCAACTAATAATTCAATTATTAATCCATCTTAAAACATAATAAAGAATACTTAATAAAAATACTTAAACCCTTTAACAAACTTCAAATACTTTAAGCGGCCCTTATTACAATAAATACTATATCCAAATACTGAAAGTATAAAATACGTAAACAAATATAAATAACTTCTGCATAGGCCACCTCGTATCCACTCCAACCTGGTCCGAGCTTTATGCATCACCTGTAAGGTTTGATAAAAAGTGGGTGAGTCAAACAGACTCAGTGTGCAATTAGTCCACTGAATTCCACCCACATAAGCTTAACCCACAACCACATTTAACCACAGTTCAGATCAAAGGCAATCAATTCACATGGCATCACTTATTGGGCTTGGCCCATTATCACATCACATATCAGATATCAATGCACTTATTCAAATAATTCCACAATTTGGCCTTGGCCCATATTCTTACCACATATCGGATAATAATGTAATTAACCACATGTTTCCACATACTGGGCTTGGCCCATTACCACATCGATCCACTTCACATATTGGGCTTGGCCCATTTCACATTAATTCATACGTCAGATAATACGTTCATGCAACATGCACCCACCCAGCCTAGGGTCCATCCTCTACACACCCTCGTACCCAGCCACCACACACCAGGGGATTACTGAATCACCCTCCAACCGCTACACATCCATTTTGGCAAATAATGCCGTCCACGCGAACTTAATCGCAATAATCCACAACGCGACCTCAGTCAGCGCCAATCCACGATGTAGCCCATAGCTAACATCAAAACCACGATGAGCACAAAGCCATCATTAACCACGATATGGCACAAAGCATATATCAACCACGTACTCGAAGTACACCCTGTCCTTCTTACATAATCATATCCCACCCATGCACATGCAACATAAAATAGTGACATAACATAATGATGCATGAGCATGTTCATCAAGCATATCATCACATATTCATATTAACAATCACATTTTATCAGATTTGGTACTTACCCGATTATCGACATACCCCCTGAGGGTATCCATATCACAATTTCCACTGCACTAGATAGCACATTCATAACACATACACATATCACAAACATATCATATACCCGGAAAACGGTAGGCTAACTACACACATGATAACTTGCAGAACTACGCTTTCGATCCCGATGCTATCACTAAGTGACACTACGGCTATCTGCCTACTTTCCTGCTCTGACGCTGGCCCACACCCCGGTGGCCAATCCCGAACTGCAGAAACGGATCTCTTCTTGAACTTAGGGATAGGGACTACCCCTTGTCCTCCTTGACTGATATTCGCCTCCATCAACGATACTTAATCAGATCAAACGGTTAATCACTAATACTTTAATCTAAATATATCGAATCGAATCTACACTTACTAATATCCTTACCAGAATATTCTTGAATCCCGAAAGCTTGCTTACTATGTCGATTTGTCCCTAGAAACCAAGGTACACAATCGGTCATCACTTATACCAAATATGGCCTATGGCCGAATATTACCAACCACTTACCAAACTTACCAGAATCCCGAAACTGTCACTTGTTCCTTGAATAGTCGAAATCCTACACACCATATGTCAGATTCGGCTTTAAATACATAAATCCATAAACATGGCTTTTGACCGAATGCTTACCCACTTGCTTACCTTGATGTAGTCGAATCCAAGAGACTCCCCTCAGGCTCCTTCACGTCAGCTACATACAAACGAAACACACGATTATGGCACTAAAACCATTCGGCCATCCCACATAAATCTAAGCCCACTCATGGTTTCGGCACATCCATGAAGAGAAGAATAAAACCGATTGCCTAAAGAGGAAATCACTTACCACTATGCCGCTTGAAGAGACTACCAGAGAAAAGTCGACAGGATAGAAGAGATGTTGACTTCTGGCTTTTGAAACTTGCGACAGAAGAAAAAGAATAAGGCCCTCTTAAGATTCGACTATGGCTCTTACTAAAAATAAAATACAAATGGGAGAAGGCACTTACAAGGTTCGGCTAAGCCCTTCAAATGATGATGGAGAAGTCGACCACAAGAGAAAAGTGTGTTCAGCTATCAAAGAAATAGAAAGGAATTTGGGGTTGAAAGAAAATAAAGGAGAAGAAGAAAAAATGCTAGTGATCTTAATGATCTTCAAAGTTTCGGTCACAAATCAAAGAGAAAAGAAGAATAGGAAGGCTTATGAGAATTCGGCAATGGTGAGGGTTTTCTTGACTACTAAAATTTGGCAAGAAACACTAGGGAAGAAACAAATAAAATTCGGCACTTACCCCCTACACATGACCGAATACATCAACCCAAGGAGCCCCCCATTCGGCCACCACTATGACCCTTATCATATCCCACTTTCTTCTCCTAATTTATCTCTTATCAACTCATTCAAAATAAATAAAATAAAACAACAATTTATCTCCTCATCCTAGCCGAAATTCAAAATAAAATCAAGCCTTAAATCCTTATCCAAAGAAGTCCACATGCCGTCCAACACTCCTCCCTCTCTTGACGCAAAAATAAACTCCCATTCGCTTCCTCTGCAACTCGAACCAAGGCCCTTGTCCACTGCACATGGCGTCATTCTCCAAGGCCCTAAGTGGCGCCTTCAAGCCACTTTACCAAGCCCCATTTCATGTCCATAAACGCCTACAATTTTCCTTAAGGCCTCCTCAGCCTAGCTTCCCCTACTAAACTTAAAATCCATTAGTTTCCCAAAGCTTTCACCTTCATCCTAGAGTTCTAAAAACCCTTAAAACATACTCAACCACACACTGAGCCTACTAACTCATGAATTATGCACCAAATGCATAACCCCTAATTCTAGGGTATTACATCCCGACCCCTTTGTAATGCATGTTTAAGGTCTCGTAGACCTCATTAAGGGTCTATATGCTTATAGTTTGCTATATTATGACTTTGATGTACTTTGTGTTGTAAAATGATTGTAAAAGTTCCGAAATGCTCGGTAATGCTTCTTAACCCTAGAGTGATGATGGTTACGGGTTAAGGATGTTATAGTTTTTGTTGCTAAAGCTATACATTCATACATTTAGACCATTTGCATTGAGATTTAATTGCATAGGGTTCATCTTGCATTTAGATAATTCAATTTAATCATCCACCGCTCAAAATATTGTGTTTTTACCACCAAATTGTTAACTTATAATTTTACAAATAATCGATTAACATACATAGTTCCTGTGGAGACGATAACTCATTTTTACTTACTTATTACTTGAACGACTATGTAAACTTGCACAAATACTGTTACAAGAGTCAAGCCCAATTTCAGCACAAGCACATGGCCACGTAAAAGTCAGCTATGGGATATTTTATTCGAGGTCCCTGCAATTGGAAAAATAATAGAAATTAGCACACTAACTTTATCTTTGAAACCGTCCACTTCATGGCTAATAATAGCAAGGATTTGAATTCAAAATGAGCAACCAAACCAGCTCTTTCTCCATAAATTGTGGCCGGCCAAGCATGAGAGAAAATGAAGGATTCTCTCATTTTCTTACCTTCACCTATAAATAGCATACACCTCTCACCTTTCAAAACATCCCTCATCCCTCACATCCCTTAATACATTCACTCATCAAGCATTATCTTATTTCCCTTATCAATTTCCACACCTAGCCACTCCATCTCCCTTTCCATTATTTAGCCAACAAAAGCCTTGTCAAGACCATCTCTTGGTCGACCACCTTGAAAAACCTTTAGCAAAGGGGCAACAGGCGGATCGGAGGAACATCTTAGTCAAAAATATCCAAAAGGCTGTTAAATTGAATTAGAGTTTACTCTTTCCTTTTTGTTGTTTAATTTAAACTTTTTTGGTAAGTGTTTATTGATCCTGCAATCAACAATGATAGCTTAATTCTATTTAGCTAGAAGGATTATGTTAATTCAATAATATTCATTTGATTCATGTCTAACGTGTTTGTGCCTCAGTCGATCATGTTTTCAATTAAAATCAAGATGTATTACATTCATACGAGATTGGATGTATTTAGATTAGCCAAGCGATCCTAACCAGATGACAACTAGTAGGCACATAATTGAAAAGTGCAATGCTCAATTTAGATCATTAAACTCGACTAAATTAGAGGTTCATAATATCTTTAGTTAGCTCTATTATCTTGCATAGTTTTTAGGTTTATGTGATTAAACTATTTCAAACTTAATTGTCCCTGTTGCCTCGTATAAATACTAAGAAACCTTTAGTTTAATATGATCAGTAAAATGTATGTTTCACTAAGTAAAAGATTCGAGAGGACTTAATTTGGTTTCCAAACTCATGAAAGATCGAGTTTCCATGGAATGTTTTCCAACAATGTTAAGCATGATGAAAATGAATTAAAATGATTAATATGATTATCATACCCTATTCATGATATTGATTGTTGAAGCTGTGTTTTTGATGCTAAAATCTATTCATACATTTAGATAATTTGCATTTAGATTTAATTGCATAGGGTCATCTTGCATCTAGATAGTTTAATTTAATCATCCACCATTCAAAATATTGTTTTTTTACCACCAAATTGTTAACTTATAATTTACAAATAATTGATTAACATACACAGTCCCTATGGAGACAATAACTCATGTTACTTATTACTTGAACGACTATATACACTTGCATAAAAACCCCGTTACAAGTTTTTGGCGCTGTTGCGGGGACTGTTGCCTTAATCATTCTTTGTGAATTTATTCTTACAGTTTGGTTTTTATTTAATTTCTAACATTACTAATTTATTCTTTATTCTTTATTTGTGATTTATTTATCAAGTGTTTATGAGCATAGATTGAATTATCGGTCTATTACCTGTAGACCCTGAAATTGAGTGGTCATTTAGACAAAGAAGATGCAAGAGATTAGCTCAAAGACAGATCGAGATGGACCTAGGAAATCAAAATCATGGCAAGGTAATGGAGTCAATCACGTGCACAACCCAATCCTTATTGTTGATGATAAGGATTGTGCCATTCGATAATACGCTGTGCTACTCTCCAATGAATTAAATCCGAGAATCAAGAGGCCGGATATTGAGGCACCCTAATTTGAATTGAAACCAATGATATTTCAAATGCTCCAAACGGTGGGCCAATTCAGTTGTATGTCAACCGAAGATCCACATCTTCATCTTCGATTATTCATGGAGGTGAGTGATTCGTTTAAGATAGCTGGTGTGACTGAAGATGCATTAAGATTGAAGTTGTTCCCGTACTCATTGTGAGATCGAGCACGAGCATGGCTAAATTCATTGCCCCCAAGTTCAATAACTACTTGGAAAGAATTAGGAAAAAGGTTTTCGGTAAAGTATTTTCCACTGAGCAAGAATGCAAAGTTGTGAAATGAAATAACCACTTTCCAACAATTGGATGACGAGTCTTTGTACGAGGTGTAGGAAAGATTTAAATAATTGCTTTGTAAGTGTCCCTTTCATGGGATTCCTCATTGTATACAACTGGAAACGTTTTATAACAATCTCAACGCGTATACAAGATTAGTGGTAGATGTTTTTGCAAATGGTGTGATTTTGTCTAAGTCTTATAACGAGGTTTACGAGATCATTGAAAGGATTGCTAGCAACAATTACCAATGGAAAAAATTAGGCAGTTTTCAGAATATGAGTAGCTGGAGTACATAAAGTGGACGCGCTGACTTCACTCTCTAGTCAAGTATCTTTTATTTCCTTAATGTTAAAATAGTTTACCAGTAATAGTTTGAATAATTTTGCAGCTCAATCACCAAGTTAGTATGATGTTCTTTCGAGTGTGTATTGTGGGGATGGTTATTCTTTCGAGAATTACCCTTCAAACCTAGAGTCTGTTTGTTATGTAAGGAATCAGTATCAAAATAGAAGTTGAGAAGGACTACAGTCCAACTTCTACAATCCATCATGGTGAAATCATCTGAACTTTTCCCGGAGTAACCAAGGAAATGGATCGAACAATCATATACAACATAAACCCAATCAATCCTAAGGGTTTAGTGAATAAGCTCCAAAACCACCTCAAGCTGAGTCATCAAATAGTTTGGAGGACTTGTTGAAGGTGTAGATGATAGAAAATGACATTTTGATCCAAATTCAAGCAGCAACACTGAAAAATCTGGAGAACCAGATGGGTCAGTTAGCTACTGAGATTTGTAGTAGAACGGAAGGAGCATTGCCAAGCGACACAGAAAGTCCAAGGAATTTTGGTAAGGAACATTGCGAAGTGCTTGCATTACAAAGTGGTAAGATTTTGGAACCCAAGGAGGTTGTGGTTGAAAATGGGCCTATTGAAAAGGAGGAAAGTCAACCAATAGTTGAAGTTCCTACACCAGAAAAGCTGGATGTTGAAAAATCTGATGAGGTAAATCATAAACTAGTAAATTCTAAAAAGCTAACAACTTTTTTTTTTTTTTTTGCAGATTTGCCTCCTCAGAAAAGTTCCATATCCTCTAAGACTTCAGTAGCATAAGCAGAAACAAGAGCCACGATTCAAGAAGTTCTTGGATGTTCTAAAGCAACTTCATATCAACATCCCGTTGGTGGAGGTTATAGAGCAAATGCCTAATTACGTGAAGTTTAAGAAGGATATTCTTCCAAAGAAGAAAAGGCTTAGAGAGTATGAGACTGTTGCTTTGATGGAGGAGTGCAATGTGTTCTTACAGAACAAGCTTCCTCTGAAATTGAAAGACCTTAGAAGCTTTACGATACTTTGTAACATCAGACAATCTTATTGTGGTAATGCTTTGTGCGACCATGGAGCAAGCATCAACTTGATGCCTAAATCCATTTTCAACCTGTTGGGAATAGGTGAAGTAAGACCCACTACTGTGACACTTCAACTAGCCGATTGTTCGTTAGCGTATCTCGAGGTAAAGATTGAGGATGTTTTGTTAAGAGTTGATCAGTTTATTTTTCTTGTTGACTTTATTTTGTTAAACTTTGAAGCAGATAAGGAAGTTCCAATCATCCTATAGAGACCTTTCCTAGCCACGAGAAGAATGCTGATAGATATGCAGAAAGGAGAACTCACAATGAGAGTTCAAGATGACCAGGTAACATTTAATGTTCTGAAGGCCATGAAATTTCCCAATCCGATGGAAGAATGTTCACTAATGGTGGAATTAGAAACCTTAGTTTCTATGGAATGGGATAGCAATCTTGAAGAAGACCTATTGGAGAACACTTTAGGGTCAGAACCATTGGAAGATGAAAAAGGTAATAAAAACAGGGCTTTAATGGAAGCTAATCCGAGGAGTTATGTTCAACCACTGCAGTTCGAACTGCTAAAGTTGGAAGTTTGAGAATTTACACAACCCAAGTTGTCAATCGAGGAACTGCCTGAGCTTGAACTAAAGGTACTTCCGTCCCATTTAAAATACATTTATTTAGGTAACAATTCTACTTTTCTTATGATTGTTTCAGTAGACATGACAAGAGGAACAACTAATTGTTGTTTTAAAGAAATTTAAAAAGAATATTGGTTGGACCATAGCTGACGTACAAGGTATAAGACCTTCCTTCTATATGCATAATATTATTTTAGAGGAAGGTGAGCGAGGTAGAATTGATGGGAAAATGAGGCTTAACCCTATCATAAAAGAGGTAGTACAGAAGGAAGTGATCAAATGGTGAGATGCAGGAATTATCTACCCCATCTTAGATAGTTCTTGGGTAAGTTCGGTACAATGTGTACCAAAGAAATATGGAATCATGATTGTCGAGAATGAATGTAACGAGTTAATTCCGACATGAACTGTCACGGGTTCGAGAATCTAAATTGACTACAAAAAGTTGAATAAAGCCACTCGTAAAGACTGTTTTTCATTACCTTTTATGGATCATATGTTAGATCAACTAGCAAGTAACGAATTTCACTGCTTTTTAGATAGATATTCGGGATACAACCAAATAGTTGTAGGACAGAAGACCAACATAAAAATACTTTTACTTGCCCATATGATACATTTTCTTTTAGGCGAATGCCTTTCAGCTTATGTAATGCACCTACCATATTTCAGCCATATATGATGGCAATTTTCACTAATATGGTTGAAAATTTTGTTGAGGTTCTCATGGATGATTTTTCTATTTTTGGTAACACTTATGATGTTTGTTTGAGTAATTTGGCTAAGGTACTAAAAAGATGCGAGGAGACGATGTAACACCCCTCACCTGTATTCACGGTCAGAAGAGGGTTATTGTAACACCCCAAACCCGGTCAACACACCACGACCGAATCTGGTATGTTACGGGGAAAATCGAATTTTGGCAAAAATAGGTTTCCGTTTAGAAGTTTGAAAAAATCCCTTTGATAAATTTCGTACTTGCAGAAATCTTGGGCATGATTGTTTGAAAACCGATGTTTTGTTTGAAAACTCAGAAATTTCGAAAAGTTAATCGGTTATGAAGTTAAGACAGGTTTATCTCACTTTAAAACCCCAAGTTGTTTAATATTGTTACTAAAACACTTTAGCTTAGAAGAAAATCGAGTTTAAATTTGAAAAACATTTGAGTTCTCTTTATCCCAAATCATAGTGTGATACCCGATGGTAGTTTAAAACATATCGATTTGTAGTTTGAAATCGTTGTCTTTCCAAGTTTTAGTAAATTTTGAATCCAATTAACTTGTTGAGGCATATTAAAAATCTACTTTAAGCATAAACATAGCAAAACATAATTTTAAAGGCCATTTACAATCCAAAATAAAACCCAAATAGTAATAAATAAGCTAAAGTACCAAGTTTTATAAAAGTCTGAGCAATCCCTATTCAAGCATGGCATGAGCACCTCGAGTCCATCCCGGCTCCACGTCCGCGACTAAGTATCACCTGAAAAGTCAAAGGAGAAGGTGAGTCGCATGACTCAGTGCATAATCCTCCTCCCGATAATGCAACATGCTAACACACAACATAACATAGCAATACAGTTAATGCACCCGTTCCTAACCATCCATAACACCTTCTGTACCCCGTGTGGTACCAAACCACTGATGGTGCCAAACCACTGGTGACCCAAAGTCACGATATCCATAATGTGGTGCCAAACCACTGGTGACCCAAAGTCACGTATAATCCAAGGATGGGGCCAACCCATCGTGTGATACCAAATCACTAGCGACAATCCCGTATCTCTCAAGTGGGGCCAACCCACGGTGGTGTCAAACCACAGGGACGAGTCGCAATGAGGTGCCAAACCTCTAGTGTCCCAAAGACACAAGTGTGATACCATATCACTGGTGACCGCAGTCACAAATCCGGTGATGGGGCCAACCCATCGTGTGATACCAAATCACTAGCGTCAATCCCGTATAATCAACTGTGGGGCCAACCCACTGTGGTGCTAAGCCACTGGGACGAGACGCTGAGGTGCCAAACCTCTGGTGACCCAAAGTCACAATAAGTCAATCTGTGGTACCAAACCACTGGAGGTGCCAAACCTCTGGTGTCCCAAAGACACGGTGTCCTAAAGACACGGATATCATATCCCCCTCCTCTCATATTACCCATACATGTCATACTGACTCATGTATCATATGCAAATCATGTGAATCATGCCAACATGCCCACATTGCATCTCATAGTACACATAGCATAGGTCATAATATTGAATGTATCAGCAATAGAACTCGTAAAGCTACGGACTTACCCGAATCCGTGAACATACCTTATCGGGTATCATAACAATCATCACTGTTTCACTTATTACAACACAGGTTATTAACATATTACTAAGAAATCAGTGTGTTAGTTTACACACCCGGTATATCGCAAGCTTTTAAAACCCAAAGAATCGATCTAAATCCCCTTGATTATCCTGCTCCTACAATCGACCAAATAGGGATTAGGCATATACCATTCGGCCAAAGATCTTAAACCAAAGGGGACAATATTTGAACCTACCTTACTTGATTTGGTTTCCTACCAAATCCCGAACCAACCAGTGGTTCTTTACTAACAATCGGCACACCCTACTAAGAAGAACAGTTAATCCTTTGTCACCCTTGACTTAACCGAAACCAAAAGATTGAACTAATAATAATAATACCAATCACTTACCCCTTACTTACCAATCGGTCACTCACAGTCAAGGCTTCAATTGACTGCTTCACCTGATCACCACCACAATCTAAGGCCCTAGCAGGAAAACGGTTCAACACAAAAGATTAACCCCCTTCAACACATGCCCAAATTTGGCTATTAACCAAACCACAATCAATAGAGAACAAGAGAGGGGAAAATGGCCATTCGGCCACCCACTTACCTTGTTCAATGATTGAACAACCAACCAAGATCAACCCTTCACTGATATTTGGCCAAGAGAGAGCTACTAGGAGAGAGAAGAGATTCGGCCTTACCCAAGAAAGAAAGCGCAAGAAAAAGATGAAAAAGGGAGGGGTTGATATTCGGCTATAAACTTGAAAGCAAAAACAAAGAAGTGTGGTTCAAGGAAAGAAGAGAAATCGGCCACAAGTTGCAGGGAGATTCGGCTCAAGTGTTTTCAAGAAATGAGAGAACATATGAGAGGGAAAGAATGATGGCTTCGGCTTACATAAATGATAAAGAAAAGAAAATGATGGGGAGGATATATGGTTCGGCCAAGGGATCACAAGAAGAAAAAAAGTGAAAGCAAAGTGGAAATGGTGGCACAGAAGGGCATTCGGTTATTAAGAGAACAAAAAGGAATAAACTAACTCAGCATATGCTACTTGAACTTTCGGTTTCCAAGAAGAAAAATGAGAGAAAACAATGAAGTTTCGGTTGGCTATTGACAAAGGAGAGAATTCGATTTACTAAAATGGTGACCGAAAATACTAAGAAAATTGCCAAAAGAATTTTGGCACTACTCCTCTCCCACATTACCAAACCGTCCACTTCCCACAACTCTCCTAAAATTCGGCCATATCTCCCCCAAACACTCCACACCACCACTTCAAATTATTTTGAACAAATCCACCTCCTACAATCACTCTCCACCCACCATTCCACCATTTGACCAGGTCTTAGGCAGAGTTTGAACTGCCTACAACTCTCCTCCTCCATGCCGTCAGAAAGAATGCAAAATGTGGCCACTCCGCAGCTTGAACTCAAGACCTCTCTCCTTGCAAATGACGCCAACCACAAGCCCCCAAGTGACGCATGCCTTGCCACTTTGCTAGCTCATCTCACGTGCTAACATTCACCAAAATTCATTTATAAACCCCAGCTCCTTCAGCTCCCCTCACAAAAGGCTTAAAACTAAAATTTTCCTACCTACTCAGGCTTACTCCTAGCCTACAACTAAGCTCTAAAACACCCAGAACAACAACATAGAAAGCCGATAACATGCAAACCAAGTCATAATAAAAATAGCCCCTAACCCGGGATATTACAGTTCTACCCCCTTAAAATAATTTCGACCTCGAAATTACCTGATCAGAAGAGTTGCCGGTATTGCTGTCTCATCACATCCTCGGGTTCCCACGTGGCTTCTGCCACGCCATGGTTCCGCCAAAGTACCTTAACCAAAGGCACAGACTTCCTACGCAGAACCTTTACATCCCGATCTAGAATCTGCACTGGTTCTTCCTCCAAGGTCAAATCTGGATTTACCTCAATCTCTTCCACTGCTACCACATGTGACGGATCTGAACGATAACGCCGAAGCATCGAAACGTGAAATACGTCGTGAATCTGACTTAGCTCTGCAGGCAGCTCAAGCTGATACGCTATTGGTCCCACTCGTCTCAGTACCTTATACGGCCCAATAAATCTCGGACTTAGCTTTCCTTTCTTTCCGAACCTCAACACTTTCTTCCATGGCGAGACCTTCAGAAAAACTTGATCCCCCACAGCAAACTCTATATCTCTCCGCTTAAGATCGGCATAAGACTTCTGCCGGTCCGAAGCTTCCTTCAATCGAGCCTGAATCAACTTAACCTTGTCTTCGGTCTCAGCAACCAACTCTGGTCCCAACAACTGATGTTCACCCAACTCCGTCCAACACGTAGGTGAGCGACACTTCCTACCATACAACGCCTCATACGGTGCCATCTTGATGCTCGCTTGGTAACTGTTGTTGTAGGCAAACTCAGCTAATGGTAGAAACTCCTCCCAGCTACCTCTGAAGTCCCGAACACAACCTCTCAGCATGTCCTCTAAGATCTGAATAACCCTTTCCGATTGCCCGTCAGACTGCGGGTGAAAAGCCGTGCTAAAATCCAAACGTGTAGCCAGAGCCTGATGCAACGCTTTCCAGAACCTTGACGTAAATCTGGGATCCCTATCCGAGATGATCGACACTGGCACACCGTGCAACCTCACTATCTTTGACACGTACAGCTTCGCTAACTTCTGGAGTGAGTAGTCAACCCTTACCGGAATAAAGTGAGCTAATTTAGTCAGTCGATCCACAATTACCCAAACTGAATCCTTCTTGCTTGGCGTAAGTGGCAATCCACCGACGAAATCCATGGTTATCCTTTCCCACTTCCACTGAGGAATCTTCACTGGCTAAAGCAACCCTGACGGCAACTGATGCTCAGCCTTGACCTGCTGACATGTCAGACACTTCCCTACAAACTCTGTCACTTCCCTTTTCAGACAAGGCCACCAAAACTGCTCTCTAAGATCCCTATACATCTTGCTACCCCCAGGATGCATAGCATATGGACTGCTATGAGCGTCCTGAAGAATCTCTTGCCTCAGCTCAACATCCTTGGGCATACAAGCTTTACCTTGAAAACACAGCACCTTATCACTAAACAAACTGTAACCTTCCAACCCACCATCCTGCACTTGCAACCTCTGCGCACTCAGAACCTTATCCTCTAACTGTTTCTCTCTGATCTGCTCAACCTAAGTAGGCTTAACCTGCAACTCTGCCAGAATACTCTCGTCGTCATACAAACTCAACTGGGCGAACATTGCTCTTAAATCTGAAACAACCTTACGGCTCAACGCGTCTGCCACCACGTTAGCCTTGCCCGGATGATACTCAATCGAACAGTCGTAGTCCTTAAGCAACTCAACCCATCTGCGCTGCCTCAAATTCAAATCCTTCTGAGTCAAAAGGTACTCCAGACTCTTATGATCTGTGTAGACTATCGATCTCTCTCCGTACAAGTAGTGCCTCCAAATCTTCAACGCGAAGACAACAGCCGCTAACTCCAAATCGTGCGTCGGATAATTGACCTCATGTGGCCTCAGCTGCCGAGATGCGTAAGCCACAACCTTTCCTTCCTGCATCAGCACACAACCCAATCCCGTATGTGATGCATCGCAGTACACTGTGAATTCCTTACCAGCCTCAGGTTGAATCAAAACAGGAGCCTCAGTCAAAATCTTCTTAAGCTTGTCGAAACTCTCCTGTTGCTTCTCAGTCCAAACAAACGGAACCTTTTTCCTTAACAACTTGGTCATCGGTGCTGCAATCAACGAGAAACCCTCGACAAACCTTCGGTAGTATCCGGCCAAACCCAGAAAACTCCGAATCTCGGCCACGGACTTCCGGCGGCTTCCAATCTAAAACTGCCTCAATCTTCCGAGGATCTACTCTAATCGCCTCGGCCGACACTACATGACCCAAGAAAGTCACTTCTCTAAGCCAAAACTCGCACTTACTAAACTTAACATAAAGCTGCTTCTCCCTCAAAACCTGTAGTACCACACGCAAATGCGCATCATGCTCTTCTTCTGTCCTCGAGTATACCAGAATGTCGTCTATGAAAACCACGACGAATTGATCCAGATACTGCTGAAACACCCTATTCATCATATCCATGAATGCTGCCGGCGCGTTAGTCAACCCGAACGGCATTACTAGAAATTCGTAGTGCCCATACCGAGTCCGAAACGCTGTCTTATGGATATTCGCTTCTTTCACTTTTAACTGATGATAACCCGACCTCAGGTCGATCTTCGAGAATACCGCTGCACCCTTCAGCTGATCAAACAAGTCATCTATCCGTGGCAACGGATACTTGTTTTTGATCGTCAGCTTATTCAACTGGCGGTAGTCTATGCACATCCGCATCGTACCATCCTTCTTCTTGACAAAGAGTACCGGCGCTCCCCAAGGCGAAACACTTGGTCTGATAAAGTCGTGATCCAACAACTCCTGGATCTAAGCCTTAAGCTCCACTAACTCCTTTGGCGCCATCCTATACGGAGCAATAGACACTAGCGCAGTTCTGGGTAACAAATCTATCCCAAACTCTACCTCACGATTCGGCGGCAAACCCGGAAGCTCCTCAGGAAACACATCAGCAAATTCCTTAACTGTCCGAACCTTCTCTACCGCAGACTCTTTAGCCTCCAAGGCATACACATGAACCACATACGCTTCACAGCCCTTTCTGACAATCTTCTCAGCTTTTAGAGCAGACACCACGTTGGACAGGTAATCTCTTCTATTACCTATCATAACCACCTCATCAACTTCAGCCGTCTTAAGAACCATGCGCTTAACTGCGCAATCCAACTTCGCCTGGTACTTAACCAACCAGTCCATCCCAAGAATCAGATCGAACTCCCCAAACGGCAGTTCCATCAGATCAGCAGCAAATACTACCCCTTGGAGTTCTAGGGGTACATCTCTATACAGCTTATCTACCACTACAGAATGACCTACAGGGCTAATTACAGTCATCTGCCTAGAAGATATCTCAGAGTCTAAATCCATGGTCTCTACTATACTACTAGCAACGTAAGAATGCGTCGAACCCACATCAATCAAAGCAGTAAATGGAGAACCAAAGATCAAGAACGTACCGGTTATGACGTCCGGTGCGTCGCCCTCCTCTCGGCGCCTCGCTGCATACACTAACCCAGGCTGTCTGGCCTCAGTACTACCCGCGCCTCTTCCCGGTGCTCCACGACCCCGACCAGAACCATTACCTCTGCCATTACCACGACCTCTCTGCGGTGGCGGTCCATTATTCCTAAACTGAGTACGGCCCTGACTCTCAGACTGAATCCTAGCCAACTTACGCGGACAGTCCCTCACTCGATGATCCAGAGAACCACACTCAAAGCAACCTTTTCCACCGGTCCAGCAGCCTCCCCAATGATATTTCCCACAGTGGTTACACCGCGGCGGTCCCTGACTAGCAGCAACAAACCTACCAGACTGATTCGACCCACTCTGTCTAGCCCTTTTCTAGGAATTACCCGACGACCCAGAAGATCCAAAACTCCTCTTATGCCTGCTCCTATCCACATTTTGCCTCACAGACTCCTTAATACCCTCGGCTACCTTAGCCTTCTCAACCAGGACGGCAAACTCACGCTCCTGCTGTGGAGCAATCAGTAGTCTTAATTCATCTCTCAGACCATCCTCGAATCGAACACATCTCTCGTGTTCAGTAGCCACGATGCCCCTAGCGTATCGACTCAGCCTCAAGAACTCAGCCTCGTACTCTGACACAGACTTACTCCCCTGAACTAGCCTCAAAAACACTTTTCGCTGCTCGTCAACATAACTAGCTCCAATATACTTTTTCTGATAAGCAGTCCTAAAATAGTCCCAAGTGAGATCCTCTGCTGCAACACTGTCCCGAACCGTGAGCCACCACTGGTATGACTCATCCCGAAGAAGCGATACTACCCCTTTCAGCTTCTCCTCAGCAGTCAGGTCTAAGTCGTCCATAATCCGCTCGGTCGCCTCCAGCCAATACTCAGCCGTGCTGGGAGCAACACCAGAAACACCTCGAAAGAATTCGGCCCCGTTTGCCCGGAGTCGCTCAGGAACAGATTTCCTAACTCCTGCGCCTCCACCTACTCCAGCTACTCTTTCTAACACTCGCAGCATCGCCTGCGACACCGTGTCATCCCCAGTCTGATCCTGAAACTCACCACCACCAGCTGGTGGTGGTACCGGTATCTCATTTTCTGACCCCTGACCAGCCCCTACTGGTTCAGATACTGTCATCCTACCACGGCCACATCCACGAGTATTACGACCACGTCCACCTCGAGTGCTCATGACTAGAATTCGACTTATCTGATTTCGGAGTTTTATGCATCAGCCATTATTCCACTATTTTAAAGCAAAGTCTTATGAATATTTAAGAAGCTTTGTTTTCGCGAGTTCACAGAATCCTATCAATTTCAGTTTCTAAAGTAATCTACTATTGCAATCATCCAATCACATCAACAAATCACAAGCAATAGTAAGGGGTACTTACCTGGGCGGATCGGTGCCGGAGACTCGGTGCCATGCCTTTCAAACCATGTATTAAGCAAAACATTTAAAACCAAAGTTTTAAAACAATGTTTTGGGCCTCAGGCCCACAGTCGAGCCTTTGAACTTAGCTCTGATACTACAATTGTAACACCCCAAACCCGGTCAACACACCACGACCGAATCTGGTATGTTACGGGGAAAATTGAATTTTGGCAAAAATAGGTTTCCGTTTAGAAGTTTGAAAAAAACCCTTTGATAAATTTCGTACTTGCAGAAATCTTGGGTATGATTGTTTGAAAACCGATGTTTTGTTTGAAAACTCAGAAATTTCGAAAAGTTAATCGGTTATGAAGTTAAGACAGGTTTATCTCACTTTAAAACCCCAAGTTGTTTAATATTGTTACTAAAACACTTTAGCTTAGAAGAAAATCGAGTTTAAATTTGAAAAACATTTGAGTTCTCTTTATCCCAAATCATAGTGTGATACCCGATGGTATAGTTTAAAACATATCGATTTGTAGTTTGAAATCGTTGTCTTTCCAAGTTTTAGTAAATTTTGAATCCAATTAACTTGTTGAGGCATATTAAAAATCTACTTTAAGCATAAACATAGCAAAACATAATTTTAAAGGCCATTTACAATCCAAAATAAAACCCAAATAGTAATAAATAAGCTAAAGTACCAAGTTTTATAAAAGTCTGAGCAATCCCTATTCAAGCATGGCATGAGCACCTCGAGTCCATCCCGGCTCCACGTCCGCGACTAAGTATCACCTGAAAAGTCAAAGGAGAAGTTGAGTCGCATGACTCAGTGCATAATCCTCCTCCCGGTAATGCAACATGCTAACACACAACATAACATAGCAATACAGTTAATGCACCCGTTCCTAACCATCCATAACACCTTCTCTACCCCGTGTGGTACCAAACCACTGGTGGTGCCAAACCACTGGTGACCCAAAGTCACGATATCCATAATGTGGTGCCAAACCACTGGTGACCCAAAGTCACGTATAATCCAAGGATGGGGCCAACCCATCGTGTGATACCAAATCACTAGCGACAATCCCGTATCTCTCAAGTGGGGCCAACCCACGGTGGTGTCAAACCACAGGGACGAGTCGCAATGAGGTGCCAAACCTCTAGTGTCCCAAAGACACAAGTGTGATACCAAATCACTGGTGACTGCAGTCACAAATCCGGTGATGGGGCCAACCCATCGTGTGATACCAAATCACTAGCGTCAATCCCGTATAATAAACTGTGGGGCCAACCCACTGTGGTGCTAAGCCACTGGGACGAGACGCTGAGGTGCCAAACCTCTGGTGACCCAAAGTCACAATAAGTCAATCTGTGGTACCAAACCACTGGAGGTGCCAAACCTCTGGTGTCCCAAAGACACGGTGTCCCAAAGACACGGATATCATATCCCCCTCCTCTCATATTACCCATACATGTCATACTGACTCATGTACCATATGCAAATCATGTGAATCATGCCAACATGCCCAACATTGCATCTCATAGTATACATAGCATAGCTCATAATATTAAATGTATCAGCAATAGAACTCGTAAAGCTACGGACTTACCCGAATCCGTGAACATACCCTATCGGGTATCATAACAATCATCACTGTTTCACTTATTACAACACAGGTTATTAACATATTACTAAGAAATCAGTGTGTTAGTTTACACACCCGGTATATCGCAAGCTTTTAAAACCCAAAGAATCGATCTAAATCCCCTTGATTATCCTGCTCCTACAATCGACCAAATAGGGATTAGGCATATACCATTCGGCCAAAAATCTTAAACCAAAGGGGACAATATTTGAACCTACCTTACTTGATTTGGTTTCCTACCAAATCCCGAACCAACCAGTGGTTCTTTACTAACAATCCAAATACATGTCTTATTTTTTTCAATAATCCATATTTGTAGCAATGAAATACTATTGTTCCTCCCGGCACACCCTACTAAGAAGAACATTTAATCCTTTGTCACCCTTGACTTAACCGAAACCAAAAGATTAAACTAATAATAATAATACCAATCACTTACCCCTTACTTACCAATCGGTCACTCACAGTCAAGGCTTCAATTAACTGCTTCACCTGATCACCACCACAATCCAAGGCCCTAGCAGGAAAACGGTTCAACACAAAAGATTAACCCCCTTCAACACATGCCCAAAATCGGCTATTAACCAATCCACAATCAATAGAGAACAAGAGAGGGGAAAATGGCCATTCGGCCACCCACTTACCTTGTTCAATGATTGAACAACCAACCAAGATCAACCCTTCACTGATATTTGGCCAAGAGAGAGCTACTAGGAGAGAGAAGAGATTCGGCCTTACCCAAGAAAGAAAGCGCAAGAAAAAGATGAAAAAGGGAGGGGTTGATATTCGGCTATAAACTTGAAAGCAAAAACAAAGAAGTGTGGTTCAAGGAAAGAAGAGAAATTGACCACAAGTTGCAGGGAGATTCGGCTTAAGTGTTTTCAAGAAATGAGATAACATATGAGAGGGAAAGAATGATGGCTTCGGCTTACATAAATGATAAAGAAAAGAAAATGATGGGGAGGATATATGGTTCGGCCAAGGGATCACAAGAAGAAAAGAAGTGAAAGCAAAGTGGAAATGGTGGCACAGAAGGGCATTCGGTTATTAAGAGAACAAAAAGGAATAAACTAACTCAGCATATGCTACTTGAAATTTCGGTTTCCAAGAAGAAAAATGAGAGAAAACAATGAAGTTTCGGTTGGCTATTGACAAAGGAGAGAATTCGGTTTACCAAAATGGTGACCGAAAATACTAAGAAAATTGCCAAAAGAATTTCGGCACTACTCCTCTCCCACATTACCAAACCGTCCACTCCCCACAACTCTCCTAAAATTTGCCCATATCTCCCCCAAACACTCCAGACCACCACTTCAAATTATTTTGAACAAATCCACCTCCTACAATCACTCTCCACCCACCATTCCACCATTTGACCAGGTCTTAGGCAGAGTTTGAACTGCCTACAACTCTTCTCCTCCATGCCGTCAAAAAGAATGCAAAATGTGGCCACTCCGCAGCTTGAACTCAAGACCTCTCTCATTGCAAATGACGCCAACCACAAGCCCCCAAGTGACGCATGCCTTGCCACTTTGCTAGCTCATCTCACGTGCTAACATTCACCAAAATTAATTTATAAACCCCAGCTCCTTCAGCTCCCCTCACAAAAGGCTTAAAACTAAAATTTTCCTACCTACTCAGGCTTACTCCTAGCCTACAACTAAGCTTTAAAACACCCAGAACAACAACATAGAAAGCCGATAACATGCAAACCAAGTCATAATAAAAATAGCCCCTAACCCGGGATATTACAGTTATGAGGTATTACCGATCAATACATACCATTTAACATACATAACTCATACATTTATGCATCCATTCTAATACACCATTCAATCATAATCACATTGTCCCTTATAAGGGCCCACGAGGCCTTAAACATGCTTTAGAAGTGGTTTGGGACTAAACCAATAACATACAAAAATTTTGGAAAACTTAGAAATTTTTCTAACATACAAGGGTCACATGCCCGTGTGAACAGGCCGTGTGCCTCATACGACTCCAGACATGCCCGTGTCCCAGGCCATGTGAAAACTGGGCATACATATTGACTTGGGTCACACGGCTGACCACATGCCCGTGCGTTTAGCCCGTGTGCCCTTCGAAATGGCCACACACGCCCGTGTGCCAGGTCGTGCCAATCCTGTAGGGTATACTGACTTATGCAACACAACCAAGTCAAACACCTGTGTGATAGGCGGTGTGGCATTTAAGGGGCATACTGACTTGTGCCACACGACCAACCACACGCCCGTGTGTGAGGCCGTGTGGAGCATACTAACTTCTATTAAATTTGAACACTAGGGGACACATGGACATGTAACATGACCGTGTGTCGCACAAGGCTAAGACACACGCCCGTGTCTCTGCCCGTGTGGACAAGAAACCATTTGCAAGGCCAATTTGCCACCTTTTTCATGCACACCTAACAACAAAAATGGTACCATTTCAACATACAATAGGAAGCCAAAATCATCATTCAAATGCATCATTTATACCATATCCAATTCAACCAAGTTCAATACTCAAGCCAATGCCAAATACCTATTCAAAATTTATATCATCAAGCATTCATTCACAAGCACATGACTTCGCAAATTATCAACTTCAATCACACCATATAGATCATTTACCAAACTCAAAATAACCATTTATACCAAAACATACCAAAACAAGCCATCATTCTTGGCTATATATACAAAGCAAACATATTCATCTACAAGCCAATTCTCATGGCTATATTCACAACCAAAGTACTACAACTAGTCTATACATGCCATATACCATATATACATAGCTTCAAAAGTACCAAAATAGATGATCGATAGTGCGATGAAGTCTCTGACAATTCCTAGATCCGAGCTAGTTTCAATTATCTATTAGATAGGGAAAGAACACACAATGTAAGCTTTAAAAGATTAGTAAGCCATATACAAATAAAATTACCTCATGAAACAACATCATTTCCATCAAATATACAAATTATGAATAAGCACATATAAATTCACAAACCTTTCCCAATGTATACATATCCAAGAACACATGTATAGTCATCAGATACTTCCCTTTTTAATACTCGTATGAATCTCATACGTACCTGTATCACTTATTTCAATTACACATTCTTTCTCATCTTGACTTTGCCCGTTGAACCTTTCGGAATCATTTAGGATACCCAGAAATCACATATAACTCGTACAATGCCATATCCTAGATATGGTCTTGCATATTATCACATATCAATGCTAATAGCCCAGCTATGGTCTTACATGAAATCACATAACCATGCCAATGTCCCAGACATGGTCTTACATGTAATCACATCTAAGTAATTCTAATGTTATGACATTTAAATCCTATACTATTCCTAAGGTTCGTATGGGACTTCCTGATGTTGTAACTTTGTCGATTCTTGCTTGTATTTGAATGTTCGACATTCAATGCAGTTCAATGGCAAATAAACTTATATAATTCAATTTGAAGACATTTATTTGCATATGAACTTACCTCGTATTCAGGATAGACGGACCTAATCGACTACTCGATAACCTTTGATTTTCCCCAATCTAAATCTAATTTCTTTCTTTCTTGATCTATATACATTCAAAATTAACTCATTTATTCATTAATTCATTTAATTCAATCCACAAGCACATAATTAGGCATTTTTACACTTTAGCCCTTAAAGTTACACATTTTTGCAATTTAATCCTTATCACATAAAAACACAATTTACAAAATTTCTTTCTAAATTCATGAGTGCCGAATTTTTATAAGGTCCTTAACAGCCCTAAATTTTCATTTATTTCACATTTCAACCCCTCAATTTACACTTTTCACAATTAAATCCCTAAAATGTATTTTTACTTAAAATTACTTTACAAAACATTTAAATCTATCAACAAATAGTCATTTTCCATCATCAATCATTCCAAAAGCTCAAATATTCATCAATGGCACTTTATGAATTCATGAACAAATTTGAAAATTAAGGAACGGGTTAGCTAGAATACGAAGTAACAATTACAAAAACATAGAAATCATCAAAAACCAAGCTCAAACCGTACCTTAATCAAGCTTAATGTGTTCCGAACCCTAAAACACCAACAATGGCTTTCTTCTTCCTTAATATTCGGCCAAAATGAAAATAAGATGGAAAAAATTCAATTATTATTTATTTATTAACCTTTATTAACTATTTTACTATTTTAACCTTAATGAAAAACCATTTCAAACATTCATCAAATGTCCATATATGTCCATTAACCTTTAAAATGGTATAATTACCATTTAAGGCCATCATATTTAAAAACCAAAGCTATTTTGACACTTTTAGCAAGTAGAATGCAACTTTTGTTTTTACGCGATTTAGTCCTTTTTCTCAAATTGAGCAACTAATCGATAAAATTAGTTCACGAATTTTTCACTCATACATGCTATCATGCTGTACACACCAAAAATAATATTAAAATAATTTTTTGATATCAAATTTGTGGTTTCGAAACCACTGTTTTGATTTAACTAAAACCGGGCTGTTACAACTCTCCTCCTTTAGGGATTTTCGTCCCTGAAAATCTTACCAGTGAATAGGTTCGGGTATTGGTTTCTCATAGAATCCTCGGGTTCCCATGTAGCTTCTTTAACTCTGTGTCGATGCCATAATATTTTCACTAATGAAATTTTCTTATTTCTCAGCTCTCTAATATCACGAGCTAAAATTCGAACAGCATATGACATATCTGATTGAATTTCAACCTCGGTAGGGGAAATGACGTGTGAAGGGTCAGATTAGTATCGTCGAAGCATTGACACATGAAACGTATTATGTACTTTCTCTAATTTAGACGGTAAAGATAGTCAATATGCCACTGATCCAACTCGCTCGATAATCTCATACGGTCCGATGAATCGCGGACTCAATTTCCCTTTTCGACCAAACCGTAATATCTTTTTCCACAGTGACACTTTTAGAAACACTTTATCCCCGATCTGAAACTCAATATCTTTTTATTTTAAGTCTGCGTACGATTTCTATCGATCTGAAGCTGCTTTCAAACTATCGCGAATTACTTTCACTTTTTTTTTTCAGTCTCTCTGATCAGATCAACCCCATGAATCTTATTTTCGTTGAACTCACTCCAATACAACGGTGTTTGACATTTATGATCGTATAGAGCCTCGTATGGTGCCATCTTTGTAACAGTCTGGTTTAGACCCTAGTCGAAATAGTGGTTTCGGGACCACAAATCTGAGTCAGAAAAATATTTAAATATTATTTTCAGTGCATTCGTGAATTAATTTTTCTATTTGTGTACTTAATTTGAGAAAAGGACTAAATCGCATAAAATGAAAAAGTAGCTTTCTATTTGATTAATGGCCGAATTGATGTGGCTTTTACATGTGGAGGCCTTATGAAGCAATTAAGCCATGTTATAAGTTAGTGGGTGGCAATGAACAAATATGACCTTAATGTTTATATGTTTTATATATTAATTAAAAGGTTAATATGGTAAATAAATTAATAATATGATTATAACAAAACCAAAATTATGAAAATGATGTTTTGTTCATCTTTTGGGTATCGAAAATAAGAAAAGAAAAGAAGCTTGAGCTTAGGTTACATTCGGCCATTGATATTCATGATTGAAGGTATGTTTTGCTTCGGTTCTTGATAATTTCTACGTTTTTGTAATCGTTGCTTCGTAAACTTCAAAACCCATGCTTCAATTTTGTGAATTAATGAAGAATGTGAAATATACCATTGATGATTTTGCAAGCTTTGTGATGTTTGAGGATGAAATATGAAAGATATGTGATAGATTAACATAGTTTGTCTTTGATTTTTTTATGAATTTGAGTAATTTGGACTTAATTGAGAAAATAATATTTTGAGGGACTAAATTGTAAAATAAATGGAATTTATGGATTTGTATGATTATAGTGAATATTTGGCCAAGCATGGGTATAAGCAAATTATGTGTATTTTGTGATTTTTTGAAATAGGGACTAAAATGTCAAAATATGAGAATATGAGGGCTAATTTGTAAATTGTCCTAAATATGTATTTTTGGATTGAATTGAATGAATTAGTTAATAAATGAGTTAAATTTGGATATGTATAGATCAAGAACCAAAGAAAACAGACTTAGATCGCCGAAAGTCGAAAGTAATTGAATAACCGAATCCGTTTGTTTACTCAAATCCGAGGTAAGTCTATATAAATAAAATGTAACACCCCTAACCCGTAATCATATCCGGTTTAGGGTTAAGAGGCATTACCAGAAAATTGGAAACTTTTACAGACATTTCAAAACATATTTTGACAAATCACATCAAAGTGTCCCTTAAATAGGTCTTCAGGACCTTAAACATGCTTTAGAATTGGGCCGGGACTAAACCAAACACATATAGAAATTCTCAAAAATTTAAAATTTTTTCAAAGTTACAGAGGTCACACGCCTGTGTGGGCAGGCCGTGTGCCTAACACGGCTCCAGACATGCCTGTGTGTCTAAGCCGTGTCAAAACAAGACATATATACTGACTTGTCCACACGGCCGTGGACACCCCCGTATGTCTCACCCGTGGTTGCTACTGACTTGCACCACACGGCCAATCACACGCCGGTGTGTCCAGCCCGTGGTTGCTACTGACTTGATCCACACGGCCAATCAAACGCCTATGTGTCTTGCCCGTGGTTGAGTCTGACTTGTTTTGAATTATAACCACGAGGGACACGATCGAGCCACACGCTCATGCGCTCAACCGTGTGGGCAATTATAGGCCATTTTCAAGGCCAAAATACCACCCACACATAGGGTTATCCCTACAACCAACATACCAATACAATTTATGCCAAAATAACCTACTTTTCCAAGCATTCAAAGGCATCCCATGCTCAACATCTTAATCAGCAATTAACTCAATCTATTCACAATCATTTCCAAGTAAAATGCATCACAAACATACCATTTCCTTATAGTAACCATCTGTAATATCCCGGGTTAGGGGCTAATTGGTTTTGACTCTGTTTGCATGTTAATGGCTTGCTATGTTGTTGTTTGTATGGTTTCGGGGCTTAGTTGTAGGCTAGAAGTGAGCCTGAGTAGGTGGGAAAATTTTAGTTTTTGGGCTTTATGTGAGAGGAGCTGAAGGAGCTGGGTCATATGTATTTTATTTGGTGTTTTTGAGCACAAGAGTTGAGTTAGCAAAGTGGCAGAGCAAGGAGCCACTTGGAGCTTGGATTGGCGTCACTTGCAGGTGGGAGAGGTCCTGAGTTCAAGCTGCAGGATGCTCTCATTTTGGCTTCCATTTTGACGCCAAGGTGGTTGGACTTGGACCAAGTCAAAATATTTAAAAGATGGGTGGAGAGTGGATTTAGGAGGAAGACTTGTTCAAAGCAACTTGAATGAGTGGTTGTGAGCAAATGGGGGTAGTGGCCGAATGTTGGGTGCTTTGTAGGGGAGTGGACGGTTTTGGATGGTAAGTGGAGGAGTGTGCCGAAAATGCATTTGGCATTTTTGGGTGTTTTTCGGTCAACATTTTGGCAAGCCAAATTTCTCCTTTTGTCATACCAAAGCCGGACTTCTAAAGAGTTTCTTTCATTTTCTCTTTGAAGCCGAAAGTTTAAACACCTTGTTGCCGAATTGCCCTGTCTTCTATCAACCTTCTTGGTAGCCGAATGTTCTTTGCTCTTTTTGTTTCTCTCTTTATTTGAGTAAACCGAAACTAGCTTCTCTCGCTCCCTCTCATACACCATTCTTTATTCTTCTCTCTTCTTGAACCTTTGATAGCCGAAACTCTAGTTCCCAAAACACATTTTCCATCTCTTTTTCTTTCAAAACCGTAAGTACTCTCCCTCTATCCATTTTTATTTTTCTTCTATTTCAAAAACTCTTGAGCTGAACCTCTCTTCAACTCTTGGCCGATTTCTCTCTTCTCTTGAACCACATTTATTTTGTTTTATTTTTCTAGTTTGCAGCCGAATCCCTCCCTTGTGCTGCCGAAATTTCCTTCCATCATTTGTTCTTACTTTGGCCGAATATCAACCCCTCACCTAGTAGTTCTCTCTTGGCCGAATATTGGAGTGGTGTGGACCTCTCTTGTGTAGTGTTCAATCGGGTTTAGAATAAGGTAAGTGCTAGCCGATTATTCATTTCCTTTTCCCCCTTGTACTCTATCGATTTTGGGTTTTGTTAAGAGCCGTATATGGCAGCTGTTGATGGGTGTTATCTCTTATGTTGAAACCGATTGCATTATAGGGCAACCGGGATTTCGAAACAGTCAATTGAAGTCGATACCTGTTGGTGATCAGTTGGTAAGTATTGGTAAGTGGTGGTTGGTTTACTCTTTTAAGTTTCATTAAATCAAGTCTCGGGGGACTAACCGTTTGCTTGTTAGGGGTTGGCCGATTGTCAGAGAATCACTGCTTGGTTCAGGATTTGGTAGGAAACCAAATCAAGTATAAGGTATAGGTTCAAATATTGACCCCTTTGGTTTAAGATCTTTGGCCGAATGGTATAAATGCCTAATCCCTATTTGGTCGATTATAGGAGCAGGATAATCAAGGGGATTTAGATAGATTCTTTAGGTTTTAAAGACTGCGTTATTCCAGGTGTGTAAACTAACACACTATCTACTTAGTGATATGATTAATAACCTGTTTGCTTATTGAGATCAAAACAATATGGTTGAGGGATATGATACCCAATGGGGTATGTGTACGGATCCGGATAAGTCCGTTCTATTATGAGTTCTATTAATGGTATATGATATCATGGTTGCTGATGTATGTGATATGAGATGTAATATTAAACATATTAGCATGACCGTATGATTTTCATGATTTGCATATTGTGCGTGAGTCAGTATGACATGTTTGGGTGATTTGAGAGGAGGGGGAATATGATATCCGTGTCTTTGGGACACTGTGTCTTTGGGACACCAGAGGTTTGGCACCTCCAGTGGTTTGGTACCACAGATGATATTTTGTGACTTTGGGTCACCAGAGGTTTGGCACCTCAGCGTCTCGTCCCAGTGGCTTAGTACCACGGTGGGTTGGCCCCACAATTGATTATACGGGATTGACGCCAGTGATTTGGTATCACACGATGGGTTGGCCCCATCATCGGATTCGTGACTTCGGTCACCAGTGATTTGGTATCACATGTGTCTTTGGGACACCAGAGGTTTGGCACCTCATAGCGACTCGTCCCTGTGGTTAACACCACCGTGGGTTAGCCCCACTTGAGAGATACGGGATCGTCGCCAGTGATTTGGTATCACATGATGGGTTAGCCCCATCATTGGATTATACGTGACTTTGGGTCACCAGTGGTTTGGCACCACACTTATGGATATCGTGACTTTGGGTCACCAGTGGTTTGGCACCACCAGTGGTTTGGTACCACACGGGGTAGAAAAGGCGGTACGGATGATTAGGATCGGGTTGCATTAATTATGTTGCTATATTATGATGTGTGTTAGCATGTGGTATTATCGGGGGTGGGATTTATGCACTGAGTCTTGCGACTCACCCTCTCCTTTGACATTTCAGGTGACACTTAGACGCGGACATGGAGCCGGGATGGACTCGAGGTGCTCATGCCATGCCTAAATAAGGATTTGCTCAGACTTTTATAAAATTGGTACTTTAGTTTATTTATTACCATTGGGTTTTATTTTGGTTTGTAAACGGCCTTTAAAATTATGTTTTTCTATGTTTATGCTTTAAGTAGATTTTAACATGCTTTAATAAATTAATTGAGTTAAGAATTTGCTTAAACATGGAAAGACAACGATTTCAAAACTACACAGCGATATGTTTTAAACTATACCATCGGGTATAACACTATGATATGGAACAAAGGGATCTCAAATGTTTTTCTAACTTAAATCCGATATTCTATTAAGTCAAAGTGTTTTAGTAACTATAAGACACAACTTGGATTTCTGAATAAGATAACCTTGTTTAACCTCATAATCGATCAAGTTTTCGAAATTCTGGGTTTTCAAACAAAGCACCGCTTTTAAACAATCATACCCAAGATTTCCACAAGTCCAAAACTTATCTAAGAGTTTTTATCAAACTTTTAAACGAAAAACCTAACCTCTCAAATACGTTTCCCCTCGTAACATACCAGATTCGGTCATGGTGTCTTGACCGGGTTTGGGGTGTTACAATTGTGGTATCAGAGCCAGGTTCAAAGGCTCGGCTGTGGCCCTGAGGCCCAAAATGTTTTAAAAGTCTGTTTTAATAGTTTTGTTTTAAAAGCATGGTTTGAAAGGCATGGCACCGAGTCTTTGGCACCAGTTCGCCCAGGTAAGTACCCCTTACTATTGCTTGTGTTTCTGATATTGATGAGATATGATTGGATGATTAGCAGTAGTGTATTACTTTAGAGATTGAAACTAATAGGATTCTGTGAACTCGCGAAAACAAAGCTTCTTTAATATTCATAAGATTTTGATTTAAAACAAGTGGAATAAATACTGATTCATAAAACTTCTAAATCAGATACGTAGAAATTGAGTCATGAGCGCTAGAGGTGGACGTGGTCGTGGACGTGGTCATGGTAGGATGACGGTTTCTGAACCTGTAGGATCTGGCCAAGAGTCAGAAAATGAGATGCCGGTACCGCCACCAGCTGGAGGTGGTGAGTTTCAAGATCAGACTGGGGATGACGCAGTGTCACAGGCGATGCTGCGAGTATCGGAAAGGGTAGCTGGAGTAGGTGGAGGTGCAGGAGTTAGGAAATCTGTGCCAGAGCGACTCCGGGCAAACGGGGCCGAATTCTTTCGAGGTGTTTCTAGTGTTGCTCCCAGCACGGCTGAGTATTGGCTGGAGGCGACAGAGCAGATTATGGATGATCTGGACCTGACTGCTGAGGAGAAGCTGAAGGGCATAGTATCGCTTATTCGGGATGAGTCATATCAGTGGTGGCTCACGGTTTGGGATAGTGTGGCAGCAAAGGATCTGACATGGGATTATTTTAGGGCTGCGTACCAGAAAAAGTACATTGGAGCTAGCTACATCGACGCGCAGCGAAAAGCATTTCTGAGGCTAGTCCAGGGGAGTAAGTCTGTTTCCGAGTACGAGGTTGAGTTCTTGAAGCTGAGTCGGTATGCTAGGGGCATTGTGGCTACTGCACACGAGAGGTGTGTTCGTTTTGAGGATGGTTTGAGAGACGAGCTGAGGTTGCTGATTGCTCCTCAGTAGGAGCGTGAGTTTGCTGTCTTGGTTGAGAAGGCTAAGGTAGCCGAGGGTGTTAAGGAGTCGGTAAGGCAGGGCATGGACACGAACAGGCATAAGAGGAGCTTTGGGTCTTCTGGGTCGTCGGGTAATCCTCAGAAGAGGGCTAGGCAGAGTGGCCTGAATCAGTCTGGTAGGTTTGTTGCTGCTAGTCAGGGACCGCCGCGGTGTAACCACTGTGGGAAATATCATTGGGGAGGCTGCTGGACAGGTGGAAAAGGTTGCTTTGAGTGTGGTTCTCTGGATCATCGAGTGAGAGACAGTCCGCGTAAGTTGGCTAGGATTCAGTCTGAGAGTCAGGGCCATACTCAGTTCAGGAATAATGGACCGCCACCGCAGAGAGGTCGCGGTAATGGCAGAGGTAACGGTTCTGGTCGGGGCCGTGGAGCACCGGGCAGAGGTGCGGGTAGTTCTGAGGCCAGACAGCCTGGATTGATGTATGCTGCGAGGCACCGAGAGGAGGGCGACGCACCGGACGTCATAACCGGTACGTTCTTGATCTTTGGTTCTCCTTTTACTGCTTTGATTGATGTGGGTTCGACGCATTCTTACGTGGCTAGTAGTATAGTAGAGACCATGGACTTAGACTCTGAGATATCTTCTAGGCAGATGACTGTAATTAGCCCTTTAGGTCACTCTGTAGTAGTAGATAAGCTGTTTAGAGATGTACCCCTAGAACTCCAAGGGGTAGTGTTTGCTGCTGATCTGATAGAACTGCCGTTTGGGGAGTTTGATCTGATTCTTGGGATGGACTGGTTGGTTAAGTACCAGGCGAGATTGGATTGCGCGGCTAAGCGTATGATTCTTAAGACGGTTGAGGGTGATGAGGTGGCTATGATAGGTAATAGGAGGAATTACTTATCTAATGTGGTATCGGCTCTGAAAGCGGAGAAGATGGTCAGGAAGGGCTGTGAAGCGTATGTGGTTCATGTGTATGCCTTGGAGGCTAAAGAGTCTGCTGTAGAGAAGGTTCGTACAGTTAAGGAGTTTGCCGACGTGTTTCTTGAGGAGCTTCCGGGTTTGCCGCCAGATCGCGAGGTAGAGTTCGGGATAGATCTGTTATCCGGAACTGCGCCAGTGTCTATTGCTCCATATAGGATGGCGCCAAAGGAATTGGTGGAGCTTAAGGCTCAGATCCAGGAGTTATTGGACCGAGGTTTTATCAGGCCAAGTGTTTCGCCGTGGGGTGCGCCGGTACTCTTTGTTAAGAAGAAAGATGGTACGATGCGGATGTGCATAGACTACCGCCAGCTGAATAAGTTGACGATTAAAAACAAGTATCCGTTGCCACAGATAGATGACTTATTTGATCAGCTGAAGGGTGCAGCGGTATTTTCGAAGATCGACTTGAGGTCTAGGTATCACCAGCTGAAGGTTAAGGAGGCTGATATCCACAAGACAGCGTTTTGGACTCGGTATGGACACTACGAATTTCTAGTAATGCCGTTCGGGTTGACTAACGCGCCGGCAGCATTCATGGATATGATGAATAGGGTGTTTTAGCAGTATCTGGATCAATTCATCGTGGTTTTCATAGACGATATCTTGGTGTATTCAAAGACAGAGGAAGAGCATGATGCGTATTTGCGGGTGGTGTTACAGATTTTGAGGGAGAAGCAGCTCTATGCCAAGTTCAGTAAGTGCGAGTTCTGGCTTAGAGAAGTGACTTTCTTGGGACATGTAGTGTCAGCTGAGGGGATTAGAGTAGATCCTCGGAAGATTGAGGCAGTTTTGGATTGGAAGCCACCGAAGTCAGTGGCTGAGATTCAGAGTTTTCTGGGTTTGGCTGGATACTACCGAAGGTTTGTAGAAGGTTTCTCATTGATTGCAGCGCCGATGACCAAGTTGTTGAGGAAAGAGGTTCCGTTTGTTTGGACTGAGAAGCAGCAGGAAAGCTTCGATAAGTTAAAGAAGATTTTGACAGAAGCTCCGGTTCTAATTCAACCTGAGGCTGGTAAGGAATTCACAGTCTATTGCGATGCATCACATATGGGATTGGGTTGTGTGCTGATGCAGGAAGGTAAGGTTGTGGCTTACGCTTCTCGGCAGCTGAGGCCACATGAGGTCAATTATCCGACGCACGATTTGGAGCTAGCGGCTGTAGTCTTCGCTTTGAAGATTTGGAGGCATTATTTGTACAGAGAGAGATCGATAGTCTACACGGATCATAAGAGCCTGAAGTACCTTTTGACTCAGAAGGATTTGAATTTGAGGCAGTGTAGATGGGTTGAGTTGCTGAAAGATTACGACTGTTCGATTGAGTATCATCCGGGCAAGGCTAACGTGGTGGCAGACGCGTTGAGCCGTAAGGTATTTTCGGACTTAAGAGCGATGTTTGCCCATTTGAGTCTGTATGACGACGGAAGTATTCTAGCAGAGTTGCAGGTTAAGCCTATTTGGGTTGAGCAGATCAGAGAAAAATAGTTAGAGGATAAGGTTCTGAGTGCGCAGAGGTTACAAGTGCAGAATGGTGGTTTGGAAGGTTACAGTTTGTCTGGTGATGAGGTGTTGTGTTTTCAAGGTAAAGCTTGTATGCCTAAGGATGTTGAGCTGAGGCAGAAGATTCTTCAGGACGCTCATAACAGTCCATATGCTATGCATCCTGGAGGTAGTAAGATGTATAGGGATCTTAGAGAGCAGTTTTGGTGGCCTGGGTTGAAGAGAGAAGTGACAGAGCTTGTAGGGAAGTGTCTGACTTGTCAGCAGGTCAAGGCTGAGCATCAGTTGCCGTCAGGGTTGCTTCAGCCAGTGAAGATTCCTCAGTGGAAGTGGGAAAGGATAACCATGGATTTCGTCAGTGGATTACCGCTTACACCAAGCAAGAAGGATTCAGTTTGGGTAGTTGTGGATCGATTGACTAAATCAGCTCATTTCATTCCGGTGAGGGTTGACTACTCACTTCAGAGGTTGGCGAAGCTATATGTTTCAGAGATAGTGAGGTTGCACGGTGTGCCAGTTTCGATAATCTCGGATAGGGATCCCAGATTTACGTTAAGGTTCTGGAAAGCGTTGCATCAGGCTTTGGGTACTCGTTTGGATTTTAGCACTGCTTTTCACCCGCAGTCTGATGGACAATCAGAAAGGGTTATTCAGATCTTAGAGGATATGCTGAGAGGTTGTGTTCTGGATTTCAGGGGTAGTTGGAAGGAGTTTCTGCCATTAGCTGAGTTTGCCAACAACAACAGTTACCAAGCAAGCATCAAGATGGCACCGTATGAGGCGTTGTATGGTAGGAAGTGTCGCTCACCTACGTGTTGGACGGAGTTAGGTGAACGTCAGTTGTTGGGACCAGAGTTAGTTGCTGAGACAGAAGACAAGGTTAAGTTGATTCAAGCTCGATTGAAGGAAGCTTCGGACCGATAGAAGTCTTATGCCGATCTTAAGCGAAGAGATATAGAGTTTGCTGTGGGGGATCGGGTTTTTCTGAAGGTCTCGCCATGGAAGAAGGTGTTGAGGTTCGGAAGGAAAGGAAAGTTAAGCCCGAGGTTCATTGGGCCGTATAAGGTACTGAGACGAGTGGGACCAGTGGCGTATCAGCTTGAGTTGCCAGCAGAGCTAAGTCAGATTCATGACGTATTTCACGTTTCGATGCTTCGGCGTTATCGTTCAGATCCGTCACACATGGTAGCAGTGGAAGAGATCGAGGTAAATCCAGATTTGACCATGGAAGAAGAACCTGTGCAGATTCTGGATCGGGATGTGAAGGTTTTGCGTAGGAAGTCTGTGCCTTTGGTAAAAGTTCTTTGGCGGAATCATGGCGTGGAAGAAGCTACGTGGGAACCCGAGGATATGATGAGACAGCAATACCCGCAACTCTTCTGATCAGGTAATTTCGAGGTCAAAAGTATTTTAAGGGGGGTAGAACTGTAATATCCTGGGTTAGGGGCTAATTGGTTTTGACTCTGTTTGCATGTTAATGGCTTGCTATGTTGTTGTTTGTATGGTTTCGGGGCTTAGTTGCAGGCTAGAAGTGAGCCTGAGTAGGTGGGAAAATTTCAGTTTTTGGGCTTTATGTGAGAGGAGTTGAAGGAGCTGGGTCATATGTATTTTATTTGGTGTTTTTGAGCACAAGAGTTGAGTTAGCAAAGTGGCAGAGCAAGGCGCCACTTGGAGCTTGGATTGGCGTCACTTGCAAGGTGGGAGAGGTCCTGAGTTCAAGCTGCAGGATGCTCTCATTTTGGCTTCCATTTTGACGCCAAGGTGGTTGGACTTGGACCAAGTCAAAATATTTAAAAGATGGGTGGAGAGTGGATTTAGGAGGAAGACTTGTTCAAAGCAACTTGAATGAGTGGTTGTGAGCAAATGGGGGTAGTGGCCGAATGTTGGGTGCTTTGTGGGGGAGTGGACGGTTTTGGATGGTAAGTGGAGGAGTGTGCCGAAAATGCATTTGGCATTTTTGGGTGTTTTTCGGTCAACATTTTGGCAAGCCAAATTTCTCCTTTTGTCATACCAAAGCCGAACTTCTAAAGAGTTTCTTTCATTTTCTCTTTTAAGCCGAAAGTTTAAACACCTTGTTGCCGAATTGCCCTGTCTTCTTTCAACCTTCTTGGTAGCCGAATGTTCTTTGCTCTCTTTGTTTCTCTCTTTATTTGAGTAAACCCAAACTAGCTTCTCTCTCTCCCTCTCATACACCATTCTTTATTCTTCTCTCTTCTTGAACCTTTGATAGCCGAAACTCTAGTTCCCAAAACACATTTTCCATCTCTTTTTCTTTCAAAACCGTAAGTACTCTCCCTCTATCCATTTTTATTTTTCTTCTATTTCAAAAACTCTTGAGCCGAACCTCTCTTCAACTCTTGGCTGATTTCTCTCTTCTCTTGAACCACATTTATTTTGTTTTATTTTTCTAGTTTGCAGCCGAATCCCTCCCTTGTGCTGCCGAAATTTCCTTCCATCATTTGTTCTTACTTTGGCCGAATATCAACCCCTCACCTAGTAGTTCTCTCTTGGTCGAATATTGGAGTGGTGTGGACCTCTCTTGTGTAGTGTTTAATCGGGTTTAGAATAAGGTAAGTGCTAGCCGAATATTCATTTCCTTTTCTCCCTTGTACTCTATCGATTTTGGGTTTTGTTAAGAGCCGTATATGGTAGCTGTTGATGGGTGTTATCTCTTATGTTGAAACCGATTGCATTATAGGGCAACCGGGATTTCGAAACAGTCAATTGAAGTCGATACCTATTGGTGATCAGTTGGTAAGTATTGGTAAGTGGTGGTTGGTTTACTCTTTTAAGTTTCATTAAATCAAGTCTCGGGGGACTAACTGTTTGCTTGTTAGGGGTTGGCCGATTGTCAGAGAATCACTGCTTGGTTCAGGATTTGGTAGGAAACCAAATCAAGTATAAGGTATAGGTTCAAATATTGACCCCTTTGGTTTAAGATCTTTGGCCGAATGGTATAGATGCCTAATCCCTATTTGGTCGATTATAGGAGCAGGATAATCAAGGGGATTTAGATAGATTCTTTGGGTTTTAAAGACTGCGTTATTCCAGGTGTGTAAACTAACACACTATCTACTTAGTGATATGATTAATAACCTGTTTGCTTATTGAGATCAAAACAATATGGTTGAGGGATATGATACCCAATGGGGTATGTGTACGGATCCGGGTAAGTCCGTTCTATTATGAGTTCTATTAATGGTATATGATATCATGGTTGCTGATGTATGTGATATGAGATGTAATATTAAACATATTAGCATGACCGTATGATTTTCATGATTTGCATATTGTGCATGAGTCAGTATGACATGTTTGGGTGATTTGAGAGGAGGGGGAATATGATATCCGTGTCTTTGGGACACTGTGTCTTTGGGACACCAGAGGTTTGGCACCTCCAGTGGTTTGGTACCACAGATGATATTTTGTGACTTTGGGTCACCAGAGGTTTGGCACCTCAGCGTCTCGTCCCAGTGGCTTAGTACCATGGTGGGTTGGCCCCACAGTTGATTATACGGGATTGACGCCAGTGATTTGGTATCACACGATGGGTTGGCCCCATCATCGGATTCGTGACTTCGGTCACCAGTGATTTGGTATCACATGTGTCTTTGGGACACCAGAGGTTTGGCACCTCATAGTGACTCGTCCCTGTGGTTAACACCACCGTGGGTTAGCCCCACTTGAGAGATACGGGATCGTCGCTAGTGATTTGGTATCACACGATGGGTTGGCCCCATCATTGGATTATACGTGACTTTGGGTCACCAGTGGTTTGGCACCACACTTATGGATATCGTGACTTTGGGTCACCAGTGGTTTGGCACCACCAGTGGTTTGGTACCACACGGGGTAGAAAAGGCGGTACGGATGATTAGGATCAGGTTGCATTAATTATGTTGCTATATTATGATGTGTGTTAGCATGTGGTATTATCGGGGGTGGGATTTATGCACTGAGTCTTGCGACTCACCCTCTCCTTTGACATTTCAGGTGACACTTAGACGCGGACATGGAGCCAGGATGGACTCGAGGTGCTCATGCCATGCCTAAATAAGGATTTGCTCAGACTTTTATAAAATTGGTACTTTAGTTTATTTATTACCATTGGGTTTTATTTTGGTTTGTAAACGGCCTTTAAAATTATGTTTTTCTATGTTTATGCTTTAAGTAGATTTTAACATGCTTTAATAAATTAATTGAGTTAAGAATTTGCTGAAACATGGAAAGACAACGATTTCAAAACTACACAGCGATATGTTTTAAACTATACCATCGGGTATAACACTATGATATGGAACAAAGGGATCTCAAATGTTTTTCTAACTTAAATCCGATATTCTATTAAGTCAAAGTGTTTTAGTAACTATAAGACACAACTTGGGTTTCTGAATAAGATAACCTTGTTTAACCTCATAATCGATCAAGTTTTCGAAATTCTGGGTTTTCAAACAAAGCACCGCTTTTAAACAATCATACCCAAGATTTCCACAAGTCCAAAACTTATCTAAGAGTTTTTATCAAACTTTTAAACGAAAAACCTAACCTCTCAAATACGTTTCCCCTCGTAACATACCAGATTCGGTCATGGTGTCTTGACCGGGTTTGGGGTGTTACACCATCCATCCAATATATGCTTACCATGCATAAATGAGCTTACCATTATTTTGACCCTTTCTCAACCATAGAACCATACCAAAACCAAGCATCATATAACATAACTCTTCATTCATAACAGTACCATTTATCTAGCCATATCACATGGCTATTACAAATCTCAAACATATTCCAAAATAAATAGCCTATACATGGCATATTAAACTATATGCACATTCAAGAGTACCAAAATAGAGTTTGTTAGTGTGGTGATGATCCCCGATGATTCCCGAGCCTTTCGTAGCTTTGACGATCTGTAAAACAGAGTAAACACACACAAAGTAAGCTTTCAAAAGCTTAGTAAGCCATATACAAATAAACTTAACATAAAATGCACATAGCCACATTGGCACAATCACATTAATGTTTCTCATTTGCAAATTCATCACATATCCTTTGGCTCATTTGTTAGCCATTACCTGCCCACATTTCATAGCTCAAAGTATCACTTTACTCATAGCTCATTCAAACATGTATCATATATTATCTCATCAAATCTATACACATGTTCACTTTAATAAGCTCATATAAACATTTACCTTTCATTCACATACATAATGTACTTTTCAAACGTACTTGAATCGATTATACATTTCACATAGTCTCTCACTTCTCAGATTTACCCGTTGAACCATTTGGAACTAAATAGGATACTCATAGTACTCAGAATAATTGTACAATGCTAACATCCCAGACGTGGTCTTACATGTACTCAATTATCGATGCCACTGTCCCAGACGTTCTCTTACATGAAATCTCAAATCAATACCTGTAATATCCTTAAATCGGGGTCTCTGCATTTTGTATGAGTTTGCTTGTGATGGTATGTCTGCTGTGTTGGTTTGATATGTTTTGGGGTCTAGGCATGACCTCGGGTTAGTCCTGGGTCATGGCCAAAATTTTTGTTTTAGCTCTTAAAAGGTAGGAGCTAGGTGAGTCTAGTGTTAAAAGAATTTAATGGAAAAGTTAGACACAAGGGAACAAGTGGAGGAATGGCTAGGAGGCGCCACTTAAGCACCAAGGTGATGACGCCACAAGGAGTGTGAGAGAGCCTTGGTTCGAGCTACAGAAATCCCTTTCTGCTTATTATTTTTGACGCCACAAGCTAAGGAAGAGTGCTTAGGTGGGACTCTTTTAAATGGATTGAGAGGAGAAATTTGAGGGGTTGACCTGTTCAAACAGGTTTGAATTGGTGGAGGGGAGCAAATGTAGGAGTTTGAGTATTTTTCAAACTCACTTGAAGGTGCTTGGCCGAATTTGGTAAGGTGAGTTGGGGAGGGTGTGCAATCGGTTTTGGGGGTAAAAGTTGGGTGTGTGCCAAATTTGAGTGGCTTGCTAGGGTCAAACCGAAACTTCTTTTGCATTAATTTCTTTTCTACATTCGGCATTTGGGAAGGGAGTGCTTGGCCAAATCTTTGGTTGTTATTTCTTGGAAGAACCGAAACTTGCTTGCATCTTCTCTCCTTCTTTTTGCTCAAAGCCGAAACTCAAAGTAGCCAACCTTCCTCTTTTCCTTGTTATTCTCTCTGGTTATCCTGTGTTGCCGAAACCCTTCTTTCTATTTCATTCATATTCTCCATCGTTTCTATCTTGAAAGCCGAAAGCCTCATTTGTCTCCTTTGCTCCCATCAAGTGGCTTGGCCGAACGTTTGATTCTTAAGCCCCTCTTTCCTTGCATTTTCCCCTTTGCCGAACTCTTCTCCTTCTCCACATTATTCTTCCTCTATTATTTGGTTCAAAAAGCCGAAATCTGGATTGTTCTTGTCTTGGCCAAATGCTCCTAGTGATTTCCCTTTCTATTCTCACATGATCTAGCCTTCGTCGAAGTGTTGAAAACAAGTCCTCATCTTTTTAGCCATAGCCGAACCTTTTCGCGGTAAGTGACTTCCTTTCTATGTTTTTCTTAGCATAGATTTATATTCTAAACGTCGTTTCGCTCTTGCTGTTAGCCGAAACTCCTAACACCAATAGGGGCACCGATCCTTGGTGGTTAGAAGCCGAATCCGCCGTTAAGGTAAGGTGTGGGTAGACTCTTTCAGATTTATGATTATGGCTGAATAGCCTTTAGACTTAAATGTTGTGGTAATCGATTGTAGGGAGGACTATAGCCGAATGCAGTGAACCTTCGGGTTTTGGTTGGTGATCAAATCGGTTTAAGGTGAGTGTTATATGTGGGGCGACACCTTTTTGGGATTTCTAGTTAAGCCAAATAAGGCTTTTTGGATACTAACAAGTAGTGGCCGAATGTAGGAAGGAGGAAAAGCCACGTTTCGGGATCTCTAGTATCACGTACTACGTTTAATCAGGTGTGTAAACGCTTACACACTTTATTAGTTTAATAATGCTTATTATGTTACGATATAATCTTTGATGTTAGCGACTGTGCCGTGTGGGCATAAGCTTGGATTCCGAGTGAGTCCCCTAATATGTGATTTACGGTGTATATTTGTATATGTTATCATGTTCTGTTATATGCTATGCTATACATGAATGCATGATGTATGAGATTACAACACGTATGATATGAGCATGATGATGATGGGATTGATGAGAGGAGGGGAATGATATTTTTGGACTGTCACCAGTGGTTTTGACCACAAGATGGGTTGGCCCCATCAGTTGATTTGTGACTACGGTCACCAGTGGTTTTGACCACACTATTGATATGATTTGTGACTAAGTCCCAGTGGTTTTGACCACACTTGTGATATTTGTGACTACGGTCTCCAGTGGTTTTGACCACACACGGATATTGTGACTCGTCCCAGTGGTTTGGTACCACAGTGAGTTGGCCCCACATGATTATTACGGGATTGTCATCAGTGGTTTTGACCACACGATGGGTTGGCCCCATCACTTGTTATATTTGTGACTCCGGTCACCAGTGGTTTTGACCACCAGTGGTTTTGACCACACGGGGTAGTATAGGTGTTTGGTTGGCTAGGTTATGGGTTGCATAATCTGCATGTTTTACTGATGATCTGTGTAAGTGCGTGAAAAACTGGGTTGGGGATTTATGCACTGAGTCTGGGTGACTCACCCCTTCCCTTACTTTTTGCAGATGAGGTATAAATCGCGGATATGGAGCCGGAGAGGACTCGAGGTGGCCATGCATCTTGGTTTGGTTTTGGATTTTAAAATGCTATTTCGTTTCATCAGTTTTCTTTTAATTTGGTTTTGGGTTTGTAATAAGGCCGCTAGTATTTTTTGGGTTTATTTACTTGCTTTTATTTTGAATATATTAATCATATATCGGATGTATGAACTTGTTAAATTAACCAGTAAAAAGGCTACGTTTTCAAAATTATAACTCTTCGAATTTTAAAGACGTTACCATCGGGTAGCAAGGCTCACAGAATAATAAGGTAACTTGGATGTTTTATAACTCAAATTTTCAAACTTCTTTAAGGGCAAATGGATTTAAATTTGTTTGTACTCATCATACTCGATATTTCACAAGTATCAAATGTTTTCTAAAATTTGTATTTACAAATGACTTTCAAAGGTATGTTTCTTTCCAAGGTTTAAAACTTCAAAAGATCAATCTTAAACATCAACTATTACTGAGTTTTTTTCAAACCTTAAAGTGGCTAATAAGTTTTTCATAGAAGTGTAACTGGTAACTCGTATTTTCAAAAGGTTTTAACTCTGTAACATACCGGATTCGGTCATGGTGTGTTGACCGGGTTTGGGGTGTTACAATTTTTGTATCAGAGCCAGGTTTAACAACTCGGCTGTGGGCCCGAGGCCCAAAAATGTTTTGAAAAAGGTTTATGAAAGGCTTTTATAGGAAAAGTACAGTGATAAAAGCATGGCACTGAGTCTCCGGCACCAATCCGCCCAGGTAAGTACCCCAACCTGTTGTTTTTGATGATATGATTATATGATTATTATGATGGTGGCATGATTGAATAGTAGTAGGAACTACTTTAGAGACAGGAACCATAGGATGATGTGTACTCACGAAACAATCCCCTATTAAAACTTTTCATAAGACTGTGCTTTAATAGACAGTGGTATAAAAGTCTAACGCATAAACTTTTAATCAGCTCGAATATATATCTGTAGATATGAGTGCACGTGGACGTGGGCGTAACACTCGTGGACGAGGTAGGGGTAGGATGACGGTCTCGGAACCGGCAGGGTCTGGTAATGGATCGGAAAATGAGGTACCACCACCGCCAGCTGTGGGCGCGGAACATCAGGATCAGACGGGTGGTAATGATGCAGTGTCGCAGGCTGTGCTGCGAGTGCTGGAGAGGGTTGCGAGTGCGGGAGTAGGAACTAGAGCTCGGAAATCTGTGACCGAGCGACTCAAAGCTAATGGTGCAGAGGTATTTAGAGGTGTATCTGGTGTGGCACCTAGTGTGGTAGAGTATTGGTTGGAGGCGACGGAACGCATTATGGATGACCTGGACTTTTCAGCCGAGGAGAAGCTGAAGGGCATAGAATCGCTGTTGCGAGATGAGTCATATCAGTGGTGGCTCATAGTTAGGGACGGAGCGATGGCAGATGACCTCACTTGGGAATTCTTTAGGGCAGCCTATCAGAGAAAATACATAGGGGCTAGCTATGTTGATGCACAGCGCAGGGCGTTCTTGAAATTGGTCCAGGGCAATAAGACTGTAGCAGAATATGAGGCAGAATTCCTTAGGTTGAGTCGGTCTGCACGGGGAATAGTGGGCACTGAGCATGAGCGCTGTGTCAGATTCGAGGATGGGCTGAGAGACGAGCTACGGATGATAATTACCCCACAGCAGGAACGAGAGTTTGCCGTTCTAGTGGAAAAGCCTAAGGTTGCTGAAGGGGTGAAGCATTCTGTAACGCAGAATCAGGATAGGGGCTGGAATAAGAGGAGTTCTGGATCATCTGGGTTTTCTGGGAATCAGCAGAAGAGGGTTAGGTATAGTGGGCCAAATCAAGCTACTAGGCCTGCTGCTACTAATACTCAGTGGCCGCCGCGGTGTGCTCGGTGTGGAAAAACTCACACGGGGGAATGTTGGACTGGCAACAGGGGATGTTTTGAGTGTGGATCGTTGGGGCATCGAGTTAGGGATTGTCCACAGAGGTCAGCTAGGCTGCAGTCTGAGGATCAGGGTCGTGCACAGTTTAGAAGGGATAATCAGCAGCCACAGAGGGGCCGTGGTTTAGGCATGGGAGGTAATGGCTCTGGTAGAGGTCGGGGAGCACCGGGCAGAGGTGCAAGTGGTTCAGAGGCGAGACAGCTAGGGTTGGTCTACGCGGCGAGGCGTCGAGAGGAGGGCGACGCACCGGTCGTCATAACCGGTACGTTCTTAATTTTCGGAGTACCTTATAATGCTTTAATTGATGTTGGTTCGACGCACTCGTATGTTGCTAGTAGTGTAGTGGAAACTATGAACTTAGACTCTGAGACTACTTCTAGGAAGATGACTGTGATAAGCCCTCTGGGCCACTCTGTAGAAGTAAGTACACTATATAGGGATGTACCCCTAGAACTTCAAGGGGTCATGTTCTTGGCTGATTTGATGGAACTGCCGTTTGGGGAGTTCGATCTGATTCTCGGGATGGACTGGCTAGTAAAATATCAGGCTAGCTTGGATTGTGCAGCTAAGCGCATGGTGTTGAAGACCATGGAAGGTGACGAGGTGGTGATGATAGGTAATAGGAGAGATTACCTATCCAACGACGTTTCTGCACTAAAGGCTGAGAAAATGGTTAAGAAGGGTTGTGAAGCATTTTTAGTGCATGTTTGTGCTTTGGAAGCTAAGGATACAGCTATGAAGGATGTCCGAATCGTGGGGGAATTTGCTGATGTTTTTCCGGAGGAACTCCCAGGTATACCTCCTGATCGCGAGGTTGAGTTTGGTATAGACTTGTTACCCGGAACTGCGCCAGTATCTATTGCTCCGTATAGGATGGCGCCTAAAGAATTAGTGGAGTTAAAGGCTCAGATTCAGGAATTGTTGGACAGGGGTTTCATCCGACCGAGTGTATCGCCTTGGGGAGCTCCAGTGCTTTTTGTTAAGATGAAGGATGGTACAATGCAGATGTGTATAGACTACCGCCAGCTGAACAAGTTAACAATAAAGAACAAGTATCCGTTGCCTAGGATTGAAGACTTGTTTGATCAACTCAAGGGTACATCGGTTTTCTCTAAGATTGACCTTAGGTCGGGGTATCATCAGCTCAAAGTGAAGGAGGCTGATATTCATAAGACGGCATTCCGTACTCGATATGGGCACTACGAGTTTCTGGTAATGCCTTTCGGTCTGACCAATGCACCGGCAGCATTCATGGACATGATGAATCGGATGTTTCAGCTGTATTTGGATCGGTTCATCGTAGTGTTTATAGAAGACATCTTGGTGTACTCGAAATCTGAGGAGGAACATGACGCACATCTTCGGGTGGTTCTACAGGTTCTTAGGGAGAAGCAGTTGTACGCCAAGTTTAATAAGTGTGAGTTCTAGCTTAAGAAGGTAACTTTCTTGGGCCATGTGGTATCAGCTGAGGGAATTAGGGTGGATCCTCGTAAGATTGAGGCAGTATTGGATTGGAAACCACCCAAGTCGGTTGCAGAGATTCGGAGCTTTCTGGGTTTGGCAGGATACTACAGAAGGTTCGTGGAGGGTTTCACTTTAATTGTAGCGCCATTGACTAAACTGTTGAGAAAAGGGGTTCCGTTTGTTTGGACTGAGAAACAGCAGTAGAGTTTCGACAAGTTGAAGCAAATTCTGACTGAAGCTCCGGTTTTGATTCAGCCTGAGGCGGGAAAGGAATTCACAGTTTATTGTGATGCATCGCATACTGGCTTAGGGTGCGTGCTGATGCAAGATGGAAAAGTGGTAGCGTATGCATCTCGGCAGTTGAGGCCTCACGAGGGTAACTATCCGACGCATGACTTGGAGTTGGCTGCAGTGGTTTTCGCCTTGAAGATTTGGAGGCACTACCTGTATGGGGAGAAGTCGATAGTGTATACGGATCATAAGAGTCTGAAGTACCTCTTGAATCAGAAGGATTTAAATTTGAGGCAACGAAGGTGGGTCGAATTGTTGAAAGATTACGACTGTTCGATTGAGTACCATCCGGGTAAGGCTAACGTAGTAGCTGATGCATTGAGCCGTAAGGTAGTAGCGGACCTGAGAGCAATGTTTGCCCACCTGAGTCTTTATGATGATGGGAGTCTGTTGGCGGAATTGCAAGTAAAGCCGTCTTGGATTGATCAAGTTAAGAAGAGACAGCTGACAGATGAGGTTTTAAGTGCTCGGAGGTCGCAAGTGCAGAATGGTGAGGCGGAAGGTTTCAGCTTGAGCGGTGATGGAGTACTGTGTTTTCAGGGAAAAGTATGCATGCCTACGGATGTGGAATTGAGACAGCAAATTCTTCAGGAAGCTCATGGCAGCCCATACGCTATGCATCCTGGAGGCAGTAAGATGTATCGTGATTTAAGGGAACAGTTCTGGTGGCCAGGCCTTAAGCAGGAAGTAACAGAGTTTGTGGGCAAGTGTCTGACATGCCAGCAGGTCAAGGCTAAGCATCGGTTACCGTCAGGACTGTTGCAGCCGGTAAAGATCCCACAGTGGAAGTGGGAAAAGATTACGATGGATTTTGTCAGTGGACTTCCTCTTACGCCTAGTAAAAAGGATTCAGTCTGGGTAATTGTGGATCGTCTGACTAAGTCGGCTCATTTCATACCGGTGAGGGTGGATTATTCACTTCAGAAGTTAGCCAAGTTGTATGTGGCAGAGATAGTGCGGTTGCATGGAGTGCCAGTGTCAATTATTTCGGATAGGGATCCCAGGTTTACGTCGAGGTTTTGGAAAGCTTTGCATCAGGCTTTGGGTACCAGATTGGATTTCAGCACGGCTTTCCATCCGCAGTCTGATGGATAGTCTGAGAGGGTAATCCAGATTCTGGAAGATATGTTAAGGGGCTGTGTTCTGGATTTCAGTGGTAGTTAGGAGGAGTATCTACCTTTGGCAGAGTTCGCTTATAACAATAGTTATCAAGCGAGTATTCAGATGGCACCATATGAAGCACTATATGGGCGGAAATGTCGTACTCTTACATGTTGGACAGAACTGGGTGAACGACGTATGTTGGGTCTGGAGTTGGTGGCTGAAACAGAGGATAAGGTTAAGGTAATTCGGGCTCGTCTTAAGGAAGCGTCAGACAGGCAGAAGTCTTACGCCGATCTTAAGCGTAGGGATATTGAGTATGCAGTGGGTGATAAGGTCTTTCTGAAGGTATCGCGTTGGGAAAAAGTGTTGAGATTTGGCTGGAAGGGCAAGCGAAGCCCTAGGTTCATCGGGCCGTATACAGTGTTGAAGCGAGTGGGACCGGTAGCTTATCAACTTGAGTTGCCAGCAGAGTTAAGTCAAATTCACGACGTCTTTCATGTTTCAATGCTTAGGCGCTATCGATCAGACCCATCACATGTTGTACCAGTTGAGGAGATAGAGGTGAGCTCTGATTTGTCTTTCGAGGAGGAGCCAGTACGGATCTTGGATCCGGATGTCAAGGTTTTGCGTAGGAAGACAGTTCCCTTGGTAAAAGTATTATAGCGGAACCATGGTACGGAGAAGGCCACGTGGGAACTAGAGGATGTGATGCGGCAGCAATACCCTTAACTTTTCTGATCAGGTAATTTTGAGGCCGAAATTATTTTAAGGGGGTAGAACTGTAATATCCTTAAATCGGGGTCTCTACATTTTGTATGAGTTTGCTTGTGATGGTATGTCTGCTGTGTTGGTTTGATATGTTTTGGGGTCTAGGCATGACCTCGGGTTAGTCCTGGGTCATGGCCAAAATTTTTGTTTTAGCTCTTAAAAGGTAGGAGCTAGGTGAGTCTGGTGTTAAAAGAATTTAATGGAAAAGTTAGACACAAGGGAACAAGTGAAGGAATGGCTAGGAGGCGCCACTTAAGCACCAAGGTGATGACGCCACAAGGAGTGTGAGAGAGCCTTGGTTCGAGCTGCAGAAATCCCTTTCTGCTTATTATTTTTGACGCCACAAGCTGAGGAAGAGTGCTCAGGTGGGACTCTTTTAAATGGATGGAGAGGATAAATTTGAGGGGTTGACCTATTCAAACAGGTTTGAATTGGTGGAGGGGAGCAAATGTAGGAGTTTGAGTATTTTTCAAACTCACTTGAAGGTGCTTGGCCGAATTTGGTAAGGTGAGTTGGGGAGGGTGTGCAATCGGTTTTGGGGGTAAAAGTTGGGTGTGTGCCGAATTTGAGTGGCTTGCTAGGGTCAAACTGAAACTTCTTTTGCATTAATTTCTTTTCTACATTCGGCATTTGGGAGGGGAGTGCTTGGCCGAATCTTTGGCTGTTATTTCTTGGAAGAACCGAAACTTACTTACATCTTCTCTCCTTCTTTTTCCTCAAAATCGAAACTCAAAGTAGCCAACCTTCCTCTTTTCCTTGTTATTCTCTCCGGTTATCCTGTGTTGCCGAAACCCTTCTTTCTATTTCATTCATCTTCTCCATCTTTTCTATCTTGAAAGCCGCAAACCTCATTTGTCTCCTTTGCTCCCATCAAGTGGCTTGGCCGAACGTTTGATTCTTAAGCCCCTCTTTCCTTGCGTTTTCCCCTTTGCCGAACTCTTCTCCTTCTCCACATTATTCTTCCTCTATTATTTGGTTCAAAAATCCGAAATCTGGATTGTTCTTGTCTTGGCCAAATGCTCCTAGTGATTTCCCTTTCTATTGTCACATGATCTAGCCTTCGTTGAAGTGTTGAAAACAAGTCCTCATCTTTTTAGCCATAGCCGAACCTTTTCGCAGTAAGTGACTTCCTTTCTATGTTTTTCTTAGCATAGATTTATATTCTAAACGTCGTTTCGCTCTTGCTGTTAGCCGAAACTCCTAGCACCAATAGGGCCGCCGATCCTTGGTGGTTAGAAGCCGAATCCGCCGTTAAGGTAAGGTGTGGGTAGACTCTTTCGGATTTATGATTATGGCCGAATGGCCTTTAGACTCAAATGTTGTGGTAATCGATTGTAGGGAGGACTATAGCCGAATGCAGTGAACCTTCGGGTTTTGGTTGGTGATCAAATCGGTTTAAGGTGAGTGTTATATGTGGGGCGACACCTTTTTGGGATTTCTAGTTAAGCCGAATAAGGCTTTTTGGATACTAACAAGTAGTGGCCGAATGTAGGAAGGAGGAAAAGCCACATTTCGGGATCTCGTAGTATCACGTACTACGTTTAATCAGGTGTGTAAACGCTTACACACTTTATTAGTTTAATAATGCTTATTATGTTACGATATAATCTTTGATGTTAGCAATTGTGCCGTGTGGGCATAAGCTTGGATTCCGGGTGAGTCCCCTAATATGTGATTTACGGTGTATATTTCTATATGTTATCATGTTCTGTTATATGCTATGCTATACATGAATGCATGATGTATGAGATTACAACACGTATGATATGAGCATGATGATGATGGGATTGATGAGAGGAGGGGGATGATATTTTTGGACTGTCACCAGTGGTTTTGACCACACTATTGATATGATTTGTGACTAAGTCCCAGTGGTTTTGACCACCAGTTGTTTTGACCACACTTGTGATATTTGTGACTACGGTCACCAGTGGTTTTGACCACACATGGATATTGTGACTCGTCCCAGTGGTTTGGTACCACAGTGGGTTGGCCCCACATGATTATTACGGGATTGTCATCAGTGGTTTTGACCACACGATGGGTTGGCCCCGTCACTTGTTATATTTGTGACTCCGGTCACTAGTGGTTTTGACCACCAGTGGTTTTGACCACACGGGATAGTAAAGTTGTTTGGTTGGCTAGGTTATGGGTTGCATAATCTGCATGTTTTACTGATGATCTGTGTAAGTGCGTGAAAAACTGGGTTGGGGATTTATGCACTGAGTCTAGGTGACTCACCCTTTCCCTTACTTTTTGCAGATGAGGTATAAATCGTGGATATGGAGCCGGGGAGGACTCGAGGTGGCCATGCATCTTGGTTTGGTTTTGGATTTTAAAATGCTATTTCGTTTCATCAGTTTTCTTTTAATTTGGTTTTGGGTTTGTAATAAGGCCGTTAGTATTTTTTGGGTTTATTTACTTGCTTTTATTTTGAATATATTAATCATATATCGGATGTATGAACTTGTTAAATTAACCGGTAAAAAGGCTACATTTTCAAAATTATAACTCTTCGGATTTTAAAGACGTTACCATCGGGTAGCAAGGCTCACAGAATAATAAGGTAACTTGGATGTTTCATAACTCAAATTTTCAAACTTCTTTAAGGGCAAATGGATTTAAATTTGTTTGTACTCATCCCACTCGATATTTCACAAGTATCAAATGTTTTCTAAAATTTGTATTTACAAATGACTTTCAAAGGTATGTTTCTTTCCAAGGTTTAAAACTTCAAAAGATCAATCTTAAACATCAACTATTACTGAGTTTTTTTCAAACCTTAAAGTGGCTAAGAAGTTTTTCATAGAAGTGTAACCGGCAACTCGTATTTTCAAAAGGTTTTAACTCTGTAACATACCGGATTCAGTCATGGTGTGTTGACCGGGTTTGGGGTGTTACAATACCAACGTCCTAGACGTGGTTTTACATGATCTCACATATCGGAAACCTATGTCATGACATATGTAATCCTATCTATTCCTAGGTTCGTACGGGGCTTCTCAGACTTTGTTATACTATCGATTCTTCCTCGAATTTCATGTACTCATCATCTCATATACATTCATCATGATAAATTTTCATATGAACATACATATATCATCATAAATACATTTATTTGTATATAGACTTACCTCGGATTTGAGTAAACGAACGGATTCGGCTATTCAATTACTTTCGGCTTTCCGCGATCTAAGTCCGTCTTCTTCGGTTTTTGATCTATACATATTCAAATTTAACTCATTTATTAACTAATTCATTCAATTCAATCCAAAAACACATATTTAGGGAAATTTACAAATTAGCCCTCATATTCTCACATTTTGACATTTTAGTCCCTATTTCAAAAAATCACAAAATACATATAATTTGCTTATACCCATGCTTGGTCGAATATTCACCATAATCATACAAATCCATACATTTCATTTATTTCACAATTTAGTCCCTCAAAATATTATTTTCTCAATTAAGTCCAAATTACTCAAATTCATCAAAAATTCAAAGACAAACTATGTTAATCTATCACATATCTTTCATATTTCATCCTCAAACATCACAAAGCTTGCAAAAACATCAATGGCATATTTCACATTCTTCATCAATTGACAAAATTGAAGCATGGGTTTTGAAGTTTACGAAGCAACGATTACAAAAACGTAGAAATTATCAAGAACCGAAGCAAAACATACCTTCAATCAAGGAATATCAATGGCCGAATGTAATCTAAGCTCAAGCTTCTTTTCTTTTCTTATTTTCGACACCCAAAAGATGAACAGAACATAATTTTCATATTTTTGGTTTTATTATAATCATATTATTAATTTATTTACCATATTAACCTTTTAATTAATATATAAAACATAAAACATTAAGGTCATATTTGTCCATTGCCACCCACTAACTTATAACATGGCTTAATTGCTTCATAAGGCCTCCACATTTAAAAGCCACATCAATTCAGCCCTTAATCAAATGGAAAGCTACTTTTTTATTTTATGCGATTTAGTCCTTTTCTCAAATTAAGCACACAAACGGAAAAATTAATTGACGAAAATTTCACACAGACTAATTCACATATCATATGCACTGAAAATAATATTTAAATATTTTTTTGACTTTGATTTGTGGTCCCGAAACCACTATCCCAGCTAGGGTCTAAGTCGGACTATTACAATTCTCCCCCTTAGGGATTTTCGTCCCTGAAAATCTTACCGTTAAATAGATTTGAATATTGTTGTTTCATAGAATCTTCAGGCTCCCACGTAGCCTCTTCAACTCCGTGTTAATGCCATAGTACTTTAACTAATGGAATTTTCTTTTTTTTTTCTCAACTCGTTCACTTCACGAGCTAAGATACGGATCGGTTCTTCTTCGTAACTCATATCAGATCGAATTTCAAGATCAAATAGAGAAATCACATGTGACGGATCGGGTCTGTATTGACGAAGCATTGACACATGAAATACATTATGTATCTTTTCTAATTCTGGTGGCAACAATAATTTATATGCAACAGGTCCAATGCACTCAATGATCTCATACGGCCCGATGAACCTCGGACTCAATTTTCCTTTACGTTCGAATCGGATTATTTTCTTCCACGGAGATACTTTTAAAAATACTTTATCACCGATCTCAAATTTAATATCCTTTCGCTTCAAATCTGCATAAGATTTCTGACAATCAGACGCTGCTTTCAGACTGCCACGGATCACTTTCACTTTCTGTTCAGTGTCTTTTATCAAATCGACCCCATGTATCTTACTTTCACTGAGCTCAGTCCAATACAGAGGTGTCCGACATTTGTGTCCATACAAATCTTCATAAGGTGCCATTTTGATGCTCGACTGAAAATTGTTATTATATGCAAATTCAATCAATGGCAAATATTGTTCCCACGTACCATTAAACTCAAGAATGCAACATCTCAACATATCCTCGAGTATCTGAATGATCCGCTCAGACTGGCCATCTGTTTGCGGGTGAAAAGATGTACTGAAATGCAATTTCGTGCCTAAAGCTTCTTACAATTTCTTCCAGAATCGTGATGTAAATCTCAGATCTCTATCTGACACAATAGACAGTGACACCTTGTACAATCTCACAATCTCAGAAATATACAGCTCAACTAACTTATGAAGTGAGTAATCGGATCGTACCAGACTAAAATGGACAGATTTCGTCAATCAATCAACTACGACCTAAATTGCATCTTTCTTTCTCGGAGTCAAAGGAAAACCAGAAACAAAGTCCACCGTCACTCTGTCCCATTTCCATTCGGGAATCATTATCGATTGTAACAAACTAGATGAAACCTGATGTTCAGCTTTAACTTGCTAACAGACTAAAGATATCAAAACAAAATTAGAAATATCTCTTTTCATACCAGACCACCAATAGTGTTGCTTCAAATCATGATACATCTTTGTACTACCTGGATGTACAGATAGGCGACTATTGTGACTTTTTTTAAAATTAACTGTATTAGTTTCGGATTTCTCCAAACACATATTCGGTTTTGTACCTCAAACAATCATCAGTATCCACTCGAAACTCAGATTCAAATTTCAATTCACATTGAGCTCGTTTTGTAGCAAATCATTATCAACTTTTTGAGCATCACAAATTTGTTGAACAAATAATGGTTTCACTTTTAATTCAGCTAAAACTGTACCATCATTAGACAAGTCTAAATGAGCATTCATAGCACGTAATGCAAACAGTGATTTTCGACTCAATGCATCGGCAATGCCATTTGCTTTTCCAGGATGATAATCTATAACAAGCTTGTAATCTTTCAACAGCTCTAACCATCTTCTCTGACGTAGATTCAAGTCTTTCTAAGTCATCAGGTACTTCAAACTTTTATGATCTGAAAACACGTGGCATTTCTCACCAAAAAGATAATGATGCCAAATCTTTAACGCAAACACAATTGCAGCTAGCTCAAGATCGTGTGTTGGATAGTTCTTTTGATGCGGCTTCAATTGTCTCGAGGCATAAGTTATAACTTTGCCTTCCTACATTAGAACACATCCCAGACCATTTAAGGAAGCATCACTATAGATCACGAATTCTTTACCCAATTCTAGTTGTACCAAAACAGGAGCTTCAGTCAACAGAGTTTTCAACTGATCAAAGCTTTTCTGACATTTATCAGACCATTCAAATCTCACATCTTTCTGAAGCAATCTAGTCAATGGAGTAGCTATCATCGAAAATCCTTTTACAAACTGACGATAATAACCCGCTAGTCCTAAAAAGCTACAGACTTCAGACACATTCTTCGGAGGTTTCCATTCCAGAATAGCAGAAATCTTACTCGGATCAACACGTATTCTGAAGGCTGATACAATATGTCCCAGAAAACCAACTTCTCACAATCAGAATTCACATTTACTGAACTTTGCATACAATTGCTTATTTCGCAGAGTTTGCAAAACGATTCTCAAATGCTTAGCATGCTCAATCTCATCACGTGAATAAATCAAGATGTCGACAATGAATACTACAACAAATTGATCTAGGTACGATATGAAAATTTTGTTCATCAAATCCATAAATATAGGGCATTTGTTAGTCCAAAAGGCATAACTACAAACTTATAATGCCCGCACCTCGTTCTGAAAGCAGTTTTCGGAATATCTGAATCTTTTACTCGTAACTGATAGTATCCCGATCTCAGATCTATCTTTGAAAACATAGTGGCTCCTTTTAGCTGGTCGAACAAATCATCGATTCTGTGCAATGGATATTTGTTCTTTATAGTCACCTTGTTCAACTGACGAAAATCAACGCACATTCTCATCGTGCCATCTTTCTTTTTCACAAACAGAACAGGAGCACCCCAAGGTGAGAAACTCGGCCTTCCAAATCCTCTATATGTCAACTCTTGCAACTGTGAGTTTAACTCTTTCAACTATGTTGGTTCCATTCTATCCGGAGCTATTGAGATAGGAGTCGTTCCTGGCAATAAATCAATACCAAATTCAACTTCACGTATCGGAGGTAATCCTGGTAATTCTTTAGGAAATACATCAGGAAACTCACAAAGAACTGGCATTGATTCAACTTTCTTTTCAGATACTTTTGAGTCAATTACATAAGCAAAATAAGCTTTGTAACCCTTCTTCACATAACTCTAAGCTTTTAACACAGATATCATAGCAGGCAACCTATTCAAATCATTAGACTCAATTCGTACTATTTCATCATTCTGACATCTAAATCAATAGTCTTTGTTTTGCAATTCACAATAGCATCGTGCAATGTCAACCATTCCATACCCAAAATTATATCGAACTCATCAAAGGGTAATAGCATCAGGTCAGCAGGAAACAAACATCTCGAAACATCAACTGACAGTTCTTACATACTTTGTTAACCAAGACACTTTTAACTAAGGGGTTCAATACTCTAATAACAAATTTAGTAGATTCTACAGGCTAAGTTCATGCATATATACGAATGTGTAGAACCTGAGTCTATCAATGCAATCACAGAAGTATCATAAAGAGTAATTGTACCCGTTATAACATCCGAAGATGAAGCTTTTTCACGAGCTCGGATGGCATATGCTCTGGCAGGCGCTCTAACTTTAGATCTCGCAACAGAGTATCTTATAGCTCTTTGACTTCCACTAACATTCCTTGTATTTCGGGAAGGTCTACTTCTAGTTGAAACATTATCAGATCTTGAATTCTAAACATTCTCTTGCTCAACAGATTTTGGGCAGTCTCAGATAAAATGGTCTAATGACCCACATCTGAAACAGGCTCGGTCATTCAACCTACAACTTCCCGGATGTCTTTTACCACAGTGTTTACATTCAGGTCGCTCAGATCAGACATTTCCAACACTAGCCATCAAAGTAGCGGGATCTTTGAAATTTGACTGTGATCTAGCTCGATCTCTTTTCGATTGTCCCAAATTAGCCTTTGATCAGCTTTGTTCATCTCTGAATTTTTTTGAAGCAGACTGAAATGTTTTACTCAGAAATCTCTTTCTCGCATATCTAATTTCAAAGTCAGCTTTTTTTTTCTCTTTCTCAAGTGCCCCATCTTTACAAGCTCGTTCAACTAATACTACGAACTCTTTTATCTCAAGTATGCCTACTAACAGTTTAATGTTCTCATTCAGACAATCTTCAAATCTTTTGCACATTATTACCTCAGTTGATACACATTTCTTAGCATATTGTCTTAATCTCACGAATTCTCTTTCATATTCGGTGATAGACATACGACCCTGTTTCAATTCCAAAAATTCTTTTTGTTTTTGATCAATAAATCTCTGACTAATATATTTCTTCCGAAACTCAGTCTGAAAGAAATCCCATGTGACCTGTTCTTTCGGAATAACGAAAATCAAGGCCTTCCACCACTAATAGGCTGCGTCTCATAGCAAGGAAACAACACACTTTATACATTCTTCAAGACTCAATGACATCTCATCGAATACTTGTGTTCTCTAACCAAAACTCGACTTTCTCAGCATCATCATCACTATTAGCCTTGAACTCTTCAGCCCCATATTTACGGATTTTATCGATCGAAGGTTTATTCAACAGATTCATACTCATAACCAGTGGCGCAGAGGTTGTGAAACAGCTGAATTAGTTCTTACATACTGAGTGAACCACTTGTTTATCATTTGGCAGAAACCTTGTTTAGCTTCTCCCTCTTGACCGCTTGTAGTTGGTCTCGAATTAAATGGAGCTGTCCCTTGAGTGGGAGCAAGGGTGTTACTTTCTACATCGTCAGCTATGGCTCTTTTGGGATCCATTACTATGCGATAAACACATTTTAAACATCGGGATTCATCACACTATCACATTTCATACTAATATGACATGTATAGCTAGACTCTCACACGCTACGTTAGTCTGAGAATCAACTAAATCGTAGCTCTGATACCAATAAAATGTAACACCTCTAACCTGTAATCGTCACCGGTTTAGGGTTAAGAGGCATTACCAGACAATTTGAAACTTTTACAGACATTTCAAAACATATTTTGACAAATCACATCAAAGTGTCCCTTAAATAGGTCTTCGAGACCTTAAACATGCTTTAGAATAGGGCTGAGACTAAACCGAACACATGCAAAAATTCTTGGAAATTTAAAAATTTTTCAAAGTTACAGAGGTCACACGCTTGTGTGGACAAGTTAGTATGTATGCCCTGTTTTGACACGGCTTAGACACACGGGCGTGTCTGAGGCCGTGTGAGGCACACGGCCTGCCCATACGGGCGTGTGACCTCTGTAACTTTGAAAAAAAATTAAATTTCTAAGAATTTCTGTATGTGTTCATTTTAGTCTCGACCCTATTCTAAAGCATGTATAAGGTGTCGAAGACCTATTTAAGGGACACTTGGATGTGATTTGTGAAAATATGTTCTAAAATGTCTATAAAAGTTTCCAATTGTTTGGTAATGCCTCTTAACCTTAAACTGGTGACAGTTATGGGTTAGGGGTGTTACAATCTTTATACTCGATTGAAAGCTATTATTGTAAGCAAATTCAATCAGCGGTAGATATTTCTCCCAGCTACCTTCTAACTCAAGAATGCAACAACGTAACATATACTCAAGGCTGGTAACTCGTTCAGATTGTCTATCCATTTGCGGGTGAAACACAGTACTAAAATGCAGCTTTGTACCTAAAGCCTCTTCTAATTTCTTCCAAAATTGTGAAGTGAACCTCGGATCTCTGTCCTAAATAATAGATAGTGGCACTCTGTGCAATCGAACAATTTCTGAGATATATGTAACACCCCAAACCCGGCCTAGACGTTACGACCAGATCTGGCATGTCACATGAAAGGAATGTCTAAAAAACTGTGCGTTCGTTAAAAAGTTTGTATTCTTTTTGCAACTCCGCGTTTTGTGGTTTGTTTATAAAAGCCGATTCATTTCAATGCCCATTTTACAAAGTTGTTATTAATTTGAACAAAATTGTATTTGTTGTGAAAATCAAGCTTAAGTAATTTTGAATAAAAAAAAACGGTTTATTATCATTTTAGGAAAATCCCATATTGAACATTTAATAATAAACAGTAACCAAATTGAAAGCTAAAACCAAATAAAATACCAAAGGCCTTATTACATAACAAAATCCCAAAATTAAAAGTAGGTTTAAATAAAAGAACCGAGTTTACGAGAAAACATTGCAGGGCCACCACAAGTCTGCCTCGGCTCCCAAATTCGCAATCTACTGAATACCTGAAACATTTAAAAAGAGGGGGTGAGTTTACAAAAACTCAGTGTGCAATTCCCTTTACGAGTGATAACTGGGCCTAAGCCCACAAAAATAGATTGGGCCTTAGCCCTCACAATAACATATTTGGCCGAAGCACACATAAATCGAATCAGGCCGTAGCCCTAACATCACAGTATAGCAGATAACACATGCCAAATGATGCAAAACCCAATCCCAGCCTAAATTTCCATCCTCCACACACCACCCGTACCGCCAATCACGCCGTGGGGATTACTAAATCGACCCTCCATCCGCTACACACCCTCGAAGGCAGTCGCTGCAGTCAACTGCACATCGCCGTTATAACGTGGCATAGCCACCAGATAATGTGACAGAGTCACCAGATTCATAATATGTGACATAAGTCACCGGATAATGTGACAACGTCACCGGATACATAATATTGTGACATGAGTCACCAGATTAATGTGGTAAAACCACCAGAACACTTCCCCTTTACATTATAACCCTTGTGCCCATGCAATATACAAAGTTATGATGAAATGACAATGTAATCATTATGAACATATCAGACAACGTATGAAACGAATTACCATCATAATCAGAATAATAATATACAACATAATCAAGCTAACCAACCTCTAAGGGTATAACAGTAATTTTACCTACAAGGGGTATTTTCGTAATTTACCCACCAAGGGTATTTTTGTAAATTCGCACCTGCAATGGTCTTTTCGAAGGCCTAATTTTGCCCCGAGCGACTCAGCTACCATTTCTGGTCCTTACCGGACTATTGGGCCTAAAACCTGATTTCGGCCCATTCGGGCCCACACGCTCGTGTGGCCCACCTAGCACAAATCTAGCCACGTATATAAGTTCCACCTAGTCTAGTTCAACATATACTAAACAATCATACAATTTACTCATTTGGGCCCACGGGCCCATTGGGCCCACTTCGGCCCATCGTGGCCCAAGCAGCCCAACCCACAAGAATACTACTGATGGCCTCAACTATCGCGTTGAAGCCCCACACGTGCGCTTGCATGCTCGTGTGGCTACTATTGCCGTGACCGGCACTTCGGCATTTGCCGCTCTACAATTAGAGTAGAGAAGAACACACCTGATAGGACTCTGGTGCTAAACCGCGCTACGACCACTCCTGTGCCCAAACGCCCACCAAGGTATCTTAACTCTCCTCCTGGAATGCTCTTTATATAGCTAGCTCTTCACCTTCATTCTTTGTGTCTTTCCGATGTGGGATCCCTTTGCCAGTAGAGTTTAAATTCAACTGAAACTCTTGCCGTCCAATCCGCAAAATAAATACTCCCTTGCTTCTCATGAGATTCGAACCCAGGCTCCCTTGTAGCATAATCCACGCTGCTATTGGCCACAAGCTCCTCTTGTGTCTTAAACAATGCGCAACTAAATATAAACTATGGCCTAAATTCTAAGATCCAGGTAAAAAGAAACCAAAATGCAAAAGCCAAGACTTGAGCCTTGGACCTCCTTCCTTCCTTGTGGCGTCACCCCCTTGCTCCCTAAGTGGCGTCACTTTGCCACTACACCACACACTCCACTTGTGTCATTTTCTCTATATTTTATTCTTAAGGCCTACCTGCCAACTTCCAGAGTTTTTCCCGCCTAAAACCAAAATTTCCCTAAAGCCTAAATTTGATCCCAGGACTTCCTAGAAGCCCTCTCACCTTTCAAAATCACTTACCTAATAAGTCTAACTTGCATTAATACCGTTCTCTAAAATTTTACACACTACTACGCTTAAGGCCCATTGGGCTCAATCCTACTAGGCCCAATTTCAGGATGTTACAATATACAACTCAGCCAATTTATCAAGCAAAAAATCTGTATGTACCAGGATAAATTGAGCTGAAGTCATCAATCTGTCAGCAACAACCCAGATCACATCCTTCTTTTTCTGAGATAAGGGCAAACCCGATTCAAAATCCATTGTTACTCTATCCCACTTCTACTCAAGAATCATAATAGTCTGTAATAAACCTGATGACACCTGATGCTCAGCTTTGACTTGCTGACAAATTAAACATTTCGAAACAAATTCTGAGATATCACGTTTCATGCCATGCCACCAATAGAGCTGTTTCAAATCGTTATACATTTTTAGCGCTTCCTGGATGTACTAATAAGGAACTACTGTGTGCTTCGTTTAGAATCTTTTGAATGTGTTCAAAATTTCTTGGTACACATATTCTATCACGAAACATCAAACAGTCATCAGATCCTATTCAAAACTAGGAATCAAAAGTCGACTCACACTGAGCTTATTTTCCTTGGAATTCATTATCAAATTTTTAAGCTTCACAGATCTGCTGTAGAAATAACGGTCTCGCTTTCAACTCAGCTATTAACAAACCATCATCAGACAAAGCTAATTGTGTGTTCAAAGCATGTAAAACAAATAAGGACTTTCGACTCAATGTATCAACAACTACATTTGCTTTCCCTGGATGATAATCAATCACTAATTTGTAGTCTTTTAGCAATTCTAACCATCTCCGCTGTCACAAATTCAAATCTTTCTATGTTATCAGATATTTCAAACTTTTGTGGTCAGTATAAATATGACATTTTTCTCCAAATAAGTAATGGCGCCAAATTTTCAATGTGAACACTATTGCGGTTAACTCGAGATCGTGCGTCAGATAATTCTTTTCGTGTAGCTTCAACTGTCTCGAGGCATAAGCTACAACTTTGCCATCCTGCATCAAAACCCAACCCAGACCATTCAACAATGTATCACTGAAAACTACAAATTCTTTACCCGACTCAGGCTGAACTAACACTGGGGCCTCCGTCAATAATGCTTTCAACTGCTCGAAACTCTGTTGACACTTTTTTGACCACTCAAATCTAACATCTTTTTGAGTCATTAGCGTCGCAATCATCGAGAAACCTTTCACAAATCGTCTATAATAGTCGGCTACTCCCAGAAAACTACGTACTTTGGTTACATTCTCGAAGGCTTCCAATCTATGGTGGTAGAAATTTTGCTCGGGTCTACTTGGATACCCGCGGCTGAAACTATATGTCCCATAAAACAACCCCTCATAGCCAAAACTCACATTTTCTAAACTTTGCAAACAACTGTTTATCTCTCAAAGTTCGTAGCACAATTCTCAAATGCTCTGCATGCTCAGATTCATCATGAGAGTAAATCAAAATGTCATCAACGAACACAACTACAAATCGATCTAAATACGGCCTGAAAATCTGATTCATCAGGTCCATGAAAACAACATGTGCATTCGTTAATCCGAAAGGCATAACAAGAAATTCATAGTGTCCGTACCTTGTTCTAAATGCAGTCTTTAGCACATCTGAGTTGTAACGCCCCAAAACTCCCGAAACATTAAATTTCTGTGCAATGAGGTTGGTATGTATGAGTAGCACTTAGAATATTAATTTTAAGGTATTATCGGGATTATTTGAAGTCTTAGAGATAGGGAAGACCATAGGGAAAAATTTATTTTTCTTGCTTTAGTGGACCCTAGTCTCAGGCGTTAGGCCTCTTAAGCAGATTAAGAGAAAATAGGACACAAATGGGCTTGTGGTCTAGTGGCAAGTGGCATCACTTGGGGAGCTATAAGGTGGTGCGTTGTCAGTTGAGGAGGTCCAAGGTTCGAGCATTAGGAGTGGTATTTTTGGAGTGTTTTATTTTGCATAGGTGGACGGTCAGAGTTGTGTTGAATATGAACTCTTGCGTTGGAGTGTTTGAGTGGTAAGGGGAACTGATAACGGAGGGAAATTCGGATAAGGCCAAGGTGTTATCAGGGAGGAAAGTTAGGAGATGAGGAGGGGGAAGAATTTGTGCCGAATGGGACTGTGGGAAAAGGAGTATTCGGCTTGTGGCTATAAAAGGAGAGGGCCGAATGCTTTGAAAGGTTCTTTGAGCTTTCATTAGTTTTTCTTTTCTCCCCTTAATCGGTTTTCCCTTAGCCAAATTCTCCCAATTGTCGAAATCTCCTATAGCCGAATTTTTTTTACCGAGTTCTCTCTTATTGCCGAATTACTATCACCCTTCCTTGCCGAAATTCCTATTGGTGCCAAATCCTTCAAATTGATTATTATCTACTATCAGTCAAGGTTAAAAGCCTAATTTAGGCCGTAGGATCAAAAAGGGATTTGGTAAGTAATCGATTAACCTCTTTTGTATGTTTTGCTAAAAGCCGAAAGGCTATCTAACTGTCCTATCGTTAACTCTGTGATAACAAGGATAAGGTTCAAAGATCGCAAGCGTGGTAGGATCATTAGCAAGGGTAAGTGTACTCAACTCGATTATGGTTTAAGTGAATGGTCGAATGTGTGTATGGTCTATAGGGGTGACTCGTATGGATTATGAGTCACTCGAATTTTGATGGTGTATGTGTGAGTGCAGATCTAGGGGATACTCCTGATTAGTAGCTAAGGAAAGGCTATTAGAACCCGATGGTACACGGTAAGGTTACGGTAAGGTTTCAGCTTTTGGTAAATGTTTTGATTTAGTGATTGGTTGAAAGTTAGTTGGTTGTAGGTTCAAGGCTAAGGATAGTATAGGACGTCACAGTATCTAGGTCTGTACAAACACTATACACACACGATATCGGCAATGTCGAAAAGCTGAAAAGCCGAAAATGGCCGGGCCCTGAGGCTAGGTTGAAGAAATTGATTGATTTGGTTATAAGAATTGAGTTAGTCATGCATGTTACATAATCTTGAATTGTTTGGCCCTAGTAGGCCATATGAATGAGATTTGGGCCTAATGGGCCATAAGGATGTGATTTGGGCATAATGGGCTATATGAACGTGAAATGGGCTTAATGGGCTTTATGGGGACGTAGACAAGTATGCTAGGGTTTAATGGACTTTAGGCCTAGTTCTGAACACCTCTTAAACCGCATCAGACTTAATCTAATAATTAAACATGTCCGTGGACAAGTCGCTGGGTTAGAGTGTGGCAACGGACATATGCATCTCTAGGATTGGATCCAGGGAGAGCTTGATACTTAAGCGATCCTAGTGGCCCACCTCCCCTTCTCTGAAATCTTACCTGGTGCATAGTGTCTTTTCACTTTAGCTGCAAGGACTTGTTAATGGGCCAAAGTTCATAACTAAAACCCAAGAGGGACCAAAATATCCTTAAATTTGTAAAATTACTAAAATACCCCTAATTTGCAAAATTACCAAAATATCCTTGATTTACAAAATTCCCAAAGTACCCCTATTTTGCAAAATTACCTAAATACCCCTACAGAGTAGATTTACGAAAATACCCTTGGGTAGTGAAATGACTAAAATACCCCTAAGTGCCGAATGTGTGGAAATGTGTATGTTGCATTCATGGAATATATGTTGCAATTGGATGGGTTTTGATGGTACGGAGGAAGATTTGAGGATCACATAGCCGCTTGACGACCGTGGATACACCGGTGGCTTTAAGCCCACTATAACAACTTTGCTGCAACATATGAGTAGTGCCGTTGCTGGTGCTACCTTTGGTGTGTAAGGATGGGTGGGTTGATATTTATATCCCCATAGGTGTGTAGGCTTGGAAGGGAAATGGTGTGCAGGGTTGGATTTGGAATAGGTGCACTGCATTCATGTGACTCTGATGTGGTATGAGGTCATTGTGGGCTAAGGCCCAAGACCACTGATTTTGATATGGCTTAGGCCCAATGTAATATTTGCATGTTGTTGTTTGCCAAGGGTCGTACACACTGAGTTTCAAAACTCACACCCTTCTTATTAAGTGTTTCAGGTGATCCTCAGTGAACGGCTCGACGTGGGCGAGGACTCGGATATGGCCACACTACAGGATACTTAGAAGTTTTATTTAATTGTTCAAAAGACATGATTTCAAATTGCTTTATTTTCGATGGATGTAATAAGGCCTTATACTTCGATTTGACTTTAGATTTTGAGTTTTGTAATTATTGTTTCAACTATTTACTTAGTTATTAAACCTGAGTAAATTTCTTATGTTTAAACTTTGTTTCTAAAATACTTAAAATAATAAAATGAGTTTTTATCATTACTTAACAAGATTCAAGGATTTTGGGCTTTTAGGCCTTAAACTTTAACTTAGAAAAATTATTTTGAATTGTGCCTTTGATGTGACATTCCCAGATTTGGCCATAACGTCTGGGCCGGGTTTGAGGTGTTACATTTAGTGGTATCAAAGCCTGGTTTCAAAGCTCAGGCTGTGAAATGGGCCTTAGATTTTGGGTTTTTAAAACAAGTAGATCAAAAAGTTTTTGCAAGATTCTTGAAGTGTGGTTCACCGAGCCCTCGACGTCGAGCCAAGTAAGTTTTTCTGTTATTACACTTGTTTAAATTACTGAACTGTATTGGATATTGGGCTACTTTAAACAATAGGTTCTTAGAGACTAAAGACCGTAGGAAACTTAAGCCCGTAGTGGATTTACGACTGCGAAATAACTTTTAAATTGTTACTTGCATAAGACATTTGCTTTAAATAGTGGAACTATGAACTAATCTCATAAAAATTCTAATCCAGAAATATGCACACAACAATGAGCGCTAGAAGAGGTGCAAGAGGCCGCGGCAGAGGCCGTGGAAGTGTTAAGGCTAGGTCATCAGCGTTGTGCCATATGCCCAACGTTGGAGTAGAGGAGGCTCCGGTCTCACCAGTAGCTGAAATGGGACCATATGAACGGGTTGCCACTATAGAAGACGCAGTATCGCAGGCCATGTTAAGGATTTTAGAAAGGGTCACTTGGCCTAATAATGGTACGAGAAATCGTGGGTCGATCGCGGAGCGACTCCGAGCTAATGGGGTAGAGATTTTCAAAGGAATAGTTGGGTGGCCCCGAATGTAGTGGAGTACTGGTTGGAAGCTACATAAAGGATAATGGACGACCTGGATTGCATGACCGAACAAAAGTTGAAGGGGGCGATATCCCTACTTAGGGAAGAAGCTTATCAGTGGTGGTTGACTGTAAGGGAAGGCAACCAACCGGAGTAGATCACCTGGGAGTTATTCAAGTCAACTTTCTAGGGGAAGTATATTGGAGCGGGATATGTGGATGCCTGAAGGAAGGATTTTTTGAGTGTGACTCAGGGAGATAAGTCGGTAACAGAGTACGAGGCTGAGTTTCTGCGTCTTAGTCGGTATGCCAAAAGAATAGTCACAACAGAATATGAGAAATGCGTTCGGTTTGAGGATGGGTTAAGAGACAACCTTAGGGTACTTATAGCTCTATAGAGGGAGCGGGATTTTGTGGTTTTGGTGGAGAAAGTAAAGATAGCGGAAGAAGTAAAGCGCATGGAGCGCCTCAACTGAGAGAAAGAGAAAGGCAAGAACAAGTGGAATGCGGAACCTATGGGAGTTGGATAGAGGCCCATGAGGAGGGCCAGAGTGAATAGGTCAGTTAGAGCTGGGGCCCTTATTGCTACTGCTAATAACGAAATACCACTTTGTGCGGGGTGTGCAAAAAGGCATCCGGGTGAATGTTGAAGGAGGATGGGAGCGTGTTTGAGTTGTGGATCTATAAAGCATAGGATTAGGAAGTGCCCGAGAAGGTCAGATCAGGTGCGAGCTGAGGGCAGAGGTGATTTCTAGCCGCAGAGGGGTGGTCAACAACCACCAAGGGGCAGTGGTCAAGCCAGATGTGGCAATGGCGCAGGACGAAGACGTGGAGCACCGGGCAGAGGTGCAGGTCAGGCAGGGGCGAGACAACCAGCGTTGGTTTATGCTACTCATCGCAAAGTGGAAGGTGATGCACCAGATGTGATAACGGGTACGTTCCTTATTTGTGAGATACCTTATATTGCTCTAATTGATGTGGGGTCGACACATTCGTACATTGCATGCTATAGGATTGAAACTGTAGGGGTTGAGTTTGAAACCATTGAGAATGAAATGAATGTGTTGAGTCTTTTAGGGAAGTCGGTGAAAGTTAGTAAGTTGTTTAGGAATATACCATTGGTAGTTCAAGGAGTTACTTTCTTAGCGAACTTGATGGAACTACCATTTGGTGAGTTCGACCTCATCTTAGGCATGGATTGGTTGACGAGGCACCAAGCAACTCTAAATTGTGCTGCGAAGAGGATGGTGTTAAGAACTATGGAAGGTGATGAAGTGGTAGTGGTCGGGGAACGACTGGATTACTTGTCGAACGTGATTTTAGCTTTAAGGGCAGAAAAGTTGGTAAGGAAGGGCTGTGAAGCTTACTTAGCTTATATCAGTGATTTGGAATCGAAGAGTTTTACTGTCAAGGATTTGAAAATAGTAAAAGAATTCCCTGATCTTTTTCTGGAGGAATTGCCGGGGTTACCTCCCAATAGAGAGGTGGAGTTTGGAATAGATTTGTTACCTGGTACGGCTCTAGTGTCCATCGCACCTTAAAGGATGGCATCGAAGGAGCTGGTAGAGTTGAAGGCCCAGATTCAGAAGTTATTGGATCGCGGATTTATTAGACCAAGTGCATCTCCATGGGGAGAACTAATATTATTCGTGAAGAAGAAGGATGGGTCCATGAGGATGTGCATCAACTATAGGCAGATTAATAAGTTAACCATTAAGAATAAGTACCCTCTGCCTAGGATAGATGACCTTTTTGATCAACTTAGAGGAGCTTCAGTTTTTTTGAAGATTGACTTGCGTTCGGGGTACCATCAACTGAGGGTTAAGGAAGCAAATGTGTATAAGACATCTTTTAGAAATCGTTATGGACATTACGAGTTTTTGGTAATGCTGTTTGGGCTAACGAACACACCTGCTGCTTTTATGGATCTTATGAATCGGGTTTTTCAACTGTATCTAGACCAGTTCGTAGTAGTTTTCACGGATGACATCTTAGTATACTCGAGAACAGAGGATGATGATGATGCACACTTAAGGATTGTGTTGCAAACCCTAAGGGAGAAACAACTTTATGCTAAGTTTAGCAAGTGAGAATTCTGGCTAAGGGAAGTCACTTTCTTAGGGCATGTGGTTTTCGTTGAGGGAATTAGAGTTGACCCTCAGAAAGTGGAAGCGGTGTTGGAGTGGAAATGACCTAAGACGGTGTCGAAAATTCGGAGTTTTCTAGGCCTGGAAGGGTACTATAGGCGGTTTGTTGAAGGGTTTTCCCTAATTATTGCACCCTTGACCAAGTTATTACGGAAGGGGGTGTCGTTTGTGTGGACGGATAAACAGCAAGAAAGCTTCGAGAAGCTTAAAAAGGTTTTAATGGAGGCCCCTACTCTGATTCAGTTGGAGCACGGGAAGGAGTTTACGGTTTATAGCGATGCATCACACGTGGGCTTGGGCTGTGTGTTGATGCAGGAAGGGAAGGTGGTTGCATATGCGTCACGCAAACTTAAGACTCACGAAAGAAATTACCCAACCCACGATTTGGAATTGGCGGCAGTGGTGTTCGCACTTAAGATTTGGAGGTACTATTTGTATGGAGAGAAGTGCACCATCTATACGGATCACAAGAGTCTGAAGTACCTTTTAACTCAGAAGGAGTTGAATTTGAGACAGCGCAGATTGATTGAGCTATTAAAGGGTTATGATTGCATGATCGAATATCACCCGGGCAAAGCAAATGTGGTGGCTGATGCACTAAGCTGTAGGGCTATGTTGGATTTGAGGGCGATGTTTGCTCGGTTAAGTTTGTATGACGACAGGAGTTTGTTAGCTGAGTTGCAAGTGAAGCCACTGTGGGTTGAGCAGACTAAAGTTAAGCAGTCATTGGATGGAACTTTGGGTTCTCAATTCAAGCAAATTGAGAATGGGGAAACGATGAATTTTGGGTTAAATGGTGACGGGTTGTTGTGTTTTCGTGGTAGAATTTGTGTGCCAAGGGACAAAGAGCTAAGGAAGTCTATACTATGAGAAGCGCATAGTAGTTCTTATGCTAAGCACCCCTGAGGTAATAAGATGTATCGGGACTTGCGAGAGCTTTATTGGTGGCCGGGATTGAAACGCGAGGTTACGGAGTTTGTGGGCAAATGTTTGGCATGTCAGCAGGTGAAAACGGAGCATCAACTACCCTCAGAGTTACTCCAGCCGATTAAGATTCCACTATGGAAGTGGGAGCGGGTTACTATGGATTTTGTTAGTGGGCTACCCTTGACACTTGCTAAGAAGGACTCTGTGTGGGTTATTGTGGATCGGTTAACTAAGTCTACCCATTTTATACCGGTCCACACTGACTACTCATTACAGAAGTTGGCAAGGTTGTATGTGGCGGAGATTGTGAGGTTGCATGGGGTTCCAGTCTCTAATATATCAGATAGAGATCCTCGTTTTATGTCTCGTTTTTGGAAGAAGCTGCATGAAGCACTGGGTACGAGGTTAGATTTTAGTACAGTATTTCACCCTCAGATTGATGGTCAATCAGAGAGGGTAATTCAAGTTTTGGAGGATATGCTGAGAGGGTGTGTAATTGAGTTCCGAGGTAGCTAGGAGGATTACTTACCGTTAGCTAAATTTGCGTATAACAATAGTTATCAGGCTAGTATTGGAATGGCACCATATGAAGCACTGTATGGGCGCAGATGTCGTACTCCGGCTTGTTGGACCGAGTTGGGTGAGCGGCGAGTATTGGGTCCGGAGTTGGTAGCGGACACTGAAGATAATGTAAAGTTGATTCGGGATCGGTTAAAGGAGGCGGCGGATAGGCAGAAGTCGTATGCTGACCTCAAACGAAGAGAGATTGAGTATACAGTGGGGGACTTGGTATTTCTCAAGGTTTCCCCTTGGAAGAAGGTTTTAAGGTTTGGAAGGAAGGGCAAGTTAAGCCCTAGGTTCATTGGGCCATACCGGGTGTTGAAGTGAATTGGGCCAGTTGCCTATCAGCTGGAATTCCCTTCTGAACTGAGCCAAATACACGATGTGTTCCATGTATCAATGCTAAGGCATTATCGCTCAGACCCTTCTCACATCGTGTCAGTCGAGGAGATCGAGGTTAAACCAGACCTAACTTTTGAAGAGGAGCCAGTTCAAATAATTGATCAGGATGTTAAGGAGCTAAGAAGAAAGTCTGTCCCTTTGGTCAAAGTGTTATGGCGTAACCATACAGTCGAGGAGGCTACTTGGGAACCTGAAGAGGCAATGCGACGACAATACCCTCACTTGTTTCAAACAGGTAAATTTTGAGGCCGAAATTTTTTTAAGAGGGGTAGAGTTGTAACGCCCCAAAAATCCCAAAACTTTAAATTTCTGTGCACTGAGGTTGGTATGTATGAGTAGCACTTAGAATATTAATTTTAAGGTATTATCGGGATTATTTGAAGTCTTAGAGATAAGGAAGACCATAGGGAAAAATTTATTTTTTCTTGCTTTAATGGACCCTAGTCTTAGGCATTAGGCCTCTTAAGTAGATTAAGAGAAAATAGGACACAAATGGGCTTATGGTCCAGTGGCAAGTGGTGTCACTTGGGGAGCTATAAGGTGGCGTGTTGTCAGCTGAGGAGGTCCAAGGTTTGAGCATTAGGAGTGGTATTTTTGGAGTGTTTTATTTTGCATAGGTGGACGGTCAGAGTTGTGTTGAATATGAACTCTTGTGTTGGAGTGTTTGAGTGGTAAGGGGAATTGATAATAGAGGGAAATTCGGATAAGGCTAAGGTGTTATCAGGTAGGAAAGTTAGGTGATGAGGAGGGGGAAGAATTTGTGCTGAATGGGACTGTGGGGAAAGGAGTTTTCGGCTTGTGGCTATAAAAGTAAAGGGTCGAATGCTTTGGAAGGTTCTTTGAGCTTTCATTAGTTTTTCTTTTCTCCCCTTAATCAGTTTTCCCTTAGCTAAATTCTCCCAATTGCTGAAATCTCCTATAGTCAAATTCTTTTTGCCGAATTCTCTCTTATTGCCGAATCACTATCATCATTCCTTACTGAAATTCCTATTGGTGCCAAACCCTTGTTGTTTTCCTCCATCACAAATCGATTATTATCTACTATCAGTCAAGGTTAAAAGCTGAATTTAGGCCGCAGGATCAAAAGGGGATTTGGTAAGTAATCGATTAACCTCTTTTGTACGTTTTGCTAAAAGCAAAAAGGCTATCTAACTATCCTGTCGTTAACTCTGTGATAACAAGGAGAAGGTTCAAAGATCGCAAGCGTGGTAGGATCGTTAGCAAGGGTAAGTGTACTCAACTCGATTGCGGTTTAAGTGAATGGCCGAATGTGTGTATGATCTATAGGGGTGATTCGTGTGGATTATGAGTCACTTGGATTTTAATGGTGTATGTGTGAGTGCAGATCTAGGTGATACTTCTAATTAGTAGCTAAGGAAGGGCTATTAGAACCCGGTGGCACACGGTAAGGTTAAGGTAAGGTTTCGGCTTTTGGTAAATGTTTTGATTTAGTGATTGATTGAAGGTTGGTTGGTTGTAGGTTCAAGGCTAAGGATAGTATAGCACGTCCCAGTAACCAGGTGTGTACAAACACTATACATACACGATATCGGCAATGCCGAAAATGGCTAAATGGGCCCGGTGGGCCCTGAGGATAGGTTAAAGAAATTGATTGATTCAGTTATATAAATTGAGTTAGTCATGCATGTTACATGATCTGGAATTGTTTTGGGTCTAATAGGGCATATGAATGAGATTTGGGCCTAATGGGCCATAAGGATGTGATTTGGGCATAATGGGCTATATGAACGTGAAATGGGCTTGATGGGCTGTAACGAACCGAATTTGGGCCTAGTAGAATTGGGCCCATTGGGCCTTGGGCATAGGAGCGTTTAAAATTTTTGAGAACATGAGAACGGGAATAATGCAAGTTGGACCTATTAGGTGTGTGATTTTTGAAGGTTAAAGGGCTTTTATGAAGTCCCGGGATCAAACTTGGGCTTAGGAAAAATTTTTGTTTTAGGTGAAAAAAACCCTGGGAGTTAGTAGGTAGGCTTTAAGAATAAAATATGGAGAAAAATGACACAAGTGAAGTGTGTGGTGTAGTGGCAAAGTGACGCCACATAAGAGACAAGGGGGGTGATGCCACAAGGAAGGAAGGAGGTCCAAGGTTCAAGTCTTGGCACTTGCATTTCTTTTTGTTTTATTTTTTTAAGTGAATTTAGACTTTGGCCCATAGGGTTATATTTAGTTGCGCATGATTTTAGACACAAGAGGAGCTTGTGGCTTGGTGGCAAGTGCCGTGTTGAGCTATTGAAGGGAGCAAGGGTTCAAATCTCATGACAAGCAAGGGAGTATTTATTTTACGGATTGGATGGCCAGAGTTTGAGTTGGATTTAAACTCTGCTAACGGAAGGATCCCACATCGGAAAGATACAACGAGGAAAGGTGAGAAGCTGGCTATAAACGGAGTTGTCTATAAGGAGAGGAAGCATACCTCGATGGGTGTTTGGGCATAGGAGCATTTGGGGCGCGGATTAGCTTCAGACTCTATCAGGTGTGTATTCTCTCTACTCTAGCTGTAGAGCAGCAAATGCCGAAGTGCCGGTCACCCGGTGATGGTAGCCACACGAGCATGCGAGCGCACGTGTGGGGGCTTCGACGCGATAGTTGAGGCTATCAGTAGTGTTTTTGTGGGTTGAGACTGTTTGGGCCACGATGGGCCAAGTGGGCCTAATGGGCCCATGGGCCCATATGAGTAAGTTGTATGATTGTGTAGTATATATTGGACTAGACTAGGTGAATCTCATATACGTGGCTAGATTTGAGCTAAATGGGCCACACGAGCATGTGGGCCCGAATGGGTCGAAATCGGGTTTTAGGCCCAACAGTTTGGTAACGACCGAAAATGGTAGCTGAGTCACTCGAGGCGACAGTGGGCCTTCAGAATGGCCGATAAATGCAAAATTACTGAAATACCCTTGGTGGGTAAAATTACCGAAATACCCCTGGAGGGTAAATTACTGAAACGCCCCTGTGGGGAAAATAACTGTTATGCCCTTAGGGGTAGTTATGCTTTGTTGTGTATACTTGATTAAATTGCCATGATGATACATTATTGCATTCACGAGATGATGATGCCATGACATGATGCATGGGGTTGGGTTATTTATATATTGGAGGAAGTGTACTGTTACTAACAGCTCTGCTGCAACACTGATACTGGTGGCTTTGCCACAAATATTGTTACTGGCAGCTCTGCTGCAATACTGATACTAGTGGTTATGCCACAATATACTGATACTGGCAGCTTTGCTGTGACTATACCGGCAACTTGACTGCATTTTTGGAGTGTAGCGGATGGGTGGGTCGATTTAGAAATCCCCACAAGTGTGTAGGGCTGGTACGGGTGGAGTGTAGTGGATGGACTATTAGGTTTAGGGAGGGTTGCATGTCTTGTTGCATTACCATGATTTTGGGACTGCGAGCCCAGATTGATACTGTATAGGGCTAAGGCCCAGATTGTTACTGATTAGGGCTTCGGCCCAAATGTGTTTTCGTATGGGCTCGGGCCCAGTTAACCACTGATTAGGGGATTACACACTGAGTTCTCGTAACTCACCCCGTTGTTTCAACCTTGCAGGTGATCCCCAGCGTTAGTGGATTTGGAGCTGTGGAGGACCCTGAGGTGGCCATACATTGCAAATTTTAGTAACCTTCCATTTCGCTTTAATTTTAAGATTTTATTTAATTTGGGATTATTGTTGTAATAAGGCCATTGGTTTTAACTGTTCTTTAAACTTACATTTCCGTTATTGTTTATTTTTAAATGTTTAAAACAGATGTTTTCCTTAAAACATTGATAACCATTTTTCCAAAATATCGCGTTCTCACAAATGTTCAAATTCGATTTTTCATAACAAAGATAATTTTCAAAATTAATTACAACTTTTCTAAATGGATAGTGGGTAAAACGGGTCTTTATAAACAAACATCTGAACTCGAAGTTTTCAAAAGGATACAAAGTTTTATCAAACGCGCGGTCTTTCAACAACACTTTCATGTGACATGCCAGATCAGGTCATAACGTCTAGGCCGGGTTTGGGGTGTTACATGGGCTTTATGGGGGCGTAGACAAGTATGCTAGGGTTTAATGGACTTTAGGCCTAGTTCAAAAGAACTCTTAAACCGCATCAGACTTAATCTAATAATGAAACATGTCCGTGGACTAGTCGCTGGGTTAGATTGTGGCAACGGACATATGCATCTCTAGGATTGGATCTAGGGAGAGCTTGGTACTTCAGCAGTCCTAGTGGCCCACCTCCTCTTCTCTGGAATCCTACCTGGTGCATAGTGTCTGTTCACTTTAGCCGCAAGGACTTGTTAATAGGGCAAAGTTTATAACTAAAACCCGAGAGGGACTAAAATACCCCTGATTTGGAAATTACCAAAATATCCTTAGTTTTGTAAAATTACTAAAATACCCCTAATTTGCAGAATTACCAAAATATCCCTGATTTATAAAATTCCCAAAGTACCCCTGTTTTGCAAAATTACCTAAATACCCCTGTAGAGTAGATTTACGGAAATACCCTTGGGTAGTGAAATGACTAAAATACCCCTAAGTGCCGAATGTGTGGAAATGTGTATGTTGCATTCATGGAATATATGTTGCACTTGGGTGGGTTTTGATGGTACGGAAGAAGATTTGAGGATCGCATAGTCGCTTGACGACCGTGGATCCACTGGTGGCTTTAAGCCCACTATAGCAACTTTGCTGCAACGTTTGATTAGTGCCTCTGCTGGTGCTACCTTTCGTGTGTAGGGATGGGTGGGTTGATATTTATATCCCCATAGGTGTGTAGGTTTGGAAGGGAAGTGATGTGTAGGATTGGATTTGGAATGGGTGCATTGCATTCATGGGACTTTGATGTGGTATGAGGTCATTGTGGGCTAAGGCCCAAGACCACTGATTTTGATAGGGCTTAGGCCCAATGTAATGTTTGCATATTGATTTGATTGCCAAGGGTCGTACACACTGAGTTTCGAAACTCACACCCTTTTTATTAAGTGTTTCAGGTGATCCTCAGTAAACGGTTCGACGTGGGAGAGGACTCGGATATGGCCACACTACAGGATACTTAGAAGTTTTATTTAATTGTTCAAAAGACATGATTTTAAATTGCTTTATTTTCGATGGATGTAATAAGGCCTTATACTCCGATTTGACTTTAGATTTTGAGTTTTGTTATTATTGTTTCAACTGTTTACTTAGTTATTAAACCTGAGTAAATTTCTTATGTTTAAACTTGGTTTCTGAAATACTTAAAATAATAAAATGGGCTTTTATCATTACTTAACAAGATTCAAGGATTTTGGGCTTTTAGGCCTTAAACTTTAACTTAGCAAAATTGTTTTGAATTGTGCCTTTGATGTGACATTCCCGGATTCGGCCATAACGTCTGGGCCGGGTTTGGGGTGTTGCATGAGTCTTTAATCCCAACTGGTAATAACATGATCTCAAATCGATTTTCGAAAATACTGTTGCCCCTTTTAATTGATCAAACCAATCATCAATCCGTGGCAGAGGGTATTTATTCTTTATAGTCACTTTATTCAGCTGTCTGTAGTCAATACACATTCTCATCATGCCATCTTTCTTTTTCAGAAACAATATCGATGCACCCCAGGAAGAGAAACTAGGTCTAGCAAAACCTTTATCTGTCAAATCTTACAACTAAGCTTTCAATTCTTTTAACTCTGTCGGGGCCATTCTGTACGAAGTTATAGATATCGACGTTGTTCCCAGTACTAATTCAATACCAAACTCAACCTCTCTAATAGGTGGTAAACCCGATAACTATTCTGGAAACACATCTGGATACTCATATATAACTGGTACTATTTCAATTTTTCTTTCTGTCACTTTCGTATCAAGTATATATGCCAGATAAGCTTCACACCCCTTTCTCACAAATCTCTGAGCTGACATAGACGAGATTACAACTGGCAAACTGTTCAGATCATCAGATTCAATTCTAATAGTCTTATTATTTTGATTTTTCAGTTCAATTGTCTTTCGTCTACAATTCATTATAGCACTATGCATCGTTAGCCAATTTATACCCAAAATCACATCAAATTCGTTGAATGGCAACAACATTAGATTAGCCAGAAAACATAAATCCTGATGCATTAACGGACAATTCTAATCATAAATTTGCCTAAGGGGTTTGATACTCTAATCATAAATTCAGTAAACTCTACAGGAAAAATCTTACTGGATACTAAATTCATGCATATATAAGAGTGAGTTGATCCTGGATCTATTAATGCAATCACATTAGTATCATAGAGAGTGACAGTACTAGTGATAAAGTCTGGCGATGATGCTTCCTCTCGTGCACGGATATCATAAGCTTGGGCTGGTGCTTTGGCCTCAGATCTTGTAGTAGAGTCTCTCGTCACCCCTCGACTACCACTTACATTCCCATCATTTCTTGGTGGTCTTCCTCTAATAAACGTATTACTCTGCCTCACATTTGAAGACTTATCTTTCTCATCTAGATCAGGACAATCCCGGATGAAATGCTCATGCGAGCCGCATTTAAAACAAGCTTCATCATTCAATCTACACTCTCCAAAATGTTATTTTCCACATCGTCCACATTCAGGTTTATTTGATATAACATTACCTACACTAGCCACTGACACATCTGGATTTTTGAACTCGTAATTTGCTTCCTACGATCTCTACTAGAATATTCCACTGGCGTGTTTGATCGACTAAACAAATCTTGAGATTTCTTTGATGAAGAGTGATACGGCTTACTCATTGATCTTTTTCTCAAATCTCTAGCTTCTGATTATGCTTTTCTCTTTTCTTTGCTAAGATCCTCGGCTTTACAAGCCTTTTCAACTAGAACAACAAATTCTTTCAATTCAAGAATCCCAACTAATGGTTTTATATCCTCATCCAATCCATCAACGAATCGTTTACACATAATCTCCTTAGTAAACACATACTCTCGAGCATACTTGCTTAAACATACGAATTCTCTTTCATACTCAGTGAAAGTCATCCAGCCTTGTTTCAACTCTAGAAACTCTTTATGCTTCTGATCGAGAAATCTTTGACTAATGTACTTCTTTCGGAATTCAGATTGGAAAAACTCCCAAGTAACCCGTTCTTTAGGAACCACATATATCAACGTTTTCCACCAATGGTACGCATTATGTCTCAGCAAGGATACAACACATTTGATACATTCATCAGGAGTACAAGATAATTCATTGAATATTCAGATTGTATTTTCGAGCCAGAACTCAACTCTCTCCACATCATCATCAATAATAGCCTAAAACACTTCAACCCCATGTTTCTGAATCTTATCTATTGGCAGCTTTTTCAACTGTATCAAATCTATAACTTGAGGAATAATATGGATTTGTTGAGTAACAGGTGGGGGTGGAGGTTGTTGAGCAGCCGGATTCATTCGAACGAACTCCGTCAACCACTCACTCATTATCTGGAAAAAGGCTTGTTTAGCCTCTCCCTCGTGGCTACTCGTTATAGGTCTAGAGTCGGATGGCACTGCCCCTTGAGTAGGAGCGGGTGCATTACTCTCTACATCATTAGCTACAGCTTGTTCGGGATCCATTACTATACGAAAACACAATTTAAGCTATCAAGAATCATTACACTATCGTAGAGTATATATGGCATGTATAGCTAGAGTCCCACACATGCTACGTTAGTCCTAGAATCGACTAAACCGTATCTCTAATAGCAATACATGTAATACCCCTCACCTATATTCACGGTCAGAATAGGGTTATGAGGTATTAACGATCAATACATACCATTTAACATACATAACTCATACATTTATGCATCCATTCTAATACACCATTCAATCATAATCACATTATCCCTTATAAGGGCCTACAAAGCCTTAAACATGCTTTAGAAGTGGGTCGAGACTAAAGCAATAGCATACGAAAATTTTGGAAAACTTATAAACTTTTCTAACATACAAAGGTCATATGTCGTGTGAAAACAGGGCATACATTCTGACTTGGGTCACACGGTTGACCACACGCCCGTGTGTCTAGCCTGTGTGCCATTTGAAATGGCCACACACGCCCATGTGCCAGGCCGTATGCTAGGCCATTCCAATCCTGTAGGGTATACTAACTTATGCAACACAGCCAAGTCACACGCCCGTGTGCTAGGCCGTGTGCCATTTAGAGGGGTATACTGACTTGTGCCACACGGCCAATCACACGCCCGTATGTGAGGCCGTGTGGAGCATACTGACTTCAATTCAATTTCAACAGCAAGAGACACACGACCGTGTAACATGACTATGTGTCGCACACGGCTGAGACACATGCCCGTGTCTCTGCCCGTGTGGACAAAAAACCATTCGCAAGGCTAATTTGCCACCTTTTTCATGCACACCTAACAACCAAAATGGTACCATTTCAACATACAATAGGCAGCCAAAATCATCATTCAAATGCATATTTATACCATATCCAATTCAACCAAATTCAATACTCAAGCCAATGCCAAATACCTATTCAAAATTTATATCATCAAGCATTCATTCACAAGCACATGACTTCTCAAATTATCAACTTCAATCACACCATATAGATCATTTACCAAACTCAAAATATAACCATTTGAACATGTATAATACCTTAGCCACATTTATACCAAAGCATGCCAAAATAAGCCATTATTCATGGCTATATGTACAAAGCAAACATATTCATTTATAAGCCAATTCTCATGGCTATATTCACAACCAAAGTACTACAACTAGTCTATACATGCATATACCATATATATATAGCTTCAGAAGTACTAAAATAGATGATGGATAGTGCGATGAAGTCTCTGACGATTCCCGTATCCAAGCTAGTTTCGATTATCTATAAGATAGGAAAAGAACACACAAAGTAAGCTTTAAAAGCTTAGTAAGCCATATACAAATAAAATTACCTCATGAAACAACATCATTTCCATCAAATATACAAATTATGAATAAGCACATATAAATTCACAAACCTTTCCCAATGTATACATATCCAAGAACACTTGTACATCCATTAAATACTTCTCTTTTTAATACTTGTATGAATCTCATACGTACCTGTATCACTTATTTTAATTACACATTCTTTCTCATCTTGACTTTGCCCATTGAACCTTTCGGAATCATTTAGGATACTCGAAAATCACATATAGCTCGTACAATGCCATATCCTAGATATGGTCTTACATATTATCACATATTGATGCCAATAACCCAGCTATGGTCTTACACAAAATCACATAACGATGCCAATGTCCCAGACATGGTCTTACGTGTAATCACATCTCAGTAATTCTAATGTCATGACATTTAAATCCTATACTATTCCTAAGGTTCGTACGGGACTTCTGGATGTTGTAACTCTGTCGATTCTTGATCGTATTTGAATATTCAACATTCAATGCAGTTCAATGGCAAATAAACTTATATAATTCAATTTGAAGACATTTATTTACATATGAACTTACCTTGTATTCAGAATAGATGGACTGGATCGACTACTCGATAACCTTTGATTTTCCCTAATCTAAATCTGATTTCATTCTTTCTTGATCTATTTAATTCAAAATTAACTCATTTATTCATTAATTCATTTAATTCAGTCCACAAGCACATAATTAGGCATTTTTACACTTTAGCCCTTAAAGTTCCACATTTTTGCAATTTAATTCTTATCATATAAAAACACAAATTACACAATTTCTTTCTAAATTCATGAGTGTCAAATTTTTATAGGGTCCTTAGAAGCCCTAAATTTTCATTTATTTTACATTTCAAATCCTCAACTTACACTTTTCATAATTAAATCCCTAAAATGCATTTTTACTTAAAATCACTTTACAAAACATTTAAATCTATCCACAAATAGTCATTTTCCATTATCAAACATTCAAAAGCTCAAATATTCATCAATTGCACTTTACAAATTCATGAACAAATTCAAAAATTAAGGCACGGTTAGCTAGAATACGAAGCAACGATTAGAAAAACATAGAAATCATCAAAAATCGAGCTCAAACCGTACTTAATCAAGCTTAATGTGTTCCAAACCTTAAAACACCAAAAATGGCTTTCTTCTTCCTTAATATTCGACCAAAATGAGAATAAGATGGACAAAATTCATTTTTTATTAACCTTTATTAACTATTTTACTATTTTAACCTTAATGAAAAACCATTTCAAACATTCATCAAACATCCATATATGTCCATTAACCTTTAAAATGGTCTAATTAACATTTAAGGCCATCATATTTAAAAACCAAAGCTATTTGACACTAGCAAGTAGAACACAAATTTTGCATTTTACGCGATTGAGTCCTTTTTCTCAAATTGAGCAACCAGTCGATAAAATTAGCTCACAAAATTTTCACACATACATGCTATCATGTTGTACACACCAAAAATAATATTAAAATAATTTTTTGACATCAGATTTGTGGTTCCGAAACTAGTATTCTAATTTGACTATAACTGGGCTGTTTTAGACGAATCTTGTATTTAACAAGGAGAAATGTCATTTTATGGTTAAGGAGGGAATTGTCTTAGGACATAAAATTTCCAAAACCAGGATTGAAGTGGATAAAGCAAAGGTGGACGTAATTGAAAGATTACCACCTCCCGTTAGTGTGAAAGGAGTTAGAAGTTTCTTAGGCCATGCTAGTTGTTATCGTAGATTTATCAAAGATTTTTTTGGATATTTCTAAACCATTAAGTATGCTTTTTGAAAAGATATTGTTTTTTATTTTAACAAAGCATGTTTAGAAGCTTTCAATGAATTGAAAAATCGAATAATCTCAGCCCCAATAATTGTTACACCTTTTTGGATCTCACCTTTTGAGTTGATGTGTGATGCAAAAGATTTTGCTGTTGGAAATGTGATGGGTCAAAGAAGAAACAAAGTGTTTCATCCTATCTACTATGCAAGCAAATCCTTAACAGGAGCCCTTCCAATTATACAGTAACTGAAAAAAACTTTTTCCTATAGTTTTTGCTTTTGACAAGTTCCGTTCATATCTTATAAGTACCAAAGTTACAGTGTTTACTGATCATGCGACTATTAAGTATTTACTCACGAAGAAAGATGCTAAGCTGAGGCTGATTTGATGGATACTCTTACTCTAAGAATTTAACCTTAAGGTCCAAGATAGAAAGGGTGTTGTAAATCAAGTAGTTGATCATCTGTCAAGGTTGGAATAAAATGAGATAACTTCTTCACTTGTTCCAAGTAATGAGAATTTTCCTGATGAGCATATCTTCAAGGTAAGTTGAATTCATGAAACACCTTGGTTTGTTGATTTTTTTAATTATTAAGCATGTGGAATAATTCCTCGAATAATGACATACCAACAAAGGAAAAAAAATACTTCATGGTAGTCGATATTATTTATAGGAGGATCCATTTTTTTTAAACAATGCGCAGAGAACATAATTAGAAAGTGTGTAGATGGAAGTGAAATTGACGAGATTTTTTCCACAGCCATTCGTCTTCAAGTTGGGGACACTTTGGTGGTTCTCGCATTGCAGCGAAGATTTTGCAAGCTAGATTCTTTTAGCCTACAATGTTTAAGGAGGCATATGCATATGTGAAAAACTGTGATAGATGCCAAAGAACCGAAAACATATCAAGGAGGAATGAGATGCCTTTGACAAGTATTTTAGAGGTTGAACTATTTGTTAGAGTATGCCCAAAGACCAATCATGAGATGATTGTAATAACATACTTGTTTTACCTCCTTTATTAATATAAGGCATTGCCATTATTATTTTAGTTTCTTTTTTGTGTATATAAATAAATTGTTTTATAATAATGTCCTGAGAATAATATGGTTATTCTTAAAAGGTCCTTAATCGAGTTTTATTGTGTGCTTGGATTGTAACAGCTTGTTTTTAGTCAAATAAAAAAGTGGTTTTGAGACCACAAATCTGAGGTCGAAATAATTATTTTATTATTCTTTTAATGCCTACAGCATGATAATATGATTGTGTGAAAATTTCGTTAAGAAATTTTATCGTTTGAGTGCTTAATTTAATAGAAAGGACTAAATCGTGTAAAGTGTAAAACTTGTGTTCTATTAGCTAAAGGTGTCTAATAGCTATGGAATATTAAAGTGAAGGTCCTTATGTAGTAATTAGCCCATTAATGAGTTAGTGGAAGGTGTTGGCTTGGCAATTGGGTAATTTGTAAATGTTTTAAAGGTTAATTAAGTAATTAGGTTATTAAAGATAAAATAAATAAATAAAACAAATTTATCATCATCTTCAACTATCATCTTCCACTGATTTTCATAAAGGAGAGAAGCAATTTTTATACTTGATATTCGACCAAGCTTCCATTGCTCATATTGGTATGATTTTTATCTTGTTTTTAATTATTTCTATGTTTTTAAGATTATTGCAGCTTAATCTAGCTAGCCTAGGGGCTAATTTACAAAACTGTTAAAGGTTTAGGGTTTCGCCATTTGATGAATCTATGTGTATTTTGATATTTGATGATAGAAAATGTATGCTTGTTGTTAGATAAACAACATTTGTAAAGTGATTTTTGCTAAAATTATCATTTAAGGACTAATTGTGAAATGTTGAAATTTTGTGGTTAAATTGTGAAATAAATGAAAAATATGGGTTGCTATGGTAAGAGAAATTCGACTAACATGGGTAGGGACTTAATTGCATGAATTTTTATTTTGAGATAAGGACTAAATTATAATGAAATTGAAATATTAGGGGCAAAAGTGTAAAGTTTCTATAACACGCATTTTTGGGCTAACTAAAATAGATTGATGATTATGAATTAAATCTAATATTATATAGATCAAGAAAAGCGAAATTCAGATTTAGATCGAGGGAAAAACAAAGTGTTGGATTAATTTATCAAATTCATCATTTTTGCATTCGAGGTAAGTTCGTATGTAATAAGCATTATTATAATTATATTTTAAATGCTTTAATATTGAATAAATTGTGAATACGACCTTGCGGATATATTCGACAATGATTCGAAAAATGTGAAATCCTTGTTGAACCTTAGGAATAGATTAGGATAGGAATGACATGTCATTAGGGGTTATGTGATTTGGGTGCTGGTTCGTACGTCCTACTGGTGGCTGAGTTATCTGGCATGTGTTGTGGATTCTCGTCAGCTTGTGTGAGCAGCATTGTGTAGCTTCGTCATGACCGTTAGCTTGTATGAGCAGATCCGTTGTTAGCTCGAGAGTGATTATTATATGTGATATGCGATTGAGATAGCTTCGGCTATGTATTGGCACGTAGGGCGCGAGATTTCTAAGTATCCGATAGTATTCCGAATGGTTCAACGGGTATATTAGAGATACGGATGAGTATGAGATTGATATGAGATGGTACAGGTATGTACATAAACCGTACTAGCATTGAATCGAAGAAAATGTGAATTCATATCTAACCTTGTGAATGAATATGTGATAGGTTTGTGCATCATCATGAATTACATCATGTTATGTTTAATTGCTTAAATTGTGTATGTATGGTAAGATGAGTTAATTATTATACGAACTTACTAAGCTTTATAGCTTACTCTATTTATTTTTCCATGTTTTATAGTGATATCGAAGTTAGCTCGAATTTGGGAATCGTCGGAGACCTCATCACACTATCAAGCTATCACTTTGGTACTTTTGAATCTATGTTTTTGGTTATATGGCATGTACAGGAATTATGTTCATTTTGGTTTATGTTATAAATGGATTTAGCCATTTGAGTTGGCTTGTAAATGTTAAGTGTTTGGTTTTGTGTATAGCCATGAGAGTTGGCTTAATTTGGTATATTTTGGTTGATCTGGTTGAGTATATATATGTAAATGGCATTTGTTATGCATTTGGTAATTGATATATAAATGCTTGTGGTGAATGGTTGTTTGTGAATTGGTAATTCGAGTATCATATAATTGATAATTGAGAATTGGTATTGCTTGTGATTTAGGTAAAGTGATGTATAAATGAAAATGAACATTTAAGTGATTTGAAAATGTGAAATTGGTATAAATGGAATAGCATATTATGGTACATGTGTGCCTTGTTGTTGTTGGTATTGAAATGGTATGAATTATGCTTGGTTGAGGTCGGTTGAATGCCTATTTATGCCATGATGTGTGCCAATTGGTTTGGTGTAGTTGTATGCTATTTGGGTGAGCAAAATGGCTTGGTAAATAGCCTATTTTTGTCCACATGGGCAGAGACACGAGCGTGTCTCTCAACCGTGTCTGACACACGGTCAGGTGACACGACTGTGTGTCCCTTGGTGTTTAATTAGAAATCTAGTCAGTATGCTCTACATGGCCCAGTAGACGGGCGTGTGACTTTGCCGTGTGGCATAAGTCAGTATAACCTACAGGTTTGGCACGACTTAGCACACGGCCTGGCACACGGGCATGTGAGGCTATTTTGAAGGGCACACGAGCGTGTGAGGCTCTTTTGAAGGGTACACGAGCTGGTTACATGGGTGTGTGGTTGGTCGTGTGACCCAAGCCTGGGAGTTACACGGGGTCAGACACAGACCGGGACACAACCATGTGATCCCATTTTGAATGTCCACATGGCCTGCGACACGGACGTGTCTTTGGCCGTGTGAGACACACGGCTGAGCCACACGAGCGTATGTCCCCTATATTTTTGCAAAAATTTTTAAGTGTTCCAAAAATTTATTGAGTTATCGTTTAGTCCTTAACCACTTCTAATTCATGATTTAGGCCTCGTAGGCTCGTATTAGGGACAATGTGAATGAATGTGATTGGTTTATATTTGACGTGAAAAATATGTATGAGAAATGTATGTTTAATTGTGTAATATGTCCGGTAATGCTCTGTAACCCTATTCTGGTAATGAATACTTGTGAGGAGTGTTACATTTATTGGTATCAAAGCTACGGTTTAGTTGATTCTTAGACTAGATAGCATATGTGAGAGTCTAGCTATACATGTCATATTCTTGTAGTGTAATATCTCCTGATAGTTTAAATCGTGTTTTCATATAGTAAATGGACCCCAATCAAGCTGTGACTGATGATGTTAAGAGTAATGCGCCAGCCTCCGTTCACGGAGTAGCACAATATTAGTCGAGACATGTATCGGGTAGTCAGGGAGGAGAGGCCAAGGAAGCCTTCCTCCAAATGATGATTGAGTGGCTCACTGAGTTTGTCTGAACTAATCTGCCTGCTTAGCAACCTCCACCCCCACCTATTCCCCAATCGGTTCCTGTAGCTGCTCAAGGTGTGGAACCTTTACGATTGAATAAGCCGCCAGTTGATAAAATCTAAAAATACAAGGCTGAAGAGTTCAGATCTACTGTTGATGACGATCTTGAAAGAGCCGAGTTTTGGCTTGAGAATACTATCAAAGTATTTGATGAACTATCCTGCACACCAGCTGAATGTGTAAAATGTGCCGTATCACTTCTGAGATACACTGCGTATCAATGGTGGAATACTTTGGTATCTGTGGTACCGAGAGACCAAGTCACCTGGGAATTCTTTCAAATTGAGTCCAGAAAGAAATACATTAGTCCACAGTTTATCAACCAAAAGCGCAAAGAAGTTCTGGAGTTGAAACAGGGTCGAATGTCTGTGACCGAATATGAAAGAGAGTTTGTAAGACTCAGTAAATATGCTCGAGAATGTGTCTCCACTGAGGCAATTATATGTAAAAGATTCCAAGATGGGTTGAACGAAGACATCAAACTACTAGTCGGGATTTTGGAATTGAAAGATTTTGTGGTGCTAGTCGACAAAGCTTGCAAAGTCGAAGAACTTAGCAAAGAAAAGAGAACAGCTGATTTCGAGGCTAGAGATTTGAGAAAGAGATCGATGAATAAACCCTATCAATCTCCTTCAAAGAAATCACGAATTCGTATAGTCGTTCAAATGCTTCAATTGAGTATCCAAATAGAGATTGTGGGAAGCAATACTTGAGTTCTAAAGCTCAAGCTACATCAGTATCGAGTGTCGGTAGTGTGAGAATCAATAAACCCAAGTGTCAACTGTGTGGACAACGACACTATGGAGACTGCTGGATGAATAATAAAGCTTGTTTCAAATGTGGTTCGTTAGATCACTTTATTCGAGATTGCCCTGAGTTAACCGAGAAAGATAAATTTCAGAATGCAAGACCGAGTAACACAACTGCTAGAGGGAGACCACCTAGAAACTCAGGAAATGTGACTAGTAGCAAAGGTGTGACAAAGGATTCAACTATGGGATCTGAGGCTAGAGTACCAGCCAGAGCTTATGCTATTCGCGCTCGCGAAGATGCGTCGTCACCAGATGTTATCACCAGTACAATTTCTCTCTATGAAACTAATGTAATTGCCTTGATTGATCCTGGATTGACTCATTCATATATTTGTATGAATTTAGTCTCTAGTAAGAGTTTGCCTATTGAGTCTATCGAATTTGTGATTAAGATATCGAACCTCTTAGGCAAGTATGTCATACTTGATAAAGTTTGCAAGAATTTTCCTTTGATGACTCAGGGTTACTGTTTTCGGCAAAATTGATGCTTTTACCATTTGATGAATTCGATGTGATTCTTGGTATAGATTGGTTGACTTTGCATGATGCTATTGTAAATTGTAGATGAAATACTATTGAATTGAATTGTCAGAATAGTGAAATTCCTTCGAGTTGAATTAGATGAGTCGAGTGGATTACCTGTTGTGATTTCATCTATGATAGCTCAGAGATATGTGAGAAAAGGTTGTAATGCTTAACTTGCATATGTATTAGATACAAAAGTCTCCGAATCGAAGATTGAATCTGTGCCAGTAGTCTGTGAGTATCCAGATGTGTTTCCAGAAGAGTTATTGAGGTTGCCACCGATCAGAGAGGTCGAGTTTGTTATTGAATTAGTATCGGGAACATCACCGATATTGATAGCTCCGTATAGAATGGCTCTAACAGAATTGAAAGAGTTTAAATCTCAGTTGCAAGAGTTAACCAATAGATGTTTTGAACGACCTAGTTTTTTGCCCTGGGGTGCACCAGTGTTGTTTGTAAAGAAGAAAGATGGTCGATGAGATTGTGTATTGATTATCGTCAGCATAACAAGGCTACGATTAAGAATAAGTATCCTTTATTGAGAATTGATGATATGCGATTGCTGAAATCAGAGCTTTAAAATTTATAAAACGAATGATCAAACTTGGAAACTAACTCTGACAATGATTAAAGGCAAGTGTACCTATCGAACAGTAGTATAGCTTAGGCAAGACCGGATTGTCGAGCCCAAAGGAACTAAAAGTATTAATACTAACTTTCTTTTTATTATTTAGCCTAAAATAAAATGAAGTTACTTTAAATCTAAATTAACGACTACTAAGCTAAAGACGTAAAGACAAAAAGAACGAATTGGGAAATAACTTGAAGAAAAACTCAGTTGATCACGACGATACCCTCAGGAAGAATCCACCTAGACTTTACTTGTTATCTAACACTGAACCATACGATTTATTCACTCAGTTTGATCCGTAGGACTCCCTAACGTATATTAAACCCTCTCTCGAGGCGAATAACATCTAACCCTAGGTTAATTAGTGGAACGCTCGTTCTCTTATAATAACCCCCTAGAATAGCAGTAAATCGATCTATGGACTCCCATATTAGGTTTCACCCTAATCCGGCAAAATCTCGTCACCCTATCTCTAGGCGTACGATCAACTCCGCTTAATTATGCTAGATCTACTCTTAGGTAGGGTCTATTCCTCCTCCACCTAAGCACATGAAATTTGGATTAAGCACACATAATTAAGAACAAACTAAGTATTTATCATATAATTCAGAAAACAATAACAAGATTCATCTAGGTTTCATCCCCTTCAGGTATCTGAGGGATTTAGTTCATAACAAATAAAGAAAACATCTCAAGAGAAAAGATAAAACAAAACATAAGAAATCCCTAAAACCCCCTGAAAGAATTGAAGGAGAAATCCGCCGTCTTGAGTAGAATTCCGGCTTCTTGAGATGGATCAACTAGCTAACTTCGAGTGATTTCCACAATTCTGACCTTCTCAGCTTGGCTCCTTGGCCTAGCTAACCGCCCCCCTCAAAGGTGGTACTTAGGGGTTATTTATAGGCTCTTGGAATGCTATTCTTTCTCCCTAAGTATCCTTTTTCGATTGAAATTATCTAGAGCCACGATAGGGGCACGACCATGTCACATGCCCGTGTGACTCGTCTTCAAACCGTGTTTGAATTTCTAAGTTGAGGCATGACCATGTAGATCGGGGTTGAGGCTGTGTTCTAGATGCTCGTCAAGGCACGGCCGCGTGGACTTTGGGCCATGCCGTGTCGATTTCGTGATATGGCCCATTTACTCCGTTTTGGGCTCGTTTTATGCTCTTTTCATCATCGGGTGCTATACTGGGTATAAGATATGAAAAGAAAGGATTAAGAGCACCTTTTTACATAAATTGACGAATAAAACATCCAAAAACAATCTAAATGTGGGATTAAAATATGTTATAATTATGGTTTATCAAATACCCCCACACTTAAGCTTTTGCTTGTCCTCAAGCAAAATTCTCAACATACAATTAAAACAAACTTTCCCATAATTCACAATTCCTACTGACAATGCCTTATCATAATTCATAGATAATTTATACATGGATAATTCAATTCAAAGAGTTCTAAAGATTCGAACAATGATAAGTCATTCATTTGTACTTCGAAAATGTAGGTGTCTCCCCTTATCTGAATAATTACCTTTAATTCGAAATTGACAAGAGTTGACATCCTTACTAAAAGGTTCACTCAAATCACTCAAAGTGTTTAAGGTTCATAAAAATAAGCACTCATACGTCGAACCTGAAAAGTTAATCCCATAGGCTTCCCTGAAAATCAAATATCCACCACTGTAAAATGAGATGATAAACGGATCAAAAGGTCTTTGTTAGGGTTGTAACGGGGCTAGGGTTAAAGGTGTGTATAAAGGCTAAAATTAGAAGGTTAGAATCGAGATTGAATTGACAAGTACCTACCTAAGAATACTTGAAATAATATTTACATTAACTGAAAATGATAATCCTAATAATACGAGCTTTTCTTTCGGAAAATAAGCTTTAACTGTATAAGCTCACCACTAATACTGAATATACTTTGTTTTTTTTAAGAACAAACTAATAATAATGGATGAATTCAACTCATGCTCTGATTTAATTCGGTAACTAATCAAATCATATCTCGATTAAAGGGTAGTATAAAAGGAATGGTGACAATAAGTACAAAGGGATTTGGGTTAAGATAGGTGAGTCAATAAAAAGGGTTGTTAGGATCAACGGGGTTCACTAAAGGTTAATTTATGTAGGTAGGCTATTTAGTGGAGTGAGTGGGTTAAATCCTAGGTGCCTTTATCATCTCTGTATATCAAATCATTAATGTGGTCTCAACATGTATAAACGAGGCAAGTTCTAGAATAACAGTTCAAAGTTGACACGCTCATAATCAAAAGGTGAGCAGAAAAAAGAATATATGCTATATAAGGCTCAAAATCTCACAAAAATTATGGGTGTTTTGACATCAATCTCATAAATTTCAAATTTCAAAGCAATATTCAAATTTAGGTTAACAACCTAGCAATTTTTTTTGAAAAATAGACTTATCATGCTTGATTCTCTAGTATCTTAAAATTTAATCATCAATGCTCAATTATCAATGACTTACTCAAAAACATGTCAATAAAAACCATAAATCATTAGAAATTTCATCCTAATTAGTAATATGAAAAATTTACTTAAAGACAAGACTAAATTCAGGGATTTGAAAATAATGAAAAAAGTTTGGCCGGATTTGAGAATAATGCTGAAAGTTAGGCCCTTCTTTAGATAAATATTCACCCCCTCACTTAAGATGTACATTGCCCTCAATGTACAAAGATAGATATAACATTTATGGGATAAATCAAAAGAGAAGGGGAAAGAGTACTCCCTAAATTTTGGATGGTGTCCCTGGAGGATGGTAGAGGTCGTGGTGTGAAGAGGTCGGTCTGGATGACGATCCTGTGCTAGATGAAGAAATTGGGGAACTCGTAGAGGATTAGCCAGGGATTATTAAAACACATCCTAAATAGCCCAAATATATATTTTAAGAAAAGAAGGAAAATAAAAATAAAAGAAAAGGTGGATGGACCAGAGAATTCTTATTGATGGATGGTTCGCGAGGTGGGTGTGACTTCTAGGGCTGTGGAGGTGCTGGCGGTGGCGAAAGTGGCGTGGTTATCGTGGTGGTCGGCGTGATTCCCAAGCAGCCTGGCGAACCTGACACTAAGAAACTAAAATAAGTTAAACTAAACTAAGCATAAGATTGTCAAAGAGAAGGAAACTAAAGCAAAAGAGAAAAGAAAAATAAAAACTAATTGGTCTCAAAGACCCTTGGCTTGGTGAGTAGACGAAGCTGCCGGCATGAACTCATGTTGATCATTCTTCTTTGGGAAGACTATGGTTGGCCTTTTTCGCTTATTCGACATGATGTTGGATGGCTCAAGGATCTAGAGATTTATTATAAAGAGGAAAAAGTCTGAGAGGGAGAAGGGAGATAAGAAAAGAGAGAAGAAATCAGATGGGGAGAAGGGGAAGGGCAGTGGTGTTTAAATAGGATTTCAAGTCTGGCACGTTCCCACGCCCGTGGACCAGGGGCGTGTCGATTTATACAGCCGTCTCGCACGGCCGTATGTCTAGGCGTGTTGAATCTCCCTGGCCATTCTTCTGCTAACCACGCCCGTGCATGCGAAGTCAGTATGTTAGCACGGTTGGTAGGCACGGGCGTGTTTTGCCCGTGGCCAACTAGTCAGTAACCTCGCACGGTTGTAAGACACGGGCGTGTTCTACCCCTGGTGTGTAAGTCAGTAGCTTCACAAGGTCGAGAGGCACGGGCGTGCCACTTTTACAGAGCCCGTGGTGTAGTGGTTGGATTCGTGACGTTGACGAGTGGTTGGGACTGATTCGCACGGCATCTGATGAGTCAGTACAGAGATTCTGGTGGTCCACACGGTCACGGACACGGCCATGTGTAAGACCGTGTGACCTTGAAATTCTGCACTTTTAGTTAGTTGTAAAAGGATACAAAGAAAGGAAGAAATGAAACTGATAGATTTGAAAGTAAATAGTGTTAGTTGCTTGGGTTGCCTCCCGAGAAGCGCTCGTTTATAGTCTTAAGCTAGACTTTCCCTGAAATTGGAAAAACAAATCAGGGAGGTTTAAAGGTTTGAATATCTTCCCTCATGCTTATAGTTCTATTTTCTTGATAAAGTTTTAGTCGAGAAGCGTTTACCTTAAAAGTGCCGAATGTTGGATTGTTTACCTCGACTGTTCTGTGGGGGAAGATATCATGTATTCTTGAGGGATTTCCTCGCTTACGTTCAGGTCTGACGTGGTGATGCGAGGATTGGTTTCGTCTAGTAGCACCTGGTCTCCTATTTTGAAGTGATTTGATGTTCCTACGAGTTCTTTAGGTGGTTCCTTCTGTTTCACTTTGTGTGGTTCCGGTTCTTCTTTGATGTTTGTCTTCTGCTCTTCTAATTTGTCCACCCTAAGGCTTTGTTCTTTATGTAATTCATCTTTGTTGGTTTGGGGTCTAAGACTTGGCTCAGGGTTGTATTCCTGTGGTGTTTCCTATGATGAAAGTTGAACAATTTGATTATCAAATGAAGTGACTTTCTTTCCATCATCAATTGTTGTCCTGGCCAAGTCAAGAGCTTGGAGACTGAGTGATTCGTCATTTACACAAAGAATGAGTTTGCATGTGGCAACATCAATTTTAGTTTTGGCAGTTACTAGAAAAGGTCTTCCTAAAATTAAGGGAATTGAACTATCCTCATCCATGTCTAAGACAACAAAATCTACTGGGAAAACAAATTTATCGATTTTGACAAGAACATCTTCGATAATGCCCCTAGGAATTCTAACCGTTTTATCAGCTAATTGAATGCTCATCCTATTTCTTTAAGTAAACTCGTACTTCATTTTAAACTTATTTCTATTTCGAGATTTTAAATTGTAATAAGGCCGCTTTAACTTTAATTTGGGGTTTTGTTTAAATGCTGATTTTATATATGTTATGAATTATCGAGAAACGGGGTGTTCATGAAAACGTAAATAGAGGCTTTCCAAAATTTCAACGATTGGATCACAAGCCGTAGGTAATTAAAACTTGAGATTTTTCTTTCTTAACATTACAAATAATATTTTCAAAGGTCACGCACCTCAACATTCACTACGACTATCACTTTTCAAAATTTCCTAAAGTTCAGTTTTGATAAAATAAATCCGGTTTCAGCTCCTAAAGTAATCTAAAGAGGAAAGGGTAAAATATGTATAACTAAACAGATCCTTTGTAAAATGGCCCTTAACATGGATTCACCAAACTAAATAATTTCTCAAATCACGATGTTTAACCAAAATTTTTGAATCTACTTTTCCTGTAACAATCTAGATTTGGTCGTAACGTGTTGACTGGGTTTGGGGTGTTACAATTGTGGTATCAGAGCCAGGTTTCAAAACTCGACTGTGGGTATGGGGTTTAAAATGATTTCAAAAGATGGTTTAGAAAATAGTTTGGAAATATACGTTTTCTGGAAGCATGGCACCCGAGTTTCAGGCACCAAATTCGCACGGTAAGCCTTTTGACTTTTATTATGCTGGATGAAGTGATTATATTGTGTTATGTCTGCTAGTACTAAGAAATGCAACTTTAGAAACTGAAACCTTTAGGTATGCTAGTATTGGCGTGAATTACCTCCAATATTACTTTCATAAGACTGCTCTGTAATAAACAATGGAAGAAAAACACTAATTCATAAAACTTTTAATCAGATTAAATTGAATCGATAGTCATGAACGCTAGAGGTCGTGGACGCGGTATGCGTGGCCGTGGTACAGGCCGAGGTGACGGGGCTGAGCCTTCGAAATCTGAGCATGGTTCAGGATCAAACTGGTGGAGACGATACTGTGTCACAAGCTATGTTACCCGTACTGGAAAGAGTTACTGGAGCGAGCACGGGATTAGTGGCTCAAAAATTTGTGTCGGAGTGATTTCGAGCTAATGGGGCTGAGATGTTTAGGGGCATTTCTGGTGTGGCTCCTAACGTAGCTGAGTACTGGTTAGAAGCGGTGGAACAGATTATGGATGATCTAGACTGCACGGCGGAAGAGAAACTGAAAGGAGTTGTGTCTCTTCTTTGAGACGAAGCTTACCAATGGTGGCTCATGGTCAGAGATGGTACGGCAACTGACCGTATTACCTGGGACTTCTTTAAGTCTGTGTTCCAGAGGAAATATATTGGGTCGAGTTATGTGGACACTCAGCGGAAGGTATTCTTAAACTTGGTTCAGGGGAGTAAGTCGGTGGTCGAGTATGAGGCGGAATTCCTCCGTTTAAGCTGATACGCCCGGGGTATTGTGTCAACTGATCATGAGCATTGTGTCCAATTTGAAGATGGTTTGAGGGATGAGTTGCGGGTACTGATAGCTCCGCAACGGGAAAGGGAGTTTGCTATGTTGGTTGAGAAAGCTAAGATAGCCGAAGAGGTGAAGCGATCTGAAAGGTAGAACCAGGATAGGGACAAGGGTAGAAATAAAAGGAGTTTTGGATCGTCAAAAACTATTGGGAATTTTCAGAAAAGGCATAGGTTGGATGGGCCGAGTCGAGCTGCAAGGCCTATTGTTGCTGGGCGGCCTCAGCAATGTGCTACGTGTGGGAAGTTTCAGTCAGGAGAGTGCTGGGCAAAAAGTAATGGATGTTTCAGGTGTGGATCAGCGGATCATCAGGAAAGGATTCTCTGCAAGAGCCAAATAGAACGCGGCCAGCGGGCCAGAATTATGTTCAGCCTGGTAGGGGTGGTCAGCAATTTTAGAGTGGCCGTGGTCTGGCCAGAGGAGGAAATGGTTGTGGTTATGGACATGGAGCACCAGGCAGAGGTGCTGGGGACACAGATGCAAGACAGCCTGGGTGGGTCTATGCAGCTAGACGCCGTGAGGAGGGCGATGCACCGGACGTCATAACCGGTACGTTCCTTATTTTCGGTTTGCCTTTTACTTCACTAATTGATATTGGGTCAACACATTCCTATGTTGCTAGTACGGTGTCTGGAACTTTGAACATAGATTCTGAGATTGCTTCTAGGGAGATGACTGTACTTAGCCCTTTAGAGTGAACAAACTCTTTAGGAGTGTGCTTCTAGAAGTACAAGGGATGGTTTTCCCGGCTGATTTGATGGAACTGCCGTTCGGTGAGTTCGATTTGATCTTAGGCATGGATTGGTTAGCGAATACTGAGCAAACTTGGATTGTGATGCTAAGTGCATGGTGTTAAGGACTCCTGAGGATAATGAAGTCTTAGTGATAGGCGAAAGGAGGAACTATTTGTCCAATGTGGTGTCTGCTTTAAAAGTTGAAATGGTGAGAAAAGGATACGAGGCATTCTTAACTTTTGTCAGTGCCTTGGAAGCAAAGGAGTTGACTGTAAAGGATGTTAGAACAGTGAAGGAGTTCTCTGATGTTTTTCCAGAAGAACTTCCAGGGTTACCTCCAGATCGCGAGGTAGAATTCGGTATTGATCTTCTTCCGGGAACAGTGCCAGTAACTATTGCCCCATATAGAATGGCGCCGAAAGAGTTGGTGGAACTTAAAGCCCAGATTTAGGAACTGTTTGACCGGGGTTTCATTCGACCCAGTGTGTCACCTTGGGGAGCGCCAGTGCTATTTGTTAAAAAGAAGGACGGGTCGATGCGGATGTGTATTGACTATATGCAACTCAACAAGTTGACGATTAAGAACAAGTACCCGTTGCCTAGGATAGATGATCCATTCGACCAGTTGCGAGGTGCTTCGGTCTTATCAAAGATAGACTTGAGGTCAGTTTATCACCAGCTTAAGGTCAAGGAGGCAGATATCCATAAGACAACTTTTCGAACCCGTTATGGTCACTACGAGTTCTTGGTGATGCCGTTCAGGTTGATGAATGCACCAGCTGCATTTACGGACATGATGAACCAGATATTCGAACCCTATCTGGATTGGTTTGTCGTGATGTTCATAGATGATATTTTGGTCTATTCATGTAACATCCCGAATTTGGGCCTTGTAGGATTGTGCCGATTGGGCCATGGGCTTCTGAAAAAAAATTTAGTATTATTTTTGTGTTGGCTCGGGTAGGAATTTTGTGTGTTAGAATAGTCTTATGAAGGCTTGTTTTTTTTAAGAAGTTAGAATAATTTTAGTATGGTTTATTTAATGAAGTAGGATTAAGTGAGCTTGACACTTAAGTTAATTAAGTGTTCATTTAAAGCATAAGAGGAGCAAGTGGCAAGTTGGTTAAGGAGCTTGAAAGGTGGCTTGAGGTTAGAGGTTCGAGTAGTATGTTTAGCAATTTGAAAGTTTATTTTTGTATTTTAACATTAATGGTCGGTCAACCTATGTTTATGATAGGGTGGACTTTCATCTTTTGGTAAGTTGAAATTATGATTAAGGAAAGCTTGATATTGGGGATAAGAATCTTGAAGTTAAGGAAGGTTGGGGAGACATAAGGCTAGACTTTAGGATGATGTTTTGGAAAGTTTTCCTAGGCTTTAGTGCATGTATGTGGACGGTATGGGTGTCTAGGTGGGTGGCCGAATTTTGTTAGGTGGTTTAGGGGGGAATATTTGGTCAATTCCTCTTTTGTGCATCTTTTTGCATTTTGCTTTTCCTCTCCAAAAACTCTTTCTTTTGGCCGAATGTTATTGTGCACTTTTGTGCAAAATATGTTTGTGTTTTAGCCTTCATTTTGTTGAACCAAAAGTGCTATTCTCTTCCTTTCATTTTTCTCTTGAAACCGTAACAACATTGGATTTTTGTGCACTTTTCTTTTAGGCAAAATTGGTGTTGGCCGAACCTTATTTCTTCCATATTTCTCTTTTCTTTTCTTCTTTTGATTTTTGATTAATCACATTCTCTTTTATCCTCTCTTGGCCGAATCTTTCTTTTTCTCAATACCATTTCTTTTACATTTGTTCAAAGTTAAAAGATCCATTACCAATCTATTCCCTTTTCTTTTTCACTTCACCATAGCCGAATTTTCTACTTCCTTATTAGTTTTAGTTTGGCCGAATATTCAAGGGTAGACTCTATTTGGTTTCTTCAATCGATTTTGGTCAAGAGTAAGTATTCTTGGCCGATTTTCCTATTATTTCTTTTCTCCTCTCTAGGTTATTTTCTTGTGGACAAAGGCCGAACCTATGGGCATTTGTTGCAAGGTTCTAACCATTTTAGGATTCGATTATTCTCTTAGGCTCTTTGGGATTTCGGAAGCAATCGATTTAAACCATTCCTTTAGCAAATCAAAGGTTGGTAAGTCAAAGGGTAAGGATCTTTATGCTTGTTATATCATTTTAGATGGTCTTCTAATCGGTTAAGTTTTTGGGGACTCTATCGTCCGTTTATTATCTTCTTTCCGTGAACGTTAGATTTTGGAGCAATCAAGAATGGGTTCGAAGAGAGCAGTTCATAGTGTTTGGAAGAGGGGTGGTTCTGCTATACCCTCAAATTTCAAGCGAAGGGCTGTGTCGGGAGTTCGAGACTTTCCACCGGGATATGGACCCTCTGCCGGTGATGATCGTTTATTTGAAGTCGTTCGTACCCCCGAGCCATTGTTCGTTCGTGGTTCTTCATCGGGTTATGAACCACCAATCGGAGAGAGAGCACGTATAGATGTTGTTCGAGATGCTGAGAGTATCGATGAGCGAGAAAATTTAGTTATCACTATTATCAGGTGTGTATCTTACACACTTTATAACTTGGTTTATATATGTATGTATATGTGTGTTATTACTAATCATATTATGAAAGTGGGAAAAACGATGAGATTTGGATATGATACCATGATGGTATGAATGAGGATTTGGGTAAGTCTGTTTCGATATGTTGTTATTATATGTGAAGTGAAAACATGATCTATGATTTATAATATTTATTATATGATTCATATTAAAGTGTATTAACATGATTTGGTTACCTATTGCATTGGTATGGGCAATATGAGAGGAGGGGGAAGATTGATATTCGTGTCGACGGACACCAGTGTTTTGGTAACACATTGTGACTACGGTTACCAGAGGTTTGGTACCTCCAGAGGTTTGGCACCTCATAGCGTCTCGTCCCTGTGGTTAACACCACCGTGGGTTGGCCCCACTTTTGAGATATGGGATCGACGCCAGTGATTTGGTATCACACGATGGGTTGGCCCTATCATTCGATTTGTGTCTTCGGGCACCAGTGGTTTGGAACCACCAGTGATTTGGTATCACATTCGTGTCTTCGGACACCAGAGGTTTGGCACCTCATAGCGACTTGTCCCTGTGGTTAATTCCACCGTGGGTTGGCCCCACTTTTGAAATATGGGATTGTCTGCCAGTGATTTGGTATCACACGATGGGTTGGCCCCATCACTTGATTTGTGACCTCGGTCACCAGTGTTTTGGCAACACAATTGTGTCTTTGGACACCAGTGGTTTGGCACCACCAGTGGTTTGGTACCACACGGGGTAGAAAAGGAGTTATGGATGGCTAGGTTGGGTGCATTATGCATATATGTACTTTGTTATAATTTGTGTAAGAATGTGGCATTTACCCGGGAGAGGGAATATGCACTGAGTCTTGGTGACTCACCTTCTCCCTTATCATTTCAGGTGATTCGTGAGATCGCGGATGTGGAGCCGGATGAACTCGAGGAGGCCATGCAATAAAAGTTGGTTTTATATGAACTTCCACCTGGGTATTTTACTTTAATTTGGTTTTCATATTTTATGGATTTGTAATAAGGCCTGTTTAATTACGTTTTGGATTATATTTAAGCTTTGGATTTGATTTAAAATATGGCTTATAAATTATTTGATTAATGTAATAATTGAGCCCAAAGTTTTCTAAACTACACAACGCGATGGTTTTTAAAACGTTACCATCGGGTAACATAAATTAATTGACAATTTCAACAACTTAAGTGTTTTCGATATATTAAATGATTTACAAATATTTAGTTACTACTATCAAATGTAAATGGTTTCAAAGTAATAATTTGAGTTTTCTTAAAATGATATAAATCTTTTCTAACTTATGATTTACTTACTTATATTAAAGTTTTATGTAATTTCAAAGTAGATTTCAGTCTTAAACTTATTTTCTACAAATATAGAATTTGAAAAGGGTTTTTCATAAAATTTAATCGTGAACTCGTTTTTCTTCAAAACGTTTTCCTCTGTGACATACCAGATTCGGTCGTGGCGTATTGACCGGGTTTGGGGTGTTACAAATTGGTATCAGAGCCCAGTTCAAAGCTCGGCTGTGGGGGCCCAAGGCCCAAAAATGTTTTGGTAGGCCTTTTTGAAATATTTTGGGTTTGAACAGCATGGCACCGAGTCTCCGGCACAGATCCGCCCAGGTAAGTACTTCTCATTTCTTTGTGAATTATTATTGGTAGAAGGGTAGGTATGGAACGTAGTTAGTGTGATAGGTGTTGAACATTAGGACTAGATACCCCAAACAAAGACATAAGACTTTAAAAGCCTAATTAAACCAACCTACGACCAAGTCGCCGAGTTAGGGTGTGGTAACCTTGGTGCTCATGTCTAGGATTGGATCCGGAAGAGCTTGGTACTTAAACAGTCCTCGTGACTCACCTCCTCTTCGCGGGATTCCTACCTGGTGCGTAGCTTCGGTTCACCCTAACCAAGAGGACTCGGTCATAGGCAAAATCCTAAATAAAACCCGAAAGGGATTAGCCATGTTTTAAGGAAAACTTCGGTTTTAAAATCACTAAATTATCTCTTTTAGATAGTAGAACAAATTTATCTTCGGAAATTATCAAATATTCCCGGTTTACCAAAATTACCAAAATACCCTGGTTTTCAAGATTTTGCTGTACCTTTAAATTGCGAAATTTACAAGGAATACTCCTCAGTTTTAGAAGTTACAAAATGTTTTGATTCATTAAAGTTTTAAAATTCCTCTGGTTTATTACAAAAATACCCCTATAGGAAAATGACGAAAATACCCCTGGGTTAGAAACGGACAGAAATGCCCGAAGAGTGCATAGCTATGAAATGTATTAGGGAATGGATGTACTTTTCTGTGTAAACTAGGATAGAAGACTCAAAACTTTGTTTGATCGAAAGAATCTCTATTAAATTCTTCATAAAATTTCTTCGCGGATAACCAAGTGAAACATGTACTAATCCATAAAAATCTCCTAATCTGATTAAAGCGTGATAGCTAGAATGAGCTCTCGAGATCGTGGTCGTCATGAACATGGTAAAGGCCGATTGTGCTAGGGCTAGATCTTCGGCACCGAGGCATATTTTCGAAATGGAGGCGTTAGCATCGCTAGTGCTTGAGACGGGTTCTCATGATCGAAATCGGATTGATGAGCTGACTCAGTTAGTTAAAGAAGTTTTGGAGAAGAATAGAGATCACGGTTCTCTAGGGTCACAATTTCATTTTGTAAAATCACGGTATGATCGAACTTATTGGTTTGCGATTACTGTGGAAGGTGTCATCCGGGAGAATATTAGAGGAGGGTTGGAGCATGTTTGAGATGCGGGTCTAAGGAGCATAAGGCTCGGGATTGTTTCCTCACTCTCAAGTCAGGTATGTTTTGGTTAGAAGTGATGGCTGAATGTAGGAAAATTGTTGGTATAAGTGTAAGTGTTGAATAACAGGTTTGCTAGTGTGGATTAGATGTTTGGTTGTGGGATTAAGGATTCAAGATTTTGTTAAAAGTACATTGTGGTTTTATTAAGATCAGAGTGCGCAGCAGGAGCGTAGTGTGGCAAGATAGGAGGTACGACTGTGAGCTAGTTGGAAATTTCGAGGACGAAATTTCTTTAAGGAGGGTAGATCTGTAACATCCCGAATTTGGGCCTAGTAGGATTGTGCCGATTGGGCCATGGGCTTTTGAAAAAAAAAATTTAGTATTATTTTTGTGTTGGCTCGGGTAGGAATTTTGTGTGTTAGAATAGTCTTATGAAGGCTTGTTTTTTTTAGGAAGTTAGAATAATTTTAGTATGGTTTATTTAATGAAGTAGGATTAAGTGAGCTTGACACTTAAGTTAATTAAGTGTTCATTTAAAGCATAAAAGGAGTAAGTGGCAAGTTGGTTAAGGAGCTTGAAAGGTGGCTTGAGGTTAGAGGTTCGAGTAGTATGTTTAGCAATTTGAAAGTTTATTTTTGTATTTTAACATTAATGGACAGTCAACCTATGTTTATGATAGGGTGGACTTTCATCTTTTGGTAAGTTGAAATTATGATTAAGGAAAGCTTGATATTGGGGATAAGAATCTTGAAGTTAAGGAAGGTTCGGGGGACATAAGGCTAGATTGTAGGATGATGTTTTGGAAAGTTTTCCTAGGCTTTAGTGCATGTATGTGGACGGTATGGGTGTCTAGGTGGGTGGCCGAATTTTGTTAGGTGGTTTAGGGGGGAATATTTGGTCAATTCCTCTTTTGTGCATCTTTTTGCATTTTGCTTTTCCTCTCCAAAAACTCTTTCTTTTGGCCGAATGTTATTGTGCACTTTTGTGCAAAATATGTTTGTGTTTTAGCCTTCATTTTGTTGAACCAAAAGTGCTATTCTCTTCCTTTCATTTTTCTCTTGAAACCGTAACAACATTGGATTTTTGTGCACTTTTCTTTTAGGCAAAATTGGTGTTGGCCGAACCTTATTTCTTCCATATTTCTCTTTTCCTTTCTTCTTTTGATTTTTGATTAATCACATTATCTTTTATCCTCTCTTGGCCGAATCTTTCTTTTTCTCAATACCATTTCTTTTTCATTTGTTCAAAGTTAAAAGATCCATTACCAATCTATTCCCTTTTCTTTTTCACTTCACCATAGCCGAATTTTCTACTTCCTTATTAGTTTTAGTTTGGCCGAATATTCAAGGGTAGACTCCATTTGGTTTCTTCAATCGATTTTGGAAAAGAGTAAGTATTCTTGGCCGATTTTCCTATTATTTCTTTTCTCCTCTCTAGGTTATTTTCTTGTGGACAAAGGCCGAACCTATGGGCATTTGTTGCAAGGTTCTAACCATTTTAGGATTCGATTATTCTCTTAGGCTCTTTGGGATTTCGGAAGCAATCGATTTAAACCATTCCTTTAGCAAATCAAAGGTTGGTAAGTCAAAGGGTAAGGATCTTTATGCTTGTTATATCATTTTAGATGGTCTTCTAATCAGTTAAGTTTTTGGGGACTCTATCGTCCGTTTATTATCTTCTTTCCGTGAACGTTAGATTTTGGAGCAATCAAGAATGGGTTCGAAGAGAGCAGTTCATAGTGTTTGGAAGAGGGGTGGTTCTGCTATACCCTCAAATTTCAAGCGAAGGGCTGTGTCGGGAGTTCGAGACTTTCCACCGGGATGTGGACCCTCTGCCGGTGATGATCGTTTATTTGAAGTCGTTCGTACCCCCGAGCCATTGTTCGTTCGTGGTTCTTCATCGGGTTATGAACCACTAATCGGAGAGAGAGCACGTATAGATGTTGTTCGAGATGCTGAGAGTATCGATGAGCGAGAAAGTTTAGTTATCACTATTATCAGGTGTGTATCTTACACACTTTATAACTTGGTTTATATATGTATGTATATGTGTGTTATTACTAATCATATTATGAAAGTGGGAAAAACGATGAGATTTGGATATGATACCATGATGGTATGAATGAGGATTCGGGTAAGTCTGTTTCGATATGTTGTTATTATATGTGAAGTTAAAACATGATCTATGATTTATAATATTTATTATATGATTCATATTAAAGTGTATTAACATGATTTGGTTACCTATTGCATTGGTATGGGCAATATGAGAGGAGGGGGAAGATTGATATTTGTGTCGACGGACACCAGTGTTTTGGTAACACATTGTGACTATGGTTACCAGAGGTTTGGTACCTCCAGAGGTTTGGCACCTCATAGCGTCTCGTCCCTGTGGTTAACACCACCGTGGGTTGGCCCCACTTTTGAGATATGGGATCGACGCCAGTGATTTGGTATCACACAATGGGTTGGCCCCATCATTCGATTTGTGTCTTCGGGCACCAGTGGTTTGGAACCACCAGTGATTTGGTATCACATTCGTGTCTTCGGACACCAGAGGTTTGGCACCTCATAGCGACTTGTCCCTGTGGTTAATTCCACCGTGGGTTGGCCCCACTTTTGAAATATGGGATTGTCTGCCAGTGATTTGGTATCACACGATGGGTTGGCCCCATCACTTGATTTGTGACCTCGGTCACCAGTGTTTTGGTAACACAATTGTGTCTTTGGACACCAGTGGTTTGGCACCACCAGTGGTTTGGTACCACACGGGGTAGAAAAGGAGTTATGGATGGCTAGGTTGGGTGCATTATGCATATATGTACTTTGTTATAATTTGTGTAAGAATGTGGCATTTACCCGGGAGAGGGAATATGCACTGAGTCTTGGTGACTCACCTTCTCCCTTACCATTTCAGGTGATTCGTGAGATCGCGGATGTGGAGCCGGATGAACTCGAGTAGGCCATGCAATAAAAGTTGGTTTTATTTGAACTTCCACCTGGGTATTTTACTTTAATTTGGTTTTCATATTTTATGGATTTGTAATAAGGCCTGTTTAATTACGTTTTGGATTATATTTAAGCTTTGTATTTGATTTAAAATATGGCTTATAAATTATTTGATTAATGTAATAATTGAGCCCAAAGTTTTCTAAACTACACAACGCGATGGTTTTTAAAACGTTACCATCGGGCAACATAAATTAATTGACAATTTCAACAACTTAAGTGTTTTCGATATATTAAATGATTTACAAATATTTAGTTACTACTATCAAATGTAAATGGTTTCAAAGTAATAATTTGAGTTTTCTTAAAATGATATAAATCTTTTCTAACTTATGGTTTACTTACTTATATTAAAGTTTTATGTAATTTCAAAGTAGATTTCAGTCTTAAACTTATTTTCTACAAATATAGAATTTGAAAAGGGTTTTTCATAAAATTTAATCGTGAACTCATTTTTCTTCAAAACGTTTTCCTCTGTGACATACCAGATTCGGTCGTGGCGTATTGACCGGGTTTGGGGTGTTACAATTCAAGTTCGGAAGAGGAACACGATTCGCATCTTTGAGTGGTTCTGCGGATTCTAAGAGAAAAATAGTTGTACGCCAAATTCAGTAAGTGTGACATCTGGTTGAAAGAAGTTATTTTTTTAGGTCATGTTGTGTCTGCTGAGGGAATTAGGGTTGACCCCCAGAAAGTTGAAGTCATGTTGGACTGAAAACCACCTAAGTCTGTGGCAGAATTTTGGAGTTTTCTTGGTTTGCCTGGGTATTACAGAAGGTTTGTTGAGGGATTCTCATTAATAGCCGCACCGTTAACCAAGTTGTTACGGAAAGGGGTACCATTTGTCTGGTCAGATAAGCAACAAGAAGGTTTTATGAAGCTGAAGAGAATTTTGACTCAAGCTCCAGTGTTGGTTCAGCCTGAGGCTGGAAAGGAGTTTGTCGTCTATTGTGATGCATCGCACACGGGGTTAGTTTGTGTGTTGATGCAAGAGGGAAAGGTGGTAGCATATGCGTCTCGGCAGTTGAGACCGCATGAAGTAAATTACCCCACACATGATCTGGAGTTAGCTGCAGTAGTGTTCGCTCTGAAGGTCTAGAGACACTACCTGTATGGGGAGAAGTCCATTATCTACACAGACCACAAGAGCCTGAAGTATCTCCTTACGCAGAAGGAGTTGAATTTAAGGCAGCGGAGGTAGATTGAGTTGTTGAAGGATTATGACTGTTTGATCGAGTACCACCTGGGTAAAGCTAACGTAGTGGCAGATACGTTGAGTCGTAAGGTAATATCGGACTTGAGAGCAATGTTTGCTCAACTCGGCTTGTATGATGATGGAAGTTTACTAGCTGAACTTCAGGTAAAGCCTTCTTGGGTCAGTCAGATAAAAGAGAAACAGTTATCAGATGAATCGCTAAGTCCTAAATTTCGGCTAGTGGCGGATGGTGAGATAGAAGATTTTAATGTGAACAGTGATGGGGTATTGTGCTTGTATGCGTAAAGATTCCGAGTTAAGGCTGAAAATTTTACAGGAAGCGCATAGTAGTGCATGTGCTATGCATCTTGGCAGGAGTAAGATGTATCGGTCTACGAGAACAGTTTTGGTGGCCGAGTCTGAAGCAAGAGGTAACTGAATTTGTGGGTAAGTGCTTGACGTGTCAGCAGGTGAAGGCGGAACATCAATTGCCTTTGGGGTTATTGCAGCCAGTAAAGATTCCACTTTGGAAGTGGGAACGGATAACGATGGATTTTGTTAGTAGGCTACCCCTTACACCCACGAAGAAAGATTCGGTGTGGGTGATTGTCGATCAGTTGACGAAGTCCCCTGACTTTATACTGATTCGGGTTGATTACTCATTACAGAAGTTAGCCAAGCTTTATGTGGCGAAGATTGTGAGGTTGCATGGGGAACCTATGTCCATCATATCAGATAGAGACCCCAGGTTTACATCGAGGTTCTGGAAGGCGTTGCACCAAGAATCGGGTACAAGGTTGGATTTTAGCACAGCATTTCATCCACAGACTGATGGTTAGTCTGAGAGGGTAATTCAGATCTTGGAAGACATGTTGAGAGGCTGTGTCATCGACTTTGGGGGTAGTTGGGAGGATTTTCTACCGTCGGCAGAATTCGTATACAACAACAGCTATCAATCCAGTATTCAGATGGCACCCTATGAAGCGTTGTATGGTTGGAGGTGTCGCACTCGTACTTGATGGATAGAGTTGGGGGAGCCACAGTTATTGGGTCTGGAATTGGTTTCAGAAACAGAGGAGAAGGTTAAGTTAATTCGGACTCGGGTGAAGGAAGCTTCTGACAGGCAGAAATCCTATGCGGATCTGTAACGTAAGGATATAGAGCTCTCTATGGGTGATAAAAGTTTCACCGTGGAAGAAAGTCTTAAGGTTTGGACGGAAAGGCAAGCTGAGCCCTGGGTTCATCGGGCCTTATCTTGTGTTGAAGTGTGTGGGACCAATAGCTTACCAGCTTGAGTTAACTCTGGAATTGGGGCAGGTTCATGATGTATTTCATGTCTCGATGTTAAGGCACTACCGTTCGGATCCGTCTCACATAGTGCCAGTAGAGGAAATTGAAGTGAGACCTGATTTATCTTTTGAAGATGAACCAGTTCAGATTTTAGATCGAAATGTTAAGGTATTGCAGAGGAAAATGGTTCTGTTGGTTAAAGTGTTGTGGCAAAATCACGGTCGGAGGAGGCCACGTGGGAGCCAGAGGATGTGATGCGACAACAATACCCTCACCTCTTTTGATCAGGTAAATTTCGGGGCCAAAATTTCTTTAAGGGGGTAGAACTGTAACATCCTGGAATTAGGGGGTCTGCATTATTGTGTGTTGTTGTGTGTTTGGCTTGTTTTGTTTGTTAATTTGGTGTGTTTGGGGGTCCCGGGAAGGGTCGGGGTTAAGCTTGAGCCTTGGTGAAAATTCTGTTTTTAAGCTCTTTAGGGGGAAACTAGCGGAGGCAGGTCTTAAGTTTAAATACTTGTGTTTGATGACACAAGAAGAGAGGTGGTAAAGTGGCAAGGAGACGCCACTTAGAGTGCATGGAAGTGGTGTCACAAGGGGGTGGCAGCAGGGAAGAGGTTCGAATCCCATAAGCCTCACTTTGAAGCTTTATTTTTTTGCGCCTGGAAAGCTAAGGTGGTGGCTTGTGGCTGGACTCTTCAAGGTTGTTGGTTGAATGAGTCAAAGACTTCAAATGAATGGCCATGAGGTGACGGTGGGGTTTGAATGGGTCAAACCGATTCAAATTGTTGGAGGGGAGTGAATGTGGGAGGAAAATATAGGATTTGATGTTGGTGGAGTGGTAGCTGAATGTGGGAAGCTTGAAGTGGGGGGAGAGAATTTGGTTTAGTGCTAGCTTGGGGTGTGCCGAATTTAGCTTGGTCTTGAGGTTAGTCTTGATGGCGTTTTCGGTTTAGGGAGTGTGTGTGTGTGAGCCGTTGTGAATGTGAGCAACTTTTGAGGACCATTTTCTAGTAGCCTATTCCTTGTAAGTGCCGAAAGTCCATAACCTTTTCATTTTCGGTAATACTTTATATTTTATTATGCATTTCTTTTCTCTTCCATCCTCTGTAGAACCGAATCATCCTTGTGGTTGCTAGCCGATTCTCTCCTCACCATTGCGGATTCTTGCTTGAACAACTTTTTCTCTTCTTTTGTTTCTACACTCTATTTCTCCTTAGCCGAACCTTCCCTTGATCATAACACCCTCTTTTCATTTTCTTTTCCTTCTACTTTCTTTGATTCTTTTGGCCGAAACTCTCCTCTCCTCTACCTCTTCTTCTTCAAGCCGAAACTTTGCATCCATTCTATTGACACCCTTTCGTTTGTTTTCTTTCTTTTAGCCGAATAGTTCCTGTAACCCCAACCGAATCGGTTTCAGTCTGCTTCTGGATTTTTGAAGGTAATATTTCTTTTCTCTCTTATTGCAAAAGCCGAATCTCTTTCTTCTTTCTTTTCTTTTCGGTTTCTTCTCTAAATTCCTCTACCTCCAATTTCACTAATCGGATTTCTGCTTCTCCTTTTCATTTCGAATCATGCCATTTGAGTAGCCTAAGGGTGAAGGGTTACTTTTCTGCCGAATCTGCTTTGGCTTTTGATCACCTGTTTCAATGCAAGGCCGAACTCCTGTTTGTCTCACAACTCATCTCCGAGTCGAGGCCGAACCAATTGCTGTGTGGTTCGTTATTTATCAAGGTAATGGCCACTTCTTTTTAGTTCTATTCGGCCATAGCTGAATGGCTATGTTGCTCCTGAGTTATGATTTGCGACTAATCTTTTCTCCCTTCATCTTTTCTCTTTATGGGACGTTACTCCGAGAAACGCCTCTAGTCGAAGTATTTGTAGTCCAAAGTCAGAGAGTTGTTGTTTGCCGAATCGGATCACTCCATTCGGGATATTAAGGTAAGGGGTCATCTCGTGATTTTTCGGTTATTCATTCCTTTCAAATGTGATATGCCTTAACCAAATTCCGTTATTTAGTCAATCTACGCCTCCTTGTGTACTGATCAAAGATTCTCCATGGATGCAAGTATAAGTCAAACCAAGGAGGGGAGTGCGTCCATAATCCCTACTCCTAAGTTTAAAAGGCGTGCTGTGTCGGCGGTTCGGGAATTTCCGCCGGGCTGTGGTAGGGAGCCGACGTCTGCTTGGGATAGACAGATAGCTGTCATCCCTGCTAGTGAAAGCGTCGATGTAGAAAGCCTAGTGTTACGTGTTATCAGGTGTGTATTACTCACACGTTTCTTGTTGTTGTGTTATTAACTGTATGGGCTAAAAGCCGAAATGACTAATTCGATAGTCGAGATACCCTTGTGGGTAAGGTTGGAGACACCGGGTAAGTTCTTCGATGATGATATTTCTGATTAAATGCATATATGTATGTTTGATATTATGCATGTATGAGATAGTTATCTATTACACATTATGATTATGGTTGCATTCATATTTAGCATAATATAAAGAGCATGGGCTCGGGATTGAATGAAAGGAGAAGGGAGAATGAGTGACTATTTTCACGGTGGTCTAAGAACCACAGTTGTTGAAACCACATATACGGATATCAGTAACTTATCTCGGTGCTCTAAGACCACAGTGGGTTGGCCCCACGTATACACAAACTTATCAGAGATCGTCACGGTGGTCTGAGACCACAGTGGATTGGCCCCATGATTATATAATTTAGTGACTTGTCACGAGTGGTCTAGGACCACGGTGGTCAAGAACCACAGTGGCATAATGCCACGGGTGTTTGGAGGAAAGGCTAGACTGGGTTGGGCCGCATTGCATACATGTGACATATGCCATACTGAATGGGCTAAGGCTCAGTTTGAATTACATGGGGATTTACACACTGAGTCTCGGTGACTCACCCCTCTGCTAATTTTGTAAGTAGTCAGTAGATAGCGGGTTTTAGAGCCAGGGCGGACTCGGGGTGGCCATGTGTTGCGATTTCTTTAAGTAAACTCGTACTTCATTTTAAACTTATTTCTATTTCGGGATTTTAAATTGTAATAAGGCCGCTTTAACTTTAATTTGGGGTTTTGTTTAAATGCTGATTTTATATATGTTATGAATTATCGAGAAACGGGGTTTTCATAAAAACGTAAATAGAGGTTTTCCAAAATTTCAACGATTGGATCACAAGCCGTAGGTAATTAAAACTTGGGATTTTTCTTTCTTAACATTACAAATAATATTTTCAAAGGTCACGCACCTCAACATTCACTACGACTATCACTTTTCAAAATTTCCTAATGTTCAGTTTTGATAAAATAAATCTGTTTTCAGCTCCTAAAATAATCTAATGAGGAAAGGGTAAAATATGTATAACCAAACAGATCCTTTGTAAAATGGCCCTTAACATGGATTCACCAAACTAAATAATTTCTCAAATCACGATGTTTAACCAAAATTTTCGAATCTACTTTTCCTGTAACAATCCAGATTTGGCCGTAACATATTGACCGGGTTTGGGGTGTTATACATATAGTTCAGCAAACGATAACAAGATTCATCTTAGGTTTCATCCCCTTCAGGTATCTGAGGGTTTAGTTCATAACAATAAAAGAAAACATCTCAAAAGAAAAGATAAAACAAAACATATGAAATCCCTAAAACCCCCAGAAGGAATTGAAGGAGAGATCATCCGCCTTGAGTATAATTCCGGCTTCTTGAGATGGATCAACTGGCTATCTTCGAGTGATTTCCACAAATTTGACCTTTCTGGCTCAGCTCTTTAGCCTCGCTAACTGCCCCCTGACTAAAGCCTTGGGTTTCGGCTTCTGCCGAACTCCCCTTCAAGTTGCCCCATTGGGTGTTTATCCTAATTCAAGTAGAATTCTAACTAGGGTGTTTGAATAGGCTTTGGAATGTGTTTCTTTGCCTCCAAGTATCCTATTCGGAGTAAAACTCCTCTTGGCTGCGGCAAGGACACGCCCATGGCACGCGCTCGTGTGAGTCGTGGCCAGGCTGTGTTCGAGGCTGTTGAACAAGGCACGGTCGTGTGGCTAGGGCCCAGGCCGTGTGGATTTCGTGATATGCCTCATTTACTCCATTTTGGGCCCGTTTTCTGTTCTTTTCGTCATTGGGTGCTCTCCTAAGTATAAAACATGAAAACAAAGGATTAAGAGCACCAAATTACACAATTCAGGGCTTAAATCATCCAAAAGCATGCTAAATGTGGGCTTAAAATATGTTACTTTTACGGTTTATCATATGTCTTGGCTTAGTACGACTGTATGTGTTATGTTTCGGTAATGCCTCGTACCCTATTCCGGCATTGAACACGGGTAAGGGGTGTTACATGGTCCAATTGACTTCGAATTTGGCACACATCGGCTTGCAGTACATGCAAACTTTCCTCCAATTTACTCACTGATAAACCGTAAAAGTAACATATTTTAGACCCACATTTAGTATGCTTTTGGATGATTTATCCCTTGTTTTATATAAAAAGGTGCTTTTAATCCTTTTTTTCATGTCTTATACCCAAGAAAGCACCTAAGGATGAAAAGAACACAAAACGGGCCTAAAATGAAGTAAATGGGCCTTAACACGAAATCGACACGGCCTGGCCCAAAGCACAGACGGCCGTGCCTCGACGAACACCTAGAGCATGGCCTCAACCCCGTCACACACGGCCGTGCCTCAAGAGAAATCCGAACACGGTCAGGCCTCGATTCACATGGGTGTGTGACATGGCCGTGCCTCTGACGCTGGAAAGAGCAATTTTAGTCAAAAAAGGATACTTAGGGAGAAAGAATCGCGTTCCAATAGCCTATATATATCCCCCAAGTATCACCTGTTGAAGGGAGCGAAAGCGAGGCCAAGGAGCTAAGCCGAGAAGGTTAGAGTTAGGGAATAACGCGAGGATAGCTAGTTGATCCATCCCAAGAAGCCAGAATTATACTCAAGAGGGCGGAATTCTCCTTTGATTCCTTCAGGGGGTTTTAGGAGTTTTCCTATGTTTTGTTTTATCTTTTCTCTTGCGATGTTTTCTTTATTCATTATGAACTAAACCCCTCAGATACCTGAAGGGGATGAAACCTAGATGGATTTTATTATTTGATTTTTAAATTATATGATGAATTACTTAGTTTGTTCTTAATTATGTTGCTTAATCCAAATCTAATGTGCTTAGGTGGAGGAGGAATAGACCCTGCCTAAGAGAAGATCTAACATAAATAAGCGGAGTTGATCGGGCGCCTAGAGATAGGGTTACGAGATTTTGCCGGATTAGGGTGAAACCTAATATGGGAGTCCATTAATCAATTTACTGCTATCCTATGGGTTATTATAAGCGAACGAGAGTTCCACTAATTAACCTAGGGTTAGACGTTATTCGCCTCGAGAGAGGGTTTAATATAGGTTAGGGAGTCTTACGAATCAAGCTAAGTAAAAGAAATCATATAATTTAGGGTTAATTAATAAGTAAAGTTTAGGTGGATTCTTCTTGAGGGTATCATTGTAATCAACTGGGTTTTCCCTCAAAGTTATTTTCCTATTCGTCCTTCTTGTCTTTGTGTCCTTAGTTTAGCTGTCATCGATTTAGTTTAAAAAGTAATCTTCACTCTAACTTTAGGACTAAATAATAAGGAGAAGGTGAGTATTAATACTTTTAGTTCCTTTGGGTTCGATAATCGGTCTTGCTTAAGCTATACTACTGTTCGATAGGTACACTTGCCTTAATATCGTTGTCAGAGTTAGTCTCCAGGTTTGATCATTCTTTTATAAATGTTTAAAACTCTGATTTTACAGTGATCACTCATCCGAATCGACAAGGGAGGGTCACTACTATAATAGAGGCTGGTATGGTGCATTGGGTTTTAGAGGGTTAGCGTTTTGGTTCCCTTGATTTGAAGGTCCCACTTGGTTCCCTCCCCACCTAAGGTTAGGATGATCACACCATTCAAGGTTATAGGTGTTGGAGTAAAGGTTATATCCTCTACTCCCTACATAATTAGCCTCCACATGGTTGCTCCCATCATCTTGCCCTACATTAAAATTGGTTAGATTGGTTTGGTTTTAGACTTACACCTTGGTCGCATTTATCTTCAATTGATTAATCCTCTCAAGGACTTGTTGATTCTTATGCTTGCTAGTGACAGCGTTTCCTGCCGCTTGCTTGGCTCAATATGTGGACCACTTAGCTAGCCACATGTAAGAGTTCATCGCCATATCCTCGATAAGTTGACAACCCTCAGTGTAAGTCTTTGACATGAATGCTCTAGCGGATGCTCTATCAAGACTAGAGTGTAAATTCCCATCAAGTCCATTGTAGAAGACTTGAAGTTGCAGCCAATCTTGTAAACCATGGTATGGAAACTTGCACAACATCAACTTGAAGTGCTCCTAAGCCTCGTATAATGACCTTCCAATTGTTGAAAATTCGTGATGTCTATCCAAAGTTTCATCATCTTGCTTGGTCGAAAATATTTTGCCAAAAATTAACTCACTAGCTCATCCCAAGTGTTGATTGAATCTACCGAATGTGAATCTAACCATATAAAAGCATTGTCTTTAAAAGAGAAAGAGAATATCCAAAGACGGATAGCATTATCTGATACCCCATTATACTTGAAAGTATCAAAAATGGTTAGAAACCGCTTAAGGTGTTGATTTAGATATTCATTCATTGACCCTCGAAATTGAAGGGTCGATTGTATCATTTGGATCATTGTTGGTTTAATTTTGACGTTGTTAGCATTAATCGCCCGGCGATTAATGCTTACCTAAAATAACGTCTAAGTTGGGCGTCGCATAGTTGCACAAAGTTCTTTGCTCCATCGTTAGCTGTGGTGGTTGTCGAATTTCTTCTTATAGATTTTCAATGGGTTGCTCTCTTGGTTATTGCACCCTCCTAGCGTGTGTGATGATATGTTCCAGTTTCGGGTCAAAATGGCAAGACAACATTACCGGTTCATGTCATATAATGTTCCTACAAGCAAGAGAGATTGAAGAAAGTTAACTAAAATTTAAATAACACAATAATAGAAAATAAAGCCACATCAATAAATCCTACTTTAACTACTTATCTCTACCTAAAAATGTACACTAATACTTATTCAATCTTACACCGTCTTCCCCGGCAATGATGCCAACAACTTCACCAACTGCACACGTGAACATTAAAATAACTAATTTATGAAACAATTTTTAAGGTCCGATTTTATTACAAGCATACAAGTCAGCTGTAATATTTATAGTGTTACAATGAAATACCGAAGTATTCCAAGGATTGAACCCGAAGGAAGATGTGATTGAGCAATAACTAGCATACACGATAGAGGATAAGTGCCTACTAATACGATTTTATATTACGGCGATTCATAAAAGACAAGTTTGTAAGAAAAATTAAAAATTCTACTCTAGGGACTAAATTGCAAGAAATGTAAACTAGAGGGACTATCGAGCAAATGACTAATGGCGGTTGATTGACTTCGATGTGGTTCACCAAATCTTGGACTAGGGACATAAATCACGTAAATTACCAAGTGGCTTTATTTTATCTTTCGATCTTAATTGTACCGAATTAGGTCCGATTTAACTTCCAATATCACTGGTTAACCGGGACTGATGAACGGGTGCACAACAAGATTACCTTTCGATTTCACTTTGTCTTAATATTCCCTTAGGGGCGTCGCAACCTAAGTTCTTAGTTTTATTCAAATTAGTCCAATTTGTTACGATTTAGTCCTTTGTTCAAAGATTTTAGATTATCTACATCTCCATCAACCAAACTCCTTGAGGATTTAGCTACACATGCTCAAACTCAAGAAAATAAACATAACAATAGAAAACAAAGCAGCCATGAAAGTAAAGCTTAAGAAAAATGTGAAAGTTGAGATTTTTATGTAAGAAAACTTAAATAACATGAAACCAAAAGCATTTAACAAAGAAATATAAAGTAAGAAACATAAAAGGAACAAGCTGTAATAGATTTGAAGTAAAATGAATTAAAATACATTAAACTAAAGCTTAAAGAATCTTGAAAGCAAGGTACAGGGACTGGAAATGTAAATAAACCTTAGCTACAGTGTTAACTAACTTGACTAATATAAAGAACATCAAGAACAAGAAGTAAATGTAGAAAAATAAACTCTAACCTAAGGTAGAACAAGAGAAAAGTAAAACCCTAGAAAAGTGCAAAGAAAAACTAAAAAAAACCTAGAGAAAACTAAACCTAAAACTAAGCTAAAATGTGTCTCTCTCCTCAACAATTTTTGGCTGTTTTGAAGGGTATTCTGATGACTTTTTGATGCCAAAATTGTTCCTACACAAGCCTTATGTGATTGGTGGGTCGGGTAGACAAAGGCGATATCGCGATACCCAGAAGAAGATATCACAATATCTCAGGCAATATTGAACCTAGGGTCTTCCTTGAGAGGTGGGATATCGCGATACCCAAAGAGGGTGTCGTGATACCAATTAATTGTCTCCTTGGTCTCCTGTACTACTGAAGGTATCGCGATTCCAAGGGTTGGATATCGCGATACCCTTGCTCTAGATGTCCTTCTCGCTTATTTTTGACCTTCGACATGTCCCTACATCAATCAAACACACGTTAGACCTCCCAATGGCATTGTCGATGAATTTGGGTAAAATATAGACAAAAACGAAAGATTTTCACTTACTACTTGGAAAATATAAAAATATAAAAATAACGAAAAACTAAGCTAAAAAATTTATTTTGCTCGAGAAAAAGCTCCTTAAGTATGTCAGAAAAGCCTAATTTTCCACATCAATTTGTGGTAGATTAGTAGGATTCTATTTTAATGAATCTGTAACTATCATATGGTTATTTTAAGAAAGATTTATTGTTCTTTGTAATATTTTATGTTTAAGTACCATATTTGTTTTCTTGAGTTTTATTCTTTAAATGTAATTACAAATAGTATCTTTTAAATAGGGGGTTATCTGATATAGTTTGCTGAATTTGACTAAGTGTTTTGTGTGATAACACCAATGATCTGGATCTAGTGATTCGAGTCAGGTTAAGGGTGTTATATCTGTTCACACAATTATCAATGCAGATCGAGATTCTTCTTAACTTTATTCTTGATCTATTATTTATGCTTATATTTTCAATCAAGTTTATAATGTTTATTAGATCCATGGGGAACTAATCTTTTTATGGGATATGAACGAGTGGATGTGGATTTGAGTTAAAAAGGGCATGCAAAGGTTTATATATTTTTGTGTTTCCACACCCCCGAACTTAATTCATTGCTCGTCCCGAGTAATGCACAAATTGAAAGAATCTCTTGGAAACACCCTTAAAAGATTCGTTCAGAAAACATTATTCCCAAAATTGTGAAGTTAGTATACTTATGCTTCAGAACAAACTATTTTAGATTTATGCCACTTAAGTATACATATCGTTCAAATTAATCTCAATTATTATTATGATAGAAAAATAAACTAAATGCTTGATCAATAAAGATATGTTAAAACCCTACCAATTTGATTTTATTCCCTTATTTAAGATTAAGCTACAATTATTAATTTTAATTTATGCCTTCATATATTGGACATAACAATTTCTCTCCACTAATGTAGGCAGCACAGAAACTTGAATCAATAGGTCTTTTAAATAGGTTGTAATGTGGCTAGGCTAGGGTAGGTAAAAGAGAGATAAATTTAGGCTAAAAACCCTAGACTCAGCTTGCATCGAACCTTCAGAATAATTGACTTCAATACACCAACTCATTTTTCTTTTACCTTCTCTTTTGTACATCTATTTCTTTACATACGCTCTCTCTTTTTTTTTGAGCATTTGGTACCTTTTTTCAACTCCCCTAAACTTATTTTCAAAGAATATTTTAAATCGACTGAGTCTAGTGTTTGGGATAATTTAAAGATAATAATGAGAGAAGTGATGACTAATTATTGCAAAGGTTCAAATAAAATTAGGCCATATAGTCTCAAAGTTGGGTTTCAAGGGATAAATATTCATCAAGGTTGGCTTCAAATGTAACAGCCCGTTTTCAGTAAAATTGGAACAGTGGTTTCGAGACAAGAAATCTGATTTTGGAAGAAAAAATTATTTTTATATTATTTTATGGTCTATAGTATGATAGTAATGTTGTATAAAAATTTCGTAAAGAAATTTTACCGATTACATGCTTAATTTGATAAAGGACTAAATTGCACAAAGTGCAAAAGTTGAGTTCTAATAGCTAAAAAGATTAAATAGCCATGGAATTCAAAATTTGAGGTCCTTATATGACAAATAGACCATTAAAAATGCTTAGCGGTTAAGGATGATGATTCATCCATGGAAAATAAAATAAAGAAAATGATGAAATTGGAAAGTGAAATAATAAAAGATGAGAAATGATAAAAGAAAATATCATCATTTATATTATCTTTCCCAAATTAAAGGCATCGAAACCCTAGCCATGGAAACCTAAGCTCAAGCCAACTTATTTTGCTTGATTAGGTAAGTATTCTTGCCCGTTTTTAATGAATGTTATATTTCCGAGATCGTAATAGCTTAATCTAGCTATCTCGAGGATTAATTTGCAAAGTTATCAAGGTACTAGGGTTTTGCCATGGATGAAAATAGATGAATTATGAAGTTTTATGGTAGAAAATGGAAGGTAGTTGATAGATAAGCAACTTTTGTAAAGGGAATTTTTATGAAATAATGATTTAGGGACTAAATTGAAAATATGTAAAATTCATGGAAAATTTTGAATTTTATGAAATACATGGGCTATAAATTTTACATGTAAAAATTGGCTAGGCTTGGAATAAGGATTAAATTGCATGAATTTCATTTTTCGAGCCTAGGGATGAAATCGTCATTAATTAAAAGTTTAGTGGCAAAATGATAATTTTGCCTAAGATGTGAATTAAATTGAAATGAATATGAATTAATGTTAAATTCATTCATATAGATTCGGATAGACCAAATTCGGAGTTAGAACGAGGAAAAGAGAAAATGTCGGATTAGTAGATTTTACGTACACAAACATTTATCGAGGTAAGTTCGTGTAACTAAATTAATATGTTTGAATTGAATGTTGTATTTGTGTGAATTGTATAAATGTCTTATATATGAATTTGATTACATGTCCGATAATGCCCGATAAGTAATAAGTTCCGTTTGAATAAATGAAACTCGATGAATACAAGATTTCCCGTATTGGTTGTGGTCTTGCATGTGTTGCGGACACACCACAGCTCCTACGAGCATCCCGTTATAAGCCCTCTTGAGCTTGCCGTTATATTGTTCATGAGAACATCCTGATCGGTAGTGATCTTGCATGTGTTGCGGACTACCGCAGCTCTTTGTGAGCGCCCTGTTATATGATCAGTTGTGATCCTGCATATATTGCGGACACAAATGCAGCTCTTTGTGAGCGTCTTGATATGGCTCGCTTGAACTTCCCGATATATGGCTATCCAAAGCTCCTAATTAAAGGCTCTTCATGATCTTCCTAATTAAAAGTTCTTTGTGAACTTCCTGATTATGGCTCTTATGAGCTTCCTGTTATATAGCCCAAATAAGCTTCCTAATAGGCTCTTTGTGAGCTTCCTGTTATATGGTTTGAGAGAGGATTTCCAGGTTATGGTTTTCAAAGAGCACTCCTGAATATGAATTGACGAATTTCTGATTTGTACACTTCGAGTGTACTACCTATGTATCCATCAATGTTTTCAATGATTCAACGGGCAAAATCCTGACATGAGAAAATATGAATATGAAATGAATTAATATGTAACACCCTGGTTTTAGGGGCTAGATTTTTGGTGCTTAGCTCAAGTGTTGGCACACTTCAGTGTGTGGTTGGGTGAGTTTTAGGGGTCCTGAGAACCCTAGGTGGTGGTAGGTTGCCTTAGAAAATTTTTAGTTTTAGGGGCTAAAAGGGGGAGCTTGGATAGAGGGGGCCTTAAGAGAATTTTTTGTGGAAATATGGCACAAAGATAGGCTTGGCAAAGTGGTAGGAAGGCGCCACTTTAGAGTTTGGAAGGTGACGCCATTTGCAGGAGGAAGGGTCTCGTGTTCAATTCGCGGGAGCAGCAGATGGGCATTGTTTTTGCGTCAAGTTGGTAAGGAGGTTGGACGGTTTTGGAGGCTTAAAAATAGATGAAGACTTGGTCTTCTTTTTTTAAAATTTTGGCTAAGAAGGTTTGACCCATTCAAACTATTTAGAATGGATGGAAGGGAGGTATTTTAGGAGAGTTTTGAGGATTATTTTTGGGGGTTGGAGCTTGGCCTTCTAGTATAAATATGGGGGAAGGTGCTCTTTATTCACTCACCATTTGCCTTCTTCCTTGCCGAATGTAAGCCTAAGCAAACCCTCTCCATTTTAGTTCTTAGCAACCCCAGAACCGAAAGTTGCTCTTCCTTTGGTCCCTTTGCTGAATTTCCATCTTCTTAAGCCTTCATCCATTTACTTCCCTACTCTACCAATACTAAAAACGCCCCTCCTCCTCACCTATGCACCTTGGCCGAATCTCTAAGGTCACTTAGCTAAATTTTCTACTTGTTTCTCTCCATTTCTCCTTGAGTCGAATCTCTCCTCAAACTTTTGCCGAAACCCTCCTCCTTGTTCTAGTGGTGGTTGGCCGAGTGTTCTTGTGGTCTTAGGGTGGTAATTCTTTCTGGTAAGAGCCAACAAGAAGGAGCGGTAAGAAGGGACCCTTAGGTCGGATTCATCAAGTGCTGCAAGGGAGTTCAGAATTTGATCAAATGGAGGTAAGGTTATTTATTAAGGTTAAATGCTTAAGTGGTGTTTTGGGGGTTAACCTGTTTACCTGATTAAGCTTTTTGATGGAGGCCACAACCAGTCAGAGTGGGCAAGGGAAGGTCCCTATTCCGAAGTTCAAGAAAAGAGCGGTTTCAGCAGTTCGAGATTGGCCACCGGGGTGTGGGCCAGCGGCAGGAGATAGCTATAGGCAGATAGCGGTAGTCTCGCTAGTCGATAGCGTCGGGATTGAGGGTTTAGAGCTCCGGGTTTTCAGGTGTGTAGTTAACCATTGTTTTCGGGATTTGAGTATATCTGCTTATGTTGTATGATGCTAATAAGTGCAGTTAAATGTGAAAATGGTACCCTTAAGGGGTATGAAGATGATCAGGTTAGTAGCAAAGTTTGTAATTATGTGATCACTGATTTTATTGTGTGAGTATGCCTATGATTGTGTTTAATATGTTCATGCACCACCTTATCATCATTTTATGTTACATGTGCATGGGCGGGTTATGAAAGAAGGTACGGGTGTACTTCGAGTACGTGGTTGATGTCAGCTTTGTGCTACATCATGGATTGGCGCTGACTGAGGTCGCGTTGTGGATCTTTTGCGATTTAGTTCGCGTGGTTACCTTGATTGATATCGGCTCTATGCCATATCGTGGCTGATGGGTGCTGTGTGCCCCATCATGGTTTGATGTTAGCTACGTGCTACATCGTGGATGGCATTGGTTGCTTTTTTTGGAGGGAAAAGGAGAGGGCGACTCGATAAGTCCCCTGGTGTGTGGTAGGCTGGATAAGGGGGTGTGTAGCGGTTGGACCCTAGGCTTGGGGTGGGTTTCATGTTGCATTGTTCCGTTTTGAAATAAATGGGCCAAGCCCAATATGGCATGGGGATAGGTGTGTTTTGAGAACATACGTGGAAAGGGCCTAGCCAGTACTTGAGAGTGGATTGAAGGTGGGCCAAGCCCAGATTGTGGTAATGTCTAAATGATTATACTTACATGTTGCATTTGATAATTGGGATGTTATGTGGTTAGCATGTGGGTGGATTTCGATGGTTTAATGGCACACTGAGTCATTGTGACTCACCCAATCTCTTATCCAACATCGCAGGTGAAAGGATGATCGGACCGGGTTGGAGTGGATACAAGGTGGCCCATGCAAAGGACGATTTAATATTTTCTTTATGCACTTTATTACCAAGTACTTGGAATCATTATGTTGTAATAAGAGCCTCTTAAGTTATTTGGTTTTCTTTTGGTAATTTATGTCTAAAGAGATTTGGGAATAATGTTACTTTTATGAACTAAGCTTAAATCACTTGAGTCTGATGTTTTAAACGTTTTCAAATCTAAGGAAATTGACAACTAAGAGTTTTAAAGACGAAACCCCGAGATTTCAAAGTAACCTAACGGTTTGCAAACAAACATGCCCAAGATTTCTGCAAGTAAAACTACTCTAAAGGAGTTTAGACAAAAAGTTAAATGGCAACCTGTTTTCTTCAATAAGTTTATTTTCCATAACATAACCAGATTCGGTCGTAGTGAATGGGCCGGGTTTGGGGATGTTACAGTTTGATATCAGAGCCAAGTTCAAAACTCGGCTTTGAGGGTTTTTGGGCCCGAAACAGTTTTCAAAATGGACTTTTTGAAAAATGGGCTTTTATAAAAAGTTTTCAGGTTATACTGGCATGGCACCTGTACCTCCGACCCGAAGTCCACCAGGTAAGTACTTCTAGCTTTTAAAATGATTTGTTGGTGTGATCTATTATGGGCTTAGATTGGGCTCGTAGATTAGAATATTAAGGCTATTGGACCCTAGGATTAGTTTACTCAAACATATGCATAAAACTTAAGGTTATTAAACAAACCTGTGAAGTAAGTCGCCGAGTTAAGGTGTGGTAACCACTGTACGCATGTCTAGGAGTGGCATTCAGTAAGAGCTTGGTATTTAAGCAGTCCTAGCGACTCACCTCCTCTTTACTCGAATCCTACCTGGTGCGTAGCTACGGTTCACCTTAACCAAGAGGACTTGTTCACAGGCTGAACTAATTATTAAAACCCGAAAGGGAATTAGCCTTGCTGTTTTCTAAATTCCCTGTTTTTAAATTTCCAAATTTACCCCTCTGGTTTGTGAAACCTTAAATCTGATTTTGAAGGACGTTTTTCTTTCGATTTACAAAATTACCAAAATGCCCTTAGTGGAAAAATTACCAAAACGCCCCTGTATTGCAAAATTACTGTACTACCCTCAAATTTTGATAAAATGCTCTTTACCTTGCAAAATACTAAAATTTGAGTTTTCAAAATATTAGGATACTCTGATTTGTGGAAATTTACGAAAATACCCCTGGTTGACAAAATTACCGAAATGCCCTTGGTTTCTAAATTTTCAAATTTCTCTCAACTTCTACTGAAATATTCCTACTTTACTAAATATCAGAAAATTCTATTTTGTAAAATGTTGTGATATCTCGATTTTGAGAATTTACGAAAATGCCCATGATTTCCAAAATTACGAAAATGACCCTACTTTCTGAAATTTTTGCAACACACTTTGTTTGAGAAACAAAATTTTCAAGATGACTCCTGAGATTTGCAAATTTTGAAAAACTCTAAGTTGGAAAAACTATTTTCAAAATTGACCCTGAGTTATTACCGAAATACCTCTTTAGGAAAAATGACGAAATTACCCCTGGGTAGGAAAAGGAAACTTGATTGCTCGAAAGAACTACTCTCGGAACCTTCATTGCATAAAATTGCTCGTGGATAAAACAGTGAAACAATAATTTCTAATCCATAAAACTTTCTAAACAGATTAAATCGAAGCGCTAGAGATGAGTTCTAGGGGACGCGGTAGAGGTAGAATGACAGCTTCGGAACCAGTAGGGTCTGGCTATGGGTCAGAAAGCGAAGTGCCGCCAGCAGTGGATGTAGAGGAACAAGATCCGATAAGTGAAGAGGACGCAGTGTCGCAGGCTATGTTACGCGTGCTTCAGCAAGTGGCAAGAGCTAGTAGGGGAAATGGAGCTCGGAAGTCAGTGTCCGAGAGACTTAGGTCGAACGGGGCTAAAGTTTTTAGAGGAGTGTCGGGAACGGCTCCGAACATAGCGGAGTATTGGCTAGAAGGAGTCGAGAGAATTATGGACGACTTGGATTGTGCCCCAGAGGAAAAGTTGAAAGGTGCTGTTTCGCTACTTCGGGACGAGGCTTATCGATGGTGGCTCACTGTCAAACAAGGTGTACCGGCAGATCGATTGGATTGGGATTACTTTAAGGAAAAGTTTGAAGGAAAATACGTTGGAGCAAGCTACTTAGATGCGCAAAGGAAGGCGTTTCTAAATCTGGTGCAAGGAAATAAGTCGATAGCGGAATACGAAGCAGAGTTTGTACGGCTAAGTCAGTATGCTAAGGGAATTGTGGCCACTGACTATGAGAGGTGCGTCCGGTTTGAAGACGGATTGCGAGATGAACTTCGAGTGCTGATCGCTCCGCAGAGGGAAAGAGACTTCGCGGTGCTAGTGGAGAAAGCTCGTATAGCCGAAGAAGTTAAGAGGACGGTAAGGGAAAACCGAGGAAAGAATAGGAACGAGAATAAGAGAAGTGTTGGATGGTCAGCATCGTTTGGAGATGCTCAGAAAAGACCGAAAGCTGGGAATATGGTACATACACCCGTGCCAGTTGCTGAGAATCGGAATTGTCTCTGTGCTCGATGTGGAAGACCTGACACAGGAAAGTGTTGGGGGAATAGTAAAACATGCTTTCGGTGCGGATCTAAGGCACATCTGGTTAAGAACTGTCCTCGATCAACGAGGGGTCATGGTTCAAGCCATGGAGGGAATGGTTCCAGTCAGAATCAACCAAGGAGGTGATATCGGGTAAGCTCCTCTGCTTTGGTGCATGCTTTAATTGCTTTGCTTGCTTGTGGGAATAGCTCTTTTCTGAGTTGCTTTGAATTTTGAGTGCGAACTTAGAGACTATGATTGGGAAGTATGATAGCTCTTTAAGATCAGAGTGCGCAGCCATAGCGTAGCGGGAGGAATTGGACTGTTAGTTTAGACAAGTAATTTCGAGGACGAAATTATTTTAAGGAGGGTAGAATTGTAACACCCTGGTTTTAGGGGCTAGATTTTTGGTGCTTAGCTCAAGTGTTGGCACACTTCAGTGTGTGGTTGGGTGAGTTTCAGGGGTCCTGAGAACCCTAGGTGGTGGTAGGTTGCCTTAGAAAATTTTTAGTTTTAGGGGCTAAAAGGGGGAGCTTGGATAGAGGGGGCCTTAAGAGAATTTTTGGTGGAAATATGGCACAAAGATAGGCTTGGCAAAGTGGTAGGAAGGCGCCACTTTAGAGCTTGGAAGGTGACGCCATTTGCAGGAGGAAGGGTCTCGTGTTCGATTCGCGGGAGCAGCAGATGGGCATTGTTTTTGCGTCAAGTTGGTAAGGAGGTTGGACGGTTTTGGAGGCTTAAAAATAGATGAAGACTTGGTCTTCTTTTTTTTAAATTTTGGCTAAGAAGGTTTGACCCATTCAAACTATTTTGAATGGATGGAAGGGAGGTATTTTAGGAGAGTTTTGAGGATTATTTTTGGGGGTTGGAGCTTGGCCTTCTAGTATAAATAGGGGGGAAGGTGCTCTTTATTCATTCACCATTTGCCTTCTTCCTTGCCGAATGTAAGCCTAAGCAAACCCTCTCCATTTTAGTTCTTAGCAACCCCAGAACCGAAAGTTGTTCTTCCTTTGGTCCCTTAGCTGAATTTCCATCTTCTTAAGCCTTCATCCATTTACTTCCCTACTCTACCAATACTAAAAACGCCCCTCCTCCTCACCTATGCACCTTGGCCGAATCTTTAAGGTCACTTAGCTAAATTTTCTACTTCTTTCTCTCCATTTCTCCTTGAGTCGAATCTCTCCACAAACTTTTGCCGAAACCTTCCTCCTTGTTCTAGTGGTGGTTGGCCGAGTGTTCTTGTGGTCTTTGGGTGGTAATTCTTTCTGGTAAGAGCCAACAAGAAGCAGCGGTAAGAAGGGACCCTTAGGTCGGATTCATCAAGTGCTGCAAGGGAGTTCAGAATTTGATCAAGTGGAGGTAAGGTTATTTATTAAGGTTAAATGCTTAAGTGGTGTTTTGGGGGTTAACCTGTTTACCTGATTAAGCTTTTTGATGGAGGCCACAACCAGTCAGAGTGGGCAAGGGAATGTCCCTATTCCGAAGTTTAAGAAAAGAGCGGTTTCAATAGTTCGGGATTGGCCACCGGGGTGTGGGCCAGCGGCAGGAGATAGCTATAGGCAGATAGCGGTAGTCTCGCTAGTCGATAGCGTCGGGATCGAGGGTTTAGAGCTCCGGGTTTTAAGGTGTGTAGTTAACCATTGTTTCCGGGATTTGAGTATATCTGCTTATGTTGTATGATGCTAATAAGTGCAGTTAAATGTGAAAATGGTACCGTTAAGGGGTATGAAGATGATCAGGTTAGTAGCAAAGTTTGTAATTATGTGATCACTGATTTTATTGTGTGAGTATGCCTATGATTGTGTTTAATATGTTCATGCACCACCTTATCATCATTTTATGTTACATGTGCATGGGCGGGTTATGAATGAAGGTACGGGTGTACTTCGAGTACGTGGTTGATGTCAGCTTTGTGCTACATCGTGGATTGGCGCTGACTGAGGTCGCGTTGTGGATCTTTTGCGATTTAGTTCGCGTGGTTACCTTGATTGATATCGGCTCTATGCCATATCGTGGCTGATGGGTGCTGTGTGCCCCATCATGGTTTGATGTTAGCTACGTGCTACATCGTGGATGGCATTGGTTGCTTTTTTTGGAGGGAAAAGGAGAGGGCGACTCGATAAGTCCCCTGGTGTGTGGTAGGCTGGATAAGGGGGTGTGTAGCGGTTGGACCCTAGGCTTGGGGTGGGTTTCATGTTGCATTGTTCCATTTTGAAATAAATGGGCCAAGCCCAATATGGCATGGGGATAGGTGTGTTTTGAGAACATACGTGGAAAGGGCCTAGCCAGTACTTGAGAGTGGATTGAAGGTGGGCCAAGCCCAGATTGTGGTAATGTCTAAATGATTATACTTACATGTTGCATTTGATAATTGGGATGTTATGTGGTTAGCATGTGGGTGGATTTCGATGGTTTAATGGCACACTGAGTCATTGTGACTCACCCAATCTCTTATCCAACATCGCAGGTGAAAGGATGATCGGACCGGGTTGGAGTGGATACAAGGTGGCCCATGCAAAGGACGTTTTAATATTTTCTTTATGCACTTTATTACCAAGTACTTGGAATCATTATGTTGTAATAAGAGCCTCTTAAGTTATTTGGTTTTCTTTTGGTAATTTATGTCTAAAGAGATTTGGGAATAATGTTACTTTTATGAACTAAGCTTAAATCACTTGAGTCTGATGTTTTAAATGTTTTCCAATCTAAGGAAATTGACAACTAAGAGTTTTAAAGACGAAACCCCGAGATTTCAAAGTAACCTAACGGTTTGCAAACAAACATGCCCAAGATTTCTGCAAGTAAAACTACTCTAAAGGAGTTTAGACAAAAAGTTAAATGGCAACCTGTTTTCTTCAATAAGTTTATTTTCCATAACATAACCAGATTCGGTCGTAGTGAATGGGCCGGGTTTGGGGATGTTACATAATACATGTATCTGCTTGAAATACATGAAAATGATGATACATGATATATGGAAATACGAGAAGATAATATATGAACATGGAATTTGTTTGATGAATATGTTCATCCATGATTATAGATTTGTACACCTTGAGTGTATTACCCGTGTGATACTGACATTTCAAATGATTTAATGGGCAAAGTTTTGACAAGAAATAATTTGAACTCGAGACAAATTATTATGAAAATGTACTTGAAATACAAGGATATGATTTTCTATGTTATATGAATACATGATGTGGAAAGTATATGTACATGGAAATCTAATTATTGTTGAGCCCATACATGTTTCTTGATATTTATATGAAATATATGACTAACAAGGGTGATGAGGATATGTGTTAGGGCTTGTGATCAACTTGATTGAATGTGGCTTGTATGTTTATATTGAATTTAAATGAGTGGTAAGTTAATTACCATGCTTTACAAACCTACTAAGCATTTCATGCATTCTCTGTTTTATTTTCCCCTGTTCTATAGTAATTCGGAGGCTCGTTGGATTGGAAGCTTGGCGGAGATCACTCACACTATCCATCAGCCCATCTCGGTATATATATGGTAAATCAATTATGGTTATAATGGCATGTATAGGTTAATTGGCCAATACCGGCATATAAATACTTTAAGTGTAACTAGCCATTGGAATGGCTTGTGATGGATATATTTGGTATGTGCTTGAAATGGTTGATTGATAGAAATTATATTGGCATATTGATGATTGAGTTAAGTTAGTATATTTGATAAGATATGCATTTATGTGAATTTGGTAATTTAAGTAATGTGTATACTTGGTTATATGAGGTATTATATCATGTATAGGACTTGACTTTGAGTTAGGTTAAATGACCTATAATAGCATGTAAATGTGTTAAAGTGTTGGTGTAGGAGGATGACAAAATGGGGTAAGAAATATGGCTTGGAAAATAGCCTATTTTTGTCCACATGGGTAGGGACACGGGCGTGTGTCTCAGCCGTGTGTGACACACGGCCTAGCACATGGGCGAGTGACCTGGTCGTGTGTCCCCTGCATCTTTAAAATTTCAAAACATAATGCACAGGTATTTACACACGGCCTAGCACAATGGCGTGTTGTTTGGCCGTGCGACCCAAGTCAGAGAGTTACACAGCCTGAGACATGGGTGTGTCCCTTGGCTGTGTGAACCACACGGCTTGACCACAAGGGCGAGTGACCTTTGCACCTAGGAAAAATTTTGAGATTTTGCAAAAAATTCTCTGAGTACCCGGTTTAGTCTTGACTCGTTTCTAATGTATGTTTTGGGCCTCGAGGGTCCATATAAGGAACTTTATGTTTGATTTTTGACATGAATAATGTATAAAATGAAATATCTGTTTACTAGATCTGTATATTTTGATAATGCTTTGTAACCCTATTTTGGCGACGGATACGGGTTAGGGGAACGATCCAAACAAAAGTTTGCCTAAATAATTTTCAATATTCCATGCTTCCTAGGATTTCGCCTCAAGAAATTACTAAGTCAATTCTAGAGACTTAAACTTTAATGCATGCCTAGCTTTCCTAAGGAACTAAAAGTTTTATGGTATGATTTACATACTTTATTAAGAGTACATTTATGTCATAATTAAGCTAACATAACAATTATTGAGATAATAGAACTTCATTTATACTGAAGTTTAGCATACTTAACAAAATTTCAAATTTTTGAACAAAATATAACCTAACCATAATTAAAAGAAAATTTTATTCTAAGAGGAGATAATTTCAATTTTTCGGTCCCCCTACTTAAGATGAACAATGTCCTAATTGTTAGAAGTGAATAGATACTATACCCCAGGTAGGATTCTAGAAAAAGATGAGGTGAGTCAAGATGACTGCTTAAGTACCAAGCTCTCTCTAGATCCAAATCCTAGACATGTACATAACTATTGCCACACTTTTTAATTTGTAACTTGTCAATTTTTATTTATTATTTCCACATCTTATTTTATTATGCGAGAAAGAAATCCTAATATGACCTAATCCTAAAAACATTAAATATTCTAGGAAAGAAAATAATATAAAGTAAAGATCCCCCATTTCTTATTTATTTGCAGATCCCTCAGAATTTGACTTATCTTTTGCTCCATCATCTTTGTTTTTGCATGAATTGCTTCGTTCCCTCTTCGATATTGGACTCCATGGTTCAAATATAAAATCTGGAAACTCAGGCACAAAAATAAACGTGTCATGAAATATTTTCGTAAAAATGTTGCTCATTGATTCATCCCGTAGTTTTGAATATCTCCAGTAAGCTTGTTGCTGCCATTGCATGTGTTGCATTATGTCTATCAACTTTGACAGCTCATCACGAAGATCTGGGCTAGGCAATTGAGTTCTAATGTTGAGGTCGCCATGTCAGGTTTGTTTATTGGTTCAATTTGTTCTGCCATATCAAGGATTTCAGCCAACTGCATTGGTTCGATCTTTGTGGGATCTTCTTCTTCTTCTTCTTCGAGATCCTCACTCAATTCAACTCGTTGTTGCAGAATAGAATCTCTAGCTATTCGGTAGAGGTCCCAATTTTTGATTGTGCCCTGGCTATATCCTGTCTTCTTTATGTTTGCAAGAATTTTAACTTTCAAGGACTAAATTGTTATCGTAAAGGGAAAGTATGCTGGGCTAGAACATCTAGCGGCACAATGTCGCATTTCTCTCAGAATGACTTTTCCCACATGAATGGTCTTTGTCGTAAACGTAGAGTATAACAAGACCATTCGCTCTAATGAAATTGTGGTCCCATGTGAAATTGGCATAAGGCTGAATCGAATGAAATAGAACCATACCTTCGCTAATAGTGTCAAATATTCTCTACAACAAGTATGAGTTCCAGGCACAGTCCACTTAGAACTCGGAACTGTAAGTTCCTCGAGAATTTCTTGCAATTTTTAGCCTCAATATTTCTCATTAAAGAAGAATATTCGTCATCTTCAAAATCAAGTAATTCAAAGAATCCATTGATAGCGTTTGAGCTTATAGTACCTTGATTCCTCAGACAGAAACTTCCGTTAATTTGCTTGAGGTCAAATTTGCATAAAATTCATGAACTAACTTTTCATATGCACTCGGTCTTTTCTCACAAAACAACTCCCAACTGAGGGCTTCAACAATTTTTCAAATGCGCGCCATGAAATCGATGTAGTTGCTTTCTTTTAGTGTAAAGCCTTTTTTTGGGAGCATTTGCTGATTTTTGAAGATGCTGTTGTATCTCGCTTTGGCTTCTTCACAGTGAAGTTTGTTTTATGATTCTTCAACTTAGTCAGAGGCACGAGTTCTTTTGTGAGGCATGATTGACCTGAACATAAGATGGAAACAATTATTTTATCAAAAATTTAATTAAATTAAAAATTTAACAATTCATGAAAATTGAAAAGGTAAATGTAACAGCCCGATTTTGGGTCTAGTCGGAACAGTGGTTTTGAGACCATAAATCTGACGCAGAGAAATTTATTTTTATGGTCTACAAATTTATGGAACAATTTCGTGAAAATTTTGTTCGAAAAATTTGACGTTTGGGCACTCAATTTAGTTAAAGGGACTAAATTGCAAAAAGTGCAAAAACTTGAATTCTATATGTTAAAGGTGTCCAATTGCTATGAGATTTTAAATTAAAGGCCCTTAAATGGTAATTAGACTATTGGTTAAGTCAATGGACAAAAAAGGACATGGTTAGGTATGTTTTCAAAGTTTTTCATTAAAGGCATTTTGGTAATTTGGTAATTAAAATGAATTAAAAAGCCAAAATAAAGCCAATTTTTGTCCATCTTCCTCCCATGGCCAGAATTCACAAGGGGAAACCATGGCTAGGGTTTTCCAATCTTCCAATCTCGATTGTAAGTCCGTTTTAACTTCGTTTTTAATGCTCTTTACATTTTTGAAGTCGTTGTAACTCGATCTTTCTATTTTTACCATCAATTTGAAGAGATGTCAATGTCTAAAATTTTACCTATGATGGATGTTTGTGTATTTTGATGTCTAATGGTAGAAAATGCATGTTTGGTGTATGATAAACGACTTTTGGTAAATGATTTTCGGTGAAAATGCCTAAAAGGACTTGTTTGTAAAAGTTGTAAAATGAGTAGTAAAAGTGTGAATAAATGCAAAATGTGGGCTTTTATGAGCATGATATATGTTCGGCTAGGCATGGGTGTAATGAAATTGAATGGAAAACATTTTACGAGCCTAGGGACTAAATTGTAAAAATGTTAAACTTTAGGGGCAAAAATGTAATTTTTCCATAATGTGATTTTGGGCTGATTTGAATAGTATAATGATTAGATAAGTTAAATGTGATATTATAGATCAAGAAAAACGAGGTTCGGACCTAGAACGGGGGAAAACAAGTATTTGACGATTTAGTCCTTTTGCCATTTCTATTCAGAGGTAAGTTCGTATGTAAAAAAATGCAATGTTATATTTTTATTTTAATGTTTTGATATTGCATGAAATGTATGATTGATTCTATGAGCATATTCGACAAGGTTCCGGTAAGGAAGAAATCCCGGTTGAACATTAGGAATAGATAGGATACAAATGTCATGACATTAGGGTTACTCAGATTACGTGTAAGACCATATTCGGGATATGGCATCGATATGAGACTTTGTTTAAGACCATAGCTGGGCTATTGGCATCAATACGAGATTACATGTAAGATCATATATAATAGCCCGATTTTAGCTAAATCGGACAAGTGGTTTGAAAACTACAAATCGAATATTAAAAAATTATTTTAAAATTATTTTGTGTTTACAGCATGACAGTATGTATGTGTGAAAATTTCGTGAGCTAATTTTATCGATTGCTTACTTAATTTGAGAAAAAAAAGGACTAAATCGCGTAAAAGACAAAAGTTGCAATCTTCTTGTTAAAGGTGTCAAATAGATTTGGATTTTAAATATGATGGCCTTAAATGGTAATTAGACCATTTTTAATGGTAGTGGACTTTTATGGACATCTATTAAGTATTTTGATGGTTATTTACTAAGGTTAAAAAGGTAAATTAGTTAATTAAGTTATAATAAATAAAACCAAACATTTTATCATCTTATTTTCATCTTCCATCACTGAATATACATGAGAAAAACAGCCATTGAAGTTTAAGTATTCAGCCAAGCTATTTTGTTCAATCAAGGTATGATTTTTGTTTAGTTTTTAATGATTTCTATGTTTTTGTAATCGTTGCAGCTCAATCTAACTAGCCCGTACCTTTAATTTTGAAACTGTTAAAGATTTTGAGAGTTTCTATTGTTGAATCTATGAGCTCTTTGATGTTTAATGTTGAAATATTAAAGCTTGATGATAGTTTTACATGTTTTGTTAAGTGATTTTTGACAAAAATGTCAAAAAATGGATTAAATTGTGAAATATGCAAATTGAGTGGTTGAAATGTGAAATAAATGAATGTTTTGGGCTATTAGGGATTTATTAATAATTCGGCCAAGCATGGGTTTTGATGAATTATGAGAATTTTGTGTATTTGTGAAATAGGGACTAAATTTATTAAATATGAAAATGTAGGGGCTAATGTGTAAAAAGGGCCTAAATGTGTATTTTGGACTAAATTGAAAGAATATGAGATTGAATAAGTTAATTTTGATTATATATAGATTAAGAAAGAAAGAATTCAGATTTAGATCGGGGGAAAAGCAAGGTTATCTAGTAGTCGATCCGATCCGTCAAATCCGAATACGAGGTAAGTTCGTATCTGGGAGTTGTCGGGAACATCATCACACTATCAGACATTTATTTGGTACTTTTGTGTTCTGTATATATGGTATATGGCATGTGTAGGCTAGATGTGGTATTTTGGTTGTGATTATAGCCATGAGATTTGGCTTGTAAATTGTATATGTTTTAGTTTATATATATAGCCATGAGTGATGGCTCATTTTGGTATGTTTTTCCATGAATGTGCTTATGGTTTTAGAGTTGCTCAACTAGTTATATTTTGAGTTTGGTAATTGATCTATAAGGTGTGATTGGAGTTGGTAATTTGAGTAGTTATGTGCTTGTGAAATTGTGCTTGAGATATAAGTGTGGAATGGTTATTTGATTGAATTGTATACGTGAATTTAGGTATGAAATTAGATGGCATATTATAGCATATTTGAGATTGGTATTGATGGTAATTGGCTGCCTATTGTATGATGAAATGGTACCATTTTGGTTGTTTAGGGAGCATGAGTAAGGGTGGCAAATTGGCCTTGCAAATGGCCTATTTTTGTCCACACGGGTAGAGACATAGGCGTGTGTCTCATCCGTGTGCAACACACGGTCATGCTACACGGCCATGTGTCCCCTGGTGTTGAAATTAAAATGAATTCAGTATGCTCCACAAGGTCTCACACACGGGCGAGTGACCGGCCGTGTGGCACAAGTTAGTAAACCCCCTAAATGGCACATGGCCTAGCACATGGGCGAGTGACTTGGCCGTGTTGCATAAGTCAGTATACCCTACAAATTTGGCATGGCCTAGCACATGGGCATGTATGGCCACTCCGAAGGGCACACTGGCTAGACACACGGGCATGTGGTCGGCCGTGTGACCCAAGTCAGTATGTATGGCCCTTCTTTCCACACGGCTTGGGACACATGCGTGTATGGAGCCGTGTGAGGCACACGGCCTGTTAACACTGGCGTGTGACCCTTGTATGTTTGAAATTTTTCTAAATTTCCAAAAATCTTCATATGTTATCAGTTTAGTCCCGAACCACTTCTAAAGCTTGTTTAAGGCCTCGTAGGCCCTTATAAGGGACAATGTGATTAATGATTTATGAGAATGAATGATTTATGTTTGATAAATGTATGCTATATTTGTGAATTGATCGGTAATACCTCGTAACCCTATTCTGACGGTGAATACGGGTGAGGGGTGTTACACCATATCTGGGATATGGCATTTGTATGGTACTGTGTGCACGAGATCCCTGAGTATCCTTTAGTATTCCAAATGGATAAACGGGAAATTCAACGGGTTTGTCAAAGACGAGAAAGTATGTGATTATATTACGAGTTGGTACAGGTATGTATGTATAGTTTATAGGCATTGACTTCATGAAATTGTGAGTTCATGATTTCCATGAGAATGTTTTTGTGAAAACCTTGTGATTTTTGGTCTATACTTGTGATGTATGAAATGCATGGTAAATTCGATTGACGATTATGTGATTAGCTTTCGGGCCAAACTGAGTTATGACGTGGTATGTTTTATTCACACAAATTGCGATTTATTGTATATGAGAAAATGGGAAGATAAGAGTTTAGGTAATCGAAAGATGTTAAACTATATGATTGATATGTAAATACTCATAATCAATGTGCATGGTTACTATGAAGTTTGAAATGATTCGTTGTTTGCTGTAATCTAATACAAAGGTGAAATTATGGGTGTTAGGCTAAAGCCAAGATATGTTCAATTATGCTTATAAGTTGATAAAGTAAACATTATGATTGAATGAAAATTTATAACTGTGAGATTTAAAGCGGTTTGTATTATCTTGTGTTTAAATTGTTAAACTTGATAAAAGATTTGTAAGAGTTTCTTATTATTTTCATACAGACTTATTAAGCTATATATATAGCTTACCCCATTCCTTTCCCATGTCTTTTAGGGTTATTAAGCTAGATCAGGTTGGAGATCGTCAGATATCCTATCACACTATCAAGCTATCATTTTGGGTATAAATGAATCCAAGCATTTTGAGTCTATGGCATGTATAGGGACTATGTCAATTTGTATGTGTGTCATTATTAATTTGGCCATATGTGTTAGCTTGTATTTGTTAATGCTTCATCTTATATATAGCCATGAATGATGGCTTATGTTGATAATAAGTTTATTCATATGTTAATGCCCTTTTGTGAATGTGAAATTAGTATGTTTTTGTCGGGCTAAGCATGATGTTTTAAGTATGATAAATGATGATATAAGAATGACATGCTATTGTCTTGTTTGTGGTTGTTTGGTTGTATTTACATGCTTGAATTTGTGCCATGAGATGTTGTGTAGATGTGTGCAAGTGTGGGTGGGAAAATGGCTTGGTAAATAGCCTTGTTTTTGTCCATATAGGTAGACACACGGGCTTGTGTCTTGGGCGTGTGTGACACACAGTCTGCCCCACGGGCATGTGATTCGGCCGTGTGTCCCCTGTACCTTAATTGTTGCAAAACAGAATGTCCAGAATTGAGCACACGAGTAGAGACACGGGCGTGTGTTTCAACCGTGTGTGCTAAACGGCCTAGCACACGGGCGTGTGGCACAAGTTAGAGAGCACCCTAACTTGGACACGATCTGAATCATAGGCCTGTCTTAGGGTCACACAGGCGTGTCCCTTGGACCACATGGGCGTGTGAGCCCTATAACATGAAATTTTTTTTAAGTTTTGTAAAAATTTCTAAAGTTTTCGGTTTAGTCCCGAACCGCTTCCAAAGCATATTTTGGGCCTCGTAGGCTCGTTTTAGGGACGATATGAATGTGTATGAAAAGTTGTAAATTGGACGCAAATTTATGACTCGGAATTGTATGAATGCTAGCGTTATAAGTCCGATAATGCCTCAAGCCCTGTTCCGGCATTGAATACGGGTAAGGGGTGTTACAGTAAATAATTAAATTAAAATTTAAGAGAAAGAAATTTCTTCCCACCTTTGTGTAAAGAAAAATAAGAACCTAATAATAAAAATTAAATTGGGAGCAAAATATTCTGAATGAGGGTTAGTTAGAAGGTGCTCGTGATAATGCTAATGGTAAATTTTAATGGTGACATGGTGTAAGGGTGACAAGGGCCTTGATTTTTATGGCTAAAGTGTGCATGACACAAGGGCAGCTGCTAGGATAAGAAATAATAGCTATTTGGGTGGTGGAAACAGGTGTGTGAGTAGTTTGGGAGCTGGGGCCAACAATGATGTGTGGAGCTGTAGCTTTGTGCGTTGGCTAGAGCAGCAGGTAGGGTAGGTTGCAGCAACAATGTGTGGGAGTTGCTGCAGGCGCTACTGGGCGTGAGGGTAGTGCAACGGAAAAACAGAGTGACGTAGCTGCTTGGTTGGATGCATTAGGTAGTCGCGTTGGCTGGGATAGGAGGCAATAGTAGTGTGTTGTGGGTGGTAGTCAAGAGCTGCGGCACTAAGTGGGTTTGGATGCTAAGGCTGACGGTGGGAAGGGTGTATGGAAAAAATGGTTTGATGAATGGTGAGTTATGTGTATAATGGATGAAGGAGGTGGTATTTAAAGTGATAGATGGAAGGAGTCCAACTAGAATTCTAAGAAAAAATAATGCTTAATTACTATAAGTCCTAATTTCATATAAAGTTAATAACAATTAATAAATAATATAATGTATATTAATATATTAATTGCTATTACTTTATTTATTAAAATATGATAAAATTTAAACCAATTCTAATTCTATACAAAGATGATAATAATTAATATACATTATAATAAATATAAGTTATTATCATCCTTATTTATTTTAAAAAATAAATTAAACATTTGTTTTAGCTGTTTAAAAAAATATTTACGAAAAGAGACAGCTAATTTTAATATTTACAAAAAGAACAACCAAATTTATAAATAATTCAACTAAGTACCTAAACTTAAAGAAAATTTGAAAATTGAGCTGCAATTAAAACTTATCAAAATTGACCCTTTTATTTGAAAAAAAATAAAAATTTTGTCACTTTGGACATAATTTCTCAAAAAAATTAATTTTCAAGAAAGATTGGAGGGATCACAAGCGGTCCCGCTTAAATTTCAATATTCTAGACATAATTTATTTTAACATACTAATCCTGAAAATATACCCTAAATCATTTATTGAATAAAAAAAGAAAAATTAAATATCTGATAAAATGAGCGATGACTTGTCCCGCTCAATTTTGTTCCCCTAATAGTGTTTCAAGAGAATTGACTAGAAAATTACCTCTCTTACTATGGAGTTCAACAACTCCATATGGAAAAACTTGGTGAATGGTGAATGAACCGGACCAACGTGATTTCAACTTACCTGGAACGAATTTTAACCTAGAACTAAACAGCAAGACTTGTTGACCTGCTTCAAATTCTCGGACTCGAATGTGCTTGTGTAACATCCTGAATTAGGGGTTGGCATTTATCATGCTTTTGTGTGTTTGCCATGCTGGGTGTGTTAATTTGGTGTGTTTGGGGGCCCGGGGAAGATCGGGGTTAAGTCCGAGCCTTGGTGAAAATTTTTTATTTTTAAGCATTTTAGGGGAGAGCTAGCTGAGCCAGGCTTTAAGGGTTAATTTCAGTGTTTGTTGACACAAGAAAAGAGGTGGTGTAGTGGTAGGGAGACGCCACCTTGTGTGCTTGGAAGTGGCGTCATAGGGGAGTTACAAGGGGGAAGGAGTTCGAGCTGCATGGATAACATTTTGCAGATTTATTTTGGTACCTGGAGAGGTAAGTGGTGGATTCGGCAAGGGCACCTAGGGAGGAGTGTTGAAGGGGTCAAACAATTCAAATGAGTGGTCATGAGAGGATGAGGGAGGTTGAATTTGTTTCAAACTACTTTGAATGGGTGACCAAGAGTGAAGTTAGGAGAATTTTGGGGGATTTGATGTGGGTGATGTTGGTGGCCGAGAGTTGGTAGGGGTTCTAAGTTCTTGTTCTTTGCCTCTTGTAGTATATTCGATCACTAGAGAAGTAGGTGGTGTCGATTTTGGTAAGTTCCCTGGAAGCTTCTTCATTCTTTTTGGGTTCTAAATCCCTACATGCGTAGGTGCCTAGCCAAAATTCCCTTTTCTTGACTCCTTTGATCTTAAGCCAAAACCGAAACCTGTTGCCTCCTACTTGATTCTTCTTTTCTTATTTTAATTTTTCTCATTATTTATCTATCATATCTCCTTCTCTCTTTTTCTGGTACTGCCGAAATCTCTTGAGCCTTACTGAATCTCTTTTCTTTCCCATTCACCCTTGATCTTAGCCGAACCCTCTTGTCATTTGTTTTACATTATACCTCCTTTACTCATTCTTTCTTGGAAGGCCGAATCTCAACTCCCTCTCTCTCTCGTTCTCTTTTATTTTTCTCTTGTGCATATTCTTTGCTCATCTCTTGATCACCATGAACTGAAACCCTTTTTATTACTTCATCAACAAAAGCAGAAGCAATTCTTTTCTCCTCCATTTCGTTTTCTCTTATTTGCTTACTCCTCAAACTCCATCTCTTGGCCGAATTCCCATAGGAGGTTGCCGTCACTTCTCCTCTCAATCTTTTCAATCTGTTTTCTCTTATGTTGTGGTAGGTGTTTTCTTTTCTTTTTATTCCTCTCTCTTTTCTCTTTTGATTGTCCGAATCAAAAGACATTAATCCTGTTCCATGTGTGTTTTGGCCGATTATAGGAAGGGCTTGGTGCTTGTGTTTTTCTGCCATTGGTCAGCGGTTGAAAGGGTACTTTAGGATCAATCAGAACCGATCAATCAAGGTAAGGGGTTTATATTACTCGTTCAGCCGAAAAGTCACTCCTTATAACCTGTATCTTGGAGGGCCGATTCTAATGAGGAGTTTGTTTAGGGACTTCAGTGATCTGTTAATCCAAGAGTAGTAGCCTCCGGGACCTGCTGACTTAGGTAAGAAATCGTTATTTTGTTTGGGCGTTATTCGTATGTTTCTCTGCTTCAATGTTTTAACCCGGTCCTCTGACCAAGGTCGTTTCATGGAATCAAATGCCAGCAAATCAAAGGAGGGGGATGGATCTGTAGTCCCAGCCCTAAAGTTCAAGAAGCGTGCGGTGTCTGCTGTTCGAGATTGGCCACCGGGTTGTGGACCGACTTCAGAACAAAGTAGTAGGCAGATAGCAGTTGTTCCTGCTAGCGATAGTGTCGACATAGAGAGTATTATTTTGCATGTTATCAGGTGTGTAAAACTCCACACACTTTATTTTATCTGTAATGTTAATTGTGTGGGCTGAAAAGCTGGAAAAGGCTGTGTAGACAGTCATGATACCCTTATTGTTAAGGCTAGGGATGCCAGGTACGTGACTGTATTGTTTTCCTTACATGGATGGATGTATGTGGTAATCTTTTACGTTGTGGATAGCATGTTGCGTTCGTTATGATATGTATGTTATACATGGGATATGGGTATGATATTGAAGGGGAAGTGCTTGATTATTTGGTCACATAGTGATCGGTGGCTAAGCCATGTTATATTATTTGGTCACATAGTGATCGGTGGCTAAGCCACGTTGTATTATTTTGGTCACCAAGTGATCAGCATTATGACTGACAGCATGACTGTCAAAGCGGCGTGTAGCGGATGGAGGGTTGATTGTAGAAATCCCCACGGTGTGATGGGTTGGTACGGGATTGGCGTGTAGAGGATGGAAAAACTAGGTTGGGCTAGGACATATTGCATTCATTTATCTTTATGGCATATTGAGTGGGCTAAGGCCCAATATGCATTTGTGGGCTACGAGCCATCTATGTGTTATGGAGGATTTACACACTGAGTCTCGGTGACTCACCCCTTGCTTAACCTTTCAGGTAATCAGTAGATCGTGGATATGGGAGCCGAGGCAGACTCGTGGAGGCCATAAAGTCTTTTCTTTTCGTAAACTTTTTCTTCGTTTATTTTATTTTTAATTGGGGGATTTTTGTTATGTAATAAGGCCTATCTAAATTAATATTTGGTTTCTATTTTACTTATTTATTTTTCACTTAAAATTTGACACGATGCAACTTAATCATGGAATAAAAGATGGGGTTTCCAAAATAAAAGTAACACAAAACAAACATTTTCTCTCAAGTATCACCAAGCATAACGCAAGTTCGATTAACACAAATTGGAACTTTTCTAAACTAATAAATTGATGTTTTCAAGACATCACCTTAATCGAGAAGTTTGCAAATCTATGATTTTTCCTAAATTCAAGAGAAAAAAATTGTTTTTACTTTACCCTATAACATACCAGATCCGGTCGTAACGTCTTGGCTGGGTTTAGGGTGTTACAATTTTGGTATTAGAGCCAAGGTTGCAAAACTCGGGCTGTGAAATGGGTTCAACAGTGTTTTATAAAATTGATGTGCATATTAGTTAGAGGAACGATTTTGATTGAAATATGGCTTCCGAGTCTACCGGCACCCGATCCACGCAGGTAAGTGTTCTAACTTCTTGTGATGTGTGCATGAAATGCTTATTTGATGAAATGAATGTGATTACTAGCTCTAGTAGATCCAAACCTTAGAGACTGAAACCTCTAGGTCGAGATATGGTTTTGCGAGAATTACTCTTTAAAATTACTCCTCATAAGACTGCTCGGTATTAAACAGTGAAAGATACTAACTCATAAAACTTTTAATCAGATTAAAACACGACAGTAGTCATGAGTACTAGGGGACGTGGACGTATTGTGCGTGGACGTGGTAGAGGCAGGATTGCTGTGTCGGAACCAGTAGGGTCTGGTCATGGGTCAGGAAATGGAGTGCCAGTATCGCGAGCTGCGGAAGCAGATTTTTAGGACCAAACCGGTGGAGACGATGCGGTGTCGCAGGCGATTTTACGGGTTTTGGAGAGAGTTGCTGGGGCAGGCATGGGTATAGGGGCTCCGAAATCTGTGTTGGAACGCATTCGAGCTAATAGGGCGGAAATGTTTAGGGGTGTTTCCGGCGTAGCCTCTAATGCAGCTGAGTATTGGCTGGAGGCCGTTGAGCATATAATGGATGATCTTGACTTCACGGTGGAGGAAAAGTTGAAGGGAGTTATGTCTCTTCTGCAGGATGAGGCGTATCAACGGCGGCTGACAGTCAGGGATGGTTTAGTGGCTGACCGCATTACCTGGGATTTCTTCAAGTTGGCATTTCAGAGTAAGTACATTGGATCGAGTTATGTGGATGCGCAGCGTAGGGCGTTCTTGAATTTGGTTCAGGAAAATAAATCGGTGGCTGAGTATGAGTCGAAATTCTTACGTCTTAGTTGTTATGCCCGGGGGATAGTGGCCACAGACCATGAGCGTTGTGTTCGGTTTGAGGATGGTTTGAGGGATGATTTGTGGGTGTTCATAGCCCCGCAGCGGGAAAGGGAATTTGCAGTCTTAGTGGAAAAGGCTAAGATAGCCGAGGAGGTGAAGCGGACCGAAAAGCAGAATCAGGGTAGAGATAGAAGTAGAAATAAAAGGAATTTTGGATCGTCGGGGTCAGCTGGACGTTTTCAAAAAAGACTTAGGATGGATGGCCCGGGTCGGGTTGTGAGACCTGTTGTTGATAGTCAGCCTCAGAGGTGTGCTCGATATGGTAAATTCCATTTGGGCGAGTGTTGGACGAGTAACAGAAGATGTTTCAGGTGTGGATCTACTGATCATCAGGTTAGAGACTGTCCACAGGAGAGGGGCGATGCAGGGCCAGTAGGTCAGGGTTATGCTCAGCCGAGTAGAGGTGGTCAGCAACCACAGAGGGGTCGTGGTCTAGCCAGAGGAGGTAATGGTTTTGGTCGGGGCCGTGGGACACCAGGTAGAGGCGTGGGGAGTACTGAGGCGAGACAGCCAGGGTTGGTCTACGCGGCTAGATGCCGAGAGGAGGGTGATGCACCGGACGTCATAACCGGTACGTTTCTTATTTATGGGTTGCCTTATACTGCTTTGATTGATATTGGGTTGACACATTCTTATGTTGCTAGTATGGTATCTGGAACTTTAAGCTTAGGCTCTGAGATTACCTCTAGGGAGATGACTGTACTTAGCCCTTTAGGACAATCTGTGTTAGTGAACAAACTTTATAGGGATGTACCTCTAGAAGTTCAAGAGGTAGTTTTTCCGGCTGATTTGATGGAATTGCCGTTCGAGGAGTTTGATTTAATCTTGGGCATGGACTGGCTGGTAAAGTATCAAGCAAATTTGAATTGTGCAGCCAAGCGCATGGTGTTAAGAACTCTCGAGGGTGGAGAAGTGGTGGTAATAGGAGAGAGGAGAGACTACTTGTCCAATGTAGTGTCTGCTCTTAAGGCAGAGAGGATGGTAAGAAAAGGGTGTGTGGCTTTCCTAACTTTTGTTATTGCATTGGATGCAAAGGAAATGTCAGCAAGTGAGGTTAGAATAGTAAAAGAATTTGCGGATGTCTTTCCGGAAGAGCTTCCGGGTTTGCTTCCTGATCGCGAGGTGGAGTTTGGTATTGATCTTCTACCGGGAACAGCGCCTGTGTCCATCGCACCGTATAGGATGGCGCCAAAGGAGTTGAAGGAGTTGAAAGCTCAGATTCAAGAATTGCTAGATCAAGGTTTTATTCGACCTAGTGTGTCACCTTGGGGAGCGCCAGTGCTTTTCGTTAAGAAGAAGGATGGATCAATGCGTATGTGCATTGACTACCGTCAGTTGAATAAGTTGACTATAAAGAATAAGTACCCGTTGCCGAGGATTGACGATCTGTTCAATCAGCTCAAAGGAGCTTCAGTCTTTTTGAAGATAGATCTAAGATCGGGATATCATTAGCTTAAAGTCAAGGAGGCAGATATTCATTAGACGATGTTTCGTACTCGTTATGGTCACTACCAATTCCTGGTAATGCCGTTCGGGTTGACCAATGCACCAGCATCGTTTATGGACATGATGAATCGGGTTTCCCAACCCTATCTGAATTGATTCGTAGTGGTATTTATAGACGATATCCTGGTTTAATCAAAGTCAGAGGAGGAGCATGATTCGTATCTTCGAGTGGTTTTGCAATTCCTGAGGGAGAAGCAGTTGTTCGCCAAATTCAGTAAGTGTGAATTCTGGCTAAGAGAAGTTACCTTTTTGGGCCATATGGTGTCTGCTGAGGGGATTAGGGTTGATCCCCAAAAAATTGAGGCCATGTCGGAGTGGAAGCCACCTAAGTCTGTGGCAGAAATCAGGAGTTTTCTTGGTTTGGCTGGGTATTATAGAAGGTTTGTGGAAGGGTTCTCTTTAATTACGGCACCAGTGGAAAGGGGTTCCGTTTGTTTGGTCTGATAAGCAGCAGGAGAGTTTTGAAAGGCTGAAAAGGATTTTGACGGAGGCTCCAGTATTGATACAGCTTGAGGCTGGGAAAGAGTTTGCGGTTTATTGTGATGCGTCACACATAGGCTTGGGATGTGTGCTGATGCTGGATGGGAAGGTGGTAGCATATGCGTCTCGGCAATTGAGATCGCATGAGTTGAATTATCCCACGTATGATTTGGAATTGGCGGCAGTGGTGTTTGCTCTGAAAAGTTGGAGGCATTATCTGTATGGGGAGAAGTTCGTTATTTATACAGATCACAAGAGCTTAAAATATCTCCTTGCCCAGAAGGAGTTAAATTTAAGGTAGTGAAGGTGGATCGAGTTGTTAAAAGATTACGACTGCTCAATCGAATACCGTCTAGGTAAAGCTAACATGGTGGCGGATGCACTAAGTCGTAGGGTAATCTTTGACTTGAGTGCAATGTTTGCTCACCTCAGTTTATACGATGATGGGAGTCTATTAGCTAAACTTCAAGGGAAACCTTCTTGGGGCAGTCAGATTAAAGAAAAGTAGTGGGCTGATGAGTTGTTAAGTCAAAGTTTCAGTTGGGATCAGGTGATGGGAGAATGGAATTCAGTGTGAATAGTGATGGGGTATTATGTTTTTGAGGAAGGACTTGCATGCCAAAGGATCCTGAGTTGAGGCGTAAGATTTTACAGGAAGCGCATAGCAGTCTATACGCTACGCATCCTGGAGGAAATAAGATGTATCGGGATTTGCAAGAACAATTTTGGTGGCCAATCTGAAGCGTAAGGACATAGAATTTGCAGTTGGTGATCGAGTTTTCTTAAAGGTTTCACCGTGGAAGAAAGTGTTAAGGTTTGGATGGAAGGGTAAGCTAAGCCCCAAGTTCATCGGGCCTTATCGTGTGTTGAAGTGTGTGGGACCAGTAGCCTATCTGCTCGAGCTACCTTCAGAGTTAAGTCAGATCCATGATTTGTTTCACGTTTCGATGTTAAGATGCTACCGTTCAGATCCATCTCATGTTGTGCCAGTGGAAGAAATCGAAGTAAGGCCTGATCTATCTTTTGAAGAAGAACAGGTGCGGATCTTGGAACATGATGTGAAGGTATTGCGAAGGAAGACGGTTCTGTTGGTTAAGGTTCTGTGGCGAAATCACGGTTCAGAGGAAGCTACATGGGAACCAGAGGATGCAATGCGGCAGCAATACCCTCATCTCTTTTGACCAGGTAATTTCGAGGCCGAAATTTCTTTAAAGGGGTAAAACTGTAACATTCTAAATTAGGGGCTTGCATTTATCATGTTTTTGTGTGTTTGCCATGCTGAGTGTGTTTATTTGGTGTGTTTGGGGGCCAGGGGAAGCTCGGGGTTAAGTCCGAGCCTTGGTGAAAATTTTTGATTTTTAAGCATTTTAGGGGAGAGCTAGCTGAGCCAGGCTTTAAGGGTTAATTTCTGTGTTTGTTGACACAAGAAAAGAGGTGGTGTAGTGGTAGGGAGATGCCACCCTGTGTGCTTGGAAGTGGCGTCATGGGGGAGCTACAAGGGGGAAGGAGTTCGAGCTACATGGATAACATTTTGGAGATTTATTTTGGCGCCTGGAGAGGTAAGTGGTGGATTCGGCAAGGGCACCTAGGGGGAGTGTTGAAGGGGTCAAACAATTCAAATGAGTGGTCATGAGAGGATGAGGGAGGTTGAATTTGTTTCAAACTACTTTGAATGGGTGACCAAGATTGAAGTTAGGATAATTTTAGGGGATTTGATGTGGGTGAGGTTGGTGGCCGAAAGTTGGTAGGGGTTCTAAGTTCTTGTTCTTTCCCTGTTGTAGTATATTCGGTCACTAGAGAAGTAGGTGGTGTCGATTTTGGTAAGTTCCCTGGAAGCTTCTTCATTCCTTTTGGGTTCTAAATCCCTATATACCGTAGGTGCCTAGCCAAAATTCCCTTTTCTTGTCTCCTTTGATCTTAAGCCAAAACCAAAACCTGTTGCCTTCTACTTGATTCTTCTGTTCTTATTTTATTTTTTCTCATTATTTATCTATCATATCTCCTTGTTCTCTCTTTTTCTGGTACTGCCGAAATCTCTTGAGCCTTACTGAATCTCTTTTCTTTCCCATTCACCCTTGATCTTAGCCGAACCCTCTTGTCATTTGTTTTACATTATACCTCTTTTACTCATTCTTTCTTGGAAGGCCGAATCTCAACTCTCTCTCTCTCTCTCTTGTTCTCTTTTATTTTTCTCTTGTGCATATTCTTTGCTCATCTCTTGATCACCTTGAACCGAAACCCTTTTTATTACTTCATCAACAAAAGCCGAAGCAATTCTTTTCTCCTCCATTTTGTTTTCTCCTATTTGCTTACTCCTCAAACTCCATCTCTTGGTCGAATTCCCATAGGAGGTTGCCGTCACTTCTCCTCTCAGTCTTTCCAATCTGTTTTCTCTTAAGCTGTGGTAGGTGTTTCCTTTTCTTTTCATTCCTCTCTCTTTTCTCTTTTGATTTTCCGAATCAAAAGACATTAATCCTGTTCCATGTGTGTTTTGGTCGATTATAGGAAGGGCTTGGTGCTTGTGTTTTTCTGCTTTTGGTCAGCGGTTGAAAGGGTACTTTAGGATCAATCAGAATCGATCAATCAAGGTAAGGGGTTTATATTACTCGTTCAGCCGAAAGGCCACTCCTTATAACCTGTATCTTGGAGGGTCGATTCTGATGAGGAGTATGTTTAGGGACTTCAGTGATCTGTTAATCCAAGAGTAGTAGCCTCCGGGTCCTGCCGACTCAGGTAAGAAATCGTTATATTGTTTGGGCGTTATTTGTATGTTTCTCTGCTTCAATGCTTTAACCCGGTCTTCTGACCAAGATCGTTTCATGGACTCAAATGCTAGCAAATCAAAGGAGGGGGTTGGATCTGTAGTCTTAGCCCCAAAATTCAAGAAGCGTGCGGTGTCTGCTGTTCGAGATTGTCCATCGAGTTGTGGACTGGCTTCAAAACAAAGTAGTAGGCAGATAGCAGTCGTTCCTGCTAGCGATAGTGTCAACATAGAGAGTATTATTTTGCGTGTTATCAGGTGTGTAAAACTCCACACACTTTATTTTATCTGTAATGTTAATTGTGTGGGCTGAAAAGCCGGAAAAGGCTGTGTAGACAGTCGTGATACCCTTATTGTTAAGGCTAGGGATGCCAGGTACGTGATTGTATCGTTTTCCTTGCATGGATGGATTTATGTGGTAATATTTTACGTTGTGGATAGCATGTTGCGTTCATTATGATATGTATGTTATACATGGGATATGGGTATGATATTGAAGGGGAAGTGCTTAATTATTTGGTCACATAGTGATCGGTGGGTAAGCCACGTTATATTATTTGGTCACATAGTGATCGGTGGCTAAGCCACGTTATATTATTTTGGTCACTAGTGATCGGCATTATGACTGACAGCATGACTGTCAAAGTGGCGTGTAGCGGATGGATGGTTGATTGTAGAAATCCCCACGGTGTGATGGGTTGGTACGGGATTGGCGTGTAAAGGATGGAAAAACTAGGTTGGGCTGGGGCATATTGCATTCATTTATCTTTATGCCATATTGAGTGGGCTAAGGCCCAATATGCATTTGTGGGCTACGAGCCGTTTATGTGTTATGGAGGATTTACACAATGAGTCTCGGTGACTCACCCCTTGCTTAACCTTTCAGGTAATCAGTAGATCATGGATATGGGAGCCGAGGCGGACTCGTGGAGGCCATAAAGTCTTTTCTTTTAATAAAATTTTTCCTGCGTTATTTTATTTTTAATTGAGGGATTTTTGTTATGTAATAAGGCCTATCTAAATTAATATTTGGTTTCTATTTTACTTATTTATTTTTCATTTAAAATTTGACTCAATGCAACTTAATCATGGAATAAAAGATGGGGTTTCCAAAATAAAAGTAACACAAAACAAACATTTTCTCTCAAGTATCACCAAGCATAACGCAAGTTCGATTAACACAAATTGGAACTTTTCTAAACTAATAAATCGCTGTTTTCAAGACATCACCTTAATCGAGAAGTTTGCAAATCTACGATTTTCCTAAATTCAAGAGAGAAAAATCATTTTTACTTCACCCTGTAACATACCAGATCCGGTCGTAACGTCTTGGCCGGGTTTGGGGTGTTACAGCTTGTCATGCCATCTTTTTAATCTCTCTTTGTATAACTTGCCATTTTCATATGAGAACGTTTGAAATTCTTCTAACTCGTTAAGTTGAAGCATTCGTTTTTCTTTAGCAAGCTTGAGATCTAAGTTGAGACACTGAAGAGCCCAATAAGCTCTATGTTCTAACTCCAACGGTAAATGACAGGCTTTCCCAAATACCAACCTATAAGGAGACATCCCTAAAGGTGTTTTGTATGCTGCGCTATAGGCCCATAAAGCGTCATCCAATCTTTTGGACCAATCTCGTTGGTTCAGACAAACTACCTTATTGAGTACACTGTTTATCTCTTTGTTTGCCAGTTCAACTTGTCTATTTGTCAGCAGATGGTAAGCTGTGGTGACGTTGTGCTTCACTCCATGTCTATCGAGTAACCATTTCAACCATTTGTTCACAAAATGGTACCCCTCATCACTAATGATAGCCCTAGGATTTCCAAACCTTATGAACACATGTTTTTGTAAGAACTTCATCACTACCTTGGCATTGTTTGTCGGATACGCATTGGCCTCAATCCACTTAGATACATTGTCTACTGCTACCAATATGTACTTGTTACCAATATGTACTTCAATGATGTTTGTTCAGGCATCTTGTAACAACCCGGTTTAGACCCTAGTCGGAATAGTAGTTTTGAGACCACAAATCCGAGGTCAAAGTAATATTTTAATATTATTTTCTGTGTTTACAGTATGTGATTTAGCTTGTATGAAATTTCTGTGTGAAGATTTTATCGATTGTGTGTTTAATTTGCGAAAAATGACTTAATCGCATAAAGTGTAAAATACTGTGTGCTGATTGATAAGTGCTTAATTGTTGTTATCTTTATAATTTGGAGGATTTATGTTCCAATTAGCCCATTTTATAGTTAGTGGAAGATGATAGCATGGCATAAGGTGTTATTATTAATTTTCATTAAGGGTAAAATGGTAAAAAGCCTATTAGGTTAATATTAAATAAAACAAAACCAAACTTTTGCTCATCTTTTATCCATCCTTGCTGAAAATCATAAGAAAAAGAAAAGAAAAAAGACTACACTAGGGTTCGGCCATTGTTGGCCTTGATTGAGGTATGCTTCAAGCTCAATTTTTGATAATTTTTACGTTTTTGTGGTCGTTGCTTCGTGTTCTTCAAAACCAATGCTTTAATTTTAGAATTTGATGGTGATATTGTGATTGCCATTGATGAATGCTTGAGCTTTATGATAGTTGATGATGAAATATGAAAGATATGTGAATGATTGATCGCTGAAATCAGAGTCTTAAAATTTATAAAGAGAATGATCGAACCTGTAAACTAACTCTGACAACGTTTAAAGGCAAGTGTACATATCGAACAGTAGTATAGCTTAGGCAAGACTGGATTGTCGAACCCAAAGGAACTAAAAGTACTAATACTAACCTTCTTTTTATTATCTAGCCTAAAATAAGTGAAGCTGTTTAGATCTAACGACTACTAAGCTAAAGGCGCAAAGACAAAAAGAATGAATTCAGAAATAACTTGAGGGAAGACTCAGTTGATTTAAGACGATACCCTCAGGAAGAATCCACCTAAACTTCACTTGTTATCTAACCCTGAACCATATGATTTATTCACTTGACTTGATCCATAGGACTCCCTAATTTATATTAAACCCTCTCTCGAGGCGAATAACGTCTAACCCTAGGTTAATTAACGGAAATCTCTTTCTCACTTAATAACCCCCTAGAACAGCAGTAAATCGATCTATGGACTCCCATATTAGGTTTCACCCTAATCCGGCAAAATCTCGTTACCCTATCTCTAGGCGCGCGAACGACTCCGCTTTAATTATGCTAGATCTATTCTTAAGCAGGGACTTTTGCTTCTCCACCTAAGAGCATCTGACTTGAGTTAATATCCCAAAAACATTAACACAAGAATTAAGCGCACATAATTAAGAACAAATCAAGTATTTATCTTATAGTTTAGAAAACAATAACAAGATTCATCTAGGTTTCATCCCCTTTAGGTATCTGAAGGGTTTTGTTCATAACAAATAAAGAACACATCTCAGAAGAAAAGATAAAACAAAACATAAGAAATCCCTAAAACTCTCTGAAGGAACTGAAGGAGAGATCCACCGTCTTGAGTAGATTTTCGGCTTCTAGAGATGGATCAACTGGCTATCCTCGAGTGATTCCCTCAACTCTGACCTTTTCAGCTCGGCTTCTTGGCCTCACTAACCACCCTCTTTTCAGGTAACACATAGGGGGTTTATATAGACTCTTGGAATGTGTTTCTTTGCCCCAAAGTATCCAAATCCGAATGAAATTGCTCTTTGCCATGATAGGGACACAGCCATGTCACACGCCCGTGTGACTAGTCTTCAAGCCGTGTTCGAACTTCTTTAATGAGGCACGGCCGTGTGACTCGGGGGTAAGGCCGTGTTCTAGATGATCAATGTGGCACGGCCGTGTGGGCTTAAGTCCAGGCCGTGTGGATTTCATGATATGGCCCATTTACTCTGTTTTGGGCCCGTTTTGTGTTCTTTTCATCCTCGGGTGCTTTCCTGGGTATAATACATGAAAAGAAAGGATTAAGAGCACCGTTTTATATCAATCGAGGCTTAAACCATCCAAAAGCATACTAAATGTGGGATTAAAATATGTTACTTTTACTGTTTATCGAATACCCCCACACTTAAGCTTTTACTTGTCCTCAAGCAAAATTCTCAACTTATAATTAAGACAAACTTTCCATGATTCATAATTCCTATCAATAATGTCTCATCATAATTCATAGATAATTTATACATGGATGATTTAACTCGAAGAGTCCTAAAGATTCAAACAGTCAAAGTCATACATTTGTAGCACAAAAAACGTAGGTGTCTCCCCTTATCTAAATAATTACCTTTGATTCAAAATTGACAAGGATTGACATCCTCACTAAAGATTCACTCAAATCATTCGAGGTGTTTAAGGTTCAAAATTAAGCTCTCATAAGTCGAACCTGAAAAGTTAATCCCATAGGCTTTTCTGAAAATCAAATCTCCACCACTGTAATATGAGATGATACACAAATCAAAAGGTCTTTAACAGGGTTGTAACGGGGCTAGGTTTAAAGGTGTGGATAAAGGCTAAATTAGAAAGTTAGAATCAAGATTGAATTGACAAGTTACCAAACTTAGAAAATACAGAGATAATATTTACATTCTGAAAAGTAATAATCCTACTAACACGAGCTTTTCTTTCGAAAAATAGAATTTAACTGTATAAGCTCACCACTAGCACTGAATATACTTCAATTTTTTTTAAGAACAAATCAAATAATAAAAGATAAATTCAACTACTGAACTAATTTAATTAGGTATCTTAATCAAATCATATCTCGATCAAAGGGTAGTCAAAAGGAACAGTGATAACAAATACAAAGGCATTTTGGGTTAATATTAGCTGGTGAGTCGATAAAAAAGGTTGTTAGGATCAACGGGGTTCACTAAGGGTTAATTTATAGAGGTAGGCTTTTTACTGGAGTGAGTGGGTTAAGTCCTAGGTGCCTTTATCATCTTTGTATATCAAACCATAGATGTGGTCTCAACATGTATAATCGAGGCAAGTTCTAGAATAACAGTTCATGGTTGACACACTCATAATAAAAAAAAGTGAGCATGAAAAAGAATATATGCTCTAATAGGCGCAAAATCTCACGAAAATTATGGGTGTTTTGACATCAACCTTGTAAATTTCAAACATCCAGATAATATTCAGATTCAGCTCAACAACCTAGCAAAGATTTTAATTCTGAAAAATAGACTTATCATGCTTGATTCTCTAATATTCTTCTAATTTAATCATCAATGCACAATTAACTATGACTTAATTTAAAACGTATTAATAAAAATCATAAACCATCAAAAATTTTATCCCAATTAGTAATATGAGGAAATTACTTAAAAATAAGACTAAATTCAGGGATTTTGAGAATAATGAAAAAGTTAGGCCGGATTTGAGAATAATGCAGAAAGTTAGGCCCTTTCTTTAAATAAATATTCACCCCCATACTTAAGATGTACATTGCCCTCAATGTACAAAGATGTATATAAAATTTAAGAGAGAGAGAGAGGTGAAACTTTCTGAATTACGGATGAGACCCCGGAGTTGGAGGAGTCGGTCTGGATAACAATCCTGAGCTAGATGAAGAAATTGGGGAGCTCGTAGATAGTTAGCCAGGAGTTATTAAGACACATTTAAAATAAACGAAATATATAACTAAAAACAAGAAAGAAAAAGGAAAGGAGACTAAGAAGGAAAATAAACTAAGACTGGACGAGAAAAGTGTAACACCCCTTACCCGAGACCTTTTCCGGAGTCGAGCATGAGGCATTACTAGACTTAACTTACTAATTCGGGGCATAAAAATTGAAACTGTCCATCTGCGTCATGTTCACTAAATTGACTATAACTCGAGTTACGAAACTCAAAATTTAGATCCGTAAATTTTCTCTGAAACTAGACTAATATATCTTCTTACTATAAGTTTTCCATAATTTTTTGTGTGGCCAATTAGTACAGTTTATTAGTTAAAGTCTGCCCTGTTATACAGTTTAACAGTTCTGACCCCTCTGCACAAAAAATCAATTATCTCATAATATACAACTTTTTTGCCAACACCGTTTCCTTCATATAAAAATAGACTCAATAAGCTTTAATTATATATCTCATTCACACCATAATTCGATTTATACTAGTTTTAGTGATTTTTCAAATTCACATTACAGTTGCTGTCCAAAACTGTTCCCCTGCAGATTTTTTTACTCTTTCATAATTTCTTTGTAAAAACTATCATCTTGACATACATAACATCCAAAACATGTTCTTAATTAACCATTTTAATGGCTAATCATTATGAAGCATTTACAAGCCAATATTAAGGCATATCATAAGGACAAACACACAAAATGGCTAAGTCCCTATACATGCCATAACTTAAAACGTTCAAGTCACAAAATACCAATATAATCCTTTGATAGTGTGTAACGAACTCCGACGTCCTTGCGATCCCCGAGTTGGCTTGTAATACTATAAAAAAAAGAGAAAGTAATGGGAGTAAGCATAAAGCTTAGTAAGTTTATATGTAAATAAATAACAACATTCTTAATGAATTATCTTAATCTTTCTTTACCAAGATTATTTAAGCCTTTAATTTAATATACTTAGGTCTTAAATTCTTACCTGTTCCTTTTTAGCTTGAACTTGTCTTACCTTTCCTTTAGTATACTCTTTGAATTTTCCCGCTGAACCACTTGGAATACTAAGGATACGCGGGTACCTTTCCTTATGAAACTTAACCATTGCCATGTCTTGACATGGTCTTACGTGGTATCCTTGCCTTATGAACTCACCAATGCCATGCCTTGGCATGGTCTTACATGGGACCTTTGCCTTATAAACTCACCAATGCCATGCCTTGGCATGGTCTTACATTGGACCTTTGCCTTATAGAAACTTGTCAATGCCATGTCTTGACATGGTCTTACATGATTTCCTTAAACCCTAATGTCATGACATTTGTATCCTACACATTCCTAAGGTTCAACCGGAACTTTCTGAGATAGCTTTTCCGTCAATTCATACTTGAGTCTTTAAATGATAAATTTATAAAATAATTATGTAAATGCTGGAATTTAATAGTATTAAATGTAAAATAATGGAATATTGCATTTATTTACCTCAAACTTACCTCGAAAGAAAATATGATAAACTATATCGATTTAGTCCACTATCTTTTTCTTTCCCCGATCTAACTCTGGATTTCGTTCCTCTTGATCTATAATAGCAAATTTAGCTTATTTAATACTCACATTTATTAAAACAGCCCTTAACTCTAACTTTGGCAAAATTACAATTTTGCCCTTAAACTTTTACATATTTACACATTTTCCCCAAAGCTCAGAAATTAAACTTTATCCCTTATTCTTATATTTTATAACATGCTGATCATTTTTCCCTTCTATGACAACATCAAATTCTCACTCTAACATGTACTTATGAACATTAGGTATTTTTGCCGATTAAGCCGTTTTACTCGTCTTTACTTAAAATCACTTAGCAAAAGTTGTTTAACATAATTTCAGACTTCATATTCTATCGTAAAACATCGAAATAAACACATTTCACCTATGAGTATTTTTCCAAATATGAACCCTAGCATGAATTATTGATAGAATAAGCTAAACCGAGCTACCGGGGCTTCAAAAATGTAAAGAACATTAAAAACGGGGCTTGGAATCACTTACTATGGAGCTTGGAAGCTTGAAACAAACCCTAGCTATGGTGAACCCTTGAAAATTCGGCCTAATGAAGAAGATGAGCATATTTTGCCATCTTTTTCCCTTTTAATTTCTTTTTATTACCAAATGACTAAATTACCCTTCATTAAAAACTTTGGTTCTTTCTACCTATATATGTCCATTTTTGTCCATGAAAACCTAATGGTATAATTACCATTTAAAGACCTCTACTTCAATTATGCTCTTCAATTAAATCCTTTAACACCTGAAACTCATATTTATCAACTTTTGCAATTAAGTCCTAATAGGCAAATTAGACATTCAATTCATGAAATTTTCTATCGATATTCTAACACATGCATCTATCACTCAATAAATCATAATAATTAATCGTAATAAACTTTTCTATCTCAGATTCCTGGTTTCGCAACCACTTTCTGTTTAGGCCCTATTTCGGGATGTTACATTTCTCCCCCCTTTTAAGGATTTTCGTCCCCGAAAATCTTACCTGTGAAGAGATTTGGGTACTGTTTTTGCATAGTCTCTTCGGGCTCCCATGTAGCCTCGTCTATCCCATGCCTATTCCATAATACTTTCACAAGTGCAATACTTTTGTTCCTTAATTGATTAACCTCTCGAGCTAGAATTTTTACTGGTTCCTCACCGTAAGTCATATCTGGCTGAATCTCAACCTCTGTCTGTGAAATTACATGCGATGGATCTGAACGATAACGACGTATAATAGACACATGAAACACATTATGAATCTTCTCTAACTTAGTCGACAAAGCTAACCGATATGCCAATGGCCCAACTCTCTAGATCACCTCAAACGGTCCAATAAAAAGGGGACTTAATTTGCCTTTCTTGCCAAATCTGAGAACTTTCTTCCACAGGAATACTTTCAAGAATACCCTACCACCAACTTGAAATTGAATTTCTTTTCTTTTCAAATCTGCATAGGATTTCTGCCTATCTGAAGCTGCTTTCAAGCAATCTCTGATGACTTTTACTTTCTCTTCTGTTTCTTTGACTAGATCAACCCCGTAAATCTGATTTTCCTTAAGCTCTGTCCAATACAAAGGTGTACGACATTCCATACAAAGCTTTATAAGGTGCCATCTTTAGACTTGATTGATAACTATTATTGTAGGCAAACTCTATTAACGGCAAATATTTCTCCCAACTACCTTGAAATTCCAATACACAACATCTAAGCATATCTTCAAGTACCTGAATAACTATCTCTGACTGACCATCAGTCTGAGGATGGAAAGCTGTACTAAAACTCAACTTTGTACCTAAGGCTTCCTGCAATTTCTTCCAAAACTGTGAAGTAAATCTCAGATCTCTATCTGAGATGATTGATAACGGTACTCCATGTAGTTTAACTATCTCTGAAATATACAACTCGGCTAACTTGTCAAGTGAATAATCCATACGAACTGGAATAAAATGAGCCGACTTTGTTAACTTATCAATCACAACCCATACTGCATCTTTCTTTCTTGGTGTCAAAGGTAATCCTATCACAAAATCCATAGTAACTCGGTCCCATTTCCACTCGGGTACTAATACAGGCTGCAATAAACCTGAAGGTACCTGATGTTCAGCTTTTACCTGCTGACAGATCAAACATCTAAAAACAAACTCTGAAATATCTCTTTTCATTCTTATCCACCAATACATTTTCTTCAAATCATTATACATCTCTGTACTACCTGGGTGAATAGACAAAGAACTGTTATGTGCTTCCTGTAAGACTTTTCAAATAAGTTCATCATTCTTGGGTACACATACTCTATCCCTGAACATCAAACAACCGTTAGAACCAATCTGAAAATCAGACTCTACACCTGACTCGCACTGAACTCTTTTGGCTTGCAACTCACTGTCATCCTTCTGAGCTTCACAAATTTCTTCAAGAAACGTCGGTTTAGCTCTCAACTCAGCTAAAATAGAACTATCATCTGATAAGGCCAAACTAGTGTGCAAAGCTCTCAATGCAAATAACGATTTTCTATTCAAAGCATCAGCAACAACGTTTGCCTTACCCGGGTGATAATCGATCACTAGCTCATAATCTTTAATTAACTCTAGCCAACTTCTTTGCCTCAAGTTTAGATCTTTCTGAGTCATCAAGTATTTCAAACTTTTATGATCAGTGAATATTCAGCATTTCTCACCATATAAGTGATGTCGTCAAATTTTTAATGCAAATACAATAGCAACTAGCTCTAAATCATGTGTCGGATAAATTTTCTCATGTGGTTTTAACTGTCTAGAGGCATAAGCAATTACCCTTCCTTCCTGCATAAGTACACAGCCTAGTCCATTTAAGGATGCATCACTATAAATCACAAACTCTTTACCCGGTTCTGGTTGTACTAAGACAGGAGCTTCAGTCAACAACTCCTTTAACTTGTCGAAACTCTGCTAGCACTTCTCAGTCCATTCAAACTTGACATCTTTCTGTAGCAATCTTGTCCATGGAGTAGCTATCATGGAAAATCCCTCTACAAATCGTCTATAATAACTGGTAAGACCAAGAAAACTTCTGACCTTTGATATATTCCTGGGAGGCTTCCAACCAACAATGGCTGAAATCTTACTCGTATCAACTTTAATACCTTCACCTAAGACAATATGTCCAAGAAAACAAACTTTTTCCGTAACTAGAACTCACTTTTGCTAAACTTGGTATAAAGTTGATTATCTCTCAAAATTTGTAAAACTGTTCTCAAATGCTCTGCATGCTCAGTCTCATCATGAAAATAAATCAAAGATGTCATCAATGAACACAAATACAAACTTGTCCAAATAAGGTCTAAAAATTTGGTTCATTAAATCCATAAAAATGGCAGGAGCATTGATTAAGCCAAATGGCATCACAAGAAACTCATAATGACCATACCTAGTTCGAAAAGCAGTTTTCGGAACATCTGGCTCTTTAACTCGCAACTGATAGTATCCGGATCTCAAATCTATCTTAGAGAACACAGTGGCTCCTTTCAATTGATCAAAGAAATCATCTATTCTAGGCAATGGATATTTGTTCTTGATGGTTACCTTGTTAAGCTGTCGATAATCTATGCACAATCTCATGGAAGCGTCCTTCTTTTTCACAAATAATACTGGTGCGCCCCATGGTGAATAACTAGGTCTTACAAAGCCTTTATCAGTTAATTCCTGTAGCTGGGCTTTCAATTCTTTCAATTCTATCGAAGCCATTCTATAAGGAGCAATAGAAATAGGTGTGGTACCTGGAATCAATTCAATACCAAACTCAACTTCTCTGATAGGAGGCAAACCTGGTAGTTCTTCCGGGAACACATCAGGAAACTCATTTACCACAGGCACGGATTCAATTTTCAACTCTGGATCTTTAGTATTCAACACAAAAGCAAGATAAGCTTCACATCCTTTCCTCAAATATTTCTGAGTAGACATAACAAAAATCATGGAAATTGAACTACCTGACTCATCTGAATTAACCCGAAGTATCTCACCATTTTCACATTTCAACTCAATGAATTTCTTTCCATAATTCACTATCACATCATGTGCAGTTAACCAATCCATACCAAGAATCACATCAAACTCATCAAACGGCAATAGCATGAGATCGGCTGGAAAACAGTAACCTCTAATCAGCAAAGGGCAATTTCTACATACTTTGTTTACTAACACATACTGACCTAATGGATTCGATACTTTGTGATTAAATGTTAGAATTGGGTTTAACATATGGCCATAGTGATTTCGACAGATACCACAGTCAAGTAGCACTTTTCGGGATTTAAGATTCACAAGGTAAGTGCATGTGATATTCGGCCAAGGCCCTATTTGGTGACTTAGACCTGTTTCTTAATTATTCAAAAGCCGGAAACTAACCCGTTAAATGATCTAGTGTTGGCCGATTGGAAGGAAGGAATATCACGGAGTTTCGGGATTTGATTAGTAATCAAATCGACATCAAGGTAAGACTTTGGTTGCGATAAATCCTTCGGGATTTGATCTTATAGCCGAATAGGCTTTTTGCTAAAATACAAAGTGTTGGTTGAATGTAGGGATTAAGGATCTAAAGCATTAGATCGGGTTTTCGGGATTTCAGGGAAAGCGTTAAGTAAACCAGGTGTGTACCCCACCCTAAGCCTTAATAGATTTATGGTTATGTTTTAATAAATGTGTTAATAAGAATGTGTAAGATGTGGCTAAGAGTACCATGCAATGGTACAAAGTACTCAGGTACGTTAACTTACTACTACTGTAGTTATAATATTATGAATATCTGTTATGGCACATATGTGGGACTATAAGAATGTGAATAAGGCATATGGCATGATATTTGCATGATATGTATGATATATGGGGCATATGGGTGTTATATTAAGGGGAAGTGATCTGGTGGTTTATACCACAATATCTGAATGTGGTGACTTATGTCACAAAATCTGAATGTGGTGGCTTATGTCACAAAATATTATCTGGTGGCTATGCCACGATTTTATAAGGGCGATGAGCAAGTCGTCTGCAGCGACTGCCTTCGATGGTGTGTAGCGGATGGAGGGTCGACTTAGTAGTCCCCACGGTGTGATGGTTGGTACGGGTGATGTGTAGCGGATGGTATCTAGGTTTGGGTTCGGGTTTGCATCATTATATTTAATTGGTATATTTATATGTATGATCCGATATGCCTGAACCGTTAGGACTTAGTGTTGGTTGTTACAAACTGAGTCTGTTTGACTCACCTCGTTGTGGGATATTTTTCAGGTGACGCTCAGTAGATGGACCGGGTTGGCAGGAGCTTAGTGGTGGCCATGCTCAGCATGAAATTTATTTTATTTGGACTTTTTATTTTAAGTACTTTGAATTTATTTTGGGTTTTGTTTTTGATGTAATATGGCCATTGCTACTAACTGTTTATGCATGCATTTTAATTATTTTGTTATGACACGATTTCTATCAAATTAAAGTTTAAGTAACTTTTCTTAAAAATAAATCTTAAAATGTTTTGACACATAAATACGAATGATTTTCAATTTAAATAGTAAACTCTAAGAACTCGGCAATGTTTTTAACTTAATATTTTGTAATAAAGCTTTATTAAAAATTTAGACTTCAAGAATAAACTCGTTTACAACTCGAACACAACACAAATCAATTCTTCTTCAAAACCAACCAAAGTTTTCCAAAGAAGCAAACAAGTTTTGAACCGTTTTACTCAAGGAACATACCAGATCCGGTCAAGGATCGTGGGCCGAGTTTGGGGTGTTTTAATTTGGTATCAGAGCCCAGTTTTAAACTCTCGGCCTTGGGTTTAAAGCCCACAACATTTTTAAAATTGAGCCCAAATGAATTTTGTGAAAATCTTTGCGAAATGAGCAGGTTTTCTGGCATGCACCTAAGTCTCCGACCCGAAGTCCACCAGGTAAGTACCCCTATCTATTGTGTGATTTATAGTATGATTTGTTGAAGGCTATAAATGGAACGTAGATTAGTATATTAAGTACTTGAACTATAGGACTAGTTTACCCCAACAATTACATAAAACTTTAATGCCTAATTAAACAAACCTGTGACTAAGTCGCCGAGTTAGGGTGTGGCAACCATTGTGCGCATGTCTAGGATTGGTTTCGGTGGGAGCTTGGTATTTAAGCAGTCCTAGTGACTCACCTCCTCTCCACTCGAATCCTACCTGGTGCGTAGTGACGGTTCACCCTGACCAAGAGGATTTATTCACGGGCTAAACCCAATAACTAAAACCCGAAAGGGACTAGCCCTATTTTTTATAAAAACCCTAGTTTTAAAATCCTCAAATTACCCTTTTGATTTGTAAAAACTATTCTAAAAAATTTTTCTGAAATATTCCCGATTTACAAAATTACCTAAATACCCCTGGTTGAAAAATTACAAAAATGCCCTGGGTTTCTAAAATTACCATACTACCCTCGATTTTAATAAAATTTTCTTACTTGGCAAAAGTATCCAAAAACCCAATTTTGTGAAAATTCAAGATACCCTGATTGGGAAAATTTACCAAATTACCCTTGGTTTACGAAATTACCAGAATAACCCCGACTTCCAAAATTTCTGCAACATCTTCGATTTGGGAAAAAATTGCAAAATGCCCTCGAGTTTGAAAATTTCAGAGTGCCTTGACTTATTAAGATTTTCCAATGGACCTCGATTTAGTACCAAAATACCCCTATAGGACAAATGACGAAAATACCCCTGGGATATGAACAGACAAAAATGTTCGAATGATGAATGTGTGTGTGATAGATACTATTGAATGTGGGTATTTCTCTGAATTAGGGTAGAAAACTTGAAATGAAAACTCTGAATGATCGACAGAACTACTATTAAGCTCTTTTTATAAAATTGTTCGCGGATAAACAGTGGAACAAATACTAATACATAAAATTTCTTAAATCAGATTAAAGCGCGATCGTAGACATGAGCTCTAGGGGACATGGTCGTAATGTGCGAGGATGTGGTCGTAATGTGCGAGGATGTGGTCGAGGCAAAATGACTGTGTCGGAACCCGTTAGGTCGGGTCAAGGGTCTGGAAATGAGGTACCACCACCACCCCCACCACCAGCTATTGGTGTTGAGCAGCAAGATCAGACGGGGGATGATGCTGTATCGCAGGCGGTGCTGCGAGTTCTGGAGATGGTGGCTGGAGCAGGTGGAAATATGGGAGCTCGAAAATCTGTACCCGAGCGACTCCGAGCCAATGGAGCTGAAGTGTTCCGTGGCGTATCTGGTGTGGCACCCAGTACTGCTGAGTATTGGTTAGAGGCGACCGAGCAAATTATGGATGAGTTGGATCTGACGGCTGAGGAGAAAGTGAAAGGAATGGTGTCTCTTCTTCGCGATGAGTCATATCAATGGTGGCTCACAGTTCGGGATGGTGCTACGGCTGAGGAACTCACTTGGGAGTATGTTAAGGCGGCATACCAGAAGAAGTATGTTGGTACTCATTATATGGATGCACAGAGGAAGGCATTTCTAGGGCTGGTTCAAGGGAACAAGTCCGTGGCGGAGTACGAGGCTGAATTCCTAAGATTGAGCCGGTATGCTCGAGGAATCGTGGCTACAGAGCATGAGCGGTGTGTCCAGTTTGAGGACGGACTGAGGGATGATCTGAGGTTATTGATAGCTCCGCAACAAGAGCGGAGTTTGCTGTGTTGGTAGAGAAGGCTAAGGTAGCCGAAGGAATTAAGGACTCTGTGAGGCAGAACACGGACCGGAATAAGCAGAAGAGAGGATTTGGACCATCAGGGTCTTCTGGGAATATTCAAAAAAGGCCTAGAGTTGATGGGACGCGAGGTCAGCACGCTGCGACAGGAGGGCAATATCGTACCTGTGACCAGTGTGGAAAGAAGCACCTAGGAGAGTGTTGGAAGAAGACAGGAGGGTGTTTCAAGTGTGGGTCCAAGGATCATATGATTAAGGACTGTCCTATGAAACCGGATGGGAATCGACCAGCAGCTCAGGGTTTTAATCAGGCTGGAAGAGGCGGACAGCAGCCTCAGCGAGGGCGTGGTCCGAATGGTAGAGGAAATGGTGCTGGAAGAAGACGTGGAACACCTGGCAGAGGTGCTAGTAATACAGAGGCAAGACAGCCGAGCTTGGTATATGCAGTTCACCGGAGAGAGGATGGAGATGCACCGGATGTCATAACCGGTACGTTACTTATATTTGGCAAGCCTTACTTTGCTTTGATTGATGTTGGCTCTACCCATTCCTATGTTGCATGTAGAGTAGTTAAAACTCTAGGCATAGCCTCTGAACTATCTGATAAGGAGATGACTGTAGTAAGCCCACTAGGTCAAACTGTAGTGGTGAATAAGATGTTTCGGAAAGTACCTTTAGAGATTCAAGGAGCAGTATTCCCGGCTGACTTAATGGAACTACCCTTCAGAGAATTCGATCTCATACTTGGCATGGATTGGCTGGTAGAACATCGAGCTATATTGGATTGTGCAGCTAAGCGAATGGAGTTAAGGACGCCGGAGGATGATGCGGTAATTATGATAGGAGAAAGAAGAAACTGCCTGTCTAACGTAGTTTCAGCACTAAAGGCTGATAAGATGGTTCGGAAAGGATGCAAGGCATTCTTGGCTTTCGTTAGTGCGATGGATGCGAAAGAAGGGGGAGTTAGTGGAGTTAGAATAGTAAGGGACTTTGTGGATGTCTTTCCGGAGGAATTACCTGGAATACCCCCGGACAGGGAGGTGGAGTTCGGAATTGACTTGCTACCTGGTACAGCTCCTGTGTCAATTGCTCCGTACAGAATGGCACTAAAGGAGTTGGTTAACCTCAAGGCTCAAATCCAAGAGTTGCTAGATCGTGGGTTTATCCGACCTAGTGTGTCTCCATGGGGAGCACTGTTCTTGTTTGTGAAGAAGAAGGACGGGACTATGTGTATGTGTATAGATTATCGTCAGTTGAATAAGCTGACAATCAAGAACAAGTATCCTTTGCCGAGGATTGACGACTTGTTCGATCAGCTTAAGGGGGCAGCGGTTTTCTCGAAGATAGATCTAAGGTCTGGATATCATCAGCTTAAGGTGAAGGAAGTGGATATCCATAAGACAGCTTTCCGGACAAGGTATGGGCATTTTGAGTTCGTAGTAATGCCGTTTGGATTGACGAACGCCCCAGTTGCATTCATGGATATGATGAATCGGGTTTTTCAACCTTACTTGGATCGATTAGTCGTTGTGTTCATCGACGACATCTTAGTGTGTTCCAAGTCTGAGGAGGAACATGATGAGCATCTTTTGATAGTGTTGCAAGTGTTAAGAGAGAAGAAGCTCTATGCCAAATTCAGCAAGTGTGAATTTTGGCTTAAGGAAGTTGCGTTCTTAGGACATGTGGTGTCTGCAGAAGGAATAAGGGTGGATCCTAGGAAGATTGAGGCGGTGCTAGATTGGAAACCACCTAAGTCAGTGGCTGAGGTTCGTAGTTTCTTGGGATTGGCAGGTTACTACAGAAGGTTCGTAGAAGGGTTCTCATCAATAGCCGCGCCTTTGACGAAGTTGTTGAGAAAGGAAGTACCTTTCGTATGGACAGAAAAGCAACAGGAGAGTTTTGAGAAGCTTAAGAGGGTTTTGACTGAAGCTCCGGTTTTGATTCAGCCGGAGGCAGGGAAGGATTTTGTGGTGTATTGTGACGCTTCTCATACCGGATTAGGATGTGTTCTGATGTAAGACGGGAAAGTAGTCGCTTATGCATCTCGACAATTAAGGCCACACGAGGTTAACTACCCGACTCATGATTTGGAATTGGCGGTAGTGGTCTTTGCTATTAAGGTGTGGAGGCACTATCTTTATGGAGAAAAGTCAGTGATCTACACAGACCACAAGAGTCTTAAGTATCTGTTGACTCAGAAAGAATTGAACCTGAGACAGCGAAGGTGGGTTGAATTATTGAAGGATTACGATTGTTCAATAGAGTATCATCAGGGCAAGGCAAATGTAGTGGCGGATGCCCTAAGTCGGAAGGTAGTGTCGGATCTGAGGGCGATGTTTACACATCTAGGCTTGTATGATGACGGAAGTCTGCTGGCAGAGCTGCAAGTTAAGCCGACGTGGTTGAATGAAGTGAAAGAGGGACAGTTGGTTGATGATGATCTAAGTGCTAAGCTACGGCAAGTGCAGAGTGGGGAGTTGGAAGATTATGGTATTAAGGACGAGGGAGTATTGTGTTTCAAGGGTAAGGTCTGTATGCCGAAGAACGAAGAACTTAGACGGAGGATTCTTCAGGAATCGCATAGTAGCCCTTATGCTATGCATCCTGGAGGAAGTAAGTTGTACAGAGATCTAAGGGAGCAGTTTTGGTGGCCTGGTCTTAAGAAGGAAGTTACCGAATTTGTAGGCAAGTGCTTAACGTGTCAGCAAGTCAAGGCTGAACACCAAGTTCTGTCAGGATTGCTTCAACCGATAAAGATTCCACAGTGGAAGTGGGACAGAATCACCATGGACTTCGTTAGTGGGCTTCCTCTTACGCCTACTAAGAAGGACTCGGTATGGGTGGTAGTGGATCGGTTAACAAAGTCCGCGCATTTCATTCTAGTGCGGGTTGATTATTCTTTGCAGAGGTTAGCAAAGTTGTATGTGGCAGAAATTGTAAGGTTGCATGGAGTTCTGGTATCGATCATTTCGGATAGGGATCCGAGGTTTACTTCTCGGTTTTGGGAAGCACTACATCAGGCTTTAGGCACCAGATTAGACTTCAGTACGGCTTTTCATCCGCAGTCGGACGGTCAGTCTGAACGAGTAATTCAAGTGTTAGAGGATATGTTGAGAGGCTGTGTGATAGACTTCAGAGGAAGTTGGGAAGAATATTTGCCTTTAGCGGAATTTGCATACAACAACAGCTATCAAGCTAGTATTCAGATGGCACCGTATGAAGCGCTGTATGGACGGAAGTGTCGCACTCCTACGTGCTGGACGGAGTTAGGGGAACGTCAAGTTTTGGGTCCAGAGTTAGTGGCGGGATCCAAAGAGAAGGTTAGTGTGATTCGAGCACGGTTGAAGGAGGCATTTGACAGGCAAAAGTCGTACGCAGATGTCAAGCGGAAGGAAATAGAATTTGATGTGGGAGATCAAGTGTTTCTTAAAGTGTCGCCTTGGAAGAAGGTGATGAGATTTGGTCGCAAAGGGAAGTTAAGTCCAAGGTTTATAGGACCTTATCGGGTATTGAAACGGGTTAGACCAGTGGCATACCAGTTAGAGTTGCCTTCGGAATTGAAGCAGATGCACGACGTATTCCATGTTTCCATGCTACGTCATTATCGATCAGATCCATCTCATATAGTGCCAGTTGAGGAGGTGGAATTAAGACCAGATTTGTCCTACGAGGAAGAACCGATTCAGATTTTGGAACGAGATGTGAAATTGCTACGGAGGAAAACAGTTCCTCTAGTCAAAGTGTTATGGCGTAATCATGGATCGGAAGAAGCTTCGTGGGAGGCGGAAGAAGCGATGCGACATCAATACCCTCACTTATTTTAGCCAGGTAATTTTGAGATCGAAATTATTTTACGGGGGTAGAACTGTAATATTCGGGATTTAGGGCTTGTGCATTTTTGCTTAATTATATGAAGTAGCGTGCCTTTGTATGTTATGAATGTGTTTTGTGAATTTTGTGAACCTTAGAGTGTAGGTAAGTGCCTTAGAAATTATCAGATTTTAAGTTTCAAAGAGGGAGCTAAGCCTGATAGGCCTTAAGAAAATATGTAGGGGATTTATGACACAAATATCAGCTTGGTAAAGTGGCTGCAAGGCGCCACTTAAAGCCCACACAAGTGACGCCATATGCAGGGTTTAAGGACCTAGTTCGAGCAACAAGGGGAGCATTTTTGGAGTATTTTTGCGTCAAGCTAATAGGGGAGTTGGACGGCATTAAAACACCAAGTGGATGAGCTATGGATGTGTTCAATCTCTTTTTAAAATTCGGCTAGGATGGAAGATAATTGTGGTTTTAATTAAATTATCTTATATGGGTAGATAAGAGATAAAGTAGGAGAAAAATGAGGAAGCTGATAAGGGGGAAGAGTGGCCGGCCAAGGGACTCTCTTGAGGTGATTTTCGGCCAAAATAGGAGGGAGGAGTAGCCGAATGTCATAACATCATTTAGCCTCTCTTTCATTACTCTTTTTCTCTCCAAAAACTTGTCACTTTCTTTCCTCTTTCTTTTAACTTGTTCTAGCCGAAATCTCTCCCCCAAAGATCAACATTGCCACAACTTCTTCCATCAAAATACCACCATTGCCGTAACCCCTAAAGCTTCATACCCTTCCTTTTTGTGTGCCTTGTTGAAGCCGAATTCTCTATTTGGTGGCCATAGCCGAATGCTCCTCTACCCCTTAGGAGACGATTGGATCAGTTAAGCAAGAGTCGAATTTCTTTGCTTCAAGGAAGGACATTTGATTAAGTTGGTAAGGAACCTCTTCTATGTCGAAATACAATTCTCTTTCTTTCACTGACTGTCGAAATCAAGGTACTAATTCCATTATTGTCTTTGGCCGAATACTTGAAGGATCTTTCGGGATTTCTAGTGTAGCCGACTACTAAGGGAGGTTATTTGGGCTTTGGTTATCCAAGGTAAGTGAATAAGATCATAGGCCAAGGGCCATTTATTTGTGATTAAATGTTAGAATTGGGTTTAACATATGGCCATAGTGATTTCGACAGATACCACAGTCAAGTAGCACTTTTCGGGATTTAAGATTCACAAGGTAAGTGCATGTGATATTCGGCCAAGGCCCTATTTTGTGACTTAGACCTGTTTCTTAATTATTCAAAAGCCGAAAACTAACCTGTTAAATGATCTAGTGTTGGCCGATTGGAAGGAAGGAATATCACGGAGTTTCGGGATTTGATTAGTAATCAAATCGACATCAAGGTAAGACTTTGGTTGCGATAAATCCTTCAGGATTTGATCTTATAGCCGAATAGTCTTTTTGCTAAAATACTAAGTGTTGGCCGAATGTAGGAATTAAGGATCTAAAGCATTAGATCGGGTTTTCAGGATTTCAGTGAAAGCGTTAAGTAAACCAGGTGTGTACCCCACCCTAAGCCTTAATAGATTTATGGTTATGTTTTAATAAATGTGTTAATAAGAATGTGTAAGATGTGGCTAAGAGTACCATGCAATGGTACAAAGTACTCAGGTACGTTAACTTACTACTACTGTAGTTATAATATTATGAATATCTGTTATGGCACATATGTGGGACTATAAGAATGTGAATAAGGCATAAGGCATGATATTTGCATGATATGTATGATATATGGGGCATATGGGTGTTATATTAAGGGGAAGTGATCTGGTGGTTTATACCACAATATCTGAATGTGGTGACTTATGTCACAAAATCTGAATGTGGTGGCTTATGTCACAAAATATTATCTGGTGGCTATGCCACGATTTTATAAGGGCGATGAGCAAGTCGTCTGCAGCGACTGCCTTCGATGGTGTGTAGCGGATGGAGGGTCGACTTAGTAGTCCCCACGATGTGATGGTTGGTACGGGTGATGTGTAGCGGATGGTATCTAGGTTTGGGTTCGGGTTTGCATCATTATATTTAATTGGTATATGTATATGTATGATCCGATATGCCTGAATCGTTAGGACTTAGTGTTGGTTGTTACACACAGAGTCTATTTGACTCACCCCGTTGTGGGATATTTTTCAGGTGACGCTCAGTAGATGGACCGGGTCGGCAGGAGCTTAGTGGTGGCCATGCTCAGCATGAAATTTCTTTTAATTGGACTTTTTATTTTAAGTACTTTGAATTTATTTTGGGTTTTGTTTTTGATGTAATAAGGCCATTGCTACTAACTGTTTATGCATGCATTTTAATTATTTTGTTATGACACGATTTCTATCAAATTAAAGTTTAAGTAACTTTTCTTAAAAATAAATCTTAAAATGTTTTGACACAAAAATATAAATGATTTTCAATTTAAATAGTAAACTCTAAGAACTCGGCAATGTTTTTAACTTAATATTTTGTAATAAAGCTTTATTAAAAATTTAGACTTCAAGAATAAACTCGTTTACAACTCGAACACAACACAACTCAATTCTTCTTCAAAACCAACCAAAGTTTTCCGAAGAAGCAAACAAGTTTTGAACCGTTTTACTCAAGGAACATACCAGATCCAGTCAAGGCTCGTGGGCCGGGTTTGGGGTGTTTCATCAATTCTTTTACACATGATAGCCTCTGTAGACACACACTCTCAAGCATAATTGCTGAGTCGGACAAATTCACGTTCGTACTCAGTCACAGTCATCTTACCCTGTTTTAATTCAAGGAACTCTTTTCTTTTCTGGTCAATTAACCTCTGACTGATGTACTTCTTATGGAACTCCTCCTGAAAGAAATCCCAAGTAACTCTTTCTTTAGGTACTACTGACACAAGTGTCTTCCACCACTGGTAGGCCGAATCTCTAAGAAGTGACACTACACATTTAATACACTCTTCCGGTGTGCAGGATAACTCATCAAAGACTCTGATAGTGTTCTCGAGCCAAAGTTCAGCTTTCTCTACATCATCATCTTTGGTAGCCTGAAACTCCTCGGCCCCTTGTTTTCTGATCTTGTCAATGGGTGGCTTCTCTCTTCTAATTGTATCTGTAATTGGGGAAGCTACATGGGTGGTCTGAGGATTATGAGGGGGTGGAGGTCTAACAGCTGGGTTCGTACGAACGAACTCAGCAAACCATTCATTCATAGCTTGGAAGAAGGCTTCTCGAGCCCCTCCTCCCCGACTAACTGTAACGGGCCTTTCACTACTATCTGGTGGCACCGTCCCTTCAACAGGAGTGGGTGCATTACTCTCTACATCATCTGCACCAGCTCGTTCAGGATCCATAACTATAAAAGAAAAATATTTTAAAATCGTCAAGAGTCGTCACACTATCAAAATATAAGTATAGCGTGTATAGATAGACTCTTACTCATACTGAATATTCTGAGAACCAACTAAACTCTTGCTCTGATACCAATAAATGTAATACCCCTTACCCGAGACCGTTGCCAGAGTCGAGCACGAGGCATTACTAGACTTAACTTACTAGTTTGGGGCATAAAAATTGAAATTGTCCATCTGCATCATGTTCACTAAATTGACTATAACTCAAGTTACGAAACTCAAAATTTAGATCCGTACATTTTCCCTGAAACTAAGCTCATATATCTTCTTACTATAATTTTTCCATAATTTTTGGTGCGGCCAATTAGTACAGTTTATTAGTTAAAGTCTCCCCTATTACACAGTTCGATAGTTCTGACCCCTGTGACCAAAAAATCATTTATCTCAGAATATACAACTCTTTTGCTACACTGTTTCCTTCATATAAAAATAGACTCAATAAGCTTTAATTCTATATCTCATTCACACTATAATTACATTTATACTATTTTTAGTGATTTTTCAAAATCACATTACAGTTGCTGCCCAAAACTGTTCCCCTGCAGATTTTTTTTACTCTTTCATAATTTCTTTGTAAAAACTATCATCTAGACATACATAACATCCAAAACATGTTCTTAATTAACCATTTTAATGGCTAAACATTATGAAGCATTTACAAGCCAATATTAAGGCATATCATAAGGACATACACACAAAATGGCTAAGTCCCTATACATGCCATAACTTAAAACGTTGAAGTCACAAAATACGAATATAATCTTTGATAGTGTGTAACGAACTCCAACGTCCTTGCGATCCCCGAGTTGGCTTGTAATACTATAAAAAAAGGAGAACGGAATGGGAGTAAGCATAAAGCTTAGTAAGTTTACATGTAAATAAATAACAACATTCTTAATGAATTATCTTAATCTTTCTTTACCAAGATTATTTAAGTCTTTAATTTAATATACTTAGGTCTTAAATTCTTACCTGTACCTTTTTAGCTTGAACTTGTCTTACCTTTCCTTTGGTATACTCTTTGAATTTTCCCGTTGAACCACTTGGAATACTTAGGATACGCGGGTACCTTTCCTTATGAAACTTAACCATTGCCATGTCCTGACATGGTCTTACGTGGTATTGCCTTATGAACTCACCAATGCCATGCCTTGGCATGGTCTTACATCGGACCTGTAACACCCCAAACCTGGTCAAAATGCTACGACCGAATCTGGTATGTCACAGGGTAAAACGTTTTTGGAAGACAAGTTTGTTGAGTCAATTTGCGAAGAAAACACTTAATCTTATGAAAACCAAAGTTGTGTTAAGTAGTTTATTAAAATCATCTCAAAGTTTGTTTTAAAGAGAATCGAGTTGACTTATCGTTGTTACAAGTTCACTTATTTGCTCGATGGTAAAGTTTAGGAAAAATCTCGAAATTTATTAAGGTTGTGAAAACACTCATTTTATAATTTCTTTACTTGTTAGTCATGCTTTAATGTTTAACACAAATTCAAATAAATAATTAAACCCAAAGCAAAATATAGATGGCCTTATTACACAACCAAAACCCCAAAATTTAAAACAAAGTAAAACCGAAATTTAACCGTTTAAAATGAAGCAAACTACTGAGCATGGCCACCTCGAGTCCATCCCGACTCCATATCCACGATCTAGGAATTATCTGCAAAATGTAAAGGAAGGGGTGAGTCACCGAGACTCAGTGTGCAATTCCCCATCCTGAAGATAACAAGCCCTTACACAGTTCATAAACAAGTATGCATGCCATGCAACCCAAAAACCTAACCATCCAAAACTCCTGATTCTACCCCGTGTGGTACCAAACCACTAGTGGTGCCAAACCACTGGTGACCCAAAGTCACAAATAAACATATGTGGTACCAAACCACTGGTGACCCAAAATCACAGATAATCATATGTGGGGCCAACCCATTGTGGTGTCAAACCACTGGTGACAATCCCTTTTAATATAATATGTGGGGCCAACCCACTGTGGTGCTAGACCACTAGGATGAGTCACGAAGATAACATATGTGGTACCAAACCACTGGTGGTGCCAAACCATTGGTGACCCAAAGTCACAAATAATCATATGTGGTACCAAACCACTGGTGACCCAAACCCATGCAATATGACATAATAATTCGTGTATGCAGTATGTCATGTATGCTAACATATATCAAATATAAGTATGACATGAATTACCATCATAATCAGATAGACATAAAAAAACATAATCACGCTAATCAACCTCTAAGGGTATAACCGTAATTTTACCTACCAAGGGCATTTCATAATTTACCCACCAAGGGCATTTTCGTAATTTACCTTTCAGGGGTATTTTGGCACTTTACCCTTCCAAGGGTATATTAGTAATTTCACACCTGCAATGGCCTTTCCGAAGGCCTAATGTCGCCCTGAGCGACTCAGCTACCATTTCCAGTTGTACTGGACTATTGGGCCTAAAACCCAATTTTGGCCCATTCGGGCCCACACGCTCGTGTGGCCCGTCTAACACAAATCTAGCCACGTATATAAGTTCCACCTAGTCTAATTCACTTTATACTACACTATCATACAATTTATTCAATTTGGCCCACGGGCCCATTGGCCCATTTCGACCCATCGCGGCCCTAAGCAGCCTCAACCCACAAGAATACTACTGATGGCCTCAACTATCGCGTCGAAGCCCCACACGTGCTCTCGCACGCTCGTGTGGCTACAATTGCCGTGACCGGCACTTCGGCATTTGCCGCTCTACGACTAGAGTAGAGAGAGTTACACACCTGATAGGAATCTGAAGCTGCTAAACCGCGCTCCGAGCACTCATTTGCCCAACGCCAACCAGGTATGTTAACTCTCCTCCTGGAATGCTCTTTATATAGCTAGCACTTCACCCTTCTTCTTTGTATCTTTCCGATGTGGGATCCCTTCGTCAGTAGAGTTTAAATTCAACTGAAACTCTTGCCGTCCAATCCGCAAAATAAATACTCCCTTGCTTCTCATGAGATTCGAACCCAGGCTCCCTTGCAACATAATCCACGCTACTAACCACTTGGCCACAAGCTCCTCTTGTGTCTTAAACCATGCGCAACTAAATTTAAACCTATAGCCAAATTCTAAGGTCCAAGTAAAAAGAAAACCAAAATGCAAAAGCCAAGACTTGAACCTTGGACCTCCTTTCTTCCTTGTGGCGTCACCGCCTTGTCTCCTATGTGGCGTCACTTTGCCACTACACCACACACTACACTTGTGTCATTTTCCTCCACATTTTATTCTTAAGGCTTACCTGCCAACTTCCAGGGTTTTTTTCACCTAAAACCAAAATTTCCCCAAAGCCAAAGTTCGATCCCGGGACTTCATAGAAGCCCTCTAACCTTCCAAAATCACTTATCTAATAAGTCCAACTTGCATTTAAGCCGATCTCTTGTTCTCCAAAAATTTAAACGCTACTACGCTCAAGGCCCATTGGGCCCAATTCTTCTAGGCTCAATTTCAGGATGTTATAGGACCTTTGCCTTATAAACTCACCAATGCCATGCCTTGGCATGGTCTTACATGGGACCTTTGCCTTATAGAAACTTATCAATGCCATGTCTTGACATGGTCTTACATGATTTCCTTAAACCCTAATGTCATGACATTTGTATCCTACACATTCTTAAGGTTCAACCGGAACTTTCTGCGATAGCTTTTCCGTCAATTCATACTTGACTCTTTAAATGATAAATTTATAAAATAATTATGTAAATGCTGGAATTTAATAGTATTAAATGTAAAATAATAGAATATTGCATTTATTTACCGCAAACTTACCTCGAAACAAAATACGATAAACTATATCGAGTTAGTCCACTATCTTTTTGCTTCCCCGATCTAACTCTGGATTTCGTTCCTCTTGATCTATAATAGCAAATTTAGATTATTTAATACTCACATTTATTAAAACATCCCTTAACTCTAACTTTGGAAAAATCACAATTTTGCCTCTAAACTTTTACATATTTACACATTTGCCCCAAAGCTCAGAAATTAAACTTTATCCCTTATTCTTATATTTTATGACATGCTTATCATTTTTCCCTTCTATGACAACATCAAATTCTCACTCTAACATGTACTTATGAACATTAGGTATTTTTATCGATTAAGCCATTTTACTCGTTTTTACTTAAAATCACTTAGCAAAAGTTGTTTAACATAATTTCAAACTTCATATTCTATCGTAAAACAACAAAATAAACACATTTCACCTATGGGTATTTTTCCAAATATGAACCCTAGCATGAATTATTGATAGAATAAGCTAAACCGAGCTACTAGGGCTTCAAAAATGTAAAGAACATTAAAAACGGGGCTTGGAATCACTTACTATGGAGCATGGAAGCTTGAAACAAACCCTAGCTATTGTGAACCCTTGAAAATTCGGCCTAATGAAGAATATGAGCATATTTTGCCATCTTTTTCCCTTTTAATTTCTTTTTATTACCAAATGACTAAATTACCCTTCATTAAAAACTTTGGTTCTTTCTACCTATATATGTCCATTTTTTTCCATGAAAACCTAATGGTATAATTACCATTTAAAGACCTTTACTTCAATTATGCTCTTCAATTAAATCTTTTAACGCCTAAAACTCATATTTATCAACTTTTGCAATTAAGTCCTAATAGGCAAATTAGACATGCAATTCATGAAATTTTCTATCGATATTCTAACACATGCATCTAATCACTCAATAAATCATAATAATTAATCATAATAAACTCTTCTATCTCATATTCATGGTTTCGCAACCACTGTTCCGTTTAGGCCCTATTTTGAGATGTTACAAAAAGGGGCTTGAGAATCATTATTGGTAGATGGTTCGTGAGGTGGGTGTGACTTCTAAGGTGACGGAGGTGCTGGTGGTGGCGGAAGTGTCGTGATTCCCAAGTAGCCTTTACAACCTAACACTAAGAAATTAAAATATATAAACTAAATTAAGCATAAGATTGTCAAAGAGAAGGAAATTGAAGCAAAAGAGAAAAGAAAAATAAAAAGTAAATGGTCTCAAAGACCCTTGGCTTGTTGTTTGGATGAAGCGGCCGGCATGAGCTTATGTATAGGGGTCACCCTTGGTGAGATTATGCTTGGCTTCTTCTGCTTCTTCGGCATGGTTTTGGTGTAGCTCAAGAGTTATTGAGATTTGTTATGGAGAGGGAAATTTGAAAATAAGGGGGGAAGAAAAGAAGTGAATAGTGGAAAGAATGGGGAAGGGAGGTTGGGTTTAAATAGAGGCTCAACTCTGACATTCTCCCACGCCCGTGGACCAAGGGCGTGTCGATGCACACGACCACTTTGCACGGCCGTGTGTCTAAGTGTGTTGTTTCTCCATGCCCATTTTTCATCTAGCCACGCCCGTTTGTAACAAGTCAGTATGTTGGCATGATTTGAAGGCACGGGCATGTTCTGCCCGTGGTTTGCAAGTCAGTAGCTTCACACAGCCGTCGGGCACGGCCGTGCCACTTTGTCAGTGCCCGTGGGGGAGTGGTTGAGTCTGTGAATTCAAAAGTTGGTTGGGAATGATTTGTACCGCATCTGCTATGTTAGTACGGAGATTTTGGTGGTCCACACGGCCACGGCCACGGTCGTGTGGTTTGGAAATCTTCACTTTTGTGTTAGTTTAAAAACTAAATTTTCAGAAGTAAGAAAAGAAAAGAAACTGAAAAATAAATGCGAAAGTAAATAGGGTTAATGCTCGGGTTGCCTCCCGAGAAGCGCTCGTTTATAGTCTTAAGCTAGACTTTCCTTGTATTTGGAAAAAAGTCAAGGAGGTTTAAAGGTTTGAATATCTTCCCTCATGCTTATAGTTCTATTTTCTTGATAAAGTTTCAGTCAAGAAGCGTTTACCTTAAAAGTGCCGAATGTTGGATTGATTACCTCGACTGTTTCGTGTGGGAAGATATTGTGTACCTTAAGAGGAATTTCGTCGTTTACTTTCAGGCCTGATGTGGTGATGTGAGGGCTGGCTTTGTCTAACAGTACCTGGTCTCCTATTTTGACGTGGTTTGATGTTCCTATGAGCTCTTCTGAAGGCTCCTTAGGTTTTACTTCGTGTAGTTCCTGCTCCTCTCTGATTTGTATTTTTTGCTCTTTTAGTTTGTCGACCCTAAGGCTTTGTTCCTTATGTAGTTCTTCCTTGTTGGCTTGGGGTCTATGACTTGGCTCTGGTTTGTATCCTTGTGGTGTTTTCTGCGATGAAGGTTGCACAAATTGATTATCAACTGGATTGAGTTTCTTACCTTCATCAATTGTCGTCCTGGCCGAGTCAAGAGCTTGAAGACTGATTGATTTGTCGACTACACAAAGTATGAGTTCTCCTGTGGCAACTTCAATTTTAGTCTTGGCAGTTGCTAGAAAGGGTCTTCCTAAAATTAAGGGGATTGAATTATCCTCATCCATGTCTAAAACAACAAAATTTACTATGAAAACGAATTTGTCAGTTTTTACAAGAACATCTTCGATAATACCCCTAGGAATTCTAACAGTTTTATCAGCTAATTGAATGCTCATCCTAGTCTGTTTGGGTTTCCCTAGACCTAGTTGTTTAAACATTTTGTAAGGCATGACATTTATGCTTGCCCCTAAATTAGCTAACACATTATCAACAGTTAAACTACCAATTAAACATGGAATTGTAAAACTCCCTGGATCTTTTTGCTTTCGCGGTAGTCTATTCTGTAACATCACTGAGCATACTGCATTTAATTCCACGTGTGGTTCCTCGTCTAATTTGTGCTTGTTCATCAAGAGCTGTTTTAAAAATTTTCTCGAGTCTGGCATCTGAAAAAGAGCTTCAAGAAGAGGTAAGTTGATATGTAACTTTTTTAAAAGTTTAAAAAACTTACTGAATTATTCTTCTGTATCATCTCTGTTTATTGCTTCGGGATAAGGTATGCGAGGTTGGTACTCTTTGATTACCGATTTTGGCTTTTCCTTTGTTACCTCTATTTTACCTTTTTCTACCTCGTTTTCTTGTATTGAATTGGGTTCATCTAACCCTTTACTATCATGAGATGTGATGGCTTGAATTTGCTCCTTTTGGTTGATCTCCGTGTTACTTGGTAGACGTCCTTGCGGTCGTTCGGACATTAACTTTACAAGTTGTCCGACTGCTTTAGTGACTTCCCCTACTGACTTAGTCAGTTCCCCAACTCTGTTCTTGGTCTCTTCAACTGATGTTTGTTGACTTTTAAGTGTTTTCTCAGTATCTTGGAGACGATTTTCTGTGGCTGCCATGAATTTTGTCAGCATCTCTTCAAGGTTTGGCTTCTTCTCTTGCGGATATGGCTGATTTTGGAAATTTTGAGGAGGTTGTTGTCTTTGATTTCCTTGATTTTCTTGACCTCCCCATGAAAAATTTGGGTGGTTCCTCCAACCTGGATTGTAAGTATTACTGTAAGGATTATTATTGGATCTAAAATTATTACCTATATAGTTCACCTGTTCGCTCTCTGCGCCTGGTTGGTAGGGTGGATACTCAGGATTCGCCACAGTTCCACTTGCGTCGCATTGCATGACTGGGTGTACCTGCGAAGAACACAAACTATCAAGCTTTTTATTTATCATCTCTATCTGTGTTGATAGTGTGGTCACTGCATCGAGGTTGTAAACTCCGGCTGATTTTGTTGGTTTAGTCCTTGTAACTTGCCACTGATAGTTATTCAGTGACATTTCTTCAATGAACTCGTAGGCTTCTTCAGGAGTTCTGTTGTTCAGAGTTCCACCGGCGGCTGAATCAATTAATTGCCTCATTGAGCGGTTTACACCATTATAGAAGGTTTGGACTTGTAGCCATAAGGGTAAACCGTGGTACGGACACTTTCTCAAGAGATCCTTGTATCTCTCCCATGCGTCGTATAATGTCTCTAAATCCATCTACACAACAGAGGAGATATCATTCCGTAATTTGGCCGTTTTGGCCGGTGGGAAATATTTTAAAAGAAAAGTTTCGGTCATTTGTTCCCATGTAGTGATTGACCCTCGTGGTAACGAGTTTAACCACTGTTTGGCTTTATTTCTTAATGAAAGGGGAAATAACCAAAGACGTATGGCATCATCTGAAATGCCATTTATTTTGAAGGTATCACAGAACTCTAAAAAATTAGCTATATGAGTGTTTGGGTCTTCGTCCTGTAAACCATCAAATTGAACAAATTGTTGAATCATTTGTATTGTGTTAGGCTTTAATTCAAAATTATTAGCAGCTATAGTAGGCCTAACAATACTCAATTCTGCTCCTGTTAAATGTGGTTTAGCATAATCAAACATAGTACGTGGAGCATTGTTTTCTCCCACATTATGTGGTTGTGGATTATTCTCGTCCATCCCTTCAGTAAGATTGGATTTGCCTTCTTGATTTTCCTCTGTGTAATTAAGGGCTCGCCTGATTTCTCTGTGATTTATTCGAGCGGTAGCTTCAATATCACTGTCGAATACTAAAGGTCCTTTCAGGTTCCTTCTAGTTATAAACTAGAGGTACCTACTGGAAAAGAAAGAAAGGGAATTGAGCAAAAATCAAAATTTGACCTAAAAATAAAATAAAATTGCGAAAAATAAAAATAATGGCTAAAGTAATAAAAATAGAGCTTTCTTAATATTTTAGTTCCCCAGCAATGACGCCAAAAACTTGATCGCTGAAATCTGAGTCTTAAAATTTATAAAGAGAGTGATCGAACCTGCAAACTAACTCTGACAACGATTTAAAGGAAAGTCTACTTATCGAACAGTAGTATAGCCTAGGCAAGGCCAGATTGTCGAATCCAAAGGAACTAAAAGTACTAATGCTAACCTTCTTTTTATTATCTAGCCTAAAATAAGTGAAGTTGTTTAGATCTAATGACTACTAAGCTAAAGACGCAAAGACAAAAAAAATGAATTTGGAAATAACTTGAGGGAAGACTCAGTTGATTTAAGACGATACCCTCATGAAGAATCCACCTAGACTTCACTTGTTATCTAACCCTAAACCATACGATTTATTCACTTGACTTGATTCGTAGGACTCCCTAATTTATATTAAACCCTCTCTCGAGGCAAATAACGTCTAACCCTAGGTTAATTAACGGAAATCTCTTTCTCACTTAATAACCCCCTAGAATAGGAGTAAATCGATCTATGGACTCCCATATTAGGTTTCACCCCAATCCGACAAAATCTCGTCACCCTATCTCTAGGCCGTGAACGACTCTGCTTTAATTATGCTAGATCTATTCTTAAGCAGGGACTTTTGCTCCTCCACCTAAGAGCATCTGACTTGAGTTAATATCCCGGAAACATTAACACAAGAATTAAGCGCACATAATTAAGAACAAATCAAGTATTTATCTTATAGTTCAGAAAACAATAACAAGATTCATCTAGGTTTCATCCCCTTCAGGTATCTGAAGGGTTTAGTTCATAACAAATAAAGAAAACATCTCAGAAGAAAAGATAAAACAAAATATAAGAAATCCCTAAAACTCCCTAAAGGAACTGAAGGAGAGATCCGCCGTCTTGAGTAGAATTCCGGCTTCTAGAGATGGATCAACTTGCAATCCTCGAGTGATTCCTTCAACTCTGACCTTTTCGGCTCGGCTCCTTGGCCTCGCTAACCACCCTCTTTTCAGGTAACATATAGGGGGTTTACATAGACTCTTGGAATGTCTTTCTTCGCCCCAAAGTATCCAAATCCGAATGAAATTGCTCTTTGCCATGATAGGGACACGGCTATGTCACACGCCCATGTGACTAGTCTTCAAGCTGTGTTCGAACTTCTTTAATGAGGCACGGTCGTGTGACTCGGGGGTAAGGCCGTGTTATAGATGATCAATGTGGCACAACCATGTGGGCTTAAGTCCAGGCCGTGTGGATTTCGTGATATGGCCCATTTACTCTGTTTTGGGCCCGTTTTGTGTTCTTTTTGTCCTCGGGTGCTTTCCTGGGTATAAGACATGAAAAGAAAGGATTAAGAGCACCTTTTTATATTAATCGAGGCTTAAATCATCCACAAGCATACTAAATGTGGGATTAAAATATGTTACTTTTATTGTTTATCAATGATAAACATATTTTGTCTTGGAATTTTTAGTGAAATTGAATAATTAGGGCTTAATTGTGGAAATGAGAAATGGAAGGACTAAAATGTGAAATAAATGAAATATTTGGGCTTGTATGAGTATAGTGAGAATTCGGCTAGGCATGGGTACAAGCAAATTATGTGTATTTGATGATTTTATGAATTAGGGACTAAAGTGTCGAAATGTGAAAATGTGAGGACTATTTTGTAAAATGCCCTAAACTTGAATGAATTGGTGATTGAATGAGTTGAATTTAAATATGTATAGACCAAGAAAGGAGAAGTTCAGATCTAGATCGAGGCAAAGACAAAGTGCTCGATTAACCGACCGTTTAGGTATTTCGACGTCCGAGGTAAGTTCAGATATAATATTTTCCATTAAACTTATATCTATGTGATGAGAAATGAATGAATGTATATTAATGAAATAGAAATGTGTTATTATGAAATCTAGTATTGAGGCACTAAGTGTGCGAAATTAGAAAAGAGACAGAGATGATTAGCACCGTGTGTGCGAAACGATAGAAGCTTCGGCTTATTGATTTGGCACTATGTGTGCGATACCGACATAAGTTCAGTTTAACGTATTGGCACTAAGTGTGCGATAACAAATATGTCTCGATTACAAAATTATCACTAAGTGTGCGATGTTATTTAAGCTTCGGCTATGATTGGGCACTAAGTGTGCAATTGAATCGAAGAGGTAACGAAGTTTGGTTGAAATGAAGTATTGAGCTTTGAGTAGCATGTGTGATCGATATTTAAGCATTGGCTAAGGTACGTACTAAACCTATGTGGTTGATGAAATCGTGAACGGATTTATGGATAGTTGTGTAAGCATATTAGTTATGGATGATATGGTATATGTGTAATTGTAAGTTGATCTATGTGATGGATTATATTTGTATATGGTGAATATATTATTGAGCAGTATGTGTTATATTATGAACTTACTAAGATTTGAAAGCTTACTGTGTGATTTGTTTCTCTGTTTTACAGTGTCAGTAGAGCTAGTTCGGATTCAGGGATCGTTAGCATCTCTATCACACTATCGGCAATCTATTATGGTACTTTTAAAGATGTGTATATTTGAATATGACATATTGATATGGCATGTTTTGAAACGCTTAATCCTTGCCATGTGATTTGGCTTGGAAGTTGAATGATGTAGGTTTTAAATGTGAGCTTGTAAATGATGAATGTAGTATGAAGTAGTGAGTAATAATTATGGTATGGTTCATGCTTGAATTGGTTGTTGAGAAATGAGATTGAAATGTGGAAGTTATGGTATGAGTTGCATGATGCTTGATTGCATGATTTGGGATGTGAAATTAGTAATTTGGATAGACTTATTTGTGTTTATTTTGAGTAAGGAAATAGATGATGCTGTTGATGATTATTTAGTGTATATGATGGTATGTTTTGGTTGCCAATTGAGGTTTAAATATATGAGATTTGAAGCTTGTAGGTGTATCAATGTGTGGGAGGCAAGTTTGGCCTTGAAAATGGCCTATAACTGCCCACACGGTTGAGCACACGGGAGCGCAGCTCGACCGTGTCTCTCGTGGTTATATCTCGAGGCAAGTCAGTAGCAACCACGGGCTGGACACACGGGCGTGTGACTAGCCGTGTGGTGCAAGTCAGGATCGACCACAGGTGTGTACCAGGCCGTGTGGACAAGTCAGTAGGTATGCCCTGTTTTGACACTGCTTAGACACACGGGTGTGTCTGAGGCCGTGGGAGGCACACGGCCTGCCCATATGGGCGTGTGACCTCTGTGACTTAGAAAAATGTTTTAATTTCAGAAATTTTCATAAGTGTTCAGTTTAGTCCTGACCTCTTTCTAACATGTGTTTAAGGTCTCGTAGACCTCGATAAGGGACTATATGTTATTTATTGATATGTATTGATTGATGAATGACTTGGTGCCGTGAAATGGTTGTGAAATGTTCCGAATGTTTGGTAACACCTCTTAACCCTATTCCGGCGATGGTCTTGGGTTAGGGGTGTTACACATCTCGTTTCTGTTAGCAACATTTCCAACCCTTTGGCATCGATCACAACTTTTTACATAGGCATACGCATCTTTAAATAAAGTTGGGCAAAAGAATCTGGCTTGTAATACTTTTGCCGCAGTACGTGAACCTCTGAAGTGTCCCCCACTCAGAGTTGTGTGACATTGATATAATATTTCATGTACCTCATCTTCTACCATGCATCTCCTGATAATATGATCTGTGCACTTCTTGAACAAGTATGACTCTTCTCAGAAATAGTACTTCACATCGTGAAGAAACTTTTTCCTTTGTTGATGTCTTATCAAAAGGCATTAAACCACATGTTAAATAGTTAGCGAAATCAGCAAACCAAGGGTGTTATGGGCATGACTTACCTTAAGTATGTGTTTGTCTAGGAATGCTTCTTGTATGGGTACAAGAGTAGAAGTTTCCTCTTGCGGCTCCAATTTAGATAAGTGATCTGCTACCTGGTTTTCTACCCCTTTTCAATCTTGAATTTCCAGATCAAATTCTTGAAGTAGAAGTATCCATCGGATCAATCTTGGCTTGGCATCTTTCTTAGTGAGCAAAAATTTAATTCCTGAATAATCCATATAAACAGTCACTTTAGTACCTACAAGATAAGATCAAAACTTGTCAAAAACGAAAATAATAGCAAGTAATTCTTTTTCGGTTACCGCATAATTTAGTTAAGCTCCTGTCAAACTTGCGTAGTAGATAGGATGAAGGAGTTTGTTCCTTCGGTGGCCCATCACAGCTCCTACTGCAAAGTCACTTGCGTCACAAATTAACTCAAATGGCAATTCCCAATCTGGTGTGATGATAATTGGTTCCAAAACTAACCGATTCTTTAGATCATTCTTCATCAAAGTTGAATGTTGTCTCATTTTCCAATAATTTGTACAAGGGTTTAGAAATCTTGGAAAAGTCTTTGATAAATCTACGATAGAATTTGACATGTCCCAAAAAGCTCCGAACACCCTTTACGGGTGTTGGGGGTGGGACATCTACCTTGGCTTTATCAACACTGATCCCTTGTCTCGTTATTCGGTGCCCCAAAACAATACCTTCTCGTACCATGAAATGATACTTTTCCCAATTGAGTATAAGGTTTGTTTCTTCACACTGCTTTAGTACCTTCGCTAGATTGGCTAAGCTATCATCGTAAGTATCTCTAAATACTGAAAATTATCCATAAAAACTTCCAAGTACTTCTCAACCATGTCAGAAAAAATAGCCATTATGCATCTTTGAAACGTAGAAGGTACATTACATAAACCAAATGGCATGTGTCTAAATGTGAATGTACCGTACGGGCATGTCAATGTCATTTTATGTTAATCCTCCGATGCTACTGTAATTTGATTGTACCCTAAGTACCCATCTAAAAAATAGTAATAGTCTCGTCCTACGACTCTATCTAGAATTTGATCCAAGAACGGTAGAGGAAAATGATCTTTCCTAATCGCCTTGTTCAATTTTCGGTAATCTATGCAAATTCTCCATCCCGTAATCGTTCTAGTCGTATCAACTCATTGTTTTCATTCTCTGTGACCGTGATACCTCCTTTCTTTGGCACGCACATGACTAGACTTACCCATGATCTATCAGAGATGGGGTAAATTATCCCCGTATCTAACCACTTGTTGATTTCTTTCTTTACCATGTCCTTTATAATGGGGTTCAGTCTCTATTGTCCATCAATTGTCCCTTTCTTGTCACCTTCTAGGATGATCTTATGCATTCACACAGATGGACTAATACCACGAATGTCGGCTATGGTCCATCTGTGTGACACCTTACATTCGACCCAGTTAAAGGATCTGAATATAAAATGCAGAATTGAAATGTCGAAACAACCTAAATTACTATTTCACTTTATTTAAATGGTAGTGTAATTGTAAAATTATTTAAAAAAATAAAAAAATTCGGCAATATTTTTCTTATTTTACGTAAAACCCCAGCAAAATTTAGATTTCATAATATATACATATTCAAATCATCTCCCAAATCAATTCCCAACACTTTGATATTCCGAAACATACTGCAACCTAAGTATATCACATTAAAACAATTTAATTAAGTAATAATTTTATGATTATAGCAACCAAAAGTTAATAATTTTTTATGTCACAAAAACATATCTATAGCCAAATGACTTTACTAAAAACCAAGTACATGCCAACTTGAAACAAAACAAAATATATGAACTTTGTTGAGTCCACGATTTTTTGGTTGGATGCTGACGATTCTGAGTACAAAATCTCAAAATACACCTAACCTGCATATGAAAACAAGACCATTTGGTGAGTATTAATTCCAAACGGTATTACTATTAATTATTCAATATAGCATGAAATTTAAATAATTGGACTTAGTTGATTTATTTCTTCCTTAGATCAATTCAAGTATGTTTCATATCAAAGTTTAACCAATACATTATTATACATATGTATCCCAAACAACCGAATGTGATATTATAACTAACCAATCTATTTTAATGAACTTGTTAACTTTTTTTTTTTTTGCTAATGACATGTGCAACCTTATTTGATTTGGTCTCATTTTTTCATATTGCATTACATTACCAATTTAATTCTAACCATTCTTTCTGTTCAATATTGATGTTAGCTAATACATAGCTCGAATTCGAACTAATTTATTTATTCTATTAATACTATAATTTGGCACCCAGTGCCTCATCGATACGTCCCGAACTAAACAAATTGTGCCAGTACTCATCGGTTAATCCAAAGCAATAATCACGCCAAGCACTCATCAGTATGTCTGATGATTAGTGCGCCCAGCGCTTATCGACCTATAGTCGAAGTAATTTTATATCGATACATTTACCGTAAACCCTGTGCTCATCGGCTCAGTCGAAGTAGTAATTGTGAAAGACACAGTTGGGATGTTCGAAGGAAAATGCGCCTAGTGCTCATCGACTTATAGTCAAAGAAATTATTATTACTATTATTTTACTTGATTCTTTAGCATATTAATTATTCTCAACGTTGCCCAACAATTAATACAACAACCCATAGTCTGATTTCATTTTTAGTTCAATTTTCATTCTATTGATCTCAGCAACAACTCTTCCATTAAATGTCATTTCATATAAAACATGGCATGATTCATCTCATGTTGAAGCCAAATGCATAACTTTAATAAATTATATTGTTTCAAAATCTTTTTGTACAATTTAACTCTCTATCACAATAATCAATCTCAATATTGTATTTCTAGTCAGCCACTCATGTGGAGCTTCCTTCGTTTTGTCAACTTACCTAACAATGAAATTAAAAGGAAAAATAAATAATAAGTTGAGTTATGATGGTACTTACTGGGAATTTCGAACTACTCGACGGTGACTTTAGCTTTTTCCTTCGCTTTTAAAGAAATCAGATTGTCGGTAGCTATGAATTAACATAAACAAATAACACCATCAATAATTCACCCAATTCACAGTCAATTATTATCTTAAACAAACTTTACATTTCATTCAATTTATATTCTTAAAATCGAAACAAGCATAACTCTCCATTCTAAGCATCGATTTATAATCCAACTTCATTTCCTTCTATTTTAGACCCTCAATTATCAATTTCTAACAAAATGTCATAACTACTCTATTTAATATCCACTTTATTTTCTTAGGTGAAAAATCTAACATCTAACTTCAAAAATCTAGTCATTTTTCATGTATACATTAAAAATATATCAATATAACATAAAAAAAACATAGAAAAATTATTAATGGTAACTTTCTAAAACCTTAACGGTTTTATAAATTGATACACAAATTAGTTAAATTATGATTCCCCGATCTCAAAAACCTAAAATTTATAAGAAACAGTAATAAATTACACTTACGAATTTGTGGATTAAAGTTTGAAAACCCTAACCAAATTTGTTCTGCTTCTTTTCTCTCTCTTTTTTTTCTTCTCGCGTGGAAGGATGGAGAAGACATATTCTCTCTCCTTCCACTTAAACTATTTTAACTTTAGTTTATTTTTTTATAATAAATAATAACACATAACATCAACGTTTTTTCTAGCCACAAATTTGGCATTTTTATTGCCATCCAAAATTTTTGGGCTATTAACAATTTTAGTCCTTTTAACTATTCTCAAATTAAAATTTATAGCGGTCTAAATTTACAATTTAATCATTGAACTAGATTAAATATTTAAATCAACTAAATTACTTATCCTCGAATCAATTCATTTGTAGCATAAGTTGGTAAATATTTTTATTAATTATTTTTAGACTCGGTTCATTAAAATGAAACTTAAAATCGTACTTTTCCACACCACTGTATCGGGTTGTTACAATTCTCCCCCTCTTAAGAAATTTCGTCCTTGAAATTGACCTGGAAAAAGATAGGGGTATTAGGATTTCATTGTTTCCTCTGGTTCCCAGGTTGCTTCTTCTGCATTATGATCATGCCATAGAACTCTCATCGGTGGTACACACTTATTTCTTAGCTCTTTCACTTCTCGAGCTAAGATTTTGACCAGTTCTTCCTCATAAGTCAAATCACGTTGAACTTCAATTTCTTCTACCAGAATCACATGAGATGGGTCAGAATGGTATCATTTGAGCATGGACACATGAAATACGTCATGGATCTTTTGCAATTCTAGTGGTAGATCTAGACGATAAGCAACTAGTCCCACTCTCTCAATAATTTCATACGGTCCTATAAATCTAGGACTCTAACTTTCCCTTACAACCAAATCGTAGGACTCTCTTCGACGGATAAACCTTCAAAATTACTCTATCTCCCACCGAATACTCCATATCCCTCCGTTTCAAGTGCACTTATGACTTTTTTCTATCAGATGCTGCTTTTAATCTATCATGTATAAGTTTAACTACATTTTCTGTTTCTTGAATCAACTTTGGTCCAATCACCCTTCTCTCACTCAGCTCAGCCCAACAGACTGGCATTCTACATCTCTGACCGTACAATGTTTCATACGGAGCCATTTGAATACTTGATTTGAAACTGTTATTATACACAAATTCAGCTAACGATAAATAGCGTTCCCAGCCAGATTTAAAATTTATAATACAAGTACGTAACATATCTTCCAAAATTAGGATGACTCATTTTAAGTGGCCATCGAATTGCGGATGAAATGTCATGCTAAAGTTTAGCCTCGTACCTAATGATTCATGCAACTGCTTCCAAAACCTAGATGTAAAATGAGGATCTTTATCAAAGATAATAGACGTAGGTACACCATGTAGTCTAACTATCTCGCGAATTTAAACTTCCGCTAACTTCAAAAGTGACCAATCTGTCCTTGCTGCTAAGAAATGTGCTGACTTTGTAAGTCTATCAACTATCACCAAAATAACATTTCTTTTATTCAATGAGATTAGTAAACGAATCACAAAATCCATCTTAATTCACTCCCACTTCCACACAGGAATCGAGAGAGGCTGAAGTAATCCAGTGGGAACCTGATGTTCGGCTTTTACCCGTTGACAAGTCAAACACTTGGAAACATGTTCAGCAATCTCCCCTTTCATTCCTAGCCACTAGTATAATTCTCGCAGATCACGATAAAATTTCTGTAACAGCTCAATTTTGGGGATAGTCGAAATAGTGGTTTCGAGACCACTAAACCGAGGTCGAGGAAAATTATTTTAACATTTTTATATGTTGTAGCATAATTATATGGACGCATGAAATTTTTGGTGCTTTAATTTTGATGATTTCATGCTTAATTGTGAAAAGGACTAAATTTCATAAAGTGTAAAAGTTCTATTTTTCAAGGTAGAAGTTCCAAATAGCCATAGAATGTTAAATTGGAGGTCTTTAAAGTACAATTAGGCCATTAGGAGGGCATGGTCGGCCATAGGAATGAAGGAGACAATGGCATTAAATGTTGGTCAAATTTGGTAGAGATAGGTGATAAAAATGACTAAAATAAAACAAAAAAAAGATGGGATATCATCTTTTACTATTCCTCCTTCTTCACACCAAAAATTTGAAGAGAAAACAAGGTTTTTGAAGCTCAAAATTTTAGCCAACATATTCCCTAGTAAGTGATTTTTGAGGTTTTCCTTAATGATTTTTGTACTTTTGGAGTCCCCAAAGCTTAAGCTAGCTAATGAGGGGACTAATTTGTGATATGGTTGAAAGTCTAAGGACTTGCCATGAGAGAGTATATGTGGTTAGCTGAGTTTTTATGGAAGAAAATGAATGTTAGGAAGTTAAGAAACAACTTTTGTGAAATGTGTTAGCATGAAAACACCTAAATAGGACTTAAATGCAAAGAATAAATTTGTGTCATAAATGCATGAAATGGTTGGAATGGTGAGTAGTTGTAAGAGAAATAAATGTTCAGCTAGGCTTGTTTATTGAGAAAATGTGTTGAAAAATGATTTACGAGCCTAGGGGCAAAATCATAATTTTGCCATAGTACAAGGGCAAAATGGTCATTTTTGCCCAAGTGTAGATTTTGATGCATTATGATCATAGAATGATCTAAACGAATGAATTTCATTGTTATAGATCAAGAAGAACGTGGAATCAACCTTGACCGTGGAAAGGGCAAGGTGATGGATTAAACCATTAGTTAACACGTTTTGCACCGAGGTAAGTTTATGTGTAAACAATGCATTTTATATATACATATATATCCATTGTTGTTGATAATTAGTGTATAGCTTGATTGAGAACCCGAACGGTTCAAGTGGATTGAATGTGGTAGTTATTGAATAAGTATTATATGAATTACGAAATAGATATGTGAATGTATAATGACAATACTTGATGGTGGGCTAAGTGCAATACTACCATATTACTTATTTACGATGGGCTGGGTGCGATACCATCGTCTATTTATTAATTGATGGGCTATGTGCGATACCACCCTAATTATCTTTTAGTGGGCTATGTGCGATACCACCGTAGTTATCTTTTGGTGGGCTATGTGCGATACCACCCCAATAAAGACTGATGGTGGACTAAGTACGAGCCCACCGAGTAATTTGATTATAAGTTGTTGATTATGAGATTGTGATGTGTTGTATTATATGACGTTGTGACGTTAAGTGGAGGAAAGCCTACTGATGAATGTATGCATTATAAGCTTGTGATATGGTTGGAATGTGGAATTGAAAGGAATAAGTAAGCATGATTATGAATGTGGAGTGTTTCTTGCTCGGTATATGATGTTGTATAGTTTTTTAGCACGCATTATAATGTTATATTGTTTATATGTAAACTTACTAAGCTTAAAGCTTACGCCCCTTCTCTTTTCCCTTGTTTTATAGAGTTTAAGGGCCGAGCCGGGATACGTGAATAACCAAAAGATCGCCCACAGTGTGTGTTGGCCCCTTTTTAAGACAAACTATTTTGTATATTGCCATGATTGATGGCTCACTTTGTCATTTATGAAATGATTTGATCATTTATGGAAAAATTAGATTGCAAAATATGAGCATGTTTGATGATATGTTGAATGGATTCTTGTGGTGTGATCTAGAGGGTTGTAAAGAGCTAGGCAAATAGCCTTGTTCTTGTTCACAAGAGTAGGCACACGGGCATGTGTCTAGGCTGTGTGCGACATACAGCCAGTCCATGGGCTTGTGTCTAGGCCGTGTGAAGTTTGCACCTTGAAATTAGAATTTGAATAGCCACACGGTTGAAGCACACGGCGTGCCCAGGCCGTGTGGATTAATTAGAAATGACCACGGGCCAGCCATATGGGCGTGTGTCTAGGCCCTGTGATTCAAGTCAGTGTTGACCACGGGCGTCGAACATGGGCGTGTGAGATGATACACGGGCGTGTCATCTACCCCACGGGCGTATGGCCCCTGTTTAGGTAAAATTTCCTTAAGTGCGTAAATGTTTCCAAATTATATTCGAAACCTTTTGGAAGCATGTTTAGGGCCTCGTAGGTCCATTATAAGGATGATAGACATATGAATGGAAAAGTTTTAATTTGAAATGAGTTTGATAGCCCAAAGTTGTATGATAGTGCAAGTTAAGTACGGTAACGCCTCATACCCGATTCCGGCGTAGAATACGGGCAAGGGGTGTTACATTTTCACACCACCAGGATGCATAGCAAAAGGGCCATCGTGTAACACCTCTTACCCGTGTTCGAAGCCAGAACTAGATATTTTACGTACTTAGAAAATTCTTCATCAAAACAGGGGCCACGCGCCCGTGTTGTCCTAGGGATATGCACGTGTGCCCCTAAGACACGCCTGTGTCTTTCACCCGTGGTCGACACTGACTTATTTCACAGGGCTGGACACGCGCCCGTGTCCCTCACACGGCCTCTACACGCCCGTGTCCTTAGACCGTGTGTCGAATTAAATTCCACATTTAAAGTGCAAACTTCACACGACCTGGGCACATGCCCATGCCCAAGGCCGTGTCTCCCATACAGCTGAGACACACGGCCATGTCTCTGCCCGTGTGTTTACTACTGAGCATACTAACTTGCAAGCCTAGCATGCAAGGGGACACACGGCCGATCAACACGCCCATGGGGCTGACCGTGTGTCTCACATGACCTAGACACATGCCCGTGTGTCTACCTGTGTGGACATTAAAAAGGCTATATTCCAAGCCAAATGCCACATTGCGTAGCAAACATACTTATTCCAACTCATCTCAACACAACTAATAACCCAAAGGCACATCCAAGAACTCAATTCAAAACATTCACACAAGCATAAACTTCATAATTTCATCCTTATAGAATATATATACTTATCAAGTATTGGCCTAATTCCAATGACCATTTACAAAATGACTTTAATAACATACATAGCCAACACTTTGGCTAATAATTACAACCTAACAAAATACCCAAGTCCTATACATGCCATACTGAAAATAAGTCTAAATTGTTATACCAAAGTGATGTCGATAGTGTGATTTTTGAACTCTGACGTTCCACGTTCCTCGAGTTATCTTGGCAATACTACAAGGAAAAAGGGCAATAAAAAGGGGTAAGCATAAAGCTTAGTAAGTTTGCATGGAAATAAATAGCAGCTATAAGCTCATGATAAAATCCGTCCATGACAATAATTAACCATACACAAGGTTATAGGCTACTTGCCATACTTACTCATACTTGCCCTTATTTAGCACATACCATGCCACATGTCGTAATTATTTCTTCGTGAATTATTCACGATTACCTATATTCACTCATTCACATGTCTTTAGTACTAATCTCATTTCTATTTTCAAACTCATCTATTTATTCCATTAATCTCTAGGGATACTCAAGATGCATTTTCATCATCATTAATATAAGTACAAAGCCAATGCCACACCCCAAATGTGGTCTTACATGGGGACACCTCTGAGTGCCGATGCCATATCCCGAATATGGTCTTATACGGAATCTCACATCAGGTTTTGATGCCATATCCCAGATATGGTCTTATACGATTCTCATATTCATTACCGAAGCCATATCCCGGATATGGTCTTATACGGGATATCAACTCGGTGCCGAGGCCATGTCCTAGACATGGTCTTATATGGGACCTTATCCCTTTCATGTCTCGATGATAGCGTTTTCATATTCATTATAGTCCACTAGGACTTCAACATCTCAACTTAATAGAACATCACGTATCAATACAATACCAAGCATTCTCAAACGTGCTAACATAAATATTGAACTTACCACATACAAACTTACCTCAATTTCAAAATAAGCTAGATCGTCGATCTAGTCCGAGACTTTGTTCTTTCCTTGATCGAGGTAAACTCTTAGTTATTCTTGCTCTATAATAGCAAATTAGCTCGTTTCAATCATCACATTAATAAAAGCATTTTAATAATCATGCTTTGGCAAAATTACTATTTTGCCCTTAGGCTTTGGTAAAATGACCATTTTACCTCTAGACTCGGAAATCTATTCTAATAATGTTTCTACCCTTCGAAATGACCTCACGTGTGCCAGGCCGTGTGTTAGGCCGTGTAATAGCCTGACTTGCAACCCTTTGAAAGTTACAGGGAACACACGACCGTGTCACCTGGCCGTGTGTCACACATGGATGAGACACACGCCCGTGTTTCTGCCTGTTTGGATGAAAAATAGGCCATTTCCAAGCCATTTTTCTCACCCATTCAAGCACATACCTACAACCAAATTTCCACATATAAACAAGTCTTCAAATTGCACTAATAACATACATCATCAAGCTACCCAATTAAGGTATATAAACATACAACTAGTATGCCTAAAAGGCACTTCAATCACAACAATTAAACACATGTACAATTATATGCACAATTTGGCCAAATGTTCAACTAACCTTTAGCTAAGTTATTGCCAAAACATACCATTTTGTTTACCTATCAGTTTCATACCAAAAAGTACCAAATATACCAATTAATATTAGCATCATAAACCGTATATGCCAACTACATGTTTCATACCAAAATGACCATATTCAACTTCCATCACCTAAGCATCATAAGAACTATAAAATCAACCATCATAAGGTCACATATATATATATATATATATATATATATCAACATAACAACCATTACAAGGGCCAAATATATATATGGCAACTTAATAACAACTCATTCATAAGAAAATGCCATAAACACAAGCCAAAACAAATGGCTACATCTTCAACCAAAAATGCCTATACATGTGCATATTTAACCAATTATCACTTAACTTGTTTCCATGCCAAAACATAACATAATTGATATATAACCAACATACCATATTAGATTCAAAACTTTTCCAAAACATACCATAACTTGACCATGTTGAGGTCAATTTACCATATATCACTTTGTCCATTCAAACATGCTTTGACACATTATCAGATTAACACATATCAACAAGGCACCAAATGTACCAAGGCTACATCACCCAAAATGACATATACATGCCAAACACATCAACTAGCATTCAAGTAATCATCAACCATAAGTTCACCTATACATGCCATTATAACCTTAACCAAGACATCAAAATCTACCGATATAGTTGCTGGATAGTGTGATAGATCTCCGATGAATTTCTAACCCGATCGATCTTTGGATAATCTTAAAAGTAAAGAAAAAAACTACGTAAGTAATGAATGCTTAGTAAGTTCGTATAAACTTTAGTCATATCAATCTATTTCAAATATGAAATTTATACATATCAAGAATAATCCTATACCGATACCGCAAGATTCATGAAACCATATTCAACAACTCACAAAGTGAATAAATCAACAACATTCATATACATATCATCCTTAGCATAGTAGGATTTTTTAAAACTTAAACCCTTTCAAATTTTCTTATTTTCATTTGCATTTCATTACTTTCCATTGCATTTAATTTCTTTAACTTCAATAACAACATCAACTCAACTCATCGTTCCCTTTTTCATCATTTTACACTTCAAGTATGAACTTACTATTTCATTACCTTTCCACACCCATTTCATATGCATAACACACAAGACATACGCATATCATTCAACCAAAACCACAAGCTAGTACATTTAAACATAGCTCTTTTGGGAATTAACCACATGATAAATCATTTCATAAGAAATTTCATAATTTAAACCTTACCACTCTTTCATGAACACAAGCAGATTTCCAATTAGGCTCTTACCATTTCAATGAAACTTATAAGTAAACATAATACCATTCAACCAATAGCTTGGCACATGCCTAAGCATCAAACAACAACATGTGTTAGCATACTTGAACATATTTCATATAAATTCAACATGGATAACCATTTATTCTCAACATGTAACACTTGTGTTTATTACCCATCTCAACATACATAATTTCCATGTATCATCATATCAGGATGTTCATATATGTACATGTCATAATACATATCATTCCCTTATCGTTTCTTATTTGAATAATGCCCGTTGAACCATTTAGAATACCGTTGGATACCCAGGATAGCTCACGCATAGTGTGCTAACTCATATAACTATAATCCATCAATTCATGTACATGTATGCTAACACGACCTATGGGTCGGAACGTAGCTACACGATACTGCTCACACGAGTTGTGGAGTATCCGTAACACATGCCGGACCTCAGCCATCGATAGGACATTCAAGACCAGCACCCAAATCATGTAAACCCTAATGGCATGTCATTTGTATCCTATGAATTCCTAAGGTTCAAACGGGGCTCGGTAATCGTCGTACGTTGTTGGACTTAGCTATTTCATAACACGGTAAATTGCATACTATATATATATATATATATATATATTGATTTAATTACAATATAATCTCATATTAATATTCAATTTAACCAAAATTGTACAAAATATAGTTCATACGAACTTACCTGGCTAAATTGCAAAAATACCTAAGTTTAGGGGCATTTCAATAATTTTTCATTTTCCTTGATTTTTCCACTCAATCTTGATCTAAATTAATAATTTCATTCAATATATTAATTTAGACAATAAAACAATTCATTTTATGCAATTTATTCATTTTTAACATTTTTTACAAAATTGTCCCTAAAATTTTACTTTTATTTAATTTAATCCCTGACCCCAAAACATGCAAATTAACCATTTTTTACCCAAAATTGAGCTTAGCCAAATGTTCATGGTATTCAAAACAGCCCATTTATGCAAAAATTTCACATTAAATCCTGTACTTTTATTAATTTAATAATTTAATCCCTAATAAAAAATTCATCAAAAATCACTCAATAAAATACTTTTAAATATCAACTAACATTTTAAATTCATCATTTAAAATCTAAAATCACAAGACTCATTAATGGAAACATTCAAAATCTTTAACAGTTTCAAAATTGAAGGTACGGGCTAGCTGAACCTAGTTGCAACGATCTCAAAAACATAAAAATTAAAAGAAACGGAACTAAAACGGACTTACATGCATCACTTTAACCATGGCCGAACCTAGCTTCATTTCCATGGCGGTTTCTTCTTTCAAATTCGGTGAAGAAGGCCTTGAAATGATAACAAAACATTTTGGTTTTATTTAATTTAATTTAATTATCAAATTACCATTTTGTCCCTTTAATAATCATCCAAAATTTCATGCTTTTAATTGCCCAAAATCGTCCACTAATTTCTTAAATGGTCTAATTACCATTAAAGTCCCTTTTCTTTTATTCAACTAACCATTTAACCACTCAAATCAAATAGCGATCAAAATTTTCATCTTTTACAATTTAGTCCTTTTTAATTAATTAACCATCGAAACATTAAAATTTTTCAACGAAACTTTAATACCACCTTAATGACACTCTGTAAATATTTTTATAAATATTTATAGCTCGATTTATAGAAATGAGGTCCCGATACCTCATTTTCTAAAACTACTTGATCTTAGGGTCATACCACTTGAACTTAATAAATCACTTATAAACATAATTTATCAAATCAAATACCTTTTTAAAACCATATTTGACACGTAAATATTAAATATAATATTTACGAATTCACTCGTCGGATTTGGTGGCCCCAAAACCACTATTTTCGACACCACTTAAAGATGGGTTGTTTAGCCTTACCATAATAAGTTGCTTCAATGTTGTAAGGTATTGTAAAACATCCAGAATCCTTCAACTTTGGGGGAAGTTTATCTTGAAGAGATGCACTGCATTCTTCTATTAGGGCTACCATCACAACTTCTCCAAGTCTTCATTTCTTGGACAGGATATCCTTCATGAATTTGACATAGTTTGGCATCTACTGAAGTGCTTCTACCAACGAAATGTTGATATGAAGTTGCTTGAGTACATCTAAAAATTTATTGAACTGGATTACCTGTTTCTACTTCTGAAGTATTTGAGGGTAGGGTGGTGGAGGATTCTTTACTTGAACTAGTTGATTCGTCTTCCATGACACTTCTGCATCTAACAAAGTTGTTAGCTTATCAGAATTGATTGGTTTCGAAGTTACCTTTTCAGAGTTTATAGGTTCTAGTTTTGGTGAGATTGGGGTTTCAACACTTGGTTGAACTTCCACTGCATCTTGAGCATCAGCTGGCTCCTCTTCAACCTCGACAGTGTTAGGCTCTAATGTCTTTCCACCCCTCTGTAACAACCCAAACCCAGCCTAGACATTATGGCCATATCTGGCAATGTCACACAATAGTTTTTTTGAAACCTCGTTGTTACGATGTAACATTTCATGTTATTATCTTTAGTAAATCTTTGTTAGAACTTAGGAAGTCATCTTTATTCATTTAAAACATTTATTTTGAAACATCCCTCATTGCGAAAGCTTTAATAAATCAATCTAGGTGATCATGGGTTTAGAAAATACTTTAACTCTTTTTTGAAAATCAAATTTCCTACTACAAGTAGGTATAAATCCATAAAGTAAAACAAATAAATAAAACCTGAATTTAAAACCAAAGTCCTAGTGTAACATCCTTAAATCGGGGTCTCTGCGTTTTGGTGTAATTGCATGTGATAATATGCCTGCTGTGCTAGTTTAGGGTGTTTTGGGGTCCAGGCATGACCTCGGGTTAGGCCTGAGTCATGGCTAAAATTTTTGTTTTAAGTACTTGGAAGGGGGAGCTAAGGGAGTTAGGGATTAAAAGGAATTGTTGGAGTATCTTGACACAAATAACATAGTGGTAAAGTGGCAAGGGAGGTGCCACTAAGGTACAAGGTAGGTGACGCCACAGGGAGCTAAGAGGACCTTGGTTCGAGCTACAGAAATCTCCCCTTGTGCAATTATTTTTGACGCCAAAGCTAAGGAGGTGGTGTGCTCAGGATGGACTCTCTGAGATAAGGATGGATGAGGTCAACAGATTTGAATAGATGAAGGAGAGGAAATTGTGGAGTTTGAACTTTTTCAAACTCGTTGAATGGGTGGCTAGGAGAATTTTGAGGAATCGGGTAAGGAAGCTTAGTGTTGGCCGAATGCCAAACACTAAGGGTGATGGGAGAAGTCCGCTAGGGTAGCTAAGGGTGGGCCGAATATCATTAGTGGTCTAGGGGAGCATTTCGGCTAGTTGAGAAAGTTTTCTTCCTCTTTCGTTTTGGGTCAAAACCGAAACCTCTTTTGCACCATTTCCTTTTCTACTTTCGGCAATTGGGGTGCTTGGCCGAATCATTTTTGTTACTTCCTTAAAGAGCCGAAACTTGCTTTCACCTTCTTTCTCTTTATTTTGCTCAAAAGCCGAAATCAATACTCTTTTCTCCATTGGACATCTCTCTTTCTTTCAATCTCCTTGTGCCGAAACCTTTTCTTTCTCCTTTGTCGAATCCATCCATCCCTATTCTATTTTTCTTCTCCATCTTTCTATTTTTGAAAAGCCGAAAACCTTGAGTTCTCTCTTATCTTTCCTTCAAAGTGATTGGCCGAATACCCTTAGTGATACGGGCCGGCTCGGGGTGAGTCGAAACGTATGCGGGTTGCCCAATCGTCTACGAGGAGGAATCAAGCCTTTGGAAAATAATCGGAAAATATAAATGAGTTTGCGGAAGCTTAAGTGAATAAAAATAGGATTTGGTTCGGTTTTGATAAAATAAAAATTAAATAAGATAGATAAAAGGATAATTTAATGGGGATGGATAAACGAACTTAAACGAGAAGCGATTCAACACTAAAGAGTGTCACCCCGGGTTCTATAATGTTTAAGGTGGATAAATGGATTCGAAGATGGAAATGAAAATACGAACTTAACTTAAGAAAGATTCAACACCATATAACAGTGTCACCCCGTTTCTTATATCGTTAAGGTGGATAGGTGAAGATAGGTTGATGAACGCCACACCAAATGAAATTTGGTGATAAGTTCAAACAAGTCGAAGACGCCACAAGCAAAGCTTGATAAGTCTAACGAAACTTGTACGAAAATGAAGAGGAGATAAACTTACTCAATGAACAAAGGTTCATAAAATTTCATTCATGAAAATTCTGTGTATTACAAATAAAAAAAGCAACTATTTATAGCCTAAGAACTAGGTAGCTAAATGTTCAAAAATTAAAACTCATTCAAGTTGTGGCCGTCCTCTACCAAGAAATTAATTCACAACATATGCTTGAATAATTCTCCACTATAACCGTCCATCAACCAACCCACGTGCACATGCATCCAAATTTTACTCCCATATTCCTTGTTGCCGTTTGTCCTTTGTAAGCTTAATTAATCCAATTCAAAATGTATTATTATGTTATGCCCCCATGTGCCGTCCAAGACTCACTCCACTAGCCATCCATGCTTAAACTCCACCAATTTGCACATTGTTAAATTCATGATTTGTTTATTCCCCACCATGTTGTGCCGTCCAACATTTCTACAAGAAGACAAATTATGTTTGCTTATTTTAATCAAAAAACAAGCATGCTCCATCATCTCAAAATGGCATTGCCGTCCATGCATTCCCACTAGTCACACACATGCACATTTCCAATTGTTTAAGGCCTTTCACGCATGCTTTCCATGGTGCCCATCTTTATTAATTTATTCCAAGTGCCAACCATGCTTCTTTATTTTAATAATCCAAAGCCTCCATGCCGTCCAAACTTCCCACCTTGTTTATTCTCCCATTTGTTTATTCACCCCTTTGGCTACCGTCCATGTAGGAATAAATGGGAGCATACTTTGTTTGCTTTTGGTCTTCAACCTGCAGCAAATTTAAATCAACTCATTAGTTCATTATATCAGCATTTAAAGGGAGCAACTAGCCATTATAAATTCGGCAAAATAAAGGTCATATAGACATCTTAAATTCGGCACATTAGAGGACATATTAAACACATTTTTCAACTAGGATATTTTAATCATATGAAATAAATCTAATATATTTAATATGATACTAATTATTTGGCAAATTAATTTGCTATAGAAAATCAATTAAATAAATTAAGATGTTTAATTTATTGAATTAAATTCAGCAATTTAATTTTCAACAAATTCAAAGACTCGATTTATTTAACGCAATAAAATTAAAAATTTGGCGTCGAGCTTCGTTGACTTGAAAATTCGGTGGGTGCCCCGGGCGTGCCCGTATCACTTAGCCTCATTTTTCTTCTCTTCTCACGTGTTTTAATTCCCTTTGAAGTGCAGAAATCTATTTCTTTCTTTTGGGTTATAGCCGAATCTTCTGGTAAGTATAATTTCTTCTTCTTCTTTTCTCGATTGATTTGGTTAATGCCGAATCTCACTTGCCATCCTCTCTTCTATTTCTCCATTCGTTATAAATCGGGATCTTAAACTCTTTTCTTGTTCTATTTTGGTGAGGTAACCGAAATCCCTAAACATCACTAGGTTGTAGCCGTATTCAGTGGATCTTCAGGATTTGGTTGCCGATCTAGGTAAGGGTTCCATTGTTTCGAATCTTTTTCTCACTCTTTCAAAAGCCGAAGGCTAATTATTTTTGTTGCTAGTGCTTGGCCAATTGTAGAGGGAGGTTCATCGTGTTGCTTCGGGATTTGGTTGGAAACCGAAGAGTGTTAAGGTAAGAGTGCTATCTCTGTACGTTAACTATTCGGGATTTACAAGGGTAGCCGAATGGCTTTTTGCTAATGACTTTGGTATTGGCCGAATGTAGGAAAGGGGGATCTAGTGCGTTAGATTTTGATCTTCGGGATTCAGTAGTCGCGTTAGTAACCAGGTGTGTATCTTACACACTTCATAATCTATGTAAATGTGCTAATAACCTAAACTTTGTTAAAAGCCAAAAATTGTGTAGATTACGATACGATACCCTTATGGGTATGAGCAAGGATTTAGGGTAAGTCTGTTTTGATGAGTTTAAGATGCATGATTGCTGATGCTATTATCTACGATATGTTCGATATATGTTTAATGATTAAGCATGATGGCATGAGATGTATATGCATGTGCATTATTGTGGGTGATATGAGAGGAGGGGGAGGATTGATATCCGTGACTTTAGGTCACCAGTGGTTTGGCACCACCAGTGGTTTGGTACCAAAGTTATTATTCGTGACTTTGGGTCACCAGAGGTTTGGCACCTCATAGGGACTCATCCCAGTGGCTTCGCACCACAGTGGGTTGGCCCCACATTTGATAAAACGGGATTGTCGCCAGTGATTTGGTATCAGAACGTGGGTTGGCCCCACAAATGGATTAATCGTGACTTTGGGTCACCAGTGGTTTGGCACCACAATTATATTGATATCAGTGACTTTGGGTCACCAGTGGTTTGGCACCACTAGTGGTTTGGTACCACACGGGGTAGAAAAATGAGTTATGGGTGGCTAGGTTTGGGTGCATGATGTATTTACTTGGTTATGAATCTGTGTAAGCATGTTGCTATAATCGGGAGGGGGATTATGCACTGAGTCTTGGTGACTCACCTTCTCCCTTGTCTTTTTCAGGTGATTCGCAGATCGCGGATGAGGAGTCAGGTGGACTCAAGGTGGCCATGCGATATTTGCTTTCGGTTTTACATGGATTTTCGACTTGGGTAATTTAACTTTTAATTTCGGTTTTTATTTGGGTTTGTAATAAGGCCATTAGTATTTTTATTTTGGGTTTTATTTTCATCTGCTTTAGGTTGATTTCAAATATTGCTAAGTAAATTACTTGACCTGTTTTAATAGTCAGAAACAGAACGTTTTCTAAACTATAATACGCAATGGGTTTTCTAAACCTTACCATCGGGTAGTATAATTCACATGATAACATAGTCAACTTAAATGATTTTCAAATCTAAGTTTTCCAAAGTTCCAATACAAACGGTTTTAAAGTAACTAAGTTTAACTCATTCGGCCTCCATTGGACTTGAACGTTTTCTTAAGTAATGTATGGCAAAAGAGTTTTAAAAAGATTCGCGGGATTACAAAGCAACTTAACGATTTCAAATATACATGCACCGGATTTCTGCAAACACAAAGCAAACAAAGAGTTTTTCGCTGAAATTAAACCGGCAACTTGTTTTCTTCGAAATGTTTTCACTCTGTGACATGCCAGATTCGGTCGTGGTGTATTGACCGGGTTTGGGGTGTTACAATTATGGTATCAGAGATAAGTTCAAAGGCTCGGCTGTGGGCCCAAGGCCCAAAATGTTTTTAAGTAGGGTTTTAAAAAAATGTGGATGGAAGAAATACATGGTTTGAAAAGCATGGCACGAGTCTCCGGCACCAATCCGCCCAGGTAAGTACCCCTAACTATTGGTTGTAATGATTTGGATGATGTACGATATTATATGAATACTATTAGTGGACTACCCTAGAGACGAAAACCTATAGGATTTTATGAACTCACGAAAACAAAACTCTTTAAAGAACTGTTCATAAGACTGTGCCTTAATAATAGTGGAATAAAGAATGACGCATAAAACTTTTAAACCAGATAAGTCGAGATATTAGACATGAGCACTCGAGGTCGAGGTCGTAATACACGTGGACGCGGTGGGGGTAGGATGACTGTGTCTGAACCAGTGGGGTCTGGTCAGGGGTCGGAAAATGAGATGCCACCACCACCACTAGCTGCAGGAGTTGAGTTTCAGGATCAGACGGGGGATGACACAGTGTCGCAGGCGATACTGCGAGTTCTTGAGAGAGTGGCTGGAGCAGGTGGGGGCGCGGGAGCTCGAAAATCGGTATCTGAGCGACTCCGAGCCAATGGATCCGAGGTATTCCGAGGTGTTTCTGGTGTGGCGCCCAATACAGCTGAGTATTGGTTGGAGGCGACGGAGCGTATCATAGACAACTTGGATTTGACTGCTGAAGAGAAACTGAAAGGGATAGTGTCGCTTCTTCGGGATGAGTCATACCAGTGGTGGCTCACGGTTCGGGATAGTGCTGTAGTGGATGATCTCACGTGGGACTACATTAAGGCAGCTTATCAAAAGAAATATATTGGATCTAGCTATATTGATGCGTAGAGGAAGGCGTTTCTGAGGCTGGTTCAGGGGAGTAAGTCCGTATCGGAGTACGAGGCGGAATTCTTAAGGTTGAGCCGGTACGCCCGAGGTATCGTGGCTACAGAACATGAGGGATGTGTCAGGTTCGAGGACGGACTGAGAGACGAGTTGAGATTGCTGATTGCTCCACAGCAGGAGCAGGAGTTTGCTGTGCTGGTAGAAAAGGTTAAGGTAGCCGAAGGGATAAAGGAGTCTGTGAGACAGAATCTGGATAGGAATAGACATAAGAGAGGTTTTGGATCATCTGGGTCGGCCGAAAATTCTCAGAAGAGGGCTAGGCATGGTGGGCCGAATCAATCTGGGAGGCCTGTTGCTACCAATCAGGGACCAGCGCAGTGCACTCGGTGTGGAAAATCTCATTGGGGAGAATGTTGGACCGTTGGCAAAGGATGCTTTGAATGTGGCTCGTTGGATCATCGTGTGAGGGACTGTCCACGTAAGTTAGCCAGGATTCAGTCAAAGGGTCAGGGTCGTGCTCAGTTCAGGAATGAGGGACCGCAACCGCAGAGGGGTCGTGGTTCTGGTAGAGGAGGTAATGGTTCTGGTCGGGGCCGAGGAGCACCGGGCAGAGGTGCAGGCAACACTGAAGCAAGACAACCTGGATTGGTCTATGCAGCGAGGCGTCGAGAGGACGGCGACGCACCAGACGTCATAATTGGTACGTTCTTAATCTTTGGGTTACCATATACTGCTTTGATAGATGTTGGTTTGACGCATTCGTATGTTGCTAGTAGCATAGTAGAGACCATGAACCTAGACTTTAAGACTACTTCTAGGGAGATGACAGTAATTAGCCCTCTAGGTCACTCTGTAGAAGTAAATAAGCTGTATAGGGATGTACCCCTAGAACTCCAAGGGGTAGTATTTGTGGCTGATCTGATGGAACTACCGTTTGGGGAGTTCGATCTGATTCTTGGGATGGACTGGCTGGTGAAGTACCAAGCAAGTTTGGATTGCACGGCTAAGCGCATGGTTTTGAAAGCGGTTGAGGGTGAAGAAGTGGTGATGATAGGTAATAGAAGGGATTATCTATCTAATGTTGTGTCTGCTCCAAAAGTTGAGAAGATGGTCAGGAAGGGTTGTGAGGCTTTTATGGTTCATGTGTGTGCTTTGGAGGCTAAGGAGTCAGCTGTAGAGAATGTCCGAACGGTGAAAAGGTTTGTTGATGTATTCCCAGAAGATTGGCCGAATACCCTTAGCCTCATTTTTCTTCTCTTCTCACGTGTTTTAATTCCCTTTGAAGTGCAGAAATCTATTTCTTTCTTTTGGGTTATAGCCGAATCTTCTGGTAAGTATAACTTCTTCTTCTTCTTTTCTCGATGGATTTGGTTAATGCCGAATCTCACTTGCCATCCTCTCTTCTATTTCTCTATTCATTATAAATCAGGATCTTAAACTCTTTTCTTATTCTATTTTGGTGAGGTAGCCAAAATCCCTAGACATCAGTAGGGTGTAGCCGTATTCAGTGGATCTTCGGGATTTGGTTGCCGATCTAGGTAAGGGTTCCATCGTTTCAGATCTTTTTCTCACTCTTTCAAAAGCCGAAGGCTAATTATTTTTGTTGCTAGTGCTTGGCCGATTGTAGAGGGAGGTTCATCGTGTTGCTTCGGGATTTGGTTGGAAACTGAAGAGTGTTAAGGTAAGAGTGCTATCTCTGTGCGTTAACTCTTCGGGATTTACAAGAGTAGCCGAATGGCTTTTTGCTAATGACTTTGGTATTGGCCGAATGTAGGAAAGGGGGGATCTAGTGCGTTAGATTTTGATCTTCGAGATTCAGTAGTCACGTTAGTAACCAGGTGTGTATCTTACACACTTCATAATCTATGTAAATGTGCTAATAACCTAAACTTTGTTAAAAGCCGAAAATTGTGTAGATTACGATACGATACCCTTATGGGTATGAGCAAGGATTTCGGGTAAGTCTATTTTGATGAGTTTAAGATGCATGATTGATGATGCTATTATCTACGATATGTTCGATATATGTTTAATGATTAAGCATGATGGCATGAGATCTATATGCATGTGCATTATTGTGGGTGATATGAGAGGAGGGGGAAGATTGATATCCGTGACTTTGGGTCACCAGTGGTTTGGCACCACCAGTGGTTTGGTACCACAGTTATTATTTGTGACTCTGGGTCACCAGAGGTTTGGCACCTCATAGCGACTCGCCACAGTGGCTTCGCACTACAGTGGGTTGGCTCCACATTTGATAAAACGGGATTGTCGCCAGTGATTTGGTATCACAACGTGGGTTGGCCCCACAAATGGATTAATCGTGACTTTGGGTCACCAGTGGTTTGGCACCACCAGTGGTTTGGTACCACACGGGGTAGAAAAAAGAGTTATGGGTGGCTAGGTTTGGGTGCATGATGTATTTACTTGGTTATGAATCTATGTAAGCATGTTGCTATAATCGGGAGAGGGATTATGCACTGAGTCTTGGTGACTCACCTTCTCCCTTATCTTTTTCAGGTGATTCGTGGATCGCAGATGAGGAGTCGGGTGGACTCGAGGTGGCCATGCGATATTTGCTTTCGGTTTTATGTGGATTTTCGACTTGGGTACTTTAACTTTTAATTTCGGTTTTTATTTGGGTTTGTAATAAGGCTATTAGTATTTTTATTTTGGGTTTTATTTTCATCTGCTTTAGGTTGATTTCAAATATTGCTAAGTAAATTACTTGACCTGTTTTAATAGTCGGGAACACAACGTTTTCTAAACTATAATACGTAATGGGTTTTCTAAACCTTACCATCGGGTAGTATAATTCACATGATAACATAGTCAACTTAAATGATTTTCAAATCTAAGTTTTCCAAAGTTCCAATACAAACGGTTTTAAAGTAACTAAGTTTAACTCATTCGGCCTCCATTGGACTTGAACGTTTTCTTAAGTAATGTATGGCAAAAGAGTTTTAAAAAGATTCGAGGGATTACAAAGCAACTTAACGATTTCAAATATACATGCACCGGATTTCTGCAAACACAAAGCAAACAAAGAGTTTTTCGCTGAAATTAAACCGACAACTTGTTTTCTTCGAAACGTTTTCACTCTGTGACATGCCAGATTCGGTCGTGGTGTGTGGACCGGGTTTGGGGTGTTACACCTAGAGGGTCCTTAAATTACAACCCAAATAATCAATTATAAACAAATCATAACTCGTAAATTAAAAACCATGAAGTCCAAAAATTACTGTGGTCATCACTGAGTCCTTCGTCGCATCGATCCATTTCGTCTAGGGATTACGTAAGCACATTAAATAAAAAGGGTAAGCTTATGTAAACTCAGTGTGTAATCTCGCAGAAACTAACAAACAATCAGTATTCACAGTACACAGTTGAGCAATCTTGGCCTGAGCCATTTTCAGTATCAGTGACAGTTTGGGCCTTATCCCATCTCAGTACAGTGTCAAAATGCAGTAGGGCCTTAGCCCATCACAGTATTAGTAGCAGTAACAGTTATGCAGTAGCAAAATCCTACCCAACCAGCCTCTACACACCATCTCCATCCAACCCTACACTCCATGTGGGGATATAATCAACCCACCCATCCCTACACTCCAAGTAGTACTGAGTGTGACACAAAACAGTAGTTTACAGCTGAGCTGCCAGTAAATTAGGCTTAAAGCCTTTCAGTACACTTCCTCCAAATAACAACCCCCAACCCAATGCAATGCAACATACAATGGATGATATGCTATTATGCAATTTAAGTACATATATTCAGTTCAGGTATTAACATGCCTAGTACAGATATCATTCATTCAATTTCACACATTTAGGGGTCTATGTAGCGCTTACCAGCCCTACAGTAGGTTCATAGTCGACTTGGGTGACCCGTGCAACCTTAAAAATATTTCTGTAAAAATGGGCCCACAAGCCCATGTGATCTGCTCGTGTAGCCCCACACGCCCGTTTGGCCCACTCGGTCCAAATTGGCCTTGGTCGTGTGATCCATTTTTAAAGTAACCCATGCTAGCTCAATAGTCATATATGTTTTCACTATTTACTTATATGTTCATTCAAAGCTGTCTACTTGAGTCATTATCACTAAATTATTTATATCTTGAGTTACAGAATTCCAAATTAAGATCCGCTTAATTTTTTTGAAACAAGACTCAAATACCTTTCTACCATAAACTTTTAAGAATTTATAGTTTATCAAATAAGTACAGTAAAATCTTTAAAGTTATCCCTGTTCTGCTATTTGACAGCTTCATCCTTTCCTTACTAAAAATTATTTATCTCTTAGTACGAAATTTAGATGATGTTTCCATTTGTTTCTCTTGAAAATAGACTCATTAAGGATTTAAACATATAAATTTAAGCCCCTAATTATGTTTTTAAATTTTTTGATGATTTTCCTATGTCAGAACAGGGGAACCCGAAATTATTCTGACCTTGTCTCATAAAATTTATTATATCTCATGATTTACAATTCCATTGCTTACACTATTTCTTCCATGAAAAACTAGGCTCAATAAAATTTAATTTCATATTTTATTCAACCTCTAACTCAATTCCCACTATTTTTTATGATTTTTCAAATTTAGACTATTGCTGCTGTCCAAAACTATTTTAGTGCAAAAAGTTGATTTCCAAGTTTATAACACCCTTATTTCCTTTCTCTATAATTTTTCACATCATTTTTTCTTATTTCTCGATAGCAAGCAATTCCAGCTTTTCACCGAATCCTGTTTTCTACATTTCGAGCACACACCTGGTATTGTTTATGATGCGTAAGCACTCCTAAGCCTCCAGAACCTAAAAATCGACCAACATATCTCCAGATTAATCACTTAATTCATTTTTAATATTCGGAAGGAACTTGACTAAAAACCTAGAAAAACCCTTACCTCGCTTGAGTAACCAGGACTTCACACAATCACAGTATTGATTCAAAACCACTAACCCCTTGATTAACTCCTAAACACCGAAAAGGAATCTCCCTTTTAGAGATTAACTAAGAAAGATTAACAATAGACAAAGCCGTTACTTACCGAACACAAGCAACCAACGATGAACAACTGAATCAATTGGAAAAAAAAAGAGAGAAAGAAACGAAAGGGGAAAAATAATGGAAATTTTGGTAACAACTAGGGGAAAGAATCGACAGATGAGGGAAAAGAATAAGAAGAAGAAAATGTCAGAAAAAGTTTGGGGAATTGGAGGGAAAACTGAAACTCTATTTTTTTTTTTTTGCAACAAAAAGATAATCAAATTATTTTCTAATAACCTCCCCAATTATCTCCTAAAATCACTCCCTATTAACCCAATAAAACACAACTACTCAGAATTTTTCCCCAACACAACTCTTAGCTGAAATTGGAGCAAAAATACTGTCTCCACGCCATCACAGAGAATTCAACACAGGACCTCCAACACTCCAACCCTTCACTTAACCACCAGACCAGCAGGCCCATTCTGATATAAACTTACCAACAATTAAACTTAAGCCCTTTGCACAAGGTTAAGGCTTTATTTATAAAAAGAACCAAAATTTTCCCAATTAAGGCTTGAACTTGGGACCTCACACACACAGCCAGAACACATAACCACTGAAGTAGATAGACATTGTGTGTTACACATACATGAAATCAAAAATTAAAATTTTGGGGTGTTACATCCTCAATGTCAATGCTTTAAAATGCTTGTAACACCCCAAACTCGGGCTAGACATTATGGCCAAATCTGACGTGTTACATTGAAGTATTTTTTGAAAACCATGTTTTCATCGAAAACCCTTCTTGAAATTTAAAAACTAAAGTCTCAGTTTGTGTTCGTTCAATCTCAAAACGTGGTTCATTGAAAAGTTAATCACTTTTAAAAACGTTATTAACTTCGTTAAAAATCTCTTTTAGTTGCGGAAGCTAATTTAAGGTAAAGAAGTTTAAAACTTATGTTTATAAAAACAGTAATTGGGTTGAAAACTCGTCTACGTCTAACAGCTATAAAACGTAACAAAATCCCAAATTGAGAATTAAATCCAGATAGGCCTTATTACAGAAATTAAAACCCAAAACGAAATTTAAAACATATATAAAATCCAAAGCATAATAGCTGCAATCACCTCCGAGTCCCTCACAGCACCGATCCTCCTAATGCTGGGATTACCTGGACAGCTAAAAACGGGGTGAATTTACAAAAACTCAGTGTGTAATCCCCTTACTAGAGTAAAAGCCAGTATACAGAAATAGAAACCGAAACAGTCTGGGCCAAAGCCCTTTAAAAGTAACAGTACAGTCCAGTTCAGAGCATACGTGGGCCAAAACCCACTACAATATCATTTGGGTCACAGCCCATAGCCCAGTACAATGATAGATCTCATAAACAAATATGCAACAGTATGAGGATGCATCCCACCTCGATCCAGCCAACACACTGCCCATACCAACCCTACACATACGTGGGTATAAAATCGACCCACCCAGCCAACACACCAAGCTTAGCATCGGTTGCGGCACTAGGTCAACAGAATGGCTCGGCGCCGTGGACAGAACGACTAAAAGCCATAAACATCGCAACAACGCTACCAGTTAATAGAACGACTAAAAGCCATAAACATAATGGGTATAAACCATAATCAGGATGGCACAGAGCCATAATCAGGATGGCACAAAGCTATTAGTAACTGTAATAAGTTTGGCACATAGCCATCAGCGACGGTAATATAATCGGCACACAGCCATGGGTAATTATGATCGACACAGAGTCATCAATATATATTTTAGGCACATAGCCACGGGTAAATACGATTGGCACAAAGCCCAAATGAAGATGGCACAGAGCCATATTTAGGCTAGCATAGAGCCAAAATCAGATTACGCAGCTTTAAGCCGTCCGTCTGTCCACAGTTGTCTCATGCGACCCGTGCAACCTTAACAGATCAATACTGGATCCACAGTCGTCTTATGCGACCCGTGCGACCCTATCAGAACTTGCTCTGTATCAATGTCCCAACCCCATGCAATATGTCGTGTATGTCATGCTTAATCATTACACGTGTATGCAAAATGGCCATGCTTAGTAACAGTCATTTACACACATATTAAAAGCACATCAATCACACGACCATAGTCAAGTCAGTTAAAACACAGTCATATGATCATAGTCAAATCAGTCAAATCATAGCACCAGGTCAGTCCTTTACCCACAAGGGCAAAACAGTCATTTTACCCTATAAGGGTATTTCGGTAATCCTACCTTACAGGGGTATTTAGGTATATTTCAATAATTTCACAAATCGGGGGTATTTTGGCAATTTCACGATCTGAGGGTATTTCAATAATTTTACTAATCGGGGGTATTTTGGTAATTTTACAAATCGGGGGTATTTCAGTAATTTCACAATTCGAGGGTATTTTGGTAATTTTACAAATCAGGGGTATTTCGATAATTTCACAAATCGAGGGTATTTTAGTAATTTCATAATTTAGATGTATTTCGATAATTTCACAATCAGGGTATTTCGATAGTTTCACAAATGGAGGGTATTTCGGTAATTTCACAAATCGACAGTATTCGATAATTTCACAATCCGAGGGTATTTTGGTAATTTCAAAAAAGGGGGTATTTTGGTAATTTCACAATTCGAGGGTATTTTGATAATTTTACAAATCGGGGGTATTTTGATAATTTTACAATTCGAGGGTATTTAGGTAATTTTACAAATCAGGGGTATTCCGATAATTTCACAATCTGAGGGTATTTCGGTAATTTCACAAATCGAGGGTATTCTGGTAATTTCACAAATTGGCGGTATTTCGGTAATTTCACAAATTAGGGGTATTTCAGTAATTTCATAATCTGAGGGTATTTTGATAATTTCTAAAATCGAGGCTTAACGATCTAACAGAAGGTCCACTGTCGCCTCGAGCGACTCAAGTAACCCAAACAGACACAACGGTGTAAATGGGCCTAAGGCCAATTATTTAGCCCAAGTGGGCCCACACACTTGTGTGGCCCATTTAGCCCAGAAACAGCCATAGTTATGCAAATGTCACAGTCCAAACAACACTTACCACATCACATACATTTTATTTGTGTCGGCCCACACGACCCATTTCGACCCAACGAGGCCCAAAACTGAAACACCCCAAACCCGGCCCACAAGCCTCGACCGAATCTGGTATGTTCCTTGAGAAAAACGGTTCAAAACTTGATGGTTACTTTGGAAAATTTGGGTGTTTTTGAAGAAATTTGATTTGTGTTGGGTTCGAATTGAAAATGAAGTAATTTTTTTTGAAGTCTAAAACTTTTATTAAAACATTATGATTATGTTACAAACCATGAGTTACAAGAAATGTCGAGTTGTTTTATAGCTTACCTTTAATTTGAAAATCATTTGGGATTAGGTGTCAAAACGTTTAAAGTTTGCTTTTTAAGAAAAATTACTTAAACTTTGATTTGATAAAGAAAACGTATCATACTAAAATAATTAAAAATGCATGCATAAATAGTTCAATACTAATGGCCTTATTACATCAAAGAAAACCCGAAATAAATCCAAATTAAAGAAAATAAAGTCTCAAATAAAATAACTTTAAGCTGAGCATGGCCACCACTAAGCTCCTGCCGACCCGGTCCATCTACTGAGTGTCACCTAAAAAGATATCCCACAACGGGGTAAGTCAAACAGACTAATGTGTAACAGCCAACACAAACTCCTAATGATTTAGGCATACAATTCATACATATAACAAATATAATAATGATGCAATCCCGAACCCAAACCTAGATAACCATCCGCTACACATCACCCGTACCAACCAATCACACCATGGGGATTACTAAATCGACCCTCCATCCGCTACACACCATCGAAGGCAGTCGCTGCAGTCGACTGGCACATCGCCCTTATAAATTCGTGGCATAGCCACCAGATAATAATAATTTGTGACCTTGGTCACCAGATAACATTTTGCGACATAAGTCACCACATTCAGATTATGTGACGTGAGTCACCATATTTCGTGGTAAAAACCACCAGATCACTTCCCCTTCACATATTCACCCATATGCCCATATATCATACAAGTCATGCACAAATCATGCCATATTCCTTATTTCACATTCATATCAAATTCACATATGTGCCATATTCCACATGTTCATAACATTTATTATCATAATATTAAAGGTTACGTACCTGAATATCTGTACCATTGCATGGTACCTTTGGCCATATTTCATATTATTATAACATATATATATTAAATTAAAACCGTAAATCTATTAAGAGCTAGTGTAGGGCTACACACCTAGTATTAACGCTTACATTGAATCCCGAAAATCTACCAAAACCAATTGCACTCCTTCCTAATACCCATAGTTAAAATCGATTAGGCACTAATACTAAAATATGGCCTTGGCCGAATGTCACATGCACTTACCTTGTGGATCTAAATCCCAAAATCGTCCTTGCTCCTAGTGATGTCGAATCCCTATAGGTATATGTTAGATTCCATTCTAACATTTAATGAACAAGATAAATGGCCCTTGGCCGAATGACTTACCTTAGATCCTTAAAAGTCCCGAAGATCTCCCCCTTGTAGTCGACAAAACCAAATCCCGAAACCTTTTTCCATAGTTTCGGCCAAAGAACAATAATAGGGATTAGTTCCTAGATTTTGACAAGCCTAAAAGAAAAATAATGGAAATCGAATGACAGTGATCCTTACCCCAACTACTGAAATCGACAACACCCTTGCTTGAAGCCCCAAAGAGATTCGGCTATCTAGGCTAGATAGTGATCAACAGTTTCGGCTTTTGGGATTTAATGGAGTAATCGGCTAGGGGTTTCCTTTGAGTATTCGGCTTTGAGTGAATTTGCAAAAGAAGAAGAGAAGGTTGATGATGGAGATTCGACTTCAACAAGAATGAAAGGAAAGAGTATGGGCTTTGGGAAGAATCGGCAATGGCTAGAAGGATCCTACTTTTGGCTTTGACAAAACAAAAGAAGAAGAGAAAATTTTCCAAGGAATTTCGACAGAGGCTCAATTGAAAAGAAAATAATGCAAATGGCCTCACTTCTTCCCTCTTGCCGAAAATATCACCCCTAGATCCCCCTATTCGGCCAACTCTCCTTCCCCCTATCTCATCCCTTCCTTTTCTCCTATTTTTCCTCTTCTTTATCCCTTAAAAATAATCTGAATAAACCAACCATTATCTCCCTACCTTAGCCGAATTCTAGAAGGAATTAAACCACATCTAAAACTCATCCATCAAGTCTCCTCATGCCGTCCATCACTGCTCCCCCTTGGCTGCAAAATAAAACTCCTTTATGCGTCCCTTGCTGCTCGAACCTAGGCCCTTTTCACCCTGCTGATGGCGTCACTTGTGAGGGCTTTAAGTGGCGCCTCCTTGCCACTCTACCAAGCCCATTCTTGTGTCCTATTTCCCCTACATATTTTCTTAAGGCCTATCAGGCTTAGCTCCCCTTGAAGACTTAAATTCGTATATTTTCTAAGGCACTCACCTACACTCTAAAGTTCTCAAAATTCATGCAACACAATCAGAACACACATAAGCATGCTACTTCATTCAATTTAGCAATAACGCATAAGCCATAACCCCGTATATTACAGTTCCACCCCCTTAAAATAATTTCGACCTCGAAATTACCTGGCTAAAATAAATGAGGGTATTGCTGTCGCATTGCTTCTTCTGGCTCCCACGAAGCTTCTTCCGATCCATGGTTACGCCATAACACTTTGACTAAAGGAACTGATTTCCTTCGCAACACCTTCACGTCTCGTTCCAAGATCTGAATTGGCTCCTCCTCGTATGACAAATCTGGCCATAGTTCCACCTCCTCAACTGGTACTACATGAGATGGATCCGATCGATAACCTCGTAGCATAGAAACATGGAATACATCGTGCATCTGCTGCAATTCCGAAGGCAACTCTAACTGGTATGCCACTGGTCCAACTCGCTTCAATACTCGATAAGGTCCTATAAACCTTGGACTTAACTTCCCTTTGCGACAAAATCTCATCACCTTCTTCCAAGGCGAAAGTTTAAGAAACACCTGATCTCCCATAGCAAATTCTATTTCCTCCCGCTTAAGATCCACATACGACTTTTGCCTATCCGATGCCTCCTTTAATCGTGCTCGATTTACCTCCACCTTCTCTTCGGATTCTGCACAATCTCTGGACCCAAAACTCGACGTTCCCCCAATTCCGTCCAACACGTAGGAGTGCGACACTTTCATCCATACAGCGCTTCATATAGTGCCATCCGAATACTGGCTTGATAACTGTTATTGTACGCAAATTCCGCTAAAGACAAATATTCTTCCCAACTTCCTTTGAAGTCTATCACGCAACCCCTCAACATATCCTCTAACACTTGGATTATTCGTTCAGACTGACCGTCCGAATGTGGATGAAATGCCGTACTGAAGTCTAATCTGGTACCCAGCGCTTGATGTAGTGCTTTCCAAAATCGAGACGTAAACCTCGGATCCCTATCCGAAATAATCGATACCGGCACTCTATGCAACCTTACAATTTCCGCCACATACAACTTCGCCAACTTCTGCAAAGAATAGTCAACCCGCACTGGTATGAAATGCGCAGACTTTGTCAATCGATCCACTATCACCCATACCGAGTCCTTCTTAGTAGGCGTAAGAGGAAGCCCACTAACGAAGTCCATGGTGATTCTCTCCCACTTCCACTGTGGAATCTTTATCGATTGAAGTAATCCTGACGGAACTTGGTGTTCAGCCTTGACTTGCTGACACGTTAAGCATTTCCCTACGAACTCTGTAACTTCCCGCTTAAGACCAGGCCTCCAAAACTGTTCCCTTAGATCTCTATACAACTTATTACCTCCAGGATGCATAGCATAAGGGCTACTATGCAATTCTTGAAGAATTTTCTGCCTTAGCCCCTTATCCTTAGGCATACAGACTTTACCCTTGAAACACAATACTCCATTACTGTCAATACCATAATCCTCTAACTCTCCATTCTGCACTTGCCGCAACTTAGCACTTAAACCATCATCCACCAACTGACTCTCTTTAACCTCATTCAACCATGTCGGTTTGACTTGCAACTCCGCCAACAAACTTCCGTCGTCATACAAGCTAAGATTTGCAAACATCGCCCTCAATTCCGACACAACCTTCCGACTTAGGGCATCTACCACTACATTCGCCTTGCCCGGGTGATACTCTATCGAACAATCATAGTCCTTCAGTAACTCCACCCACCTTCGCTGTCGCAGGTTTAACTCCTTCTGAGTCAACAGATACTTAAGACTCTTGTGGTCTGTGTAGATCACTGACTTTTCTCCATACAGATAATGCCTCCATACCTTAAGAGCAAAAACCACCGCCGCCAATTCCAAGTCATGCGTCGGATAATTAACCTCATGTGGCCTCAATTGCCGAGACGCATAAGCGACTACCTTCCCATCTTGCATCAGAACACATCCTAATCCTGTATGAGAAGCATCATAGTACACCACAAAATCCTTCCCCGCCTCAGGCTGAATCAAAACTGGAGCTTCAGTCAAAACCGTCTTAAGCTTCTCAAAGCTCTCCTGTTACTTATCTGTCCATACAAAAGTTACTTCCTTCCTCAGCAACTTCGTCAAAGGTGCGGCTAACAACGAAAACCCTTCTACGAACCTTCTATAATAGCCTGCTAACCCAAAGAAACTACGAACCTCTGCCACAGACTTAGGTGGTTTCTAATCTAACACTGCTTCAATCTTCCTAGGATCCACCCTTATTCCTTCTGCAGACACCACATGCCCTAAAAACGTCACCTCCTTCAGCCAAAATTCACACTTGCCGAATTTGGCATAGAGCTTCTTTTCCCTTAATACTTGCAACACCATCCGGAGATGCTCGTCATGTTCCTCCTCAGACTTGGAATACACTAGGATGTCGTCGATGAACACAACGACGAACCGATCTAGGTAAGGTTGAAAAACCTGATTCATCATATCCATGAACATAGCTGGGGCGTTTGTCAATCCGAACGGCATTACTAAGAACTCATAATGCCCGTATCTTGTTCGGAAAGCTGTCTTATGGATATCTGCTTCTTTTACCTTAAGCTGATGATATCCAGACCTTAGATCTATCTTCGAGAATACTGTAGCCCCCTTAAGCTGATCGAACAAGTCATCTATCCTTGGCAAAGGATACTTGTTCTTGATGGTCAGCTTATTCAACTGACGATTATCTATGCACATACGCATAGTCCTATCCTTCTTCTTCATGAACAAAACCGGTGCTCCCCACGGAGACACACTGGGTCGGATAAACCCACAATCAAGCAACTCTTGGATTTGAGCCTTGAGCTCCACCAACTCCTTTGGTGCCATTCTATACGGAGCAATTGACACAGGAGCTGTACCAGGTAGCAAATCAATTCCAAACTCCACCTCCCTGTCCGGGGGTATTCTAAGTAATTCCTCCGGAAAGACATCCACAAAGTCCCTTACTGTTCGAACTTCCCTAAGGCCATCTTCCTTCGCATCCAGCGCACTAACAAAAGCCAAAAATGCCTTGCACCCTTTCCGAACCATCTTATCAGCCTTTAACGCGGAGACTACGTTAGACAAATAGTTCCTCCTTTCTCCTATCATAATTATTTCCTCATCCTCCTGAGTCCTCAACTCCATTCGCTTAGCTGCAGAATCCAATATAGCCCGATGTTCCACTAGCCAATCCATGCCAAGTATGAGATCGAATTCTCCGAAAGGTAATTCCATTAAGTCAGCAGGGAATGCTACCCCTTGAATCTCTAGAGGTACTTTCCGAAATATCTTATTCACCACTACAGTTTGACCTAGCGGGCTCACTACAGTCATCTCCCTATCAGACAGTTCAGAGGCTATGCCTAGAGTTTCAACTACTCTACATGCAACGTAAGAGTGGGTAGAACCAACATCAATTAAAGCAAAGTAAGGCTTGCCAGCTATAAGGAACGTACCGGTTATGACGTCCAGTGTGTCTCCATCTTCCCTCTGGCGAACAGCATACACCAGACCTGGCTGTCTTGCCTCTGTACTACCAACACCTCTGGCAGGTGTTCCCCGTCCTCTTCCAGCACCATTACCTCTGCCATTCGAACCTCGACCCCGCTGAGGCTGCTGTCCACCTCTTCCAGCCTGATTAAAACCCTGTCCTGCTGGTTGATTCCCATCTAGTTTCATAGGACAGTCTTTAATCATGTGATCCCTGGATCCACACTTAAAACAGCCCCCTGTCTTCTTCCAACACTCCCCTAAATGCATCTTACCACACTGAGTACGAGTACGATACTGTCCTCTTGTCCCAGCCTGCTGACCTCGCGGCCCATCAGCTCTAGGCCTCTTTTGAACATTCCCAGATGACCCTGATGGTCCAAATCCTCTCTTCTGCTTATTCCGATCTGAATTCTGCCTTATAGAGTCCTTAATCCCTTCGGCCACCTTAGCCTTTTCCACCAACACGGTAAACTCCCGCTCCTGCTGTGGAGCTATCAACAACCTCAGGTCATCCCTCAGTCCCTCAGGCGACGATCCTCGAGCATACCGGCTCAACCTTAAGAATTCAGCCTCGTACTCCGCTACGGACTTGTTCCCTTGAACCAACCCCAGAAATGCCTTCCTCTGCGCATCAACATAACTAGTTCCAACATACTTCTTCTGATACGCTGCCTTAACATACTCCCAAGTGAGTTCCTCAGCTGTAGCACCATCTCGAACTGTGAGCCACCATTGGTATGACTCATCGCGGAGAAGTGACACTATTCCTTTCAGTTTCTCCTCAGCAGTCAGATCCAGCTCATCCATAATTCGCTTTGTCGCCTCCAACCAATACTCAGCCATACTGGGCGCCACACCAGATACACCACGAAACACCTCAGCTCCATTGGCTCGGAGTCACTCGAGTACAGATTTTCGAGCTCCCTACCTCCACCTGCTCCAGCCACCATCTCAAGAACCCGCAACATCACCTGCGATACTGTGTCATCCCCCGTCTGATCCTGCTGCTCAACTTCAGCAGTTGGTGGTGGGGGTGGTGGTACCTCATTCTCGGACCCTTGACCAGACCTAACGGGTTCCGATACGACCATTCTGCCTCTACCAAGGCCTCGCACACTACGACCACATTCCCTAGAACTCATGTCTACGATCGCGATCTGGTTAAAAAGTTTTATGCATTAGTCTCTGTTCCACTGATTATTCGCGAAGAATTTTATGAAAAGAAGTCCTCTTGGTTAGGGTGAACCATCACTACGCACCAGGTAGGATTCGAATGGAGAGGATGTGAGTCACTAGGACTGCTTAAATACCAAGCTCCCACAGAAACCAATCCTAGACATGCGCACAATGATTGCCACACCCTAACTTGGCGACTTAAACATAGGTTTGTTTAATTAGGCTTTAGAGTTTTATGTTATTCTGTATTGGAGTAAGCTAATCCTAGGGTTCAATAGTTCCTAGTGTACTAATCTACGCTCCCTTTATTCCCACATATAAATCATATAATAAATCACACAACAGTTAGGGGTACCTACCTGGTGGACTTCGGGTAGGAGACTTAGGTGCCATGCTAGAAAACCTGCTCATTTCATAAAAATTTTCACAAAACTTATTTGAGCTCAATTTTGAAAACGTTGTGGGCTTTAAAACCAAGGCCGAGAGTTTAAAACTTGGCTCTGATACCAAACTGAAACACCCCAAACCAAGCCCACAAGCCTCGACCGGATCTGGTATGTTCCTTGAGAAAAACGGTTCAAAACACTTTGGAAATTTTGGGTGTTTTTGAAGAAATTTGATTTGTGTTGGGTTCGAATTGAAAATGATGTAATTTTTTTGAAGTCTAAAAATTTTATTAAAACATTATGATTATGTTACAAACCATGAGTTACAAGAAATGTCGAGTTGTTTTATAGCTTACCTTTAATTTGAAAATCGTTTGGGATTAGGTGTCAAAACGTTTAAAGTTTGCTTTTTAAGAAAAATTACTTAAACTTTGATTTGATAAAGAAAACGTATCATACTAAAATAATTAAAAATGCATGCATAAACAGTCCAATACTAATGGCCTTATTACATCAAAGAAAACCCGAAATAAATCCAAATTAAAGAAAATAAAGTCTCAAATAAAATAACTTTAAGCTGAGCATGGCCACCACTAAGCTCCTGCCGACCCGGTCCATCTACTGAGTGTCACCTGAAAAGATATCCCACAACGGGGTGAGTCAAACAGACTCAATGTGTAACAGCCAACACAAACTCCTAACGATTTAGGCATACAATTCATACATATAACAAATATAATAATGATGCAATCCCGAACCCAAACCTAGATAACCATCCGCTACACATCACCCGTACCAACCAATCACACCATGGGGATTACTAAATCGACCCTCCATCCGCTACACACCATCGAAGGCAGTCGCTGCAGTCGACTGGCACATCACCCTTATAAATTCGTGGCATAGCCACCAGATAATAATAATTTGTGACCTTGGTCACCAGATAACATTTTGTGACATAAGTCACCACATTCAGATTATGTGACGTGTGTCACCATATTTCGTGGTAAAAACCACCAGATCACTTCCCCTTCACATATTCACCCATATGCCCATATATCATACAAGTCATGCACAAATCATGCCATATTCCTTATTTCACATTCATATCAAATTCACATATGTGCCATATTCCACATGTTCATAACATTTATTAACATAACATTAAAGGTTACGTACCTGAATACTCTGTACCATTGTATAGTACCTTTGGCCATATTTCATATTATTATAACATATATATATATATATTAAATTAAAACCGTAAATCTATTAAGAGCTAGTGTAGGGCTACACACCTGGTATTAACGCTTAAACTGAATCCTGAAAATCTACCAAAACCGATTGCACTCCTTCCTAATACCCATAGTTAATATCGATTAGGCACTAATACTAAAATATGGCCGTGGCTGAATGTCACATGCACTTACCTTATGGATCTAAATCCCGAAATCGTCCTTGCTCCTAGTGATGTCGAAATCCCTATAGGTATATGTTAGATTCCATTCTAACATTCAATGAACAAGATAAATGACCCTTGGCCGAATGACTTACCTTAGATCCTTAAAAGTCCCGAAGATCTCCCCCTTGTAGTCGACAAAACCAAATCCCGAAACCTTTTTTCATAGTTTCGGCCAAAGAACAATAATAGGGATTAGTTCCTAGATTTCAACAAGCCTAAAAGAAAAAGAATGGAAATCGAATGACGATGATCCTTACCCCAACTACTGAAATCGACAACACCCTTGCTTGAAGCCCCAAAGAGATTCGGCTATCTAGGCTAGATAGTGATCAACAGTTTCGGCTTTTGGGATTTAATGGAGTAATCGGCTAGGGGTTTACTTTGAGTATTCGGCTTTGAGTGAATTTGCAAAAGAAGAAGAGAAGGTTGATGATAGAGATTCAGCTTCAACAAGAATGAAAGGGAAGAGTATGGGCTTTGGGAAGAATCGGCAATGGCTAGGAGGATCCTACTTTCGGCTTTGACAAAACAAAAGAAGAGAAAATTTTCCAAGGAATTTCGACAGAGGCTCAATTGAAAAGAAAATAATGCAAATGGCCTCACTTCTTCCCTCTTGCCGAAAATATCACCCCTAGATCCCCCTATTCGGCCAACTCTCCTTCCCCCTATCTCATCCCTTCCTTTTCTCCTATTTTTCCTCTTCTTTATCCCTTAAAAATAATCTGAATAAACCAACCATTATCTCCCTACCTTAGTCGAATTCTAGAAGGAATTAAACCACATTTAAAGCTCATCCATCAAGTCTCCCCATGCAGTCCATCACTGCTCCCACTTGGCTGCAAAATAAAACTCCTTTATTCGTCCCTTGCTGCTCGAACCTAGGCCCTTTTCACCCTGCTGATGGCGTCACTTGTGAGGGCTTTAAGTGGCGCCTCCTTGCCACTCTACCAAGCCCATTCTTGTGTCCTATTTCCCCTACATATTTTCTTAAGGCCTATCAGGCTTAGCTCCCCTTGAAGACTTAAATTCATATATTTTCTAAGGCACTCACCTACACTCTAAAGTTCTCAAAATTCATGCAACACAATCAGAACACACATAAGCATGCTACTTCATTCAATTTAGCAATAACGCATAAGCCATAACCCCGGATATTACAAGAACAGCCCAATGCCACGAGAATGCTCGTGGTGGCCTCTACAGACTAACGCCCATGTTCGTAGGCTCGGTTCACCACACGCACGATCGCATGCTCCTGTGGCATCATACACTATATTTTTGGCTTTTCGGCATTTTACCGATCTATAGTAATAGCAGTGTAACAACACATACTTTCGACTTTTCAGCCGGTTATCAAACATAGCATATAGTTACACAACACTCTATCGGCTTTCCTGCCGACTATCGAATACAGGGTACTGTTACACACCTTTGTTGCGAAGAAAGCGAATAATCCTTGAGCACCAATACCTACATCTATTCCCAACACACGATTAATCACATGTTGATAGGGATAAAACCAACCTTAATAGTTACATAAACATACCACCTTCTTAATACTTAGCCCCTAAACATTCACCATTCTTACCTTGATTGAGTGAGTGCCTCCAGTCCTCTAAGATCGCTAACTATGACAGATCACACGCCTTGTCGACAAACTGCACTACGATAGATCTCTGTTAGGTAGTACTGATCATAGATGCAGCCTACAACCCAAATTTTACTTTGCAAACCCATAGGGCCTAATCGGTTTATACCCAAAGAGTAAGTTAACAAATTAATTTAATCGGACGATGAGAGAAAAACCTCGACGGCCTTAGCACTCTAGAACTTCTTTGCTCCTCGGATTTGACTAGCCCCCAACGAGCATCATATCGTGTAAGAGAATCGAGAGCATAATTAGAGTCCAAAAGAACAGAAGCATTCAGCTTCCAAAGAAATACTAAAAGAGATCAAATTTGAGTGTAAAGGAGAAAGTATAAACACCTACCCTTCAGTCAGGAACACTTGCAGAACCGATTAACAATACCAACAGTGGAGCATAGAAATATTCGGCCAAGGATAGGGAGAGAAGAAGTTTGAGTACCTTCGGTCTACCAAGCAGAAGAAAGAAAAGAGGGAAGAAGGAATAGAGAAGGGAAAAAGAATGAAGTCAGAGAAAGAGAGGTTGAATTCGAATTAAGAAGAATAGGAAATAGGGAGAAGAGAATAAAGAAAACCGAAACGGGGAAAACACAAAAAGGTCAATGGCAATATTTGGCACTATAGATAGAAGAGAGAAATTAAAACAAATCAGCATAAAAGAAAGCAATTGCCGAAAATGCACCAAATGCACTCCCTAGCCGAATTTTCTGAAACAAAACTCCCCCCAATCAGCTTCAACTTCTCCCATTTCAAAATCCTTCAAAAACTCCACCAATCCCTCCACTGAATTTTCTCCAACTCCCCATTCAAATTCAATTCAAATTATTATGACCAATTCAACCACAGAGTTCCAGTCCAGTTCCAATACCTCCCCAGCACAAGCAGCAAAAGAAACATACAATTGCGCACGCCAATCCTCAAACCTCAGACTCCTTTACCACACTTGTAACGCCATAACCATTACACCAACAGGTTCTTTGTGTCACACTTTACCTTCAATTAATTAAGAGGTCTAAAGGCTAAGGTCCAGGTTCTTTTAAAAGAAAAACCAAAATAAATTGCAAGAGCCAAGACTTGAACCCAGGCTCCCTTGCAACCTTAATGACGCCACAACCACTAGACCACATGCTTCCTTGTGTCAATTTTTTTAACACAATAATTTAAAAGGCCTACATCTAAGCATCCAGAGTTTTATCCACTTAAAACCAGAATTTTTGCTAAAGCCCAGGTTTGAACCCATGACTTTTCCAACTCCTCTCAGGACCCTTAACCACTTGAGCAGACATTTGATTGTGTCATTTTCTTGCACAATTAAATACTTATGTACAACCTCCTTACTGATCCATACACAAGGCCCAATATTTCTAGGCCCAAAATTCGGGGCGTTACAATGCTCCTTCCTGAGTTTTCTTAGATTCTCTGTACACTAGGCAAAGCACCTTATGGCCTATGTCCAAGTTTAGTGGCAAGTTGACCCACTTGGTTTTCAAGGTTTTTCAATGTGGTTGCTTGGCTTTGAATCAATGCATCATTTTTTCTATGCATGCCTTTAACAGGTTTCCCAAACCATTGAATGGTTCAACTTGGGTTAGTTTCTAAACTTGTTGGGTAAATCCGGTTGGCTGGGTCAGTCTGGGTTGTGCATAAGTGTTATTGGGCCCAGTCCCTTGGTTACTCCAAGAGAAATTAGGGTGGTTTTGCCAAGATGGGTTATAAAAATTGGATTGCAGTCTTGCCTTCCTCCGTCCTGGTTCTGGTTACCCATGTAATACATGGATTCCTGGTTTGATGGGCATTCTTCGAACAAGTGCCCTTCCCCACAATAAACACATGCTACATTTTTATATTGATTCGGTGGTTGAGTTGCAAAATTATTAAACCCATTATTGGTAAAAATTTTAAGCATTGAGGCAATCGAAGATACTTGACATGCTAGTGAAGTGAGAGCATCCACTTTATGAATTCTTGCGTCTCGTCTTCCAAACGCTACTCAATTGGTTGCCCATTGATAATTATTGCTGGTAATTCTCTCAATGATTTCATAAGCCTCATTCTAAGACTTAGAAATGAGAGCACTATTAACAGAAGCATTTGCTACCATTCTCATATGAGCATTGGGATTATTATAGAATGTCTCAAGTTGAATGCAATACGAGATTCCATGATGAGTGTAACACCTCTAACCCATCTCTATCGCCGGACTAGGGCTACGGAGCATTACCGTACAATCGAAAATATTTAAACAACATAACATTTAATAATTTAAATATATAATAAACCATTCATTCTCATACATTTCGTCCCTAAATCGAGCCTTTGAGGCCCTAGAAATATCTTGAAAGCAATTCTGGACTAATTTGAAACAAAATAGAAAGTTTAGGAAAAAGTTGGAAAAATTAGAAATAGGGGTCACGTGGCCGTGTGGAATCACCCTAGGCCGTGTAACTTTCGAACAAAGGACACACGACCGTGTCCCAGCCCGTGTCCTCACCCGTGTGCCAGGTCGTGTCCTAAGCTGTGTAACTCATTGACTTGAACCCTAAGAAATCCCTAGATGACACTCGACCGTGTTGCCAGGCTGTGTGCCTCACACAACTGTGTCACACACTCGTGTCTCAAGCCGTGTAAACCCAAAATTTATGTAACATCAAGCCATTTTAAAACCATTTCATACATAACTTTTCAAACCATTTAAGCACACATTCAAAGGTTCAAACACCATTCATACTTGCATAATTATGCCATTTCAAACAACCTAATTCAACTAGCCAATATGTCATTCAAAGGTACCACATTTGCATCCAAACATCATTTACTGAAAATGTCAATATTGCCTTATTTCAAGCATGAAGAGCTAATTCCATTATGTACCTAAAACACATCACAAATTTCCATTTCCAAGCCAATACCAACATACCATATGACCATGCACATCAATTACCTTAAAGTGATCAAAGGTGTAACACCTCAAACCCGGCCCAAACGCCACGACCAGATCTGGTATGTTACGGGTTAATTGTTAAAAACTTTGCTTTGAAGGGATTTGAAATCTCGATTTGATTATGTAGTTATTCATTAAATAAATGCTATTTGCAGAAAACCTTTGTGGGTTTTTTTTATTATTATTATTTAAAACTTGTTTGAAAATCCCATTTTATTTCCTCTTATAAGTAAGTCTTTGAACATAAATTTATATAATGTAAACATTAACAAATATAAATTGATAATCTAAACTATGGAGGCCTTATTACATAAATAGTCCCAAAATTAAAACTTAAAGAAAAACCGGAAATAGTTTATAAAAATAAAAGACTTGATGGCCCCTCGAGTCTGCCTCGGCTCCCATGTCCACGATCTACTGCTCATCTGAAAAGTCAGGGAAATAAAAGGGGTGAGTCACCAAGACTCAGTGTGCAAATCCCGAAAACACATAAAAGGCTTGAGGCCCACAAACACATTATGGGCCTTGGCCCATACACAATGGCAACAGAATATTTACATGCAACATGGCCCAACCCAACCTAAAAGTCCATCCTCTACACACCAGCCCGTACCAGCCAACACACCTCGGGGATTTCTACAATCAACCCACCAACCGGTACACACCATATCGACAGTCTTGCTGCCTATTCCTAACAATCAGGAATAAAATTTAACGTGGCTTAGCCACCGATCACTATTGTGACCTAACTTTATAATTCGTGGTTTAACCACCGATCACCAAATGACCTATTAACATGCTCTTCCCCTTCATCATATTAACCCTATCCCATGCATACATACATGCAGAATCAACACAATATACTACCTAAAAGATCACAGACTATCATATGCATCGATACACAGAGAAGTTTCTATGATTACGTACCTGGCATCCCTTGCCTACCCTTTTCGGGTAATACGACTGTCCATACAGCCTCTTTCTGGCTTTTAGCCCATAACATATATAATACAGATTAATTAGTGTGGTAAAGATCTACACATTTGATTACAGTCAAGACGATTCTTTCTATGTCGATACTGTCAATAGCCAATACGACTGCTAACTGCCTAAGGTTTTGCTCCGAAACCGGTCCACAACCCGGCGGCCAATCCCGAACTGCTGACACCGCTCGTTTCTTAAACTTAGGGATTAAGTTTACAGATCCAATCCCCTCCTTCGCCTGATCGACATTTGATTCCATCAAAAGACCTTATCAGTTGCTACCATCACAACATATGGTTGTTAATCCATATCATAGAGTTAAGACCACAAATACGATAAACGAACCTAACGAAAATCTAAAGAGAACCCCTTACCTCAAAATCCCAAAAAGAGATGGAGTTTAGAGACTAGACGATCTACTTCGATTCCCGATGTGTCACCCCAAAATAAGAACATGAGAACAACCAAAACATTATTCCAAAGAAAAATCTTATCACGCCAACTAGCCTTTCGGCTTTGGCCTCCAAAAACCAGAAGAGAGAGGAAACAGAAGAAATCGACACTTACCTTACACCAATAGATTTGGCTACTCCTAACAGGTTTCAGCTTCCGCGAGAATCAAAAGAAAGATGGTGCACAGGGATCTATGGAAGTTCGGCTTAAGGAAGAAATTGGCAAAGAGAAAAACAATAACAATGAATATTCGGCTTATAGGAAAAGAATGGAGAAGAGAATTGAAATTAAGGGTTTCGGCTTTTTGATAAAAACAATTGAGAATAGAGAAGTAGAATGGAATTTTGGCTTTTGCATAAAGTGGAGATGAGAGGAAAAAGAAAAACAGAATAGGATCCAAATGAAGGAATTGAAGAGATACCCCCTTACTTAACCTAAATTTCGGCACCTACTCCCTAAAAAACGAAAATGCCCATTTCTAAAACTAAAACTAAGCTACTAATCAAGGGAAATTTCGGCACCCCTTGAACATACCAGAACCGATTCCTCCTCCCCCTCAGTGTCGGAATTTTGCCACCACAGTGACCAGCAGATAAATCCTAAATCTTCTCCCTTATCATTATCTGATCTCTTATCCACAAGTGACCCAGATAACACCACATCTTCCTTCCTTTATCTGGCACATTATCAGCCATATTATCCACATTATCCTACTCATTAAATCTCCCTATTTTAAAGCCTCATTGTCGTCCCATTCTACCCACATAAATGCCGAAAATTAACTTATTTAATTAAAATAATTGGGCTTCATGCGACTCGAACTTGGGCCTCTTCAGTTGACGCCACCTTATAGCTCCCTTATGTAGCGCCATTTCCCATTGGGCTACAAGCCCATTTTGTATTTTAAAACACAGATAACATCTTTTAAGCCCTATCCTACCTGACTCTCCACTAGAATGCCCAAGTAGAAAATTCGATTAAGGCCTCGGCCCAATCCTGAGCCCATTCTGGACCCCTTAAACACCCTAACTAGCACATCAAGCATAACATAAACATCATAGCACATTAAATGCGAAGCCCCACCAATTCAGGATGTTACAAAAGGACTTAACATAACAAGCATTACAAGTCCATCAACCATACATAAACATCAAGGCACAAACATACCAAATTACCATTTACACATTCACTAAATACAATTATAAAACATCCTATACATACCGTTATTAACCTTGGCCAACATATACAAAAACTACCGAAAAGGCTTTTGGATAGTGTGATAGATCTCCAATGAGTTTTGAAACTGATCGAGTTTTTGATAATCTATAAAACAATGGAAAGAAATTATGTAAGCAGTGAGTGCTTATTAAGCTTGTATAAACCAAAACATAACATACCATTTCATTTGCATAATATAAAGCATAAGTATAATATCAACCAAAAACCATAAGCTTGGCATATGCCTATACAATATCATCAAATTCACAAGTTAGTACACTTGTACATGATCCAAATGAATTTAATCATAAGATAAGTAGATTTCCATATGTAATACATCATTTAATTCATAAATCCTTTCCATAAGATTATGTTTAATTCCATTTGAATACTTATCATTTCATTTCCTTTTCTTACCCGTTGAACTATTTAGAATTACATCGGATACTCGAGAAAGCTCACACGAAGTGTGCCTTTACAAATAACCGTAACTTTCCTTTACATGAATGCTCACAAAAGCTATGAAATGGGCATGCTCAAACGAGATGTGGGTCGAAATGTAAGCTACACGATGCTGCTCACACGAGCTGTAGAGAATCTACAACAAATATAGGACCTTAGCCATCGATAGGACATTCAAGATCAGCACCCGAAACATAAAATCCCTAATGACATGTAATTTGTATCCTAGGAATTCCTAATGTTCAACTGGGACTCGATATCCGTCAATTCATCTTAGCATTGATACATTTATATATCGATCCACTTACATTAGGAATAACATAGTAAATAATTAATTTAAATAACATTAACACGATAACCGTTCATACGAACTTACCTCGATAATTATGGCATAGAAGTAAGATCGAGCTAATCTAAAGCTTTAGATTTTCCTTGATCTAAGTCTGAACGTGGTTTATCTTGATCTAAATAGGTAATTTCAATTAATTAAATACTTCTAGTATTAAATTTAATTCACATTTCATATTTATGCAAAATTACCAATTTGCACCTAACATTTTAACTTTTTACAGTTTAGTCCTTAAGCTTATAAATTAAAATCTAACCATTTTAATCTAAATCCATGTTAATCAAAGATACAAGGAACCTTGAAACAACCCATATTTACCATCATTTCACAATAAAAACCTAGAATTTATACCTTTAACAAATTAATTCCTACTTCCAAAATTCATCAAAAATCACTTAACAAAACTTGTTTATTTTCAACAAAGATTCGCAATCTATCCAGTATCATAAAAAACCATTCAAAAGCATTCATGTTAAGTCCCCCAAGCTTTATAATTTTGCAAATGAACCCCCAGGTTAGCTAGATTAAGCTAAAACGAACTCAAAAACATAAAAATAATTAAAAACGGGGCTTGAAAACTCAACATGCAATCAAACTAAGCTTGACCGAATGTTTTTCTTTTCTAATGGATAATTTTAGGGTTTGAAACTAAAAATAATGAAGACAACATCTTTCTTTTATGTTTTATTTACTTAGTTTTTTCTTTTTATGTACTAATTTACTAAGTTAGCCTTAACAAACCATTTAAACTACCATAAAACCTATCCATCACAATCCACTATCTTAGAACATGATATAATTCCCATATAAGTCCATTCGTTTTCCTTTCCATAGCTGTTTAGCCGTTTTAACTAATAGATGTAACACCCCTTACCCGAAACCCTCGCCGGAATCGAGTACGTGGCGTTACTAGACGTGACCATTAACTCGGGGAGTAAAATTTTTAAAGCTGTCCATCTGCATCACGCTAACTAAATCGGCCATAACTCGGGTTACAGAACTCGAAATTTGGATCCGTAAATTTTCCTTGAAACTAGACTCATATAACTATTCACCATAATTTTTCCAGAATTTTTCATGTGGCCAATTAGTACAGTTTATTCTTCAAAGTTACCCCTATTACACTGCCGGACAATTCTGACCTGACCCCATAAAAACTGCAGTTATCTGATTGCACAAATTTCCTATGATGCTCTTGTTTATACCAATGAAAAATAGACTCATTTAGGATTCTACACATATAAACCATGATTCCTAATTATTTTTGTACAATTTTTGACAATTTTTCCAAAACAGAACAGTAGCTCACGAATTCATTTAGAGCAGGTCTCGTTAAAACTTGATTATCTCATAATATACAAATCTTTTACCTACTCTGTTTCTTTCATGCAAAAATAGACACACTAAGGTTCAATTTCATAACTCACTCACCTCCAAATTCAATATACCCTATTTTTGGAGATTTTTCTAACTCACGCCACTGCTGCTACTACAAGCTGTTTTATTGCATTCTTAAAAATAAACTAGCTTCTACCCGAACCTCCTTACTTCTCAAATACAAGGATTCAATTCATATTCAAGCATTTCCTTAATAAAACGATTAACTTGTTTAGGAATGCATGGACATTGCCACTATGAACCAACTTACATCAAATCACACCAACGTACTTAACAAAAATTTAGCCATTTTCGCATGGCTATTCTTTTTAGTGTTTACACATGAACCGTAAAATTTCCTCAAACAAAACCAAGCCTATCCTATACATGCCTTCGTTTAAAACCAACCCAAAATGAAGGAGTACCCAAAAGTAGGTTGATAGTGTGAGCGACTTTCCAACGATCCCGGTGAGCTTGTGGCTTGCTCCTAATCTATAAAACAGAGGAAACATCTCACACGATTAAGCTTACTAGCTTAGTAAGTCCCAATTCATAGAAATTTGAACATTTAATTATTTACGAAAATAAGACAATCCACATATGGCATTCTACATAAACAACTAAGCAAATAGTTTACACAAGGCCAAATATTAATAATTCAATAACCTACTTTCTTAGCAGTTATACATGCAAATCAATTGTCCCATAATAGCATGTTCTAAGCTCGACTTCCGTCAAATTACCTTTATCAATGTCAATTTGGCACAAGTAATATTTAACATAACATACCTCACATACTTACCCGAACCATATTCTCGACAATTTAGCTCTAAATTGTCTTGACAAGGATTAAATTCCTCTTAGGTAAATTACATCACCGGCATCAAGCCTGCTAGGCGTAAAAGCCTGAAAGTAACACCGGCACAAGGCCTGCTAGGCGTAAAGCCCGATAAATAACACCGGCACAAGGCCTGCTAGGCATAAAGCCCGATTATGTCACCGGCACCAGGCCTGCTAGGCATAAAGCCCGATTATGTCACCGGCACAAGGCCTGCTAGGCATAAAGCCCGATGTCAAAAATAGCTTAACATATTTCTCGCATTTCACTGTCACGTAACAAAGCATATGCATTTATTCACATTTAGTTATATACAATTGAAATGCAACCTAATCCATCATCATCACATTCGGCTAACTCATGGTTTTACACCAACTCATACGAATTCTATCATCCATTAGATTTTGTAATTAACCTCAAAACATAAGCTTGCTCAAGAACTTACTTATTCATTTGCATTAGCCGATTAAATTCACTTCAATACTAAATAGTTATTCTCGGCTATATCATGAATTTGTACATTAAATTTTCACAGCTTATCATTCGCTAAATTCGTGATTTACTTATTAACATATTTTAGATAAAGGACTTACCTCGGTTGTCGATAAGCCGTGCAAATCGGCTACTCGATAATCTTTGCTTTGCCTCGATCTTGTTCTTCTCTTTTTGTTCCCGATCTAAAATGTTAAATAAATTTTGTTCATATCCACCCTATCACTTTTTACCCAACTCAAAACAATATTACACCCAATTTAATTCAAGCAACTAAGAACCGAATCCTTACTTCATACATTTAATGTACTTTAGTTTAACTTATCTTCTTACATATGGCCATACATTCACTTTATAAGTATACATATATAATCGAATTCAATAACTCAATTTCACTTTCTCTTATGGCCGAAAATGTCAATTTAGTGCACCCCTACTTCTTTTAAATATGAAACTAATTAACAAGCTAATTACTCACAACTAATTTTCATTTTCCAACCGAATATTAGCTTGCTAAACTCTTTCATTATTTAATTTGAGTACTTTGTCATCACACTTAATTCACCCGTTAAGCATATCTAAGTATAATCACTCATTCATGGCCAATTACACTATGTATGTATAGCCGAGCATCAAAATGAAAGGAAAGGTTTCTTGAATGCTTGTCTCACATTCGGCCACACCATAGCATCCCCACGTCTAAACCAAAACAATCTTCTTAAACATGCTCAAGATACTTCTTCTCAAGTTGTCTAAGTTCATTCATACAACAAAGTATAAACTCTCATCCATGGCCGAATTTCCTCATGTTTGAGATCAACCATTTTCTACTTGTTTTTCCCTAATGATCAAAGAAATCAACACAATCTAAGGGTAGGCTATCAAGCTAAGATTCAACTCTTACCTTGATTCCCACATGCATGGCCGAATCTCATCTTACCAAACTTAACAAGCTTTGCTTGTTTCCAAAGAGAATTAATCAAGAAATCAAGCCATATCAAGATAAATTATTAAGGTGAAGTTCAAACTCTTACCTATACTAACACATGCAAGGGCCGATTGAAGAAGATGAAAGTTCTTCCCTCTTCTTGATGGTGGTTTCGGGTGGATATTGAATAAGGGAAGAAGAAAGAATTTTTTTTTTTTTTCTTTTTGTTTAAATCAATCTTCACCCATTTAGCATGCTTATGACAATATAATACTTTAAAATATAAAATGCATAGAAAGCATATTATTCTTGCATGCTTGCCGTCCACCTTATTTAATTATGGGGGATTTGACATGCAAATCCCCATGTTTTATGGACAATTCACTTAGCTCCCTTTTTATTAATGCCCACTACATTGGTCCTTTTTGCAATTTAGACCTTTTTAACAAATTAAACACTCAAATAGCTAAAATTTTCTACGAAATTTTCACACTCACTAAAACACACATAACAAACACAATACCTAATATTATAATATCTCTTAGGCTCGGATTCGTGGTCCCGAAACCACTGTTCCAATTAGGGTCAAAATTGGTCTGTTACAACTCTCCCCCCTTAAGGATTTTCGTCCCCGAAAATCTTACCGTTAAAAAGGTTCGAATATTGTTGCTTCATTGACTCTTCAGGCTCCCACGTAGCCTCTTCAACTCCGTGACGATTCCATAGAATCTTTACTAATGGAACCCTTTTATTTCTTAACTCTTTGGTTTCCCGAGCTAAGATACAGATCGGTTCTTCATCATAGGTCAAATCAGATCGAAATTCAATCTCTAATGGGGCGATCACATGGGACGGATCCGATCTATACCTGCGAAGCATCGAAACGTGGAATACATTATGTATCTTTTCTAAGTCAAGGGGCAGTTTCAATCTATAAGCCACAGGCCCTATACGTTTGATGATTTCATACGGTCCGATAAATCTCGGACTCAACTTGCCTTTCTGACCGAATCGGAGTATTTTCTTCCACGGAGAAACTTTCAAGAACACTCGATCCCCGACTTGAAATTCAATGTCCTTGCGTTTTAAATCGGCATAGGACTTTTGACGATCCGAAGCAGCTTTCAAATTACTTCTAATTACAACCACCTTCTGTTCAGTTTCTTTAATCCAATCAACCCCGTGTATCTTATTCTCACTGAGCTCAGTCCAATACAATGGTGTGCGACATTTTCGACCATATAAGGCTTCATAAGGTGCCATTTTTATGCTAGATTGAAAGCTATTATTGTAAGCAAACTCAATCAAAGGTAGGTATCGTTCCCACGTACCTTCGAACTCGAGAACGCAACACCTCAACATGTCCTCAAGTATCAAAATAGTTCGCTCAGACTGACCGTCTGTTTGTGGATGGAAGGCTGTACTAAAATGAAGTTTAGTACCTAATGCATCTTGCAATTTCTTCCAGAATCGCGAGGTAAATCTTGGGTCTCTATCCGAAACAATGGAACTCGGTACACTGTGCAATCTTACAATCTGCGACACATACAATTCGGCGAGTTTGTCAAGTGAATAGTCGGTACGTACCGGCACAAAATGAGCTGATTTAGTCAGTCTATCAACGATAACCCAAACGGCGTCTTTCTTACTAGGTGTCATAGGGAGACCAGATACAAAATCCATGGTGATTCTATCCCATTTCCATTCGGGTATCATGATTGGCTGAAGCAATCCGGATGGAACCTGGTGCTCAGCTTTCACCTGTTGACAGATTAAGCACTTGGAGACAAATTCGGATATATCTCGTTTCATGCCAGGCCACCAATAGAACTGTTTCAAATCATTATACATTTTCGTGCTACCCGGGTGTATCGACATTCGGCCATTATGGGCCTCACTCAGAATCATCTGTATCAAATCTGAGTTCATTGGAACACACAATCGACTTTTATACTTCAGACAGTCATTTGCATCTATCTGGAAATCTGATTCTGTAGCGTTTTCACACTGAATCCGAATAGCAACTAGCTTTTCGTCAACTTTCTGTGCATCGCAAATTTGCTGAATAAACATTGGTCTTGCTTGTAGCTCGGCTATGATCGAACCATCCTTAGACATCGTCATCCATGCGTTTAATGCACGAAGAGCAAATAATGATTTTCGACTCAACGCATCCGCAACAACATTAGCTTTCCCAGGATGGTAGTCAATCACTAATTCATAGTCTTTCAGCAATTCTAACCATCGGCGTTGTCTCAAATTTAGATCTTTCTGAGTCATTAAATATTTTAGACTTTTGTGATCTGAATAAACATGACATTTTTCACCGAATAAATAGTGACGCCAAATTTTCAATGCGAACACAATGGCTGCCAACTCCAGATCGTGAGTTGGATAATTTTTTTCATGTGGCTTCAATTGTCTTGAAGCGTAGGCTATCACCTTGCCTTCTTGCATTAGAACACAACCCAACCCATTTAAAGATGCATCACTAAAAATAGTAAATTCTTTACCCGATTCAGGCTGAGTCAATACTGGAGCCTCGGTTAAAAGGGCTTTCAACTGCTCGAAACTCTTCTGACATTTTTCTGACCACTCATATTTGACATCTTTCTGTAGTAGTCTCGTCAAGGGTGCAGCTATTACGGAAAAACCTTTTACAAATCGTCTATAATATCCCGCGAGGCCTAGGAAACTTCGGATCTCGGAAACATTCTTTGGTGGTTTCCACTCGAGTATAGCTGCTATCTTGTTTGGATCCACCCGAACACCTGACACCGAAACGACATGACCCAAGAAGCTGACTTCATTCATCCAGAACTCACACTTACTGAACTTTGCATATAACCGTTGATCTCTCAAAGTTTGTAGTACTACTCTCAAATGCTCAGCGTGTTCCGCTTCATTTTTAGAGTAGATCAATATATCATCAATAAACACTACTACAAACTGATCCAAAAACCGTCGGAAGACCCGGTTCATTAGATCCATAAAAACAGCAGGTGCATTAGTAAGTCCAAAAGGCATAACCAAAAACTCATAATGTCCGTACCTCGTTCGAAATGCCGTCTTTGGCACATCGCAATCTCTGACTCGTAATTGATAATAGCCCGATCTCAAATCTATTTTCGAAAACACTGAAGCTCCCTTCAACTGATCAAATAAATCATCAATCCGGGGTAACGGGTACTTATTCTTTATAGTTACCTTATTTAGTTGCCGGTAGTCGATACACATTCGCATTGTCCCATCTTTCTTTTTCACAAATAGGACTGGTGCACCCCACGGGGAAAAACTCGGTCGTGCGAAACCCCTCTCTGTCAATTCTTGCAACTGCGCTTTCAATTCTTTTAATTCAGTAGGCGCCATTCGGTACGGGGCTATCGAAATTGGGGTCGCATCCGGCACTAATTCAATGCCGAACTCAATCTCTCGTACTGGGGGTAAGCCCGGTAGCTCTTCAGGAAACACATCGGTGTATTCACATACAACTGGTACCGATTTCATTAGTTTCTCGGACATTTTATTATCCAGCACATAAGCCAAATAGGCCTCACACCCTTTTCTCACATACTTTTGGGCTACCATTGAGGATATTACTGTAGGCAACTCATTTACATCACAGGATTTTATTCTGATTGTCTCACCGTTTCGGCATTTCAAATCAATAAGCTTTCTTTTGCAATCCACCACTGCCTCATGTGAAGTTAACCAATCCATACCCAAGATTATATCAAATTCATCGAAGGGCAACAACATCAAGTCAGCTGGAAAGCAATAGTCTCGTACCATCAACGGGCAACCTCTACACACTTTATTAACAAGCACACATCTACCCAAAGGGTTGGACACACGAATTACGAACTCGGTAGACTCAACTAGCAGAGTCTTACCAAATTTTAAAGTTTCACACACATAAGAATGAGTCGAACCAGGATCAATTAGTGCAATCACAGTAGTATCAAAAAGAGTGAAAGTACCGGTAATGACGTCGGGGGAGGAAGCATCCTCTCTAGCTCGCGCAGCATATGCTCTAGCCGGAGCTCTAGCCTCAGATCGATCTGTAGCATTCGTCGTTCCTTTCTGGCTACCACCTACATTGCCTGAATGTCTGGGTGGTCTACCTCGCATTGGCACGTTGCTCGGTGTAGTGTTCTGAACTGCATTCTGCTCAGCTAACTTCGGACACTCTCTGATAAAATGACCTGACGATCCACACTTATAGCAAGACCGATCATGGAATCTACAACTCCCTGAGTGCCATTTCCCACAGTACTTGCATTCAACTCGATTTTGTGGAATGTTACCAACACTGGCTATCGAGGTAGCTCGGGAGCTCATAGGAGGTCGATCCCGTCTAGGCGGATCCGTAGTAGTTTTCTGTCGGCTGTAGTCATCTCTGGGCTTCTTGCTCGTGGAATGAAAGACTTTGCCCGAAGACCTCTTTCGGATATCTCTGGCTTCGGTATCAGCCTTTCTTTTCTCCTTCCCGAGCTCTTCAGCTTTGCAAGCTCTCTCAACTAAAGTTACAAATTCTTGGATTTCAAGAACGCCAACAAACATCTTTATATCTTCATTTAAGCCGTCTTCGAATCTTTTACACATAATGGCTTCAGTAGAGACACACTCTCTAGCATAACGGCTGAGCCTGACAAATTTTCGTTCATACTCCGTTACAGTCATTCGTCCTTGTTTCAGCTCAAGGAACTCTTTTCGTTTTTGATCAATAAATCTTTGGCTAATATACTTCTTGCGAAATTCAGTTTGGAAGAAATCCCATGTCACTTTTTCTTTCGGAACCACTGATACTAGTGTATTCCACCAGTGATATGCAGTGTCCCGTAGTAAGGATATAGTACACTTCAAGCATTCATCCGGAGTACAAGACAGCTCACCAAGTACCCGAATAGTGTTATCAAGCCACATTTCGGCTCTCTCAGCATCATCATCGTCATTGGCTTTAAATTCTTCGGCCCCATATTTTCGAATTTTGTCAACTGGGGGCCTACTAGATCTCATTGGATCTATCACTGGGGGAGCTAGAGGATCCGGAGTTGGATTATTCGGGGGCGGAGGTTGGGGTACAGCCGGGTTATTTTGAATAAATTGGGCAAACCATTCGTTCATCATCCGATAAAAGGCTTGTTTAGTTTCTCCTTCGTGGCTACCCGAAACAGGTCGAGAGTCTATCGGCGCTGATCCGTGGGTACGGTCAGGCGCCACGCTCTCTACACCATCAGCCATAGCTCTTTCTGGTTCAGAGTCCATTTACTATACAAAACAAAAATTCAGGCTGTCAGAAGTCACCACACTATCAACATATAACCACAGGCATGTATAGCTAGACTCACACGCGCCACGGTAGTCCTAGAATCGACTAAACCGTAAGCTCTGATACCAATCAAATGTAACACCCCTTACCCGAAACCCTCGCCGGAATCGAGTACGTGGCGTTACTAGACGTGACCATTAACTCGGGGAGTAAAATTTTTAAAGCTGTCCATCTGCATCACGCTAACTAAATCGGCCATAACTCGGGTTACAGAACTCGAAATTTGGATCCGTAAATTTTCCTTGAAACTAGACTCATATAACTATTCACCATAATTTTTCCAGAATTTTTCATGTGGCCAATTAGTACAGTTTATTCTTCAAAGTTACCCCTATTACACTGCCGGACAATTCTGACCTGACCCCATAAAAACTGCAGTTATCTGATTGCACAAATTTCCTATGATGCTCTTGTTTATACCAATGAAAAATAGACTCATTTAGGATTCTACACATATAAACCATGATTCCTAATTATTTTTGTACAATTTTTGACAATTTTTCCAAAACAGAACAGTAGCTCACGAATTCATTTAGAGCAGGTCTCGTTAAAACTTGATTATCTCATAATATACAAATCTTTTACCTACTCTGTTTCTTTCATGCAAAAATAGACACACTAAGGTTCAATTTCATAACTCACTCACCTCCAAATTCAATATACCCTATTTTTGGAGATTTTTCTAACTCACGCCACTGCTGCTACTACAAGCTGTTTTATTGCATTCTTAAAAATAAACTAGCTTCTACCCGAACCTCCTTACTTCTCAAATACAAGGATTCAATTCATATTCAAGCATTTCCTTAATAAAACGATTAACTTGTTTAGGAATGCATGGACATTGCCACTATGAACCAACTTACATCAAATCACACCAACGTACTTAACAAAAATTTAGCCATTTTCGCATGGCTATTCTTTTTAGTGTTTACACATGAACCGTAAAATTTCCTCAAACAAAACCAAGCCTATCCTATACATGCCTTCGTTTAAAACCAACCCAAAATGAAGGAGTACCCAAAAAGTAGGTTGATAGTGTGAGCGACTTTCCAACGATCCCGGTGAGCTTGTGGCTTGCTCCTAATCTATAAAACAGAGGAAACATCTCACACGATTAAGCTTACTAGCTTAGTAAGTCCCAATTCATAGAAATTTGAACATTTAATTATTTACGAAAATAAGACAATCCACATATGGCATTCTACATAAACAACTAAGCAAATAGTTTACACAAGGCCAAATATTAATAATTCAATAACCTACTTTCTTAGCAGTTATACATGCAAATCAATTGTCCCATAATAGCATGTTCTAAGCTCGACTTCCGTCAAATTACCTTTATCAATGTCAATTTGGCACAAGTAATATTTAACATAACATACCTCACATACTTACCCGAACCATATTCTCGACAATTTAGCTCTAAATTGTCTTGACAAGGATTAAATTCCTCTTAGGTAAATTACATCACCGGCATCAAGCCTGCTAGGCGTAAAAGCCTGAAAAGTAACACCGGCACAAGGCCTGCTAGGCGTAAAGCCCGATAAATAACACCGGCACAAGGCCTGCTAGGCATAAAGCCCGATTATGTCACCGGCACCAGGCCTGCTAGGCATAAAGCCCGATTATGTCACCGGCACAAGGCCTGCTAGGCATAAAGCCCGATGTCAAAAATAGCTTAACATATTTCTCGCATTTCACTGTCACGTAACAAAGCATATGCATTTATTCACATTTAGTTATATACAATTGAAATGCAACCTAATCCATCATCATCACATTCGGCTAACTCATGGTTTTACACCAACTCATACGAATTCTATCATCCATTAGATTTTGTAATTAACCTCAAAACATAAGCTTGCTCAAGAACTTACTTATTCATTTGCATTAGCCGATTAAATTCACTTCAATACTAAATAGTTATTCTCGGCTATATCATGAATTTGTACATTAAATTTTCACAGCTTATCATTCGCTAAATTCGTGATTTACTTATTAACATATTTTAGATAAAGGACTTACCTCGGTTGTCGATAAGCCGTGCAAATCGGCTACTCGATAATCTTTGCTTTGCCTCGATCTTGTTCCTTCTCTTTTTGTTCCCGATCTAAAATGTTAAATAAATTTTGTTCATATCCACCCTATCTCTTTTTACCCAACTCAAAACAATATTACACCCAATTTAATTCAAGCAACTAAGAACCGAATCCTTACTTCATACATTTAATGTACTTTAGTTTAACTTATCTTCTTACATATGGCCATACATTCACTTTATAAGTATACATATATAATCGAATTCAATAACTCAATTTCACTTTCTCTTATGGCCGAAAATGTCAATTTAGTGCACCCCTACTTCTTTTAAATATGAAACTAATTAACAAGCTAATTACTCACAACTAATTTTCATTTTCCAACCGAATATTAGCTTGCTAAACTCTTTCATTATTTAATTTGAGTACTTTGTCATCACACTTAATTCACCCGTTAAGCATATCTAAGTATAATCACTCATTCATGGCCAATTACACTATGTATGTATAGCCGAGCATCAAAATGAAAGGAAAGGTTTCTTGAATGCTTGTCTCACATTCGGCCACACCATAGCATCCCCACGTCTAAACCAAAACAATCTTCTTAAACATGCTCAAGATACTTCTTCTCAAGTTGTCTAAGTTCATTCATACAACAAAGTATAAACTCTCATCCATGGCCGAATTTCCTCATGTTTGAGATCAACCATTTTCTACTTGTTTTTCCCCTAATGATCAAAGAAATCAACACAAATCTAAGGGTAGGCTATCAAGCTAAGATTCAACTCTTACCTTGATTCCCACATGCATGGCCGAATCTCATCTTACCAAACCTAACAAGCTTTGCTTGTTTCCAAAGAGAATTAATCAAGAAATCAAGCCATATCAAGATAAATTATTAAGGTGAAGTTCAAACTCTTACCTATACTAACACATGCAAGGGCCGATTGAAGAAGATGAAAGTTCTTCCCTCTTCTTGATGGTGGTTTCGGGTGGATATTGAATAAGGGAAGAAGAAAGAATTTTTTTTTTTTCTTTTTGTTTAAATCAATCTTCACCCATTTAGCATGCTTATGACAATATAATACTTTAAAATATAAAATGCATAGAAAGCATATTATTCTTGCATGCTTGCCGTCCACCTTATTTAATTATGGGGGATTTGACATGCAAATCCCCATGTTTTATGGACAATTCACTTAGCTCCCTTTTTATTAATGCCCACTACATTGGTCCTTTTTGCAATTTAGACCTTTTTAACAAATTAAACACTCAAATAGCTAAAATTTTCTACGAAATTTTCACACTCACTAAAACACACATAACAAACACAATACCTAATATTATAATATCTCTTAGGCTCGGATTCGTGGTCCCGAAACCACTGTTCCAATTAGGGTCAAAATTGGTCTGTTACAATAGAACTCAACTTTTTCACCTTTTACGATTTAGTCCTTTTCACTTAATTAACTAAGTAAACTTCAAAATTTCTTAACAAAATTTTAATACGACCTTAATATAATCCCATAAAAATTAAATAAATAATAAAATAATAATTTACTTGTCGAAATTATGGTTCTGAAACCATTGTTTTTGATATCACTAAAAACTGGCTGTTACAATGAGGGCACTTCTGTAATAGATCTTTGTACCTTTCCCATGCATCATACAATGACCCGTCATCCATTTTTTGGAAAGTAGTGATCTGATTCTGCAACTTAACATTCTTTTTAGGTGGGAAATACTTCATAAGAAATCTTTTTGCTAACTCTTACCATGCGGTAATGGAATTTGGTGGCAATGAGTTCAACTAGGCTCGAGCTCTGTGCCTTAGTAAATATGGGAACAATTTTAATCGTAGTGTATCTTCAGGTGCTTTGGATAGCTTGAAAGAATCACTCACCTCTATAAACAATCTTAAGTGAAGGTGAGAATTTTCGGTAGGCATTCCACTGAATTGACCTACTATTTGAAGCATTTGGAACATAACTGGCTTTAGCTTAAATTGTTGTGCCTCGATTTCAGGTCTCCTAATACCGGAATTAAGCTCATGAGACACTAGCAGGACATACTGTCTTAGAGCTCTATCCCTATCATTAACAATAAGGATAGGATTTGAGCAGGGTTTGCTCCATCTCTTTGATTCAGATTTTCAAAGTTCATCTCTTCGGTCCTTCTTTGACTTGCTTGTCTTCTTCTTTGTTAAAAAGTTCTTTCAATCTAGGAATCTATAGGGAGTAAATCGATAATTCGATCAATACTCATAAACACCTGAAACAATTACAGAAAAATAATTAAGTTAAAATTAAAGAGAAAAATAAAACAAAAAGCAAAATTAACAATTTCACAAATGATGACTTTTTAAAATAGTCCTCTATAACACCCCAAACCCTGTCTAGACGTTACGACCAGATCTGGTATGTCACAAGGAAAAGTTATAAAAAGGGACTTTGGAATTTAAAGAAAAACTGTAATTTTAAAATTTGTCATTTTAGGTGATATTATAAAAACAGTGATTTGTAGTTTTAAGAAAAATTTCTGAGTTGAGTTAATCGAATGTTTGTTATCTTTGTTGGCATTTGTGAGAAAATAGTTGTTTATGCTACGTATGTTTTGAAAACTCCCAATTAGCTTTCATGTTAACTTATATAATAATGTCATATCATAAATAAATAATAATTTAAACAAAATAGATATTAATTTTGAAAGGCCTTATTACATAACAATATCCCCAATTAAAATAATTTATAGATATATATAAAAAATGAGTTTACGAAAAGAAACATTTTATGGCCTCCACGAGTCCGCCTCGGCTCCCAGATCCACAATCTACTGATTACCTGCAAGTTAAGCAGAGGTTTGAGTCACCAAGACTCAGTGTGTAATTCCCCTTATTTCATATAAACGGCTTCAAGCCCACAATCGCATATTGGGCCTTAGCCCACTTAATATGACATACACAAAATATGAATGTAATGTGTCCCAGCCCAACCTGATTTTTTCGTCCTCTACACGCCACCCGTACCAGCCAAACACACTGTGGGGATTTCTACAATCAACCCTCGATCCGCTACACGCCATATATGTGGCACCAAGCCACTGGTGATAGAGTCACTAATTATAACACGTGGGGCCAACCCACTTGTGGTACCAAACCACTGGTGACAATCCCTGATAATCGTATATGTGGGGCCAACCCACTGTGGTACCCAACAACTAGGACAAGTCACAGAATCAACATATATATATATATATATATATATATATATACGTGGTATCAAACCACCGTGGTACCAAACCACTGAGACTTAGTCACTGAATCAGATATTTGGGGCCAACCCACTGTGGTACCAAACCACTGTGACAGTCTTTGATAACACTTCCCCTTTCGCATCACTTTCCAAACCCATGCATACATACATATCAATGAATGCAACATGCCATTAAGCAAAGAAACATATTTCAGCATACAATTACATACTCATAAATGGAACAGTAAAGTCACTTACTCGGTATTTCCCAGCTTTACCCAAAAGGGTATAGCGATTGCCTCTCCAGTCTCTTCGGCTTTTCAGCCCATACAGTTAATAACACATTAATAGCAGAGTATGAAATTTACACACCAATAAACACGAAGAACTAAACTATCGATTTCGTTAACACTCTCACTCGCAGGGATCACCGTAATCTGCCTATTCCGTTCCGAAGCCGGCCCACAACCTGGTGGAAAGTCCCGAACGGTGAACATCGCACATTTTTTGAACTTAGGGGTAGGGACCACGAGTCCAACCCCCTCCCTTGCTTGGCTGGTATTCGGTTCCATGAAAGAGATCTTGGTCAGAAGATACTATAATGAAACAGCGGTTGTTTAACAACAACGTTGGGTCAAGGCAGCAAATAATGAAAAGAAAGGCCGATCGAATAACTAGAAAGGGATCCCTTACCTTTTACTACCAACACGAATCCACACGACTGCTTGAACAGAAACCTCCAGGAATCAAAAACTCTTAGCACCTCCCTAATAGATAGTCGGCCACTAGCAAAGAGATATGAAGGAAAGGACAAAAATATGTTACCACAAGATGAACTACTTTGGTATGATAGAGAACACTCCCTCAGTTATGGAAGAAAGAGTGACCGATTACCCATAAGAGAGTAGTGGAAATGAAATGAAAAGAACCCATCTTACCTCAAACTAAGAGAAGCCGAATGATGCCCCAAAGATTCGGCAGAAGTCACTAAAGCAGAGAAGATTCAGCCTAAAGATGATATCTCTAGGAGAAGAGAAGGGAAACAACAGTCAAAGATTCGGCTATAGAGAAAGAATTATGGAAGCAAAACTCAACAGAAGATATGGGAAATTGATTCGGCCTTGAAGAGAAAAAATAGAAGAGAAAGTTTAATTACTCACCAAAGAATGAGATGAAGATTCTGATATAAGGGAAAAATGAGAGAAGAAAGAAAAGAAAAGAATTGTAGGGAGAGGGTACCTAAGAGGTTTCGGCTTTGAAGAAGCAAATGAAAGAGATATGAAACCAGGAAAAGAGAAGAGAAACAGGAACGGTGCTACGGCTTGGTAATGAAGCAAAATACTCAAATTAAAAAGTGTAATTGAGGGGGAAGATGGTTTTGGCTTTGAGCAAAAGAGAAAAGAACCAAAAGGGTTACCCAAAACAAGAGAGAAAAGAAAGAACTCCTAGGGTTGTTCCGGCTAACAGGATTCTCCAAAATGCTCACTTAACGGACGGCACACCCTTATGACCCATACTGCACTAACAAAATGAAGAGAAAAGCTCATGACTCTATGAACATACGACACACTTACCCCATCTAGTCCCAAACCAAAACCTCCCTTCAACACCCCTCAATCGGTCAACAACTCACCAAGCCTTAATCCCACACTTTCCTCCTACATTCACTCTCCTCCCAACATTCAAATCAGTTAGCTCTCCCCTACAGATGCCCAAAATCGCTACTCCCACACTGCCCCTCTGTGGCGTCACTTCAAGCACTCTAAGTGGCGCCCCCTTGCCACTTTACCAACTCTTTACCTGTGTCCTCAAAAAACAATTGAATACCCTTAAGGCCTACCTCAGCTAGCTCTCCCCTACAGATGCCCAAAAAGAAATTTTTGCCAAGGCTACAGCTTAACCCCGAGCCTTCCTGGGACCCCCAAACACACAAAATTAACACACAGAGCATAGCATACACACAAACACACCTTAAATGCAAAACCCCAAAATCCAGGATGTTACAGTTCTACCCCCTTAAAGAAATTTTGGCCTCGAAATTTTACCTGATCAAAAAAGATGAGGGTATTGTTGTCGCATCACATCCTCTGGCTCCCACGTAGTTTCCTCTGAACCGTGATTCTGCCACAACACTTTAACCAACGGGTCCGTCTTCCTTCGTAATACCTTAACATCACGATCCAATATCTGAACTGGTTCCTCTTCAAAGGATAAGTCATGCCTTACTTCGATTTCTTCCACTAGCACAATATGAGATGGATCCGAACGGTAGCGCCTTAACATTGAAACATGAAACACATCATGAATCTGGCTCAATTCCGAAGGTAGCTCAAGCTGATAAGCTACCGGTCCCACACGCTTTAATACACGATAAGGCCCGATGAACCTGGGGCTCAGCTTGCCCTTCCGTCCAAATATTAGAACTTTCTTCCACGGTGAAACCTTTAAGAAAACCTAGTCACCTACTGCAAATTCTATGTCTTTACGTTTCAAGTCTACATAAGATTTCTGCCTGTCAGAAGCTTCCTTCAATCATGTCTGAATCAACTTAACTTTCTCCTCTGTCTCAGAAACCAATTCCAGACCCAAGATCCGACGCTCACCTAATTCTGTCCAGCAAGTAGGAATGTGACACTTCCGACCATACAACACTTCATAGGGTGCCATCTGAATACTAGACTGGTAGCTGTTGTTGTATGCGAATTCCACCAATGGCAGAAACTCTTCCCAACTACCCCCGAAGTCAATGACACAGCCCCTCAACATATCTTCTAAGATCTAAATTACCCTCTCAGATTGTCCATCAGTCTGCGGATGAAATGCGGTGCAGAAATCCAATCTTGTACCCAACACTTGATGTAACGCCTTCCAGAACCTCGACGTAAACCTGGGGTCTCTATCCGATATGATAGACACTGGTACCCCATGCAACCTCACAACCTCCGCTTTATACAGCTTGGCTAATTTCTGTAGAGAGTAGTCAACACAAATAGGTATAAAATGAGTGGAATTCGTCAATCGATCAACAATTACCCATACCAAATCTTTCTTAGTAGGCGTAAGAGGTAGCCCACTCAAAAAATCCATCGTTATCCTTCCCCACTTCCACTGAGGATTCTTCACTAGTTGTAACAACTCCGAATAGCAACTGATGTTCTACTTTCACCTGCTGACACGTCAAGCATTTACTCACAAATTTGGTTACCTCTCGCTTCAGACCCGGCCACCAAAATTGTTCTCGCAGATCCCAATACATCTTACTTCCTCCAGGATGCATAGCGTATGGGCTACTATGCGCTTCCTATAGAATCTTCCACCTCAACTCTAGATCTTTTGGCATACAGGTCTTTCCTCGAAAACTTAATACCCCATCACAATTCACACTGAAATCTGTTATCCCATCACCTGCCACTAACTGAAACTTTGAACTTAACGACTCATCAGCCAACTGCTTCTCTTTAATCTGACTGACCCAAGAAGGTTTCACTTGAAGTTCGGCTAATAAACTTCCATCATCATATAAGCTGAGATGAGCAAACATTGCTCTCAAGTCGGAGATCACCCTACGACTCAAAGCATCCGCCACCACGTTAGCTTTACCCGGGTGGTACTCGATCGAGCAATCATAATCTTTTAATAATTCGATCCATCTCCGCTGCCTTAAATTCAACTCCTTCTGGGTAAGGAGATATTTTAGGCTCTTGTGATCTGTATAAATGACGGACTTCTCCCCATACAGATAATGCCTCCAGATCTTCAAAGCAAACACTACTGCAGCCAGTTCCAGATCATGCGTGGGATAATTCACTTCATGTGGTCTCAACTGCTGAGACGCATATTCTACCACCTTCCCTTCCTGCACCAACACACATCCCATCGCAGTAAACAACAAACTCCTTTCTGGCCTCAGGCTGAATCAACACTGGAGCCTCAGTCAAGATCCTCTTTAGCTTCTCAAAACTTTCCTGTTGCTTATCAGACCAGACAAACGGTACTCCTTTCCGTAACAACTTGGTTAACGGTGCCGCAATCAATGAGAACCCCTCCACAAACATTCTGTAATACCCAGCCAGACTTAGAAAACTTTGAATTTCTGCCACAGACTTAGGCGGTTTCCAATCCAACATAGCTTCAATTTTCTGGGGATCAACCCTAATCCCTTCAGTAGACACAACATGGCCCACAAAGGTAACTTCTCTTAACCAAAATTCACACTTACTGAATTTGGCGTACAGCTGTTTCTCCCTCAGAATTTGTAAAACCACCCGAAGATGTGAATCATGCTCCTCTTCTGATCTTGAATAAACCAGGATATTGTCTATAAATACCACGACAAACCGGTCCAGATAGGGTTAGGATACTCGGTTCATCATGTCCATAAACGCTGCTGGTGCATTCGTCAACCCAAACAGCATCACCAAGAACTCGTAGTGACCATAACGAGTTCGAAAAGCTATCTTATAGATATCTGCCTCCTTGACCTTAAGCTGATGATATGCCGACCTCAAATCTATCTTCAAGAAAACTGAAGCCCCCTTGCATTGATCGAATAAATCGTCAATCCTCTGTAGTGGGTACTTGTTCTTAATCGTCAACTTGTTTAACTGGCGGTAGTCAATACACATACGCATCGACTCGTTTTTCTTCTTAACAAATAACACCGACGCTCCCCAAGGTGAGACACTGGGTCGGATAAAACCCCGATCCAACAGTTCCTGAATTTGGGCTTTCAGTTCCACCAACTCCTTTAGCACCATTCTATATGGGGAAATAGACACTGGCGCTATTCCCGGAAGAAGATCAATACTGAATTCCACCTCGCGATTCGGAGGTAATCCTGGAAGCTCTTCTGGGAAAACATCAGAGAATTCCTTCACTGTTCTAACCTCCCTACAGTTAACTCTTTGGCCTCCAGAGCACCAACAAAAGTTATGAATGCCTCACATTCTTTCCTCACCATTCTTTCACTACATTAGACAAGTAGTTCCTCCTTTCACCTATCACCACCACCTCCTCATCCTCAAGAGTCCTTAACACCATGCACTTGGCAACACAATCCAAGTTTGCTCGATACATCACTAGCTAGTCCATCCCTAATATTAAATCAAACTCCCCGAACGGTAGTTCTATTAAATTAGCCGGGAAAGCCACCCCTTGAACCTCTAAAGGCACCTTCCTAAAGAGTTTATTTACCACTACAGATTGTCCTAAAGGGCTAAGTACAGTCATCTCCATAGAAGCAATCTCAAAGTCTATGTTCAGAGTTCCCGATACAATACTAGTAACATAAGAATATGTTGATCCAATATCAATCAGTGCAGTATAAGGCAACCCATAAATAAGAAACGTACCGGTTATGACGTCCAGCGTATCGCCCTCCTCTCGGCGTCTAGCTACATAGACCAACCCCGGCTGTCTTGCATCTGCGTTCCCAGCACCTCTGCCCGGTGCTCCACGCCCTCGACCAAAACCATTACCTCCTCTGGCCAGACCACGACCTTGCTGTGGCTGCTGTCCCCCTCTACCAGGCTGAACATAGTTCTGACCTGCCGGTCGCATTCTGCCCTGCTCTTGTGGACAGTCTCTTACCCGATGATCAGTAGACCCACACCTGAAACATCCTCTATTACTCGTCCAACACTCACCCGAATGAAATTTACCACATCGAGCACACCTCTGAGGCCGATCATCAACAACAGGCCTCGCAACACGACTCAGCCCATCCAACCTAGGCCTCTTTTGAAAACCCCCAACTGATCTCGACGGTCCAAAATTCCTTTTATTCCTACCCCTATCCCTATCTTGATTCTGCTTTTTGGACCGCTTCACTTCCTCGGCTATCTTAGCCTTTTCCACTAGAACAACAAATTCTCTTTCTCGCTGCGGAGCTATCAGCACTCGCAACTCGTCCCTCAGACCATCCTCAAATCGAACACAATGCTCATGGTCTGTGGCAACAATACCCCGGGCATAACGGCTTAGACGTAGGAATTTCGCCTCATATTCAGCCACCGACTTATTTCCCTAGACCAAATTTAGAAATGCCTTACGCTGCGCGTCCACATAACTTGCTCCAATGTATTTCCCCTAGAATGCTGTCTTGAAAAATTCCAGGTAATACAATTAGCCACAGCACCATCCCTGACCGTAAGCCACCATTGATACGACTCATCCCGAAGAAGAGACACAACTTCTTTCAACTTCTCCTCCACCGTAAAGTCAAGATCATCCATAACACATTCAACTACTTCTAGCCAATACTCAGCTACATTAGGAGCTACCCCAGAAACGTCCCTAAACATTTCCGCTCCATTGGCCCGGAGTCGTTCAGACACAGATTTTTGAGCCCCTAATCCAGTGCTCGCTCCAGCAACTCTCTCCAACACACGTACCATCACTTGAGATATGGCATCATCTCCGCCCGTTTGATCCTAAAAATCCACTTCCGCAACTGGCAGTACTGGCATATCATTCTCCGCCCCATGTCCTGATTCCGAGGGCTCAGACCCAACAACTTGGCCTCTACCACGGCCGCGCACAACACGTCCACGTCACCTAGTACTCATAGCTACCGATACAACTTAATCTGATTAAGAATTTTATGAGTTAGTACTTTCTTTCACTGTTTAATACCGAGCAGTCTTATGAAAAATAACATTAAGAAGTAATCCTTGCAGATTCATATCTATACCTAGAGGTTTCAGTCTCTAAAGTTTGGATCTCTTAATACTAGTAATCATAACATAACATAATTATTTCATGCAAAACAACCAACGATTAGAACACTTACCACGTGGATTGGGTGCCGGTAGACTCGGGTGCCATTCTCCAAACTAAAATATTTCCTTAAATAACATTTTAAATTGACTTTATAAAATCGACTTTATAAAACGTAATTGAACCCATTTCACAGTCGAGTTTTGCAACCTAAGCTCTAATGCCAAAATTGTAACACCCCAAATGTAACATCCCAAAATTGGGCCTAGTAGGATTGGGCCTTGAGCTTTAGGAAAATTAGAATATTATTTTATTATTGTGTTGGCTTGGGTATGAATTTGGTGTGTTAGTATAGTCTTGTGAAGGCTTGATTTTAATTAGGAAGCTAGAATAATTTTTAGTATGGTTTATTTAATGAAGTGGATTTAGTGAGCTTAGCACTTAAGTTAATTTAAGTGTTCATTTATAGCACAAGAGGAGGAAGTGGCAAGTTGGTTAAGGAGCTTGAAAGGTAGCTTGAGGTTAGAGGTTCGAGTGGTATGTTTAGCATTTTGAAGGTTTATTTTTGTGTATTAGCATTGATGGCCGGTCAAACTTATTTATGATAGGTTGGACTATTTCTTTTGGTAAGTTGAAATTATGATTAAGGAAAGCTTGATATTGGGGATAAGATTCTTAAGGTTATGGAAGGATATCTTAAAGTTATGGTATATTGAGAGGACAAAAGGCTTGGCTTGTGGAAAATGTTTTGGAAACAATTCCTATGCTTTTAGTGTTGAATGTGGACGGTATGGGTGTCTAGGTGGGTGGCCGAATTTTGTTAGGTAGCTTGGGGGGAATAGTTGGCCAATTCTCCTTTTGAACATCTTTTGCATTTTTGTTTTCCCTCTCCAAAAATCCTTTGTTTGGCCGAATGAGTATTGTACATTTTGTGCAAGTTTTGCTTTTGGTTAGCCTTCATTTTGTTTGAACCAAAATTTATATTTTCTTTCTCTCATCTTTTCCTTTGAAACCGAAAACATCTTTTGCACTTTTGTGCACTCTTTCTCCCATCTCTCTTCCTCTTTTCTTACTTTTGGTATTTGCTCAACATTACCTTTTCCTTTTTATTTTCTTCTTGACCGAACCTCTTTCTTTCCCAAATCCTCTTTTCTTTTCTTTTCTTCCATTATTTCTAAAATCGAATCCTCTCCCTCTCATTCTCATTTTCTTTGCTACTCACATACTCTATTTCTTTTTCTCCATAATATCTTTTGTTATCTTCATTCAAAACCATAGCCGAATCTTCTACTTCCTTGTTAGTATTATTTTTTGTTGGCTGAATATTCAAAGGGTAGGCATTCATTTTTGGGTTTTCTTCAATCGGTTTTGGAAGATAGGTAAGTGTTTATGGCCGTTTTTCCTTTCTTTTTTTTATGTCGTTTTCTTGAGGGCGTAGGCCACTTTCTAATGTTTTTGGTATAGAGGCCGAAACTAATATGATTCCATTTAGGGATTTCGGCAGAGTTCTTAATCAATTGACGTTTTGGGGATTTGATCGTTTGTGCCTTAGCAGGTGCGTAGTTATCGCACTATTTCTCCTGTTTTGTGTATTGATATATATATATATATTCTTGTATGATGTGTGATAGCCGACAACAAAGGCTAAAGTGGTGAAAACCCATGATTGGGGTAATCGGTTAACAGGTCAGTAATATGTGATATTAAATTATTTATGGTGACTGTGTAATTTGATAATGAGCATGTGATGTATGTTCATTCTATATGTTGATTTGGCATGATACATTAACATATATGCATGGGGATTGGATTTGATCAAGGAAGGACGGGTTGGCTAGGTGCTACATTAGCGCTTGATGATCAGCTGTGTGCTACATCAAGGGAGGTGTTGGCTAGGTGCCCATCTCGGCGGTTGATGGCTGTGTGCATCACCGTAGACGAATTAATGTTGGGATCACTTATGTGATCGGTGGCTTAGCCACAGCCTTGAGCAGCAAGTCTGCCAAGGTAAGATATAAGGATCACTATTTGATCGGTGGATTAGCCACAGTCTTGGACGGCAGGTGTGCCGGGGTTGGTGTAATGGATGGAATTAGGTTGGGTTGGGCGTCATTTTGCATATTTATGTATGTGAACTGTGTGGATTTGGGCCAAGCCCATATGTGGAGGCATGTGTGATGATTATGCACTGAGTCTGTGGACTCACCCAATTTTTCTCAACCATTTCAGGTGATGCGTAAGCGTTGGACCGGGTTTGGAGTGGATACAAGGTGGCCCATGCAGAAGAAGATATTTTAATTATTTTAAGCATTTTAATATTGAGTATTTTGTTTTAAGTATTGGTTGTAATAAGGGCCATTTAACCAATTTTTGATTATTATTATGTTTTAAGTTGGTTTGTTGAATATATTATATTATAGTTTAAAAATGTTTTATTTTAAACAACTTAATTTTACTTGAAATTTTAATTACACAATGTTTTAGTAAAGACAACAAAATTTTATGTTTTTAACTCTAAGTCAAAAGTTTTTCAAACGTTTTTCGCAGTGGCATTTCAAATTTGGTCATAGCGAATGGGCCGGGTTTGGGGTGTTACACCAAACCCGATCTAGACGTTACGACCAGATCTGGTATGTCACAGGGAAAAGTTATAAAAAAAGGGACTTTGGAATTTAAAGAAAAACCGTAATTTTGAAATTTGTCGTTTTAGGTGATATTATAAAAACAGTGATTTGTAGTTTTAAGAAAAATTTTTGAGTTGAGTTAATCGAATGTTTGTTATCTTTGTTGGCATTTGTGAGAAAACAGTTGTTTATGCTACGTAGGTTTTGAAAACTCCCAATTAGCTTTCATGTTAACTTACATAATAATGTCATATCATAAATAAAAAATAATTTAAACAAAACAGATATTAATTTTAGAAGGCCTTATTACATAACAATATCCCCAATTAAAATAATTTATAAATATTGTAACATCCGGGACCCCCAAACACACCAAATTAACACACAGAGCATAGCATACACACACAACACACCTTAAATGCAGAACCCCAAAATCCAGGATGTTACATCCTTGGCAACTACGCCAAAAACTTGGAATTATGGAAATTTGCAAGTGTACACAATCGTAAAAAGTAATAAAGTGACAAGTACATGTCGAGTTATAGTACCCACAGTGACTATGCAAAGAAATATTTATGAAATAAATAATTTAACAAGTTGGTGGTGAAATTTTGATGATTTGAAAAGGGATTTAATTAAGATTAAAAATTAAACTAAGGAAAATAAAATAAAAATAAAAATTTCCAAGGCACGATTTTAAAAACAAGTTTTAATGAATATGACATAAATGTGCTAGATCAATTGCATTCTTTAACTTAACATTATCAGAACCATGTTCAAATTTGTTACGAACTTAATTCATGGCAACTCGGCAATTTGCTAACTTATGAACATACTCACCTATCAAAATCCATTTATCTCTTGATTATATCTCTATGTCAATTCAACCGCTTAAACAAATTTTAATAAGCAAATGTGTTATTGCACTTACATACTTATGAAATTAAAATAATCTCTTTAACATATCTCTATGCCAATTCAAACAATTAATTCAATTTTCATAAGCAAGTAAAAGATTAAGTGAGGTAGCGATATATCTCTATACTGAAACAATTTAATCACAAAATCCTGCAAGTTATGCAAGGCTAATGTATTGTTTAATACCGTCACTATTTCAACCTTCAGTTACCTTAGAAGATTAAACTTGCACCAATTAAATATTGTGTCCATTAATTACAATTTCAATCCGCTTAATAATTAAATCAATTGTAACCTTACAATTTAAATGCAAGCATAACATAAACATGATTTTATTTAATTGAACAAATCAACAAGGCCTATAACAACACAAACATGATTTTTAATAAATTAAGCAATAGAACGCAATCAATCTAACACGAATTAAATTTAAGCCATTTTAATTAAATAAAGAGTAACAAAACAATATGTATTCATTATAACATAATCAAGAAAATAAAAGAGTAGGGAATTAGAAACAAATACAGTGTCCATCTGAAGTCACTAGCACGCTCCTCTTCTTCTCTGCTCGTTCTGTCAATTCGAGGCCTTTACAAACACCCAAGTGATGCTACTCCTAGGCAGAAGAAGGCTTTTTGACAAGAGGAGAAACTAGCAAAGGAAGGGACAAGAAAGAAAATGGAATACAAATGGAGGTTTTGGAAGGGAGAAAGTGAGTAAAAGAGAGAAAAAAGTGTGAATGAGAGGTGTGTTGAATGAATAGGTGAAGGGGGTATTTATAGGTAGAAGTGGCTGCTAATTTTAGCAAAGAAATATCAGCCATTAACTCCGCCCATGGCCGGCCACCACTCATGCATTTGTTGATGATTTCAACTTTCTATATTTAGCTAGGGGCAAATCTACAAAAGCATAATAAGTGGAGGGGTTTGAATGCGATTTCAAGGGGACTTCAAGTGATGATTTGCAAGTCAATAAATCAGTTGATTTGAGCTGACTGGGTTAGCATTTGGACGGGTTTGGGTAGCCCGATTGCTTGTTTAGATCAGCCTCACGTATTAGACAACTAGGCCTCCTTTCTATAATATAATCAATAATAATTATTTAACCCAAAAGAAATTGGATTAAAATTAAAATTAATTATATAATGTATTAATATTCATAATATGGACTGTCTTAAGCAGAAAAATTAGTTTGCTTCAACGCTTCAGAAATTGCTTCACAGTTTGAGCTTCTAGTAGTGTCCGTTGAGCCAATTTTCACCATTTGTGCAAATCTGTCGAAATAAATCAAAATTTATGAAAAATTTATTATAAAATTAATTAAAATTTAATATGTTAATAATTTAAGTAAAATTTAATTATTTTATAATTATACTATCTTTTTCGACAAAAATTACTACGAAACTACATGAATTTGAGTTAAAAAGGGCATGAAAAAGTCTATATATTTTTGTGCTTCCATCCTTGCACCACATTGTCTCTGCCTTATCACACAGCCGTGTGATCCCTTTTTTAATTATTTTTCTTTATTTTTTAAAAGTTTTGTTTTAATCCGGAATCCTTCCTTGTTTATTTTAAATGTTCCATAAGTTTGATTTAGGTCTTGATATGATTCAACAACATGGAAATGATTGTAATTTATTATGAATTGATCTTTTTGGATGTATTTGAATGGTTGGTAACCCCTGTTTTGCATTTTACCTCTTATTTTTGTAAATGTTTCATATTGGTCCCAATTTAGTTTTGAACTCTGTTCAAAGGTTTTTGTAAGCCCAACTAGGACTCGATTTTGACTGTAATGCATGTTTAACATAGAATTAACTTATATTTATTGATTATTGAATAATATTGAATAAATTGCTTGTGAATTTTTTGGTTTAATGTTGTAACATCCTATAGCTCGGGTCCGACTATTGGATGGGGTTTTAGGGTGTTACGGTTGCAAAGTCACAACTTAAAGCCTTCCATGTCTCGACATTGAATCTAGTTTATGGCTTCTTCAATTTTTGGGTTCTGTCACCCCACTATATCGACACCTACTGTGAAAAACAAATAAGATTAACACTAAAATTAAATAAAAAAACAAAACTTAAAAAGAAAAAATTAAAACAAAAAGTAAAAAAAATCATAGTAGTCCTTTAAAAATTAGAACAATCCATATCGGTACCATAAAAGAACTTTCTGTAACACCCCAAACCCGGTCAATACGCCACGACCGAATCTGGTGCGTCACTGAGGAAAATATTTTGAAAAGAATCGAATTAATGATTAAAATTTTGTGAAAAACCCTTTGAAATTCTATATTTGTAGAAATCAGGTGTATAATAAGTTAAAACTAATAATTTACTTTGAAATTACGTAAAACTTTAAAATAAGTGAATAGATCATAGGTTAGAAAACATTTATATCATTTTAAGAAAACTCGAATTATTACTTTGAAAACCATTTGCATTTGAATGTAGAAACTTAACATTTGAAAATCATTTAAATTATCGAAAACACTTAAGTTGTTAAAATTATCAAATGATTTATGTTACCCGATGATAACGTTTTAAAAACCCTCGCGTTGTGTAGTTTAGAAAACTTTGGGCTCAATTATTATAATAATCAAGAAATTTATAAGCAATATTTTAAAACAATTCCAAAGCATAAATATAATCCAAAATCATAATTTAAGAGGCCTTATTACAAACCCATAAAAATATAAAACCAAATTTAAATAAAGTAAAGTTCTCAAACCAAAGTTCACGTAGAACCGAGATTTATTGTATGGCTTCCTCGAGTTCAACCGGCTCCTCATCCGCGATCTCATGAATCACCTGAAAAGATAAGGGAGAAGGTGAGTCACCAAGACTCAGTGCATATTCCCTCTCCCGGGTAAATGCCACATACTTACACAAATTATAACAAAGCACATATATGTAAAATGCACCCAACCTAGCCATCCATAACACCTTTTCTACCCCGTGTGGTACCAAACCACTGGTGGTGCCAAACCACTGGTGTCCGAAGACACAATTGTGTTACCAAAACACTGGTGACCGAGGTCACAAACTAGATGGTGGGGCCAACCCATCGCGTGATACCAAATCACTGGCAGACGATCCCATATCTCAAAAGTGGGGCCAACCCACGGTGGTGTTAACCACAGGGACAAGTCGCTATGAGGTGCCAAACCTCTGGTGTCCGAAGACATGAATGTGATACCAAATCACTGGTGGTTCCAAACCACTGGTGTCCGAAGACACGAATCATCAAGTTGTGGGGCCAACCCACGTGTGATACCAAATCACTGGCGTCGATCCCATATCTCAAAAGTGGGGCCAACCCACGGTGGGGTTAACCACAGGGACAAGTCGCTATGAGGTGCCAAACCTCTGGTGTCCGAAGACACGAATGTGATACCAAATCACTGGTGGTTCCAAACCACTGGTGTCCGAAGACACGAATCATCAAGTTGTGGGGCCAACCCACGTGTGATACCAAATCACTGGCGTCGATCCCATATCTCAAAAGTGGGGCCAACCCACGGTGGTGTTAACCACAGGGACGAGACGCTATGAGGTGCTAAACCTCTGGAGGTACCAAACCTCTGGTGACCGTAGTCACAATGTGTTACCAAAACACTGGTGTCCGTCGACACGAATATCAATCTTCCCCCTCCTCTCATATTGCCTATACCAATGCAATAGATAAACAAATCATGTCAACATACTTTGATATAAATCATATAATAAATAGATCATGATTTCAATCCACGTATAATAACATCATATATCGAAACAGACTTACCCGTATCCTCATTCATACCATCATGGTATCATATCCAAAACTCATCGTTTTTCCCACTTTCATAATATGATTAGTTATAACACACATAAACACATATATAAACCAAGTTATAAAGTGTGTAAGATACACACCTTTCACTAACGCAAAACTAACTTCCGGGGATCCGATCTATCGCACTAGATCCTTGTCCACTTGACTTACCAACTCCGATTCGCTAAAGGAATGACTTAAATCGATTGCTTCTGAAATCCCAAAGAGCCTAAGAGAATAATCGAATCCTAAAATGGTTAGAACCTTGCAACAAATGCCCATAGGTTCGGCCTTTGTCCACAAGAAAATAACATAGAGAGGAAAAAAGAAATAATAGGAAAATCGGCCAAGAATACTTACTCTTTTCCAAAATCGATTGAAGAAACCAAATAGAGTCTACCCTTGAATATTCGGCCAAACTAAAACTAATAAGGAAGTAGAAAATTCGGCTATGGTGAAGTGAAAAAGAAAAGGGAATAGAATGGTAATGGATCTTTTAACTTTGAACAAATGAAAAAGAAATGGTATTGAGAAAAAGAAAGATTCGGCCAAGAGAGGATAAAAGAGAATGTGATTAATCAAAAATCAAAAGAATAAAAGAAAAGAGAAATATGGAAGAAATAAGGTTCGGCCAACACCAATTTTGCCTAAAAGAAAAGTGCACAAAAATCCAATGTTGTTACAGTTTCAAGAGAAAAATGAAAGGAAGAGAATAGCACTTTTGGTTCAACAAAATGAAGGCTAAAACACAAACATATTTTGCACAAAAGTGCACAATAACATTCGACCAAAAGAAAGAGTTTTTGGAGAGGAAAAGCAAAATGCAAAAAGATGCACAAAAGAGGAATTGGCCAAATATTCCCCCCTAAACCACCTAACAAAATTCGGCCACCCACCTAGACACCCATACCGTCCACATACATGCACTAAAGCCTAGGAAAACTTTCCAAAACATTATCCTAAAGTCTAGCCTTATGTCTCCCCAACCTTCCTTAACTTCAAGATTCTTATCCCTAATATCAAGCTTTCCTTAATCATAATTTCAACTTACCAAAAGAAATAGTCCAACCTATCATAAACATAGGTTGACCGGCCATCAATGCAAGGATTCAAAAATAAACCTTCAAAATGCTAAACATGCTACTCGAACCTCTAACCTCAAGCCACCTTTCAAGCTCCTTAACCAACTTGTCACTTATTCCTCTTGTGCTTTAAATTAACACTTAATTAACTTAAGTGCTAAGCTCACTTAATCCACTTCATTAAATAAACCATACTAAAATTATTCTAACTTCCTAGATAAAAACAAGCCTTCACAAGACTATTCTAACACACAAAATTCCTACCCGAGCCAACACAAAGATAATACTCAAATTTTCCTAAAGCCCAATTCCCAATCGGCCCAATCCTACTAGGCCCAATTTTGGGATGTTACAATTCTACCCTCCTTAAAGAAATTTCGTCCTCGAAATTTCCAACTAACTAACTGTCGTACATCCTATCTCGCCACACTAAGCTCTTGCTGCGCACTCTGATCTTAATAAAACCACAATGCACTTTTAACAAAATCTTGAATCCTTTTTCCCATAACCAGACATGTAATCCACCATCGCAAACCATTATCTACTACTTATACCAAAAATTTTCCTACGTTCAACCATCACTTCCAACCAAAACATACCTGACTTGAGAGTGAGGAAACAATCCCAAGCCTTATGCTCCTTAGACCCGCATCTCAAACATGCTCCAACCCTCCTCCAATATTCTCCTGGATGACACCTTCTACAGTAATCGCAAACCAATAAGTTCGATCATACCGTGATTTTACAGAATGAAATTGTGACCCTAGAGAACCGTGATCTCTATTCTTCTCCAAAACTTCTTTAACTAACTGAGTCAGCTCATCAATTCGATTTCGATCATGAGACCCCGTCTCAAGCACTAGCGATGCTAACGCCTCCATTTCGAAAATATGCCTCGGTGCCGAAGATCTAGCCCTAGCACAATCGGCCTTTACCATGTCCATGACGACCACGATCTCGAGAGCTCATTCTATCTATCGCGCTTTAATCAGATTAGGAATTTTTTATGGATTAGTACATGTTTCACTTGGTTATCCGCGAAGAAATTTTATGAAGAGTTTAATAGAGGTTCTTTCTATCAAACAAGGTTTTAAGTCTTCTATCCTAGTTACACAGAAAAGTACATCCATTCCCTAATACCTTTCATAGCTATGCACTCTTCGGGCATTTCTGTCCGTTTCTAACCTAGGGGTATTTTCGTCATTTTCCTACAGGGTATTTTTATAATAAATCAAGAAAATTTTAAAACTTTAATAAATCAAAACATCTTGTGATTTCTAAAACTGATGAGTATTCCTTGTAAATTTCATAATTTAAAGGTACAGCAAAATTTTGAAAACCAGGGCTATTTTGGTAATTTTGTCAATCAAGGGTAATTTTGTAAATTTCCAAAGTCAGGGTATTATTTTGAAATATAAAATTTTTCGAGTACTTAAACAAAATAAAAAAATTTAATCAAATTGGGGTAATATGGTAATTTTAGAAATAAAGGGTATTTTCGTAATTTTGCCACTAAGGGCATTACGGTAATTTTGGTAAACCGGGAATATTTGATAATTTCTAAAGATAAATTTGTCCTACTATCTAAAAGAGATAATTTAGTGGTTTTAAAACTGAAGTTTTCCTTAAAACATGGCTAGTCCCTTTCGGGTTTTATTTAGGGTTTTGCCTATGACCGAGTCCTCTTGGTTAAGGTGAACCGAAGCTACGCACCAGGTAGGAATCCCGCGAAGAGGAGGTGAGTCACAAGGACTGCCTAAGTACCTAGCTCTTCCGGATCCAATCCTAGACATGCGCACCAGGGTTACCACACCCTAACTCGGCGACTTGATCGTAGGTTTGTTTAATTAGGCTTTTTAAGTCTTATGAGTTTTGTTGGAGTGGACTAGTCCTAAGGTTCAACACCTATCACACTAACTACGTTCCGTACCTACCCTTCTACAGATATTAATTCACACAAAAAGTTAGAGGTACTTACCTGGGCGGATTGGTGCCGGAGACTCGGTGCCATGCTTATTCAAAACCAAAATATTTCAAAAAGGCCTACCAAAAACATTTTTGGGCCTTGGGCCCCCACAGCTGAGCTTTGAACTAGGCTCTGATACCAATTTATAACACCCCAAACCCGGTCAATACGCCACGACCGAATCTGGTGCGTCACTGAGGAAAATATTTTGAAAAGAATCGAATTAATGATTAAAATTTTGTGAAAAACCCTTTGAAATTCTATATTTGTAGAAATCAGGTGTATAATAAGTTAAAACTAATAATTTACTTTGAAATTACGTAAAACTTTAAAATAAGTGAATAGATCATAGGTTAGAAAACATTTATATCATTTTAAGAAAACTCGAATTATTACTTTGAAAACCATTTGCATTTGAATGTAGAAACTTAACATTTGAAAATCATTTAAATTATCGAAAACACTTAAGTTGTTAAAATTATCAAATGATTTATGTTACCCGATGGCAACGTTTTAAAAACCCTCGCGTTGTGTAGTTTAGAAAACTTTGGGCTCAATTATTATAATAATCAAGAAATTTATAAGCCATATTTTAAAACAATTCCAAAGCATAAATATAATCCAAAATCATAATTTAAGATGCCTTATTACAAACCCATAAAAATATAAAACCAAATTTAAATAAAGTAAAGTTCTCAAACCAAAGTTCACGTAGAACCGAGATTTATTGCATGGCTTCCTCGAGTTCAACCGGCTCCTCATCCGCGATCTCATGAATCACCTGAAAAGATAAGGGAGAAGGTGAGTCACCAAGACTCAGTGCATATTCCCTCTCCCAGGTAAATGCCACATACTTACACAAATTATAACAAAGCACATATATGTAAAATGCACCCAGCCTAGCCCGTGTGGTACCAAACCAAGACTCAGTGCATATTCCCTTTTCTACCCCGTGTGGTACCAAACCACTGGTGGTGCCAAACCACTGGTGTTCGAAGACACGATTGTGTTACCAAAACACTGGTGACCGAGGTCACAAAATAGATAATGGGGCCAACCCATTGTGTGATACCAAATCACTGGCAGACGATCCCATATCTCAAAAGTGGGGCCAACCCACGGTGGTGTTAACCACAGGGACAAGTCGCTATGAGGTGCCAAACCTCTGGTGTCCGAAGACACGAATGTGACACCAAATCACTGGTGGTTCCAAACCACTAGTGTCCGAAGACACGAATCATCAAGTTGTGGGGCCAACCCACGTGTGATACCAAATCACTGGCGTCGATCCCAAATCTCAAAAGTGGGGCCAACCCACGGTGGTGTTAACCACAAGGACAAGTCGCTATGAGGTGCCAAACCTCTAGTGTTCGAAGACACGAATGTGATACCAAATCACTGGTGGTTCTAAACCACTGGTGTCCGAAGACACGAATCATCAAGTTGTGGGGCCAACCCACGTGTGATACCAAATCACTGGCGTCGATCCCATATCTCAAAAGTGGGGCCAACCCACGGTGGTGTTAACCACAGGGACGAGATGCTATGAGGTGCCAAACCTCTGGAGGTACCAAACCTCTGGTGACCGTAGTCACAATGTGTTACCAAAACACTGGTGTCCGTCGACACGAATATCAATCTTCCCCCTCCTCTCATATTGCCCATACCAATGCAATAGATAAACAAATCATGTCAACATACTTTGATATAAATCATATAATAAATAGATCATGATTTCAATCCACGTATAATAACATCATATATCGAAACAGACTTACCCGTATCCTCATTCATACCATCATGGTATCATATCCAAAACTCATTGTTTTTCCCACTTTCATAATATGATTAGTTATAACACACATAAACACATATATAAACCAAGTTATAAAGTGTGTAAGATACACACCTTTCACTAACGCAAAACTAACTTCCGAAGATCCGATCTATCGCACTAGATCCTTGTCCACTTGACTTACCAACTCTGATTCGTTAAAGGAATGACTTAAATCGATTGCTTCCGAAATCCCAAAGAGCCTAAGAGAATAATCGAATCCTAAAATGGTTAGAACCATGCAACAAATGCCCATAGGTTCGGCCTTTGTCCACAAGAAAATAACATAGAGAGGAAAAAAGAAATGATAGGAAAATCAGCCAAGAATACTTACTCTTTTCCAAAATCGATTGAAGAAACCAAATAGAGTCTACCCTTGAATATTCGGCCAAACTAAAACTAATAAGGAAGTAGAAAATTCGGCTATGGTGAAGTGAAAAAGAAAAGGGAATAGAATGGTAATGGATCTTTTAACTTTGAACAAATGAAAAAGAAATGGTATTGAGAAAAAGAAAGATTCAGCCAAGAGAGGATAAAAGAGAATGTGATTAATCAAAAATCAAAAGAATAAAATAAAAGAGAAATATGGAAGAAATAAGGTTCGGCCAACACCAATTTTGCCTAAAAGAAAAGTGCACAAAAATCCAATGTTGTTACGGTTTCAAGAGAAAAATGAAAGGAAGAGAATAGCACTTTTGGTTCAACAAAATGAAGGCTAAAACACAAACATATTTTGCACAAAAGTGCACAATAACATTCGGCCAAAAGAAAGAGTTTTTGGAGAGGAAAAGCAAAATGCAAAAAGATACACAAAAGAGGAATTGGCCAAATATTCCCCCCCTAAACCACCTAACAAAATTCGACCACCCACCTAGACACCCATACCGTCCACATACATGCACTAAAGCCTAGGAAAACTTTCCAAAACATCATCCTAAAGTCTAGCCTTATGTCTCCCCAACCTTCCTTAACTTCAAGATTCTTATCCCCAATATCAAGCTTTCCTTAATCATAATTTCAACTTACCAAAAGAAATAGTCCAACCTATCATAAACATAGGTTGACCGGCCATCAATGCAAGGATTCAAAAATAAACCTTCAAAATGCTAAACATGCTACTCGAACCTCTAACCTCAAGCCACCTTTCAAGCTCCTTAACCAACTTGTTACTTATTCCTCTTGTGCTTTAAATTAACACTTAATTAACTTAAGTGCTAAGCTCACTTAATCCACTTCATTAAATAAACCATACTAAAATTATTCTAACTTCCTAAATAAAAACAAGCCTTCACAAGACTATTCTAACACACAAAATTCCTACCCGAGCCAACACAAAGATAATACTCAAATTTTCCTAAAGCCCAATTCCCAATCGGCCCAATCCTACTAGGCCCAATTTTGGGATGTTACACTTTCAATTGGTTCTCGACACTTGATCCTTCATTTTTTTCTTCTGTTGATAAATACAAACCAACCTCATCAATCGCGTCTACTGGCAACGTCTTATCTTTGACTGATGGGACATCCATATTACAAGCCATTTAATGCCAAATCTGAGCCAACCCTATACTATTTTCCGGGGTATTATTACCTCGCGCATCCTCACCCCAATATCGCAAGAGGCTCCGGTTGCTCGAGCTTTACCTCCTTCTTCGAATGAGAATGGAACGAACTCATCGACTCCTTCGGTTTCTATATCCTTAACTATGGCTAGAAAGTGTATAGGCTCTATTACAGCTTCATTCATATCTGGTTTCAATTCACTGTTAACAACCACTTTTACGTTTACTCCTACTCCTACATCTACTATTACTACCATGCAGAACTGTCATACTTTCCCGAGGATGGGAGAACCACTGATAAGTTCCAGATCCTTAGCTTCCAACTTAGAAAGAAGGAATTACCATTGGTTTATGAAAAAGAATCAAATAACAATATCTTCTAAGAGAAGAAGAAGAACCCCTTTTCATAACCATTTAACATATATATATATATATATACAACCCAACCCATTTAGTAGAACTTGACAAGTATCGTCTGTGTCAAAATTTACCTTTTTAATGGTCTACACTTACTAAAAAAAACATAAATGAGCACCATACATTCATAATTATCAAACTAGGCTATCTAGTTGATTTCTAACCAGATTACTTATAATATAACTAGCACAATACTCCAAACAAAAAAGGTGTACTATACCTTTGGTGAGAACTCATACCATGCATACCCTTTTATCACCCACTATAGACTTCTCCTTAATACAATAGAATATAATGAAATAAAATCCTTACTTAATTTTGTGGTAGTTACTCTATGCACACACGCATACTCCACAAAAAACAATTACGCAAATTAATCTTCGCCAGTCAGTACTATATGCCACATCAAACAATGTGGTAGTTTCAAAGCCACTATACCATTGATGACAATGTTAAGTTAAAGAAAGAAGTTAAACAAGAGATTGGAATTAAAAACCATGAAGAGAAGTTGAAGATGGAAGAAGGTGTCTCAAATCCAATTAACTTTTGATTAAGTCTGTAAGATGTATGTGAACAATGAAATTGTAAGTATAAGATTTTTGCATAAAGTTTGTCAGCATTTGAGATGATAGTAAATAGTATGAGAATAAGTTGTAATGGTAAATTATGTTCTGTAAATAATTGTGGTTGTTTGATCGTGTCGGATGTTCAAGTAAGGAGTTCCGAAATACAATTTAAGTGAGTTAAAGTGGGTCTTCAACTCGAATCCTTTATATGAACTATTCAAATAAGAAAAATAGTTATATACATACAAAAGTGGAGTGATGATGAAGTTTACGAAAACTGGTAAAGATGAGAGATGTGTTATAATAAAATGTATAAAGTTCGGTAAAAGTAATGAAGTTTGGTAGTAGAAAGGTAAGGTTTGGTATACAAGATGGACAAGTCAGTAAAGAGTTGATCATCTGGCTAAGTGGATGCTGAGTAGACATTTTATTATGAAGCCTCTAGTAGGGCAGTTTTAGTGCTAACCAGATTGGCATGTCACAATTTGAAAATGAGTGTAAGACCATGGAATAGAGGTCCATGGTAGCTTGGTATTATTGGGAACTATTCACAGTGTAGCCTTCAGTAAAATGAAATTGAAATTGCAAAACAAGATACATAAATGTGTGTAAGATCATGTGGTTAAGGCTTATGGTATGATATGATATGAATGTATGTATGTTCATGGTGTAGCCATTGATGATGTATGAATCTAAGTGGAAGATCATGATACATGAATTTATGTGAAAGTCCACCGGGACAGTGAACACGAGGCTATGTATGACACCTTTGTGGCATTTCTATGTGAAGCCTTTATGGCATATTGTTTGGCCCTTGTGGCGTGATCTGTCATATATGTATGGTAATATTTGTATATCAATCCTTGTGATAAAGTGATGCGTTCTAGCCTCGGTTTAGTGAGTTAAGTCGCTTTCGTTGCCCGACCATCTAACGCTGAAGTTTCATCGTTCTGTGAAGGTAGGAGGATATTTGGCTATGAATGGGAATAGATGTTCAATTAGGTTCAAAAGGGGTTAGGTTTAATGTTTTGGGTTTGGCTATTAAGGAAGAATTAGTATAGGTTGATAATAGTTCAGCTAAGATGGAAAATGGAATAAAAGGGGCTTAAGAAACAAGAGTGAACCAACACTATTCTTAAGTGCTGACCCAAAACTTATATGTTCTTAAGATGGCTTGGTGAAGGAAAGATAGAAACCTTGACCCACTATCTATGGAAGATAGGAACCTTGGTATAAAGGGTTTGAAAGCCACACTACTAAAGTGATGAGTTCGGTTTAAAGAACTAGGTTGATGCCACTAGCTACGTAGATAAGTCAACAGTCTTTAGATGAAATTGAGTGAAGTTAATCTCACAAAATACTTAGTTTCATTCATAAAAATGGCAAAAGTTTTTTTACAAGGTGAAATAAGCCAAAATTTAGAGGCAATACATGGGATAGCTGAATAGGTTCTTAAGGTAGCTAAATGGTTAGCTGAAAATTCCAGAATTCTTTAAGAAGATTCCTTGAAGTTTCTTGTGCATGGAGAATGGAAATGGTAGCTTCTAGATGCCTTAATTCAGCTAGAAAATTAAATGGAATGATTGGGAGCTGAAATGCATTATGTAGGTTCAACCATATGCTGGAATCTTCTTTAATTGTGCTGTTTGGTTCAGCCGAATGGTCTTGGGAGTAAATGAGCTGCTTAGGGCACTTCATTGGTCATGAGGTGAGAACAAGCTGAATTGGGTAGTCATGTGTGTGTGGACAAGTAAAGCCAAATAGTCCTTGGTGTGAAAGGAATAATCGGCTGGTGTGAAAAGCCTTAAATTTGGTTTGGGCAGCCAATCGACCATCTTGGAGAGTTGAAGGGCTTGGCCGAATGGTCACTTGGGAGACACCAAGGATTAACACACCTTCATTAATCCATCCATGCACCTCTGCCGTCCAAGGGGGAGTGTACCTACATCAAATAAATCAGCAAATTAAGTTCCCTTTGGACACATTAATTCGACAGCATAAAAACACATTAATCCTGCAAATTAAATTTGGCCAAACATATTTAAGCCTTGTAGTAGATTAAGACATATTAAAAACACATAATTAATGAAGTACTTAATTTAGAACATAATTAAAACACTTAATTAATTGTATTGTCCAGATTATGATAAATTAATAAGTTAAACTAAATAACTAATTTAACTAAAGACAAATTAAATATCTTATTCCAGCATAATAAACGCAAGCTAAAGTAAGCTAAAAACAAGCTCATTGAGCTAAGAATGTGCTGGTTGAACCTGAAGGAGATTGCATGGCTTGCTCGGCTTGCTGGTCTAAGAGCTTTCAAGAAGTCCAGCAATAGTTTCACCCCAAACTTTATCAACTAAGGCTGTTGTTGCGTCTTTGAACCTTTTAGCCCGAGCTCGGGTTATCAGACCTAAAGGTATCTCAAGTGGATCCATGTCAGCTCTTGGTAACTCTTGGGACTTAGCCATATCATAAAGTCTATCAGTTCTATATGAAGTATGGCTAGATAAAGTATTGAGGCTATCAGGATTAAGGACTGAGTAAGATTAGTGAAATAAACAAATAAGTTCTAAGAATGTTGTTGAAAAGAACTGGGTATCTGGATGATGGAGATGGTATTCATCGTAATGATATGACAATGTTGGAATTGGACTTATTCGTACTATGTATGATTGAAGATATCGCCAACATGAATTTGTTATGTATGATTTAATCAAAGTTGTTGGAATATGCCAAATTTGAATTGAATAATGATTTCACCTGAAATCTAATGAAAACTAAATATTGATTATCACGAACGCTTAGGATTTGCAAGTATTGTTGTGGATGTTACCAAATTGATTTATGAAGTACTCCATCGTTATGAGTTTTATGGTATTAATTTAGGATATGATTGGTTAATAATTTGATGGTGCTCAGATATGTATGAGTAGTTGCCAAATGTGTATGTATCTGTCCATAGTTAATGTTAGGAACAACTGTTCTAAGATAAGTGTAAGAAATAGGATATGATCTATACGAAACGAATTCTAAAGATAATTTTGGTTGGGATGCATATATTTGAATAATGGACTTATTTATTATTTAAAAGAATCTTTAGATAATCAGGTGAGAAAGAATGGGAATATTATGAATATAACAGTTGGCGTGTATGTGAGTCAAACTATATTGGTATTTGCACGATAGATCGTTCAGAAATTTAGTTAGTGCATAGATGATAATCAAATAATATAAAGTAAAAATCAAGACTCAATGAAATAGTGTTCATTAATTACTAATGAACATTACAAGACTTTTAAATTGTTTTAGGTTTGGTTGACAAGAGGCTACGTGTAACGCCTCGAATTTGGGCCTAGTAGAATTGGGCCTATTGGGATTTGGGCTTTGGGTCTTAGAAAATTTTTAAGTGAGCAAGAAAATGACAATTGGAATGTGGGCTTTGAGGGTTAATGAATTTGGAGTGTCTAGGAGTGTTGGAGATGTCCTGGGATCAAGTAAGGGTATAGGAAAAATTTTGGTTTACGCCCCAAAAATCCCGAAACTTTAAATTTCTGTGCACTTAGGTTGGTATGTATGAGTAGCACTTAGAATATTAATTTTAAGGTATTATCGGGATTATTTGAAGTCTTAGAGATAGGGAAGACCGTAGGGAAAATTTATTTTTCTTGCTTTAGCGGACCCTAGTCTCAAGCATTAGGCCTCGTAATCAGATTAAGAGAAAATAGGACACAAATGGGCTTGTTGTCCAGTGGTAAGTGGCGTCACTTGGGGAGCTATAAGGTGGCGTGTTGTCAGCTGAGGAGATCCAAGGTTCGAGCATTAGGAGTGGTATTTTTGGAGTGTTTTATTTTGCATAGGTGGACGGCCAGAGTTGTGTTGAATATGAACTCTTGAGTTGGAGTGTTTGACTGGTAAGGGGAACTGATAATGGAGGGAAATTCGGATAAGGCTAAGGTGTTATCAGGGAGAAAAGTTAGAAGCTGAGAAGTGTGAAGAGTTGGTGCCGTTTTGGGAAGTGGAGAGTGTATAAATTTAGCTTAGGTGGGTAGATGAGTGCCGCTTTTGGGTCTTTTAGAGGGTATTACGAATTTTCATTATGGCTTTCGGCATTTGGAGAGTTTTGCAAATAGGTCAGTCTTTCTTTTCTTTACCGAATTCTAGTCAAGATTGCAGGCGAGAATAGAGCAATCATACTTCATGCCACGGGACAGGAGCGCTAGTGGATATAGCCTGATCAATATGACCCCCCCGCGGACTTTGAAACGTTCCTTGGGATTTCCATTACTTTTCTTTTCTCCCCCTCATTCTATTTCTCCCATTGTCGAATTCTTCCATTGCCGAAAAACCATCATTCCTTTTTGCCGAAATCCCTATTGGTGTTGCGTTATTCTTCTTTCTCTAAAGGCCAAGTACTCCCTTATAATCGAATAGCCTTATCTTTTTGCCGATTCCTTGTTTTTCCTCCATCACAAATCGTTTGCTGTTATCTATTTTAAAAGCTGGATCTCGTTCAGTAGTTATCCAGGCCGCAGGATCGAAAGGGGATTTGGTAAGTATTCGGTTAACCTCTTTTGTACGTTTTGCTAAAAGAGGAAAGGCTATCTAACTATCCTGTCGTTAACTCTGTGATAACAAGGGTGAGGTTCAAAGATCGCAAGCGTGGTAAGATCGTTAGCAAGGGTAAGTGTACTCGACTAGGTTGTGGTTTAAGTGACTGGCCGAATGTGTGTATGATCTAAATGGGTGACTTTTGTGGATTATGAGTCACTAGATTTTGATGGTGTATGTGTGAGTGCAGATATAGGGGATACTCTTGATTAGTGGCTAAGGAAGGGCTATTAGAATCCGGTGGCACACGGTAAGGTTATGATAAGGCTTCGGCTTTTGGTAAATGTTTTGATTTAGTAATTGATTGAAGGTTGGTTGGTTGTAGGTTCGAGACTAAGGATAGTATAGCACATCCCAGTAACCAGGTGTGTACAAACACTACACACACACAATATCGATAATGCCGAAAAGCCAAAAGTGCCAAAATGGGCCCGATGGGCCCTGAGGCTAGGTTGATGAAATTGATTAATTTGGTTACATGAATTGAGCTAGTCATGCATGCTGAACGATCTGGAAATTGTTTTGTGCCTAATAGGCCATATGAATGAGATTTGGGCCTAATGGGCCATAAGGATGTGATTTGGGCATAATGGGCTATATGAACGTGAAATGGGCTTGATGGGCTTTATGGGGACGTAGACAAGTATGCTACGGTTTAATGGACTTTAGGCTTAGTTTTGAATAACTCTTAAATCGCATAAGACTTAATCAAATAATTAAACATGTCTCGGAACAAGTTGTTAGGTTTGAGTGTGGCAACGAACATATGCATGTCTAGGATTGGATCTAGGGAGAGCTTAGTACTTAAGCGGTTCTAGTGGCCCACCTCCTCTTCTCTGGAATCCTACCTGGTCTATAGTGTCTCTTCACTTTAGCCGCAAGGACTTGTTAATGGGCCAAAGTTCATAACTAAAACCTGAGAGGGACCAAATACCCCCGGTTTGAAAATTACCAAAATATCCTTAGATTTGTAAAATTACTAAAATACCCCTGATTTGAAAATTACCAAAATATCCTTAGATTGGTAAAATTACTAAAATACCCCTGATATGAAAATTACCAAAATATCCTTCGTTTGGAAATTTCCAAAATATCCATAGATTTGCAAAATCACCAGAATAACCCGATTTATAAAATTACCAAAATACCCCTGAAGTGCAAAATTACCAGAATACCCCTGGTTTGCAAAATTACCAAAATACCCCTGTTTTGCAAAATTACCTAAATACCCCTGTAGAGTAGATTTACGGAAATACCCCTGCGTAGTGAAGTGACCAAAATACCCCTAAGTGTTGAATGTGTGGAAATGTGTGTATTGCATTCATGAAATATATGTTGCACTTGGGGGGTTTTGATGATACGTAGGACGACTTGAGGATTGCATAGTCGCTTGATGACCGTGGATCCACCGGTGGCTTTAAGCCCATTATAGCAGCTTTGCTGCAACGTTTGAGTAGTGCCGCTGCTGGTGCTACCTTTGGTGTGTAGGGATGGGTGGGTTGATATTTATATCCCTACAGGAGTGTAAGGATGGAAGGGAAATGGAGTGTAGGGTTGGATTTGGGATGGGTGCATTGCATTCATGTGATATTGTTTTGATATGAGGTCAGTGTGGGCTAAGGCCCAAGACCACTGAATTTGATAGGGCTTAGGCCCAATGTAATATTTGCATATTGATTAGATTGCCAAGGGTAGTACACACTGAGTTTCAAAACTCACACCCTTTTTATTAGATGTTTCAAGTGATCCTCAGTAGACGGCTCGATGTGGAAGAGGACTCGAAGGTGGCCACACCGCAAGCAGTTTTTAATTAGTTTGGAAGACTTAATTTTAATTACTTTGTTTCTGTTGGATTGTAATAAGGCCTTGTATCTCAGATTTGACTTTGGCTTTTGAGTTTTGTTATTATTGTTTCAACTGTTTGGTTATTAAACTTGGATAAATTAATATTTTTTTCTTAAAAGTCTAAACATGGTTTTCGAAATGGCTATAATTTAAAAACATGGGCTTTCAATCTAACTTAACAAGATTCAAGGATTTTGGGCTTTTAGGCCTTAAATTTTAACTTAGCAGAAATCGTTTTGAATTATCCCTTCAATGTGACATCGCCAGATTCGGCTATAACGTCTGGGCCAGGTTTGGGGTGTTACATTTAGTGGTATCAAAGCCCGATTGCAAAGCTCGGGCTGTGAAATGGGCCTCATTGCCGAAAAACCATCATTCCTTTTTGCCGAAATTCATATTGGTGTTGCATTCTTCTTCTTTCTATGAAAGCTAAACTGATGAGTTAGTAGATAAGTTAGAAGCTAAACTGATGTTTATTCAGTGAATTTATGAAGCTCAGATATGTGTCAAAGAATTATTAGTTAAAAAGTGGTTCAGCATAAATTGATTTCTAATTCAGAACATCAGATGTCGTATCGACGATTATTTGTTATTTCCAAATTGAGAGCGTATACTGAAAAGTTATGAGATTGTACAACAACTGTTACAGGTAGCTCACAGTGGTAGTTTGACTATTCATATGGGAGTATCAAGATGCATAATAATCTGAGACAGTGGTATTGATGAATGTGTAAGAAACGTGATATTTCTGACCTTGTGTTCAAATGCCAGAGCTATCAACACGCTAAAATTGATTATTAAGAGTATTCGGGACTATTACAACATGTGGTGATATTTTTGTGGTAACAAAATAGAGATTTGATGAAATTTTTGTATCGGGATTTTTCCTATCATCGAAAAAGATAGATGTTATCTGAATTGTTGTTAATTGTTTGAAGGAGTCTCTCCGTACGTATGGATTTCTCTTTTGGTAGACCAGCTGAGTTATTCATTCCTAAGATTGTTAGTTTGCGCAAGGTGCCAGTTTCCATTGTTTCGGATAGAGATCCGAAATTTATATTGTGATTCTGGGAGAAACTACAGTAAGCTTTGGGTACAAGGTTGTGTCGTAATCAGAGAAAACAATTCAAATTCTTGAAATTTTGTTTTGTCACTGTATTTTAGAGTTCGAAAGCAACTAAGAATGAGTATTATTGTTGGTTGAGTCATCATGTGAGTATAAAGACGACATTGTATAAGGTATTGTATGGTTACAATTACTGAACTTCGTTGTACTGGATCGAACTTTGTGAGAAAAAGATTCATGACATTATTTTGATCAGAGAAATTGAAGAGAAAGTAAAAGCAATTTGTAACAGCTTGAAAACAGTTTCAAATTGACAGAAAACTTATGCAGACTTGATACGTAAAATCATTGAATTTCAGTTAGAGAACTGACTATTTGTAAAAGTATTGCACTGAAAACGAAATTCCTCAACTCAGCTAAAAAGAGAAGTTGATTTTGTGATTATTCGGTCTCTACGAAATTATTGAAAAGGTAAGACCAGTGACTTCTTCAACTTAAATTATTGTCAGAACTTGAGAAGGTCTATAAGATGCTACATTTATTAATGTTGTGACGATAAAGATCAGACTCTTCACATAAAATATTTTTTTCGAACAAAATTAAGAAACAATCCAACATGCTATAAAGTAAAGTTCAGATCAGAGTTTTGGTTCGAAAGATTAAGGAGTCAGAACATTTAGACTATGTAAGAATTTGAAAGTACTATGTGAAAGTAAGTCACTAATCTATTCTTTGATAAGATTTTCGGGGAAGAAAATCCATAAGGGGGAGAGTTGTAACAGCCCGTTTTTAAGGTTAATCAGAACAGTGGTTTTGGGACCACAATCCGACATTGAAAAAGTTATTTTATTATTTACAGCATGATATTAGAGTTGTGTGAAATTTTCGTAAAGAATTTTTATCGTTTAAGTGGTTAATTCGGTAAAAAGGACTAAATCGCGTAAAGCGTAAAAGTTGGGTTCTATAAGCTAAAGGTGTTAAATATCTATAGAACTTAAATGTGAAGGTCCTTATGTGGCAGATAGCCCATTTATGAGATATTGATGTTAGTGGAGTGGCATTTGGTGTAATTATTAATGTATTTAAAGAGTAAAAAGGTAAAAAGGTAATATAAGTTAATAATAAATAAAATAAAATTAAAAATCATGTTATTTTCCTTCATCTTCCACTGAATGTAGATAAAAGAAACAACCATGGAAGCATTATAGGGTTCGGCCCTTGTTGTTTTTAATTGAGGTATGATTCGAGCTCGGTTTTTGATGATTTTTATTTTTTTGTGATCGTTGCTTTGTGTTCTAGCTAGCCTGTACCCTAATTTTTGAATTTTTTGATGAATTTGTGACTTTCTATTGATGATATCTCGATGTTTTTGAGTGTTATGATGGAAAATGAATAATTGTTGATAGATTAATATGTTTTGTTAAGTGATTTTTGGTAAAAATATCAAATAAGGATTAAATTGTGAAAAGTGTAAATTGAAGGGTTGAAATGTGAAATAAATTGAAATATGGGTTGAGAGTAATAGATGGAAAATTCGGCAAGCTTGGGTTTGTGTTTAATTTCATGAAATTTTGATTTTATGTGATACAGGCTAAATTGCAAAAAAGATATGGAACAATAGGGGCAAAAGTGTAATTTTGTCAAAATGTGTAAATTGTGTTTAATTGAATGAATTAATGATTAAATAAGTTTATTTTGATATTAATTAGATTAGAAAAAGTGGAATTCAGATCTAGATCGAGGGAAAGTCAAAATATCGGATTAGACGACTTAATTTGTCGTTATTACGAATGAGGTAAGTTTGTATTTTAATAAACGTTATGGAATTATGTTATAAATGCATATTATTTGTGTGATTGAATTCAATGCCAAATGGTAATGTAAATATATATGTATTTTGAAAAAAGTTGTATATATTATTATGATATTGAATTGTTCGAGAAGCATATTATATGAATATGAAAAAGCATTGATAATGTGATGACATCTGAAAGCCCCATACAAACCATAGGAATAGTTAGGATACATATGTCATGATATAGGATTCTGATATGTGTTATCATATAAGACCACATCTGGGACATTGGCATCGATTTGAGATTTACGTGTAAGACCATGTCTGGGACATCAGCATCATATATGATTTCGTGTAAGACCCTGTCTAGGACAGTGGCATCGATATTTGATTACATGTAAGACCACGTTTGGGACATTGGCATTGTACGAGCTTTTCAAGTTATCCGAGTATCCTATTGATTCCGAACGGTTCAATGGGCGTTTCAAGAAATAAGTGATTAAGTGAATGACATTCCGATTCATGTACGTTGAAATGTATACAATATTTGATAATGAAAGGTAAGTATATATGTGCAAAGATTGTTATGTGTTGTATATGCAAATGAAATGTGAATATGTGAAATTGTTAGATACTATATAAGAGATGATAAGTGATTCATTTGAGAAAGATATGTGATTAAATATGTTATTTCCCAAAATGTGCTCATTTGGTTATATGAAAGTGAGAATTGAATGTTATATTAGAATCGAATTGAATAAACCCGTGAAAGCTAAAGTTAGTAAGTAAGTAATTATATTATCGAATGGTGATGATTTGATATGAAATCATGTTATAAACTTGAGATAAGTTGTGTTTTGGCATGTGAGATAGCATATTATGCTTATGACATTGGATTGAAATTATTTGTTATGTTAAGTTTATTAAGATACGAACTTACTAAGCTTTATAGCTTACTTTGTGTTGTTTTTCTATGTTTTATAGTGATTCGGATGTTCACTCGGGTTGGAAGTCGACGGAGATCGCATCACACTATCTGGCTAATGATTTCGATATTTATACCCTTTATGACTTGGTTGTATGGCATGTATAGGCTATGGTATTTGATATTATGGTTGGAATGTATTTTGCCATTTGAGATGGTTGATTATGAATGTGGTTGTGTAATTTAGTATTTTTTGATAAACTTGATATTGGCTAAATAGCTTAGAATTGTTATGAGATTGGTTTGATATGATCTAAGTGTATATGGCCATTTTAATAATGGTTTAAGTTATTCATACGATCATTTGATAGATGATGAGTATTTGCTTAAGAAATGCATGAAATTGAGTTGATGAATTGGTTCATTTTTTTTTTTTTTTTGAGGTATGGATTGATGTTTGAATTGGGAAATATTGTACAATTGAAATAGGTTATATTGATGATTATAGCTTGTGTATTTGGGATGTTCTTGGTTAAGAAAATGGTATTGAAATGGTATAAAATTATATGGTTTAGGTATGCATGAAGAAGGTGAGAAATATGGCTTAAACCAAGCCTAATTTCCTGCCACACGGCCTGAGCACACGGGCGTGTGACTCAACCGTGTGACCCCGGCTGCTTTAATAAAATAAGTTAGTGAGTTATACGGCCTAGACACACGGGCGTGTCTGGCGCCTGTGTGCGGCACACAGTCTTGGTACATGGGCATGTGTGGCCATTTTGAATAGGCACACAGGTTGGACACACGGGCGTGTGACTGGCCGTGTGACCAAGTCAGTATGTATGACCTGTTTCCACATGGTCTGTGACTCACATGGCATGTCAACACGGGCATGTGACATTTGAAAATGTGAAAATTATTCAAGTTCCGAAAATTTTTGTATATGTTCGATTTAGTCCTGAACCATTTCTAAGCATGTTTTTAGGCCTCGTAGAGCCTCGTAAGGGACAATATGACTGTGTTTGAATAACATATGTATTTGAATGTCTAAATGTATTAGATATGAATATGTTATGAAGTGAGTGATCGGTAATACCTTGTGATACGAACCGGCTCAGGATGAGTTGAAACGTATGCGGGTTGCCCAATCGTCTACGAGGAAGAATCAAGCCTTCGAAAAAATAATCGGAAAATATGGATGAGTTGCGGAAGCTTTAAGTGAATAAAATAAGAATTGGTTTGGTTTGATAGAAAGAAATGAAAATGGATAAATAAATATATAAAAATAGATAAAGGATAATTTTGATGGAGATGGATAAACGAACTTAAACAAGAAGCGATTCAACAATATATAACAGTGTCACCCCGGATTCTATAATGTTTAAGGTGGATAGATGGTAAATTGTTCATATGGAAATGGAAATACGAACATAACTTAAGAAAGATTCAATAGTATATAATAGTGTCACCCCGTTTCTTATATCGTTAAGGTGGAAAGATGAAGATAGGTTGATGAACGCCACACCAAAGGGGATTTGGTGATAAGTTCAAACAAGTCGAAGACGCCACAAGCAAGCTTGATAAGTCTAACGAAACTTGTACAAAAAATGAAGAGGAGATAAACTCACTCAAATGAACAAAGTTCATGAAATTTCATTAAAGTCTGAATTGTATTTTACAAATAAAAGTAACAAACTATTTATAGCCAAACTAGGTAGCCGAATTACAAATTAATGGCTAAGAAATTCAGCCATGAGCATACAACCTTACCGTCCAAATCTTGTTCATGATTTAAGCTTGTGTCGTCCAACTCAAAGGCATGAAATCATGGGAATTATTTAATCCTGTAACACCCTGGTTTTAGGGGTTATGCTTATTAGGTATAATTCAAGCGCTAGTAGGTTTTGGGCTTGTTTGGATGTGTTTTAGAGGTTTTGAGAATGCTCGGATTAAAGGGGAAGGCTTTGGAAAATTTTGGATTTTTAGTGGAAAAAGGGAATCGGGCCAAGGGAGGCCTTAAGAATAATTTTCGGTAATTTATGGCACAAGTAAGGCTTTGGCGGAGTGGCTCTAATGCGCCACTTAGGCGCTGAAGGGGAGAAAGGGCGCTGGTTCGAGTGGGGGCAGCGGCATTTTGGCGTTTTATTTTTGTTATTTGGTGATGGGCTGAGGTAAGAAGGGTTTAAAATTAAATGTTAGGGCTTTATAGCATAAAAATCAAAGTGGCCGAGTGGCCTGGGCGTTGGGGGGGAGGCGTGCAGCAGCAAGGGTCCTGTGTTCGAACCTTGGAGGCTGTAATTGGATTTTATTTTTTCTCTTTGGCTTTTTGCTAATTGGACGGCACATGGGAGCTCCAAAGGGAAAAAGATTAAGCTGCTGCTGTTTAGTTCTTGTAGGATTCGGCTGGAGGAGTTTGTGAAGCACATGGGTTCTTTATTTTATTATTTATTGATAAAAAAAAAAAGAAAAGGGATAATATTAGCATTATTATTAGATTATTATTATTGGATTAGACTAAGGTTGGTTATTCATTTTTGAATTCGGCTGATAGGTAGGTGTTGGCTTTTGTTATTTTATTATTTTAGATAATATAGGATTATTTTAGTTAGTTTAATTTAGATAATGGTTGTTATTGGGTTTTTGTTTTGATGTGATAAAGAGATAAAATATGGATAGAATAGTAAGGGAATTGGTTTAATTCAATTTAAATTGAATTAGTGGCCATGGGTGGTGGCCGCATGTTGGCTTCTTCACGTGGGAGTAGTGCCGAATGCTATAAATAGGGGAAGTCTAGTGCCGAAATTCTCTTTTAAATGGGCTGCCTTCTTTATGCTTTCTTTTAGATTCTCTGCCGAATTTCCTTAGGAGCCTAGAGTATATTTTCGGTCACCATAAGTCAAAGCCGAATCCTTGGTGCTTTAATAGCTAGCCGAATCTTCAGGTGACATTCCCTATTTGTCTTTCTTGAAACTGAAAACCCCCAAGCAGAATATACCTTTGCCAATTTCTTCTTTGACCATTTAATCAATGGTTGCTTTTTATTAATTCTCTTTTAATTCCTTGGTAGCCGAAACTTCTCCTCTTTTATTAGTTTGCACCTTGGCCGAATTCTAGGTGTGGTGTGGATCTCTTCGGATTCTTCTCCTCAATCGTTGGTAGTCAGATTCGGTAAGTGGTGGTAAGTATTCGGCCAAAGGGGCCTTTTCCTTGGATTTTTGATATAGCCGACTCTATTAATGGTATAGCAGGGATTTTCAGGCAAACTTCTTAAGGTCAGTGGTGTTTCGGGATCTAAGTTCATTTCGGTAAGGATGTTAGTAAGTGATTTAGTTTTGTTATTAGTAGATTATGACTTCGTTGATTAATCGTGTGGTTCTGATTAAGTATCGTCGATGGATGCGAGAGCCAGTCAAAGTGGGCAAGGGAAAGCTCCCATCCCGAAGTTCAAGAAGAGGTCCGTTTCAGCTGTTCGGGATTGGCCACCGGGGTGTGGGCCAGCAGCAGGAGAGAGCTATAGGCAGATAGCGGTAGTCTCGCTAAACGATAGCGTCGGGATCGAGGGTTTAGAGCTTCAGATTATAAGGTGTGTGGTTAGACCATTGTTTCCAGGATTTGTATGATCTCTGTTGTGCTATATGTTTACTAATGAATGCAGTGCCATATGTGTAATGGATACCCAAAAGGGGTATGATGACGACCAGGTTAGTAGCAAATTGGCTAATATGTGATAATTGATTTTAACTATGTGAGCATGCCTATATTTGTGAATATCATGTACATGCATCATCTCAGCATCATATTATGTTACATGTGCATGGGTGGGTTTTTGAAAGAAGGTACGGGTGTACTTCGAGTACGTGGTTGATGTCAGCTTTGTGCTACATCGTGGATTGGCACTGACTGAAGTCGCGTTGTGGATCTTTGCGATTTGGTTCGCGTGGTTACCTTGATTGATATGGGCTTTATGCCATATCGTGGCTTGATGGATTGCTGTGTGCTCCATCGTGGTTTGATGTTAGCTATACGCTGCATCGTGGATGGCATTGGTTGCCTTTTTGGAGGGAAAAGGAGAGGGTGACTCGATAGTCCCCTGGTGTGTGGTAGGATGGATAAGGGGGTGTGTAGCGGATGGACCCTAGGCTTGGGTTGGGTTGCATGTTGCATTGCTCCGTTATGAAATGATATGGAAATGGGCCAAGCCCAGTAATCAGTGGATTAATGAGAAAAGGGCCTAGCCCAGTACTTGAATGTGGATTGAATGTGGGCCAAGCCCAGAACGTGGTAACGTCTGTTTATATTTACATATTGCATTTGATTGGGTTGATTTGTGGCTAACATGTGGGTGGATATCAGTGGTTTAATTACACACTGAGTTTGTATGACTCACCCAATTATTTATCCAACATCGCAGGTGACATGTTGATCGGACCGGGTTGGAGTGGAGACGAAGGTGGCCATGCAGAAGCAGATTTTATGCAGTAGATGTTTTATTTGATTTAATTATTTTATATTATCAGTTTTGGGTATTTATTTGATGTAATAAGGGCCACCTTTTATTTAAAGTATTCTATTTACGATTATTGAAGTTTATATTATACTTAGATATATTTTCTTCAAATGGTTTATAATATAATAAATTATAATAAGTTTTAATTCACATATTTTATATCGAGCTTATATTAGTAAATAATTTTTAATGGACACACTTTCCAAGTTTAATAAAATTTTCAAGTTTTATTCTAAAGTCAAAGATTTTTCAAATGGTTTCCGCAGTGACATAACCAGATCCGGTCAGGACTTGTGGGCCGGGTTTGGGGGTGTTACAAATCCAATATGCTTTGCCGTCTAAGTCATAAAGGATGGAAATTCATATCCAATAAATAAATGAATCATGCTTCCATCTATTTTTGTCTTCCTTAATGCTTTAAATTTCAGCGATGCATCCAATTGTTTAAGTTTCAAGCTCCCATTTGGCATTGAAGTTCCCAACCTATAACTCCATGTTCCACATGAAAAACCATGCTTGCTCTTCAATTATTTATTCTCCCATTAACAAGCCTTGCCGCCCACATATTATCTCCCATGAATTTGCACCTAAACAAATATTGTTCAATTAATTCAAAAATGTTGCCATTGTTTAATCATCCAACAATCTCCTTGTTGCCGTCCATGCTATCTTCAATCTTGCTTTCACGCATGCTTCCTCAAATACATTATTTTATGCTTCATGCTTCTAATAATTTATTCATCCCAAGTTCAATTAATCCCCCAAATTATGCCGTCCAATTTTTCTCAACAAAGCTTGTCTTCCACATTTCAATTAAACTTAATCATCTATCCATTTGTGTCGTCCAAGTAAGACCATGGTTGTAATATCCTGAAATTGGGCCTAGTAGGATTGGGCCTTGGGCTTTAGGAAAATTTTGAGTATTATTTTATTATTTGTGTTAGCTCGGGTATGAATTATGTATGTTTAGCATAGTCTTGTGAGGGCTTGATTTTATTAATGAGGCTAGAATAATTTTTAGTTTGAAGAATTTAATGAAGTGGATTAAGTGAACTTGACACTTAAGTTAATTTAAGTGTTAAATCTAGCACATGAGGAGTTAGTGGCAAGATGGTTATGGTGTTTGAAGAGTTGCTTGAGGGTAGAGGTTCGAGTAGCATGATTAGCATTTTGAAGACTTTATTTTTATGTATCTTAGCATTAATGTTCGGTCAACTTTATTTATGATAAGGTTGGACTTTCAATTTTTATGGCAAGTTGAATAGCAAAATAGGAAAGCTTGTATTTTGGGATAAGAATCAAGAAGTTAAGGTAGGTTAAGGGGACAAAGGGCCTGGATGATGGAAGTTGTTTTGGAAATATTTTTATGGTCATTTTGACCATGAATATGGACGCATAGATGGCTAAGGGGGGGTTGGCTTAATTTTGAATGTGATTAGGAAGAATTAAGGGAAATGATAGGATAAGTGTTAAATGAGGAGAGAAAAATGGGTCATGATAGGTGAAGGAGTAATGGCCGAATTTGGGGTTTGGTAGCATGGCATTTACGGTTTGGTAATAGTAGGTTAGGTGTGCCAAAATTTCTTTTGGTTATTGGTCATTTTCGGCTAGTTAAGAAATGCTTTTCATTTCTTGTTTTGAGCCATATCAAATCCCTTTGAACCTTACCAATTTTTCTCTCTAGTGCACCAAAGTGAACCATAGCCGAATGCCCTTAGGTGTTGTTGATATTTTCTCCTCTTAGGCATTTGGCCGAAACTTATTTGGAACCTCCCTCTTATCTTCTAATCCTTGGTAACCAAAAAGAACCTCTTTTGTTCTCATCTTCCTTTTCTTTTCTTAACATATTTGTTATCCTTTGCAAATCATCTTTTACTTTCTTCTTGACCGAATCTCTTTCTTCCCCATTCTTCTTGATTTTTCTTTCATTAGTTGCTAAAGCCGAATCATCCTTCTTCCCTTTTCATTTTCTTTGCTATACTAATTCTTCATCTCTTTTTAGCCGAATATTAATTGTTTTCTTCATTCAAAAACCATAGCTGAAACTCCCCATACTCTTTTTGTTTTGTCTTGGCCGAATATCAATAAGGGTAGGTCTTCATTTGGTCTTCTTCAATCGGTTTTGGAAGATAGACTCTTTGGGACTTTGGAAGCAATCGTTCTAAGCCTCATTTCTCTGACAATCGTTTTGGGTAAGCCTATAGGTAAGATTTGATATTTCATTCGATAACCCTTCGGGATTTGTTGGTGGCTGAATGGCCTTGTTTATAGTTTTGTGGCATGGCCGAATGTTCTTAGTGCCATAAAAGGTGTTCTTTTGTGTGTAGCTAAAGGAAGAGAACTCAGAGTGTGATTTGGGATTTGGTAAGAGACCAAATCGGCTTTAAGGGAGAAGGAAGAACCACGTTTCGAGATCGTGTTAGATTCGAGTAGTTCGGGATTTCACTAATAGGCAGGTGTGTAGTTAGCCTACCGTTTTCGGGGTTTTTATGTTATATCTGTATGTATTAATTATGTGCTAACTTGTACAATGGAAATTGTGATATGGATACCCTCAAGGGGTATGTCGATAATCCGGTAAGTACCAAATCTGATAAAAAGTGATTTCTAATATGAATATGTGATAATATGCTTGATGAACATGTTCATGCATCACTATTTTATGTCATTATGGAATGTTGCATGTGCATGGGTTGGGATATGATATGAAAGAAGGTACGGGTGTACTTCGAGTACGTGGTTTGATGTTAGCCTTGAGCTACATCGTGGATTGACGTTGACTAAGGTCACATTGTGAATTAATTGCGATTTAGTTCGCGTGGCTTGATGAGTGGCTGTGTGCCTCATCGTGGTTGATATCGACTATGTGCCATATCGTGGTTGATGAGTGACTATGTGTCCCATCGTGGTTTTGGTGTTAGCTACGGCTACATCGTGGATTGGCGCTGACTGAGGTTGCGTTGTGGATTATTGTGCTTAATTGCACGTGGATGGCATTGATTGCCTTTTGGAGTGAAAAGGAGAGGGTGATTTATTAATCCCCTGGTGTGTGGTAGGCTGGATAAGGGGGTGTGTAGCGGATGGACCCTAGGATTGGGTTGGGTGCACTTTGCATAATTCTATGTCACCTGTGAAATGAGGTATTAATGTGGAAATGGGCCAAGCCCAAAATGTGAACGTGGATTGGATTGAGTAATGGGCCAAGCCCAGTATATGATATGTGGAATAATGTGATATGAATGTGGGCCAAGCCCAGAATGTGGTAATATGTGAATATGATATCCTATTATCTGATATATGGGTTATATGTGGTTAACATGTGGGTGGAATTCAGTGGATTAATTACACACTGAGTCTGTGTGACACCCAATTTTTCTCAAACCTTACAGGTGATGTTCGGACCGGGTTGGAGTGGATACGAGGTGGCCCATGCAGAAGATATTTTATTTGTTTTACACATTTCATTTATAAAAGGTTATTTATTGTAATAAGGGTCACTTTAAGTATTTAAGGATTTTTATTATGTTTTAAGTTAAATTGTCGATTATATTATTATTTGAAAATGTTTTAATTTAAACAACTTAATTTTATTTGGAACTTTAATTACACAATGTTTTAGTAAAGACAACAAATCTTTTATGTTTTAAACTCTAAGTCAAAAGTTTTTCAAACGTTTTCCGCAGTGGCATTTCAAATTCGGTCATAGCGAATGGGCCGGGTTTGGGGTGTTACAAATTGGTATCAGAGCCCGGTTCAAAACTCGGCTTTGAGGGTTTTGGGCCCAAAAACATTTTCTTAAGATGGGCTTTTCAAAGATTTGGGCTTTCATAAAATTTTCAGGTTATTCTGGCATGGCACCTGTATCTCCGACCCGAAGTCCACCAGGTAAGTACCTCTGACTATTGAAGTGATTTATATATTATGGGCTTATTTGGGGCTCGTAGATTAGTGAACTAGGAGCTATTGAACCCTAGGACTAGTCTACTCCAACACAGAATTGCATAAGACTTAAGTGCCTAATTAAACAAATCTGTGAAGTAAGTCGCCGAGTTAAGGTGTGGCAACCATTGTGCGCATGTCTAGGAGTGGATTCGGTAAGAGCTTGGCATTTAAGCAGTCCTAGCGACTCACCTCCTCTTTACTCGAATCCTACCTGGTGCGTAGCTACGGTTCACGCTAACCAAGAGGACTTATTCACGGGCTAAACCCGATAACTAAAACCCGAAAGGGACTAGCCATACTGTTTTATAAAGATCTTAGTTTTAAATTTACCAAATTACCCCTCTAATTTATAAAATTCTTTTAGACTTGAGAATTTTCCGAAATACACCCGATTTGCAAAATTACTAAAATACCCCTGAGCGGTAAAATTATGAAAATGCCCCTGGTTTATAAAATTACCATGTTACCCTCGACTTTTATGAAAAACATTCTTACTTTACAAAAATACCAAAAACTTCTATTTTACAAAATAGTAAGATACCCTGATTTGGGAAAATTTACTAAAATGCCCCTAACTTTCAAAATTACCGAAACAACCCCGATTTTCAAAATTTCTGCAAAACCCTTATTTTAAAAAAAATTTAAAATAATCTTGAGATTTGTATATTTTGGAATGCCTTTGATTTGTAAAGATTTTCAAATTGACTTCGATTTATTATGAAAATACCCTTGTAGGAAACATGACGAAATTACCCCTGGGTTGGGAATGGACAAGGATGCCCATAGTAGCATGGTAAATGATGTGGATGAGTGAATGTGTTTCTATTGATGTGAATGAATGTGAATGTGTGATTCTCTGAGCTAGAATAGTGAACTTGAACTAGAAACTTGGATTGATCGAAAGAACTACTCCTGAAAATTCTTCTCATAAAATTGTTCGCGCATAAACAAGTGGAACAAAAGTACTAATGCATAAAATTTCTAAAGTCAGATTAAATAGCAACGTTAGATATGAGTTCTAGGGGACGTGGTCGTCGTGGACGCGGTAGAGGCTAAATGGCTGTGTCGGAACCATCGCTAGTGGAGCATTTAGAACCTTGAGTGTGAACTTGGAGACTGTACTTAGAAAGTATATTGGTTTTATTAAGATCAGAGTGCGCAGCATAAGCGTAGTGTGATGAGTAGGATTGCACGACTGCTAGTTAGTAAGTAATTTCGAGGACAAAATTTCTTTAAGGAGGGTAGAATTGTAATATCCCGAAATTGGGCCTAGTAGGATTGGGCCTTGGGCTTTAGGAAAATTTTGAGTATTATTTTATTATTTGTGTTAGCTCGGGTATGAATTATGTATGTTTAGCATAGTCTTGTGAGGGCTTGATTTTATTAATGAGGCTAGAATAATTTTTAGTTTGAAGAATTTAATGAAGTGGATTAAGTGAACTTGACACTTAAGTTAATTTAAGTGTTAAATCTAGCACATGAGGAGTTAGTGGCAAGATGGTTATGGTGTTTGAAGAGTTGCTTGAGGGTAGAGGTTCGAGTAGCATGATTAGCATTTTGACGACTTTATTTTTATGTATCTTAGCATTAATGTTCGGTCAACTTTATTTATGATAAGGTTGGACTTTCAATTTTTATGGCAAGTTGAATAGCAAAATAGGAAAGCTTGTATTTTGGGATAAGAATCAAGAAGTTAAGGTAGGTTAAGGGGACAAAGGGCTTGGATGATGGAAGTTGTTTTGGAAATATTTTTATGGTCATTTTGACCATGAATGTGGACGCATAGATGGCTAAGGGGGGGTTGGCTTAATTTTGAATGTGATTAGGAAGAATTAAGGGGAATGATAGGATAAGTGTTAAATGAGGAGAGAAAAATGGGTCATGATAGGTGAAGGAGTAATGGCCGAATTTGGGGTTTGGTAAGATGGCATTTACGGTTTGGTAATAGTAGGTTAGGTGTGCCAAAATTTCTTTTGGTTATTGGTCATTTTCGGCTAGTTAAGAAATGCTTTTCATTTCTTGTTTTGAGCCATATCAAATCCCTTTGAACCTTACCAATTTTTCTCTCTAGTGCACCAAAGTGAACCATAGCCGAATGCCCTTAGGTGTTGTTGATATTTTCTCCTCTTAGGCATTTGGCCGAAACTTATTTGGAACCTCCCTCTTATCTTCTAATCCTTGGTAACCAAAAAGAACCTCTTTTGTTCTCATCTTCCTTTTCTTTTCTTAACATATTTGTTATCCTTTGCAAATCATCTTTTACTTTCTTCTTGGCCGAATCTCTTTCTTCCCCATTCTTCTTGATTTTTCTTTCATTAGTTGCTAAAGCTGAATCATCCTTCTTCCCTTTTCATTTTCTTTGCCATACTAATTCTTCATCTCTTTTTAGCCGAATATCAATTGTTTTCTTCATTGAAAAACCATAGCCGAAACTCCCCATACTCTTTTTGTTTTGTCTTGGCCGAATATCAACAAGGGTAGGTCTTCATTTGGTCTTCTTCAATCGGTTTTGGAAGATAGACTCTTTGGGACTTTGGAAGCAATCGTTCTAAGCCTCATTTCTCTGACAATCGTTTTGGGTAAGCCTATAGGTAAGATTTGATATTTCATTCGATAACCCTTCGGGATTTGTTGGTGGCTGAATGGCCTTGTTTATAGTTTTGTGGCATGGCCGAATGTTCTTAGTGCCATAAAAGGTGTTCTTTTGTGTGTAGCTAAAGGAAGAGAACTCAGAGTGTGATTCGGGATTTGGTAAGAGACCAAATCGGCTTTAAGGGAGAAGGAAGAACCACGTTTCGAGATCGTATTAGATTCGAGTAGTTCGGGATTTCACTAATAGGCAGGTGTGTAGTTAGCCTACCTTTTTCCGGGTTTTTATGTTATATCTATATGTATTAATTATGTGCTAACTTGTACAATGGAAACTGTGATATGGATACCCTCAAGGGGTATGTCGATAATCCGGTAAGTACCAAATCTGATAAAAAGTGATTTCTAATATGAATATGTGATAATATGCTTGATGAACATGTTCATGCATCACTATTTTATGTCATTATGGAATGTTGCATGTGCATGGGTTGGGATATGATATGAAAGAAGGTACGGGTGTACTTCGAGTACGTGGTTTGATGTTAGCCTTGAGCTACATCGTGGATTGACGTTGACTAAGGTCACGTTGTGGATTAATTGCGATTTAGTTCGCATGGCTTGATGAGTGGCTGTGTGCCTCATCGTGGTTGATATCGGCTATGTGCCATATCGTGGTTGATGAGTGACTATGTGTCCCATCGTGGTTTTGGTGTTAGCTACGGCTACATCGTGGATTGGCGCTGACTGAGGTCGCGTTGTGGATTATTGTGCTTAATTGCACGTGGATGGCATTGATTGCCTTTTGGAGTGAAAAGGAGAGGGTGATTTATTAATCCCCTGGTGTGTGGTAGGCTGGATCCTAGGATTGGGTTGGGTGCACTTTGCATAATTCTATGTCACCTGTGAAATGAGGTATTAATGTGGAAATGGGCCAAGCCCAAAATGTGAACGTGGATTGGATTGAGTAATGGGCCAAGCCCAGTATATGATATGTGGAATAATGTGATATGAATGTGGGTCAAGCCCAGAATGTGGTAATATGTGAATATGATATCCTATTATCTGATATATGGGTTATATGTGGTTAACATGTGGGTGGAATTCAGTGGATTAATTACACACTGAGTCTGTGTGACTCACCCAATTTTTCTCAAACCTTACAGGTGATGTTCGGACCGGGTTGGAGTGGATACGAGGTGGCCCATGCAGAAGATATTTTATTTGTTTTACAAATTTCATTTATAAAAGGTTATTTATTGTAATAAGGGTTACTTTAAGTATTTAAGGATTTTTATTATGTTTTAAGTTAAATTGTCGATTATATTATTATTTGAAAATGTTTTAATTTAAACAACTTAATGTTATTTGGAACTTTAATTACACAATGTTTTAGTAAAGACAACAAATCTTTTATGTTTTAAACTCTAAGTCAAAAGTTTTTCAAACGTTTTCCGCAGTGGCATTTCAAATTCGGTCATAGCGAATGGGCCGGGTTTGGGGTGTTACAATGGTTTTGTATCCAGCTCCTAAAACATCAATTAAATTAAATTAGACTAAAACAAATTAAATGCAACACTAAATTTAATATTTTGAACAAGACAATTATTTAGAACAAGACAAATTAATTTAGACACTAAATAGAACATTTAGACAAATTAATTGTTGTAGAAAATTAAATAAATAAAACGACGCAATTTATTTAAAACATTAAACTAAAAAGTCCTTAAAACATTGGCCTAATAATCAATCAGACCTATGAGATGTTTCATCTTGGACTTGGGCCCCTCAAGTTTAGGCCATTCTCGTTGTCGGTAGTTTCTGTTGAAACATGATACGACCAGGTTCGTATCATACCCTCCCTCTTGAAGATGATTTGTCCTCAAATCGGGCCATTTGTCTGCTGGAAAATATTTTCTCTCGCGCGGCCTTCCTCAGTCAAATGGGACAAAGGTTATCTCACAAACTTTTCTAAATTTAAACAAATTTGTCATTGACAAGTGCGACGAACTCAAACTCAAATAGCACATAGAAAAATCCATCCAAAGATCATATGGCAAGAATTTTATTCGTTCATAACATGAATGCTTCATATTATCGCACAATTTCGATGCCATCAATATGAACAATTGAACAGAATTGAAACAAGGAATAATTATTCACACAATTTAGCAAACAGGAATGCCTTCCTCGTTTCAACCACAGCATTCCAAATGGATCAAAACAAAGGATATAGTCACTTGGCTTTTTGATTTGAACAACCTCATCTTGCCGTATTCGATTGAATGGACTTACAGTAGCAGGATGAATAATATAGCCACTTTCCACAAAATCATCATCAACAACATCGATTTCTTCATCTTTTAAACAAAACAAAGATATTGTTGACATACCTTTATTATCTTGGAAGTTACATGATGAAAGTTCAATTTTACCTTGTTTGCGCAAAACAAACCTTCGCTCCTTAGCAAGGTAATGTAATCGATATTTCAAGCTTGAATAAACCTGAAAAGGTGAAAAATCAAAGAAGTCATTCGCGTCCTTCAAAATGTAATTTTCACAAAGATGGAAGGTGTCAATGTCACCATGGATAATGTACTTAAAATGACATGATGAGATGTTATTCACACATGGATAGCATAAACCAATTCCAGTATTAAAAATAAAGTTTCCAGAATCAAAAATTTGATTTTGATTTTGTAAGCTAACCACAAGATTTATTTCTGGAAATGAAGATAAAATTTGTAACGGATGAAAAGGTACAAATTTATTTACATTGAGATTACTGTACTTGCCTTTTCTTGGTATCAACTTAAAGTGGCTAGCTCCAGACTTAAACACTCGATTTTGATCACTTATCCCAAAATTCAGCAAGAAATTTGTTTTCTCAAATAAATCACAAAAGTAGATCAAAGAAAGTTTAGGCAGACGAACATGCAAACATTCCTTCTTCACAAAACTCAATCGAATAGGCAGATCAAAACATGGAAACTTCGCACAAAAATTTAAAGTTTTCTTTTGGTAGACACAAACCAACGAGATAAGCATTTTGGGCAAAAACCTTTTGTCATGTATGTCAAACAAAGGAGTTGTGAGCATACGACTATTCAAATGTTTATATCCATCACAGTCCAACACATCAAGATTTTTATGTGAAAAATTTTGATCACACACATACAAGATTTGCATAGGCTGAACCAATCCAACAGAAAGATAAGATATGTCATAAGACAAACCTTTAATGGATCTTTTTGAAACAAGGTCATTAACATCAATAGGGGAACAAAGACTAACCAAGTCAAAATATGGTGACCTTTCAGAAATTAAGTCATCAAAACCTTTATTAGTAGTTTTTGAACCAAATGATTGTGACTCGATAATCATAGAATCCTTACCTCGCTTACCTTCAGGCTCGTATGGTTCGTTTTCAACTTTACCTTGGCGATTAGACGGAAACGTCGTTCTTCCAAAAGGTGTTGTAGTTGAAAATTATCGTCGCATAGTTTCTCGAAACCCTGAAAAGAAGAAGTAGAACAAGAACAAAATTCAAGTGGATTAGTTAAATCAACACTCATCTTTTCTCGCTCTTCTTGTTCTGTTGTTTCTTTTTCTCTCGCAAGCTTTTTTCTTTCCCTTTCAATTTTCTCTTCCTTTTCCCTCTCGTTTTCTTTTTCCAATTCTTCTTGTTCTTTCTCTTTTTCAAAAATCTTCTCAATGGCTTTTTCAAGCTCTCTCAAGTCTTGCTCATTTTCTCTCTTTCTTGCCTCTTTTCTTTTTATTTCTTTTTCTTTGTTTTTATTACATGACGTTATAAAAGAATCATAATAATAACAAGAATTTCGAAAAGAAGACAAATTATTTACGGTGGACTCATGAACATTTCTTCGAGAAGAATACTCAATGGATGTTTTCTTGGAAGTTCCTGAACGAATATACCGATCAAATCGCATGTCTTCTTGGAGGGAGTAAGAATCATAGTCAACCTCTCTTTTCCTCAAGTTCCTTGATGAATAAGAATCTCGATCGAAATCTCGTTTTGAATAATCTTTGAAAGCGTGTCTTCGAGACAATCTCGACTCTGACCTTCGATTCGAAGAAAGTCGTTCTTGTTGGTCTCGTTCCTCGATTCGATCTAATTGCTTATGCAACTTGTCAAACTTGGTATTCATGACTCCTTGCACCTCATTCAACAAGTATTGATAATCAGATTCTGACAACACTTCTTGATTCATTTTTATTTTCTGAAAAGAAAGATTTTTAGAAGACAAAAATAAAAAAAAAATTTACCTTACCACAAAATCTCACAAGTCACTCACAAGAAAAACTCACTCACACTCGTGTTTCACTCACATAAGGCTTTTTCTTTAATGAGTACACTCATGCCTTTTACCGCTCTCTCTCTCGCACTCACAATTTCATACTTCTTTTCGAAACACTAATTGTGGCTTGAGGGTCGGCTTCAATTTTTTTTTTTGTTTACAAAGCATTGATGTCGGGTATAGGGTAGGCTGAACAATAAAAAAATTCGGTATAGTGGTGTTGGGGTGAAGAAGGGTGGCTTGAAGATCGGGAAAGAAATAATGAAACAAAACTTGCAAATTTTCAAAATTTCCACACACTTTTTTTTAACTCTCTTTTTTTTACTTCTCTTTTTTTTTGTATTCGTATATTTTTTAATTTTTTTTTGAATTTTCGTATCTCTTGTTTTTTTTTTTGAACTTCAAAGATACTACAATGAAATACAAGAAACAAAAATCACAACTTAAAAATTTTTTTGATTTTTTTTTGAAAATTTCTCTTTTTTTTAACTCACGAACCTAATTCCGGCTTCACGATGGTCGTCGGAACTCCTCGTTTTGTAGCTTTGATACCAGATGATAGGATCTGGTATCAATTGATATGTCCCATCTTTGAAAGGGCTTCGGGTTAGTCATCGGAGCTTCGTAGTTCTCGATTTAACTAGCTCTGATACCAGATGATACGAATCAGCTCGGGATGAGTCGAAACGTATGCGGGTTACCCAATCGTCTACGAGGAGGAATCAAGCCTTCGAAAAAATAATCAGAAAATATGAATGAGTTGCAGAAGCTTTAAGTGAATAAGAATTGGTTCGGTTTGATGGAAAGAAATGAAAATGGATAAATAAATAAATAAAAATAGATAAAGGATAATTTTGATGGAGATGGATAAACGAACTTAAACAAGAAGCGATTCAACACTATATAACAGTGTCACCCCGGATTCTATAATGTTTAAGGTGGATAGATGGTAAAATGTTCATATGGAAATGGAAATACGAACATAACTTAAGAAAGATTCAACAGTATATAATAGTGTCACCCCGTTTCTTATATCGTTAAGGTGGAAAGATGAAGATAGGTTGATGAACGCCACACCAAAGGGGATTTGGTGATAAGTTCAAACAAGTCGAAGACGCCACAAGCAAGCTTGATAAGTCTAACGAAACTTGTACGAAAAATGAAGAGGAGATAAACTCACTCAAATGAACAAAGTTCATGAAATTTCATTAAAGTCTGAATTGTGTTTTATAAATAAAAGTAACAAACTATTTATAGCCAAACTAGGTAGCCGAATTGCAAATTAATGGCTAAGAAATTTAGCCATGAGCATACAACCTTACCGTCCAAATCTTGTTCATGATTTAAGCTTGTGCCGTCCAACTCAAAGGCATGAAATCATGGGAATTATTTAATCCAATATACTTTGTCGTCAAAGTCATAAAGGATGGAAATTCATATCTAATAAATAAATGAATCATGCTTCCATCTATTTTTGTCTTCCTTAATGCTTTAAATTTCAGCGATGCATCCAATTGTTTAAGTTTCAAGCTCCCATTTGGCATTGAAGTTCCCAATCTATAACTCCATGTTCCACGTGAAAAACCATGCTTGCTCTTCAATTATTTATTCTCCCATTAACAAGCCTTGCCGCCCACATATTATCTCCCATGAATTTGCACCTAAACAAATATTGTTCAATTAATTCAAAAATGTTGCCATTGTTTAATCATCCAACAATCTCCTTGTTGCCGTCCATGCTATCTTCAATCTTGCTTTCACGCATGCTTCCTCAAATACATTATTTTATGCTTCATGCTTCTAATAATTTATTCATCCCAAGTTCAATTAATCCCCCAAATTATACCGTCCAATTTTTCTCAACAAAGCTTGTCTTCCACATTTCAATTAAACTTAATCATCCATCCATTTGTGTCGTCCAAGTAAGACCATGGTTTTGTATTCAGCTCCTAAAACATCAATTAAATTAAATTAGACTAAAACAAATTAAATGCGACACTAAATTTTATATTTAGAACAAGACAAATTAATTTAGACACTAAATAGAACATTTAGACAAATTAATTTGCTGTAGAAAATTAAATAAATAAAACAACGCAATTTATTTAAAACATTAAACTAAAAAGTCCTTAAAACATTGGCGTAATAATCAATCAGGCCTATGAGATGTTTCATCTTGCACTTGGGCCCCTCAAGTTTAGGCCATTCTCGTTGTCGGTAGTTTCTGTTGAAGCATGATACGACCAGGTTCGTATCACCTTGTAACCCTATTTCAGCGACGGATAGGGGTTAGGGGTGTTACATATCTACCCTATAAAAGGAGGAGAGAGAATAGAAGAATTTCACATGGATTGTGAGGAGAAAAGAAAAGAAAGAGAGTGGTTTCTCTCTCTGCAACAAAATTCTATGGAGAAATTTTGTGGAAAATTCAGAAGAGAAGAAGAGGGTAGCAGCTAAAAAGAGGAGATCAAAGACACGAAGAAGGGGAAGAGAAATTTGCCCTGGGTTTTTCATAAAATCTCGAGAAGAAGCTGGAGTGTATCGAGAACTTCATACAGTTCTGCCTTTGTTCTATTTTTCTTAGTTTTAATTTCTATGATTCGTAAAACTTGAAGAATGTTGATGAATGATTTAATTTTGGATTTCATTTTCCAACCCATGAGCTAATTATCTTTGGGTTGGAATTATTTGGGTGAATATTGAATTATTTGTAATGCCCATGCTATGATTTTGATTAAAATTACTGTTTCATTTTATTTATGCTTATTTTGAATACATGCAAGCAAGCAAGCTCTAAACATAGTTGATTGTATGCTATGTTCTTAGATGGATTTGAATCTAAAAGGATTAAATACATCATATTATTAATCGATTGATATAGGCGAGTATTCAAAAGAATAATTGTAGCACTCTAGACATAGAAGTTACGATCCGCACAGGTAAAGAACATTAGTGTGGTTATCATTCGTGAGTCTTGTAGACATACACAGACTCGGGATAATAATTAAAGTCTAAATTTCAAAAGAAGTAGACTGCAGTAGTAATTCTTTGCACATTAGTTAGCTAAAATATTTCCATGGCATTATTATGTTAGGAAAATATTCCATGAGTAATTCCAACCTTTATCATTCAATAGCATACTCTGTACTTATTCTTTGTTAATTGCCACGACATTTAGATTGCTTTGTCATTTTTTTCAGTTATAATTGATATTATTAGTTCATTCATTAATTCCCTTCATAAATTCATACTCTGTTTCTTTTGCACAGTTTAATTAGTTAAATCTTTAGTGATACTTTACCAGTTGTAACCAATTTCTGATCCCTATGGAGATAATACTCACTCATTATTATATTACTTGAATCGACATGTACACTTGCATATTTGCATTACATATTTACATGCAACAATGAACAGACAAAAAAATGAAAAGACATATATAAAAAGAAAATGTAAAGACAATGGTTATGAATGCATGATGAAATGAAATTGAATGAAAGCTTGGAAAGAAATTGTTGTTACTTTAGTTTGGGTGAGTGGTTTTGCAGGTAGCATGCTTGTAACGTTGCATCTATTTCAAGGAATTGATTGGCACCTCGTCCTCGTCCTCATCTGATTTGGTGATGTAACACCCCAAACCCAGCCCAAACACCACGACCTGATCTGGCATGTCACTGAGAAGATTTTATGAAACATGTCGCGTCTTTGGAAACCATTTGTTGAGTTTAAACATTTAAACTAGAAAACTTAAAAAATTGATTATGTATATAAGATATAAATTTTATATGATGCCTTTATGAATTAAAACCCGGAATTTGGAACATGCCATAGTTTCAATTTTTATCAGATAATTCAAGTGTCTGAAAATAAGCCCAAAAAACCGAAAATATAAAGTTAATGGCCCATGGCCTTATTACAATGAAATTTAAAACCCACTAATTAAAAATTTTAAAAATAAAGAAACTAAGTAAAGTCTTCTACTGAGTCAAAATAATCTCTCGCATGGCCACCTTGCGCTCCTCTCCAGCCCGGTCCGATGCTCTAGGTGTCTCCTGAAAAATGTTAAATAATAGGGTGAGTCACGAGACTCAGTGTGCAACCCTCGTGCACCATCAGATTGGGCCATAGCCCCACAGAACAGATAAAAAAATATAACATATCATATATTATGCAAAGCCCAACCCAATCCTAGGTTTCCATCCGCTACACACCACCCTTACCTGCCAATCACACCATTGGGTATTTCTACAATCAACCCACACCGCTACACACCATCGATGGCAGTCATGATGCAGTTAGCTACTCATCGTCAGATCATGGCAATAGCCACTACAACAGATCATGGCAAAAGCCACTACAACAAATCATGGCAAAAGCCACTACAACAGAACACTTCCCCTTTCATCAATCACCCAACCCCATGCATACATAGAAATCGGCATACATATATATAACATATCATATCAACAGAACCATTCACTGTAGAATGATAGAGATCACTAACCTGGTGATTCGCCTTTACCCTCCTCGGGTTTTCAACAGCCATGCCGGTATTTCTGCATTTAACAGAATATAATAGATTTATAAACATATACTAACAGGCAATCCAAACGGCGTGAGAATGTTACACACCTGATTAATGCGTAGGACTACTCTCTATGTTGATATCCTCACTAATCAGATCTACTGCCCTTTGTCTACAACTTTGCTCAAAAGCCGGAAGAACACGAAGATAAAGCTTCCCCTACATTCGGCCAAGGATTATTATTTACCCAAACTTTCATGTTTAAATAAACAAATCTCCTTACCTAGATCGATTAAATCTGGAAAGTAGGATGATTCGAGTGCTACCGGTTTAGAAACCTAAGCGATAGGATCTCCTTCAAATCTCAGAATGTTGCCCATGGCAGAAAACACAAGATTAATCAACCATTTAGCCATTCGGCTATGGTCTCCAAAAAGCCGGAAAAAGATTGAAATCACACGAATCAACACTTACCTCTACAGAAAGTTTCGGCTACCCCTTGTAGAAAGATTCGACAACTCCTAGGAGTTTTCGGCTTTTGAGAAAATCTCGAAAAAGTATGAACAAGAGAAGGCTGATGCATTTTCGACTTTTAGAAAAATTTGAGTGAAGAGTTTCGGTTTCTGATAGAAAAAGAGAAGAAGAAAAGAAAACAAGAAAGAGACTTGGAGATTTTGGCTAGGAAGAAAAACAATGGAGATGATTTCGACTTTTGAAGAAAACAAAAGAAAAGAAATTGCGGAGGAAGACTGAGAATTTTGACACAAAGAATGAAGAAAAGAGTAGGGTTCAACTACCGGAATTGATGAGATCTCACCCCTATTTATGGAGAATTTCAGCACTTACTTAAAACCCCGAAAGTGCCCTTCCTGATATCTAATAGTTAAGCCAATAGTAGGGGAAATTTCAGCACCCTTTTGCCATATCAGGAATCGATTTCTCCTCCCCTTTAGAGTCAAAATTTCGGCCACCACCTAGCCTTGCAGATAAATCCTATCTTTTCTCCTTATCCTCATCTGACTACTCATCCACAGTGTCATGGATAACTCCACCTCTTCCTTCCTTTACCAGCACATTATCCACCTTATTATCACATTAAATAAATTCCTAAATTTAAGCATCATTGTCGAACTCCACTACTGCTCTTATAAATGTCAAAAATATTTAAAATAAAAGGTACCAGGTGACTAGAACCTTGGACCTTCAATTGACGCCAACTCCCTTCCCTCTTAGTTGCGCCATTTTGCCACTGGGCCACAAGCCCATTTGTGTTTTAAAACACAACTAATATCTGTTATGCCCTAACTTAACAAGCTTTCCACTAAAGTGTTCAAACAAGAATTTTAACTACAGCCTCGACCCAAACTTGAGCCCAATTTGGACCCCTAGTCCTCAAATTAACTCATTACACATATTCACCCATTAAATGCATAGGCCCAAAAATTCAGGATGTTACAGTTCTACCCCTTAAAGAAATTTCGTCCTCGAAATTTCCAACTAACTATTAATCGTACTACCCAAGTCTCACCACTATTCTTTCGCTGCGCACTCTAATTCTAAAGCCAAAAAAAAAAACACTTAGTATACTATGGTAGAGTACGCACCGACATTCGCATCTAGAGCGTCCTCGTCCCCTTGGTGTCGTGCTGCATAGACCAAAGTTGGCTGCCTCGCCTCAGCATAACCTGCACCTCCATGACCATGTCCTGTGCCATTTCCACCATTGACTTGACCATGGCCCCTTGGTGGTTGTTGATCTCCTCTTCACCGTGGTGCATTCTCTTGATCTGTGGGCCCTTCACTGCCCCGTTGCTGCGGACAGTTTCTAACTTGGTTGTCCGTAGATCCACACCTAAAACACTTCCCAGTGCCTGCCCAACATTCACCGGCATGAAATTTGCCACATCGAGCACACTTCTGTGTCTGACTAGCAGCAGCAGGTCTCTCATCCCGACTCGACCCGTCTGACCTAGGCTTTTTTTGAGTATGCCCAGCTGCCCCTGATGATCCAAAATCCCTTTTACTTTCGTCCCTATCTCTATCCCGATTCAGTTTCTCCATTCGATTAACCTCCTCGGCTATCTTAGCCTTTTCCACAAGCACAACGAATTTCCTCTCCCACTGTGGGGCTATCAAAACACGCAAATCATCCCTCAAACCATCTTCGAACCGAACGCAACATTCATGTTCTGTGGCCACAATCCCTCGGGCATATCGGCTAAGGCGTAAGAATTCAGCTTCATACGCAGCCACTGACCTACTCCCTTGAATCAGATTCAGAAATGCTCTGCGCTGTGCATCCACATAACTCGATCCAATGTACTTATTCTGAAACGCCATTTTGAAGAGTTCCCAGGAAATACGGTCAGCCACTGCACCATCCTTAACCGTAAGCCACCATTGATATGCTTCGTCCCGCAGGAGAGATACAACCTCTTTCAACTTCTCCTACTTCGTGAAATCCAAATCATCCAGTATGCGTTCCACCGCCTCCAACCAATACTCAGAGGAACTCAGGGCTACACCAGAAATTCGCCTAAACACTTCTGCCCCATTGGCTCTAAGTCGCTCCGGAACAGATTTTCGGGCTCTTGTGCCCATGCCTACCCAGCAACCCTTTCTAAAACCCTTAACATCGCCTGAGATACCGCGTCATCTCTGGCAGTCTGATCCTGAAATTCCTCTTCCTCAGCTGGTGGCATCTCGTTTCCAAATCTATGGCCAGATCCTACTGGTTCCGATACCGTCGTCCTACCCCTACCACGTCTACGCGGCGGACGTCCTCGGCCCCTTGCACTCATTCTACCGATTCGTATTTATCTGATTAGAAATTTTATGAAGTATTAGTTTTCTTCCACTGATTAACCACGAACAGTCTTATAAATAGTAGTTTAAGAGTAGTTCTTTCGGATTTGCAATTATATCTACAATTTTCAGTCTCAAGTCTATATCTCTTTATTCTAGAAAGCACATACATTCAATCATCAAACATCAAAATACAAGTAACATCCACGAACTTACATTCATCATGTTGGGGTATCTTCGTCATTTCACTACCCAGGGGTATTTTCGTAATTTATCCTACATGGGTATTTTCGTAATTTTCCAAAATAGGGTTCCTTGGTGATTTTGTGAAATAAGGGTATTTTGGTAATTTTGCAATTCAGGGGTATTTTGGTCATTTCACAAATCAGGGGTAATTTGGTAATTGTACAAATCAGGGGTAATTTGGTAATTTTACAAATCAGGGATATTTTGATGTTGTTGTTTTTTTAAAAAAAACAGGGGTACTTTGCAAAATCTAGTTTCACAATCCGGGTTACTCTCGTAAATATAGGGTTTCGGTTAAATTTGCAAAACATAGGTATTTTATAAAATCACGGTTGTTTTGGAAATTTTCACAAATCAAGTGTATTTCTTTGGAAATTTTACAAAACTTGGGGGTCTTTTTTTTTATTGTGAAATAGGGTGGCTGGTCCCTTTCGGGTTTTAATTATAAAGTTTGGCCCATCAACAAGTCCTCGCGGCTAAGGTGAACAGTCACTGCGCACCAGGTAGGATTCTAGTGAAAAGGAGGTGAGTCACTAGGACTGCTTAAATACCAAGCTCTCCCTGAATCCAATCCTAGACATGCGCATGCCTGTTGCCACACCCTAACCCAGCAACTCGTTCACAGGTTTGTTTAGTTGACTTAAGTCTTATGAGATTTAAGAAGTTGTTTAAGCTAAACCTAGGGTCCATCAAGTTCTTATTTAAGCTAATCTACGTCTCATAAAGCCCATCAAGCCCACATATATAACACACAGTGGGTTCAGAATACTTACCTGGCGGACTTGGGCCGGAGACGCAGGTGCCATGCCGAGCTAACAGACCTGTATCATTTATAAATATGCATGTTTCGAAAATCCAACTTTAGAAAACGTTTTGAGCCCAAAAAACCCCCAGAGCCGAGTTTTGAACCGGGCTCTGATACCAATTTGTAACACCCCAAACCCGGCCCCAACACCACGACCGGATCTGGCATGTCACTGAGAAGAATTTATGAAACATGTCGCGTCTTTGGAAACCATTTGTTGAGTTTAAACATTTAAACCGAAAAACTTAATAAATTGATTATGTATATTAGATATAAATTTTATATGATGCCTTTATGAATTAAAACCCGGAATTTGGAACATGCCATAGTTTCAATTTTTATCGGATAATTCAAGTGTCTTAAATTAAGCCCAAAAATCGAAAATATAAAGTTAATGGCCCATGGCCTTATTACAATGAAATTTAAAACCCACTAATTAAAAATGTTAAAAATAAAGAAACTAAGTAAAGTCTTCTGCTGAGTCAAAATAACCTCTCGCATGGCCACCTTACGCTCCTCTCCAGCCCGGTCCGATGCTCTAGGTGTCTCCTGAAAAATGTTAAATAATAGGGTGAGTCACGAGACTCAGTGTGCAACCCTCGTGCACCATCAGATTGGGCCATAGCCCCACAGAACAGATAAAAAAATATAACATATCAGATATTATGCAAAGCCCAACCCAATCCTAGGTTTCCATCCGCTACACACCACCCTTACCTGCCAATCACACCATTGGGGATTTCTACAATCAACCCACACCGCTACACACCATGCATACATATATATAACATATCATATCAATAGAACCATTCACTGTAGAATGACAGAGATCACTAACCTGGTGATTCGCCTTTACCCTCCTCAGGTTTTCAACAACCATGCCGGTATTTCGGCATTTAACAGAATATAACAGGTTTATAAACATATACTAACAGGCAATCCAAATGGTGTGAGAATGTTACACACCTGATTAATGCGTAGGACTACTCTCTATGTCGATATCCTCACTAATCAGATCTACTGCCCTTTGTCTACAACTTTGCTCAAAAGCCAGAAGAACACGAAGATAAAGCTTCCCCTACATTCGGCCAATGATTATTATTTACCCAAACTTACATGTTTAAATAAACAAATCTCCTTACTTAGATCGATTAAATCCTGAAAGTAGGATGATTCAAGTGCTACCGATTTAGAAACCTAAGCGATAGGATCTCCTTCAAATCCCGGAATGCCACCCATGACAGGAAACACAAGATTAATCAACCATTTAGCCATTCGGCTATGGTCTCCAAAAAGCCAGAAAAAAGATTGAAATCACACGAATCAACACTTACCTCTACAGAAAGTTTCAGCTACCCCTTGCAGAAAGATTCGACAACTCCTAGGAGTTTTCGGCTTTTGAGAAAATCCCGAAAAAGTATGAACAAGAGAAGGCTGATGCTTTTTCGGCTTTTAGAAAAAGCTGAGTGAAGAGCTTTGGTTTTTGATAGAAAAAGAGAAGAAGAAAAGAAAACAAGAAAGAGACTTGGAGATTTCGGCTAGGAGGAAAAAGAATGGAGAGGATTTCGACTTTTGCAGAAAACAAAAGAAAAGAAATTGCGGAGGAAGACTGAGAATTTCGGCACAAAGAATGAAGAAAAGAGTAGGGTTCAGCTGTCGAAATTGATGAGATCTCACCCCTATTTATAGAGAATTTCAGCACTTACTTAAAAACCCGAAAGTGCCCTTCCTGATATCTAATAGTTAAGCCAATAGTAGGGGAAATTTCGGCACCCCTTTGCCATATCAAAAACCGATTTCTCCTCCCCTTCAGAGTTAAAATTTCGACCACCACCTAGCCTTGCAGATAAATCCTATCTTTTCTCCTTATCCTCATCTGACTACTCATCCACAGTGTCATGAATAACTCCACCTCTTCCTTCCTTTATCAGCACATTATCCACCTTATTATCACATTAAATAAATTCCTAAATTTAAGCATCATTGCCGAACTCCACTACTGCTCTTATAAATGCCAAAAATATTTAAAATAAAATGTACCAGGCGACTCCAATCTTGGACCTTCAATTCACGCCAACTCCCTTCCCTCTTAGTGGCGCCATTTTGCCACTAGGCCACAAGCCCATTTGTGTTTTAAAACACAACTAATATCTGTTATGCCCTAACTTAGCAAGCTTTCCACTAAAGTGTTCAAACAAGAATTTTAACTACAGCCTCGGCCCAAACCTGAGCCCAATTTGGACCCCTAATCCTCAAATTAACTCATTACACATATTCACCCATTAAACGCATAGGCCAAAAAATTCAGGATGTTACAGGTGAGGTCATCGATCAGCTTATTAATCTCATGATTTTACTCTGATATTGGCGTAGTCGATGGAGGTGGGATAGGTGTAGTAGCAGGTTTAGTTCATGGATAAATTGGGTTTGTTTATTCTCCTTCTTGGTTAGACCCAATGTTCACAGATTTTGTTTTCTTTTCCTCTCCCTTTGGTCCTTTTTGGTCCTTCTCTTTAGTGGGAGTATGGATGGTGGTAGGTTCGATTGCATTAGCTTCACCTTCATCCTCTTCCCCTTCCTCTGCCTTAGATGGCAATTCCTTTAAAAAGTTGGGGAACATAGGCATAAGCCTGGTAAAATTCTTCTAAAGGGACTTCTTGATAGTAGCGTCCCTCTTCCTTACATAGCCCTAAAAGAGAGCCATCTTCTCTTCTGCTTTGCCTAAGTTTGTGGCAATCTGCACTTGCTACTTTTGAAACATACTAAACTGCTTATACAACTTCTCAAGGGAATTGAGCACATGTTGCTCAAAGGCATTGTGAGAAGTGGAAAGATTTGGTAAGGCACAAGTGGGAGTGGAGGATGTAGATGCAGAACCAGGGGGTGGATAACATTTTATTTCCTCCCCTGAAAACCTCATAGTAATTTGCTTTTTGATGGCCCCTTTATTTGGAATAGTATCCTCATTGGCTTGAACAAGAACAATAACACGCTACATATTACCTTGATAAGAGACGGAAAGTTGAGGCTTTCGTCATTTTTCTGGGTGTAGTAGTGGATTTCTTTGAATATAATTTTTCCTAAATTTATTTTCATTCCTGTCATAATGGAATGAATCAGTAGCATCCTTTCTTTAGAAATGGTGGAGTTGTGAGTCGAAGGGTTTGAAGCGGGATTTAAAGAAATGATACCATACTCTACATTTGGGTTTCAACAAGGTTCTTTCCATGGTGTAGCAATTTTTTTGTGACACTGTCCATTTTTTGTCACACCTAAAATACGACCTAGGAATTTTAGGGGTATTTTAAAAAAAATTTCCTTCGAGTGTTCAAAATTCTGTGACATGGCATATTGGTAATGTTTTCAATTATGGTTTTTAGAAAATTAAATCAATTCTTGAAAATGAGTTTTAAATACCTTTAATTTTAGAAAAAGGAATGATTTGTAAAAGAGTCAAAATTGTGAGTTTTTAAGAAGTAATTAAACCAAAATTTAAAAATCAACCTAATAACCCCCACTTACAGCTTATATTCACATTAGCTTTCTCTCCATTGCTTTGTTGTCATCCTTTACTCTCCCAAGTCTCTCTCTCTCATTCAATTTTCTTCTACAAACTTGATTCCTTTCGATTCCTACCATCAATCAAGCCATATACCTCCATAATATTTCAAGAAAACACCCAAAATCTCTATAGTTTGCTCCATTATAAAGCTTTCGAATTTTTGGGTTTTCGATCAAACGCTTGATTTTTCATCGACTAAGGTAACGATTCATCCTTCTATTAGTTTAGAATGTTATTTAGTCTTTAATACCAAGTTTTTAGCCATTAAATTGCATGTTTTAAATAAAAGCTAAAAATTGGGTCGTTAATGGTAGATTTTGGGATTTTGCATAAAAACGTGTTTACAAAGTGTTTTTCAACTTGTTTTTAATATGATTAGAAGGTTTCTAAACTTACTTTGATGTTTCGTTAAAGAATTCTTAAGTTTTAATGAACGTTCAGGAAATAGCCATAAAACATGTCGGAAAGAATTCTTGAGTTTTAAAGAATTCTTGAGTTTTTAATGAATTGAGTATTTTATTGTAGTTTAAAGGTTTGGAATTAGTCATAGGTGAATTATAAGATGAACAGAATTGGTTTTAGGTGAAAAGATTAAGTATAGATCGAGATATTCTAGTGTAAAGTTTGATATGTTATAAGTTTCTGTTACATGAGAACTTAGTTTAGACTTATGTTTTTTATGCTTGTAATGAGTCCTTGGTTGATTTTTGGATTTATTGTTGTGTGAATTTGTTGTGTTGAAGATCCAGATTCGATAAAACCTTCTACAAGTAGATATAAAGGCAAGGAAAAGCTAGTTTGAGCTTTCGACTTTTTGGCAAAAGTGTAATCAGTGAGTGTTTGGAATAATTATTTGTGGACATGATTCAATGCATTATTTGGGAATTTGGTAGTAGCCTAAACCCCTACTCTAAATTCCAAGTGTAAGCTTTCTCATACCTATGCTATCTTGTGAACAATGTGCTTATGTGAATGTGTATATAAATTGAGATGAAATGTTATAACATGTGATATGTGGTTATGATAACTGTTGTGAAAGTGCAAATATGTACATGTTATGTACATGTTAAATGTTAGTGACAGTGTTTTGCTAAAGATGCAAATATGCAGTGATAGTGCACAGATAATTGGTAAATGATATGTGTTTGCTTCAGATATTTTGGTCTTGTGATCTCGAAAATGTTGGATATATTTGACATGCCATAGGATTGAGTACTCACCTATATATACAGTGATTTTGGCCGTTGAGGCCCTGGGACATGTTGGAGGGATAAGGGAATGTGAGCTAAGATCCATTCAATAGGACATGTGAGAGAAAATAAGGAGAGTGTTAGCTTTATGCTTCACTTTTGGGACATGTTTGACTCTATGAGTCTATGTTTGGTGTGTTGGAGATCCGTGTATCCGGTGAGTGATGATAGAGTTCACTTTTATGTTTCATAGCTCAAGTGCTAAATTATCTTAAAATGTACATATGTGTAATGTAATATATGCCTAAATGAGTATGTGGTTGCTATGAAAATTATCTTTAATTATGAATATGTGTGTATTGTGATATGTGTTTATATGACATGTGACTATTATGCAATTTATCTATAAAGACGTTTTTGAGTATTGTGACATATGCTTAAATGTTATGTGATTATATGAGTATTGTGATATATGATTGTATGTTAGGTGATTATATATATAATATGGTATATGCTTGAAAGTAAATATGTTTACCATGTAAAAGAACTAGAAAATAATGCATGAGTAAGTATATTATGACACTAAAGTTGGCACTGTTGAGGTTGTGCTATATGGTTGTTTCGTTATTGCTTGATGAATTATTTGCCTGGTAGTTGTTCTAGACATTCATTGAGCTTGTTAAGCTCACCCACTTCTTTTTAACCATTGCAGATTAGTTCTGTCCCGGTGTGAGCAGTGTGGCTTCTAAGAGGTGATCGAAGCAAGTCTATTTGTCATTTTGTATGTGTTCTATATTTATTTATGTTTTGGGGAATAAGGCAATGTGGTAGACTTGTATATAGCAATGTTAACTTCTAGACATTTTGCTGGTTTTTGGTTCGATTTATAAGGATTACATGTTATTGTTATACTTGAGTTCATGAACATGATGAGGGATTGACATTACTCGCTCGAGCACGATAATGCAATATTGAACTATTAATTAGGCTGTAATGATTAATTGTCAAAGTAATTGATGTATGATGTTTGGGAACTAAATTGGAATGGAATAATTGCTTATGTATGCTGCATTTTTGAGGTCTGAAGCAGAGGTATCAATAACCAGGTTTTAAAATCGATACCTCTGTGTTTTGAAATGTGCAGGAAGTCAGAATAGAGATTTGGCATCGATACCTTTGCTTGACTATCGATACTCGAGGTAAATTTATCAATACATAACGATAGATATCGATAATTTTCGAGACTTTGATTTTTAATCGAGAAATAGAATGCAAGTTTGGTATCATTTTTTCAGGTGGTATCAATACCATTTAAAGAAAATATCAATACTTAGTGTCAGTATCAATACCTACGGACCTGGTCTGATAATATTTTTGAATGGACCTTATGCATGATTTAATATGTTTATAAGATTATTTAATGTAGGTTTAGCACGTGATAATGATAAGTAGCTAGTATGATTGACTCAAGACCAATGCGAATAGAAAATTGATGGATGTTTTGTTGGAATGAGCTTTTACTTGTTGGTTATGACATGAGACGGTGGTGTGGCATCTTGATATTTGGGCTTGGCGACTAGGCTAGGTATAGGATGTTGCATTTTCAATACAGAGGTCTTGTAAAACTTGAAATAGACCAGCGGTTGTAACATTCTGGATTTTGGAGTTCTGCATTTAATGTGTGTTGTGTGTGTATACGCTATGCTCTCTGTGTTAATTTGGTGTGTTTGGGGGTCCAGGGAAGGCCCGGGGTTAACCCAGGGCCTTGGCAAAATTTTTGTTTTTAAGCTTGTTAGGGAGAGCCAGCTGAGGCAGGACTTAATGGTATTTTCTTGTGTTGTTGACACAAGGAGTGATGTGGTAAGGTGACAAGTGACGCCATTTAGAGAGCAAGGAGGGTGGCGTCAACAAGGGGCAGTTGAGGGAAGGAGTTCAAGTCGCGTTGGCAGCACTTGGAAGCTCTCTTTTTACGTCAAAAAGCTAAGGAGGTGGCTTCCAAGGGGACTCTTCAGGGTGGTTGGTGGAATGAGTCAAAGAGTTTGAAATGAGTGGCTAGGAGGTGATGGGGGGGATTTGAATTGGTCAACTATCTCAAATGGGTGAATGGGAGTAAAAGTAGGAGCTGAACAAAGGAGGAGTGGCTTTTTGGGTTGTTGGCGGAATTTTGAATGTTGGAAGGGGGAGAGTTTTGGTTTGTGCTAGGAGAGGGGTGTGCTGAAAAAAACATTTTGGCGTCTTAGGCTTCTCTTTGGTTTTCTAGAGAAAATTCGGTCATTAGGAGGGTGTGAGTGCCGATTTATGCTAAAACCTTTTGAGCTTTTTTTCTTCTCTCTTTGAGTCCATATTCCTTGTATGCCGAAAGTGTTAGCAAACTTTTCTTCTTTTCTTCTTTGAATCTTTGGCCGAATTTGAGAAGACCATTCATGCATTTCTTTGCTTCAATTTCTTCTTAGCCGAACCTTAGTGCATTCTTCCCATTCTCTTTCTTTTTCCTCTAAGCCGAAACCATCCAAGCCTTGCCGAAACTCCTCTTTCTCTTTTCCCATTTCCTTTATCTTCACAACTGAAAACACTATATCACTTCCTAGTATTCCATCTTCTATCTCTATTCTTTTATTAAGCCGAAACTGTAGTTTTTCTTCTTCAAATTTTTGTTTTCTTTCTCTCATAGTCGAATAGCCTTTTTGGCTTAGTGGATCGATCCCACCCTGCTGCGAGATCATTGAAGGTAAGGTTCTTTTCTCTTGTACAACAAAAGCCGAATCTCTTTTTCTTCATTTTCTTGCGGCATTTACTTCTTTTCTCCTCTAAACCCTTCAATCGCTATTTTCTTTCACTAATCGGGTATCTGTTTCATCTGCTCTGGCCATACCAGTGACGCTGAATAGCATAGGGTGTGAGGGTTTACGCTTCTTCATTTATTCCAACACAAGGTAAGTCCGTCCAATACCCCCTTTGTTTTGTCTTCAAGTCTCTTCTTGATTAGCCGAATATTCAAGGGCTACCTATGCTTATTAGGTCGAGTCTCTCTCTTTCGCAAATCATCTCAGTTTGAGGGTGAAGTATTGTGATGCGAATCATCAAGTAGACAAGGTAAGGGATTCCTCCCTAGCTATTCTATTAGCCTTTCTGTTCGTCGTTTGTTGCCTTAACCCAGTAGTGTTGTTAAACAATCATTACTTTCGTATAGCAATTTTCTGATCAAGGCTATTCATGGATGCAAGAAACGATCAAGCTGGGGAAAGGAGTGTGTCCATAACCCCTATTCCAAAGTTTAAGAACCGAGCTGTATCGGCAATACGAGACTGGCCACCGGGTTGTGGACCAGCTTCAGAGCAGGTTAGACAGATAGCCGTCGTCCCTGCTAACGAGAGTGTCGACATAGAAAGCATAGTATTGCGTGTTGCCAGGTCTGTAAAATATTCACACTCTGTTATTAATGTGTGTTATTAACTGTTTGGGCTGAAAAGCCGAAGTGACTGAATAGAAAGTTGTTATACCCTTGTGGGTAAAGTTGGGGATACCAGGTAAGTAACTATAACGTTCTATTAATGGGCATGAAAATGTATGCTGTAATCTGTCACTATAATGAGAGCATGTGCATTAATTTGATTTGTATGTTCTGTATGGGTTTGTGTTATGATGCGAAAGGGGGAAGTATTAGAGACTGTCACAGTGGTTGGTACCACAAGTGGGTTGGTCCTACATATATCTGATTCAGTGACCATGTCTCGGTGGCTTGGTGCCACAGTGGTTTAATACCACGTATATATAACTATGATTCAATGACTCGTCCCAGTGGTTTGGTACCACAGAGAGTTGGCCCCACATACATTCATCAGGGATTGTCACGGTGGTTTGGTACCATGGTGGGTTGGCCCCAAGTATGTTAATAGTGACTCTGTCATGGTGATCTAGTATCACGGTGGTCTGGAACCATGAGTGGCTTGGTGCCACATATATGGCGTGTAGCGGATGGAGGGTTGATTGTAGAAATCCCCACGGTGTGTTGGGCTGGTACGGGTGGCGTGTAGAGGACGATAAAATTAGGTTGGGTTGGGACACATTACATTCATATCTTTTGTATGCCATCTTGTGTGGGCTAAGGCCCAATGTGCGATCGTGGGCTTAAAGCCATTTATGTGATATAAGGGGAATTACACACTGAGTCTTGGTGACTCACCCCTCTCTTAACTTGCAGGTAATCAATAGATCATGGATCTGGGAGCCGAGGCGGACTCGTGGAGGCCATAAAATGTTTCTTTCCGTAAACTCGTTTCTTTTATATAATTATTCTTAATTGGGGATATTGTTGTAACATGTCCTTCTAAAATTAATATATGTTTTTTTAAATTATTATTTATTTATGATATGACATTATTATATATGTTAACGTGAAAGCTAAATTGGAGTTTTCGAAACATACGTAGCATAAACAACCATTTTCTCACAAATGCCAACAAAGAGAACAAACTTTCGATTAATTCAATCTCAGAAATTTTTCTTAAAACTACAAATCTCTATTTTTATAAGATCACCTAAAACGACAAATTTCAAAGTTACGATTTTTCTTTAAATTCCAAAGTCCCTTTTTATAACCTTTCCCTGTGACATACAAATCTGGTCGTAACGTCTAGACTGGGTTTGGGGTGTTACACAGTGATTGTAGCAGCAAACTGAGTTTGTTCATCTTGTTTGTCACGCAGGGTATACTGGGCATACCAAAGCTCCCCTTACATAGAAATCAAATGGGCATAAAAATCCCTGACAAACTTTGTTAAAACATCATTAGGATGGACACAAAAATCCTGCCATCCTTGCTTTTCAATGATTGACGATATAGACTCATCATACCCCATAAAAGGTTCGTCTTTTAAAATGAATCCTTTTTCAAAACAAAATGATCACTTAGAGATATTATGGGTATATCTTTCTTTTGTTGCTTGGTTGAAAAAGGTTCTTGGTGGCGCATTAGCCTATGGAAGAGGAGCACGTCGAGCCATTCAAAACAAGTTAGAGTAACTGTAAAAAGAAAAAAGTAAGAACTTTGCAGTTATGGAATAAACAAAGAAAATGTTGAAGAAGAAGGAAACTGATAGTAACTATGAAAGAAGATGAATCGATTAGGGTAAAAGAAAAAGAAAAATCAGACCGTGACATGGGTGATAAGAAGGCTGAAATTATGGCCTAACACAATAAAAGAAAGATTAGGCTGGAAGATAAAAATTTTATTGGGGTAAATAAAGTAAAACTAGCAAGTATTTCTGTTGGGCTAACTACTAATCTACCAAGCCCAATCCTTAGTATACCTACAAAGAAAAAAATAAAAAAAATAATTATCCCAATTAAATAAAGAAAAATAATAAAGCAAAAAAATGAATAAAACAAAAAAACTAATGCAGAGGTGGGAACTTAAGCATTTCGAAGAGCAATGGAATGTTTATCCCTAGTTATAGGGGCACCCCAATAATGCTTCAAATGTTGGCCATTGAATTTGAAATTAAGGGCAGCTTTGCCATCTTTGACTTTTACAGCTCCATGAGGGTAAACATGCACTATCTCAAATGGGCCAGATCAATGAGACTTCAATTTTCCAGAAAACAATTTCAACCTGGAATTGAACAACAACACTTGTTGTCCAGGTTCAAATTGTCGTGGCAAAATCTTCTTATCATGCCACCGCTTTGTCCTTTCATTATATAGTTTGGCATTCTCATAAGCTTGTGCTTTGAATTCCTCCATCTCATTCAACTCCAGTAGTCGGTTATTGCCAGCATTAATCCAATCCATATTCAATTTCTTAATTGCCCAAAATGCCTTATATTCAAGTTCAACAGGCTGGCAAGGTTTTCTATATACAAGCTTAAAAGACAACATGCCCAATGGTGTTTTGAAGGCGGTACGATATACCCACAAAGCTTTATCCAATCTAGATGAACAATCATTGCGGGTGGGATTGACCACTTTCTCGAAAATTTGCTTAATTTCTCTATTAGAGACTTCAGCTTGTCCATTTATTTGAGGGTGATATGTCGGGGCAATTTTACGTTTAACCACATATCTATTCAAGGTAGTAGAAACTAATTTGCAGTCAAAATGAGAAATTTCATCTGTAACACCCCAAACCCGGCCCAAACGCTGCGACCAGATCTGGTATATTACGGGTTAAATGTAAAAACTTTGCTTTGAAGGGATTTGAAATCTCGGTTTGTTTAAGTGGGTATTTGATAAATACGTGCTATTTGTAGAAAACCTTTGTAGTATTTTTATTTCTTCTATTAAAATTACTTGTTTGAAAATCCCATTTTATTTCTTTTTTTAAATAAAACTTTGAACATAAATTTATAAATGTAAACATTAACGAATATATGTCGATACCCTAAGCTACGGAGCCTTATTACATAAATAGTCCCAAAATTATAACTTAAATAAAAACCTGAAATAGTTTATGAAAATAAATAACTTGATGGCCCCTCGAGTCTGCCTCGGCTCCCATGTCCACGATCTACTACTCATCTGAAAAGTTAAGAAAATAAAGGGTGAGTCACCAAGACTCAGTGTGCAAATCCCGAAAACACATAAAAGGCTTGAGGCCCACAAACACATTATGGGCCTTGGCCCATACACAATGGCAACAAAATAATTACATGAACATGGCCCAACCCAACCTAGTAGTCCATCCTCTACACACCAGCCCGTACCAGCCATCACACCTCGGGGATTTCTACAATCAACCCACCAACCGCTACACACCATATCTACAGTCATGCTGCCTATTCCTAATAATCAAGAATAAATTTAACGTGGCTTAGCCACCGATCACTATTGTGACCTAACTTTATAATTCGTGGTTTAACCACCGATCACCAAGTGCCTATAAACATGCTCTTCCCCTTCATCATATTAACCCCATCCCATGCATACATCCATGCAAAAACAAAACAATATATTACCTAAATGTTCACAGACTATCACATACATCGATACACATAGAGAAGTTTCTATGATTACGTACCTGGTATCCCTTGCTTACCCTTTTTGGGTAATCCGACTGTCTATACAGCCTTTTTTCGGCTTTTAGCCCATAACATATATTTAGTACAGATTACTATACAGCCTTTTTCCGGCTTTTAGCCCATAACATATATTTAGTACAGATTAATTAGTGTGTTAGAGATCTACACACCTAATTACAGTCAAGACGAGACCTTCTATGTCGACACTATCAGAAGCCGATATGACTGCTAACTGCCTAAGATTTTGTTCTGAAGCCGGTCCACAACCCGGTGGCCAATCCCGAACTGCTGACACTGCTCGTTTCTTAAACTTAGGGATTGGGTTTACAGATCCAATCCCCTCCTTCGCCTGATCAACATTTGATTCCATTAAAAGACCTTCTCAGTTGCTACCATCTTATCATATGGTTAAGATCACAATTGCGATAGCGAATCTAACGAGAATCTAAAGAGAACCCCTTACCTTGAAATCTCGAAAAGAGAGATATGAGGTTTAGAGACTAGCAGTTCCGGCTTTTAGATCTAAGCGATCTACTTCAATTCCCGAATATTGCCCAACACGTAAACACAAGAAACCAACAATCCATTAGCCTTTCGGCTTTGTCTTCTAAAAATCGAAAGAGAAAAAGAATAGATCAGAAGAAATCAGCACCTACCTTTATAGAGAGTTCGGCAACTCCTAGAAGATTTCGGCTTTTGAGAAGATCAAAAAGAAAAGATGATCTCAAGAGATCTATAAAGTTTCGGCTTTTGAGAAGGTCAAAAAGAAAAGATGATCTCAAGAGATCTATGAAGTTTCGGCTTTTGATAAGGTCAAAAAGAAAAGATGATCTCAAGATATCTATGAAGTTTCGGCTTTTGAGAAGGTCAAAAAGAAAAGATGATCTCAAGAGATCTATAAAGTTTTGGCTTTTGAGAAGGAGATGATTGAGAGAAAAGAGTAATATCAAACGTAAAGAAGTGATAGGAATGGTACAGGAAAAAGAAGAATTTCGGCAAGGCTAGGGCAGATTCGGCTATGGCGGACAAATGTGAAAAGAAAGAATGCTTAAGGGAGTTTTTGGCTTTTATTCAGAAAAGAAGGAAAAGAGAGAAGATGAAAACCCTAAATACCGAAAATAAAGAAGAGAATGGGAGAATAAAACCCTAATGCCAATTTTAATTAAAATAGTTGGGCTTCATGCAACTTGAATTTGGGCCTCCTCAGTTGAGTGGCGCCACTTTGCCACTGGGCCACAAGCCCGTTTGTATTTTAAAACACAGATAACATCTTTTAAGCCCTATCTTACCAGGCTTTCCACTAGAGTGTCCAAACAGAAAATTCGATTAAGGCCTCTGCCCAACCCTGAGCCCATTCTGGACCCCTAACACTCACATTAAACATAACCACACATTAAATGCATAGCCCCACAATTTCAGGATGTTACATCCTCACTAATCAAAGCACGAGGAGTACCAATCGTGGTGAAAATATTCTTATGTAGGAACTTTAGTAAATATTTTACATCATTCGTAGGGAGAGCGGCAACTTCAACCCACTTGGAGACGTAATCTATAGCTACAAGTATGTACATGTTGCCCCAAGAAGGTGGAAATAGACCCATAAAATTAATTCCCCAAACATCAAAATAACTCAACTTCTAAAATATTTTGGAGTGGCATTCCATACCTTTTTGATAAGTTCCCAATTCATTGACAATGACTGCAAGCTTGACAAAATTCATGTGCATCTTCAAACATGCTTGGCCAATAAAAGCCATATTGGAGAACTTTTTGCCGTAGTTCGCATTCCCTAAAGTGTCCTCCATAAGGTGCTGAATGACAGTGGTGTAAAATACACTGAATCTCGTCATCCAGTATATATCTTCAAATTATTTGATTTGTGCAATGTTTAAATAAGAAATGCAGCAACCCATTTACTAGGAAATTAATGATATCAGCATACCAAGGTAATGCCGTGGCAACCAGCAGTTGCCTATCTGGGAAATCCTCCTTAATGAGTTGAATATTGTCGTCTTCATTGCCTTCTTCAAGTCTCGACAAGTGATCAGTCACTTGATTCTCTATTCCCTTCCTATCTCAAATTTCAAGATCAAATTCCTACAATAATAGGATCCACTGAATTAACCTTGGTTTGTCATCTTTCTTGGTCACCAAATACATAATCGCAGAATGGTTCGTATAAGCTGTAACTTTGGTACCAACTAAATAAGATCAAAATTTTCAAATGCAAATAACACAATTAATAGTTCCTTCTCACTATTCATGTAATTCAACTGCTCATCTGTCATGGTTCTGCTTGCATAGTAAATGGCATGAAACACTTTATCCTTCCTTTGCCCAGGAACTACTCCTACAACAAAATCATTGGCATCGCACATAATTTCAAAAGGTAGTGTCCAGTTTGGTGCTATGACAATTGGTGTTGTCACCAGTTGTGTAACACCCCTAACCTATATCTGTCACCAGAACAGGGTTACGAAGCATTACCGGAATATACAAATCAAATACAGATATTTCATATAATTTAACATTCATAATAGAAATCGATCATATTCAATCATATTGTCCCTTATATGAGCCCTGGAGACCCAAAATACACATTAGAAACAAGTCGGGACTAAACTGGGTATTCATAGAATTTTTCGCAAAATGTCAAAATTTTTCCAAAGTGCAGGGGACAGACGCCTGTGTGATTCACACGGCCAAGTGACACGCCTATGTCTTAGGCCATGTGGGCATTTGAAATAGGGCACACAGTCGTGTCCCAGCCCGTGTTAGTACCCGTGTAACTCTCTGACTTGGGTCACACGGCCAAGTGACACGTCCGTGTGCTAGGCCGCCTAAACATAATATTTTGCATTAAATAGGTGCAGGGGTCACACGGCCAAGCCACACACCCGTGTGCCAGGCTATGTGATCAATTATGAGCATTCTGTTTTGAAATTTAAAGATGCAGGGGACACACGACCAAACCACACTCCCATGTGCTAGGCTGTGTGTCACACACAGCTGAGACACACGCCCGTGTCTCTGCCCGTGTGGATGAAAATAAGCCATTTCCAAGGCCACATTTCTCACCAATTTGTTCTCACCAATTTGTCTTTCACCTACACTAACACTTGAACACATTCACCAACCAATTCAAGACATTCAAATCAAGCCAAAATCATGCCTTAAACATAACATATTACCAAACACAACCAATGAGCTTTTAGGCACCTCAAATGGCAATTTATTATCATGTCTACTTAGTGTTCATATTTACCTAAATAACCAAATGCGTATATGCAAAATCAAGCTCAATACTTCTAACATGATAAATCCACTTATGTATACATCAAAACATATCAAATATAAGCCATTTATATGGCTATTATCAATCAAACATTTACATGCCAACATTTTGGCTAATTAACCTATACATGTCATTATAACTAAAATGAGCTTACTATTTATACTGAAATGAGCCGAGGGAGAGTGTGATGATGCTCTAACCAACCTCCAACCTTTACGAGCTTCTGAGAATTATAAAACAGGGAAAATAAAATAGAGTAAGTATATATTGCTTAGTAAGCCTGTATAATATGGAATTTAACTTACCATTTGATCATATTAAAGGTATGCACACAAAACATTTTCCAAACAACTCGGCCAAAATCCTAAACATATATCCTAGTCAACATGTTAATCATGTATTTCATAGAAATATCAAAGAACATATATGATCTCATAACAATAGAATTGCCATATACATATTGAAACACCCCACACCCGGCCCACGAGCCTTGACCGGATCTGGTATGTTCCTTGATGTAAATCGATTCAAATTTCTTTTGTTACTTTGGAAAATCTATGTGTTTTGAAAGAAAGATTGTTTTTGGGTTGGGCTCGAGTTGAAAACAAGTTTATCTTATATTGGAAACCCTTTATTTTTGGTGACAAAACACTTAGAGTTTATTTTAAAATAAATTTACTTAATCTTTTAATTGATAAAAATTTGTAACATAATAAATGAAAGTAAAATAAAGTAGTTCAACTATGGCCTTATTACATCAAATAAATCCCAAAATTAAATTCAAAATACTTAAAATAAAAAGAGTCCAAAACAAAGTAAAATCTGAACTTCACATGGCCACCACTAAGCTCCTGCCGACCCGGTCCATCACTGATCGTCACCGGGAAGAAAATATTCCCCAACGGGGTGAGTCAAACAGACTCAATGTGTAACCAACACTAGAATTTAACAATTTAGGCATACATTATCATATTACATACATATTCATATAACAGATAGGAAATAATGATGCAACCCGAACCCAAACCTATATGCCATCCGCTACACATCACCCGTACCATCCTGCACACCGTGGGGACTACTAAGTCAACCCTCCATCCGCTACACACCATCGAAGGCAGTCGCTGCAGTCGACGTGCTCATCGCCCTTATAAAATTCGTGGCATAGCCACCAGATACATATTTTGTGTCATGAGACACCATATTCAGATATCGTGGTCTTAGGTTACCACATTCACTTATCGTGGTCTTAGGTCACCACTTCCACTTCCCCTTTTCATAATATCCCATATGCCCCATGTCATACATATTATGTAGTACAATGCCTTGTTTCACATTCTTTTCATATTCACATTCATGGCATAACAAATCATTTCATACTCATAGTAGGAGTAGGAAAACGTACCTTAGTATTGTGTACCGTAACATGGTACTTAGCCATATTCACATTCTTATAAACATGTTCATATTAAGTATTGCCATAAATTTTATTAAAAGATAGTGTGGGGTACACACCTGATTCGCTTAAGGCTTCCAATCCAAATCCCGAAAATTCAATCTAAATTCCTAGATCTTAAATCCCTACATTCGGCCAACCTTAATATGTTAGTACAAAGCCTATTCGGTTATAAATCCAAATCCTAGTAGGATTAGTACACTTAAAACATACCTTGGTGCCGATTTCAATACTAATCAAATCCCGAAATCTATGCTATGCTCCTCCTTATATTCGGCCAAGCACTAGATCTCTACATAGGTTAGTTTTTGGCTTTTAAAATAAATAAGAAACAGGTCTAAATACTAAAATAGGCCCTTGGCCAAATGTGTGAGTACCCTTACCTTGAAATCCTCAAATCCCGAAAGTTGCTTCTTGGTTATGAAGTTGTCGAAACCTACAGGGTATATGTTAGATCCACTTCTAACATTAAAATACTAATGAATGGCCCTTGGCCAACTACATAACTTACCTTTGATCTTTGTAAATCCCAGAATATCCTTCCTAGAAGTCGACACTTGCTAGATCACGAGAGATCCTTCATAGTTTCGACAAAGCACACTAAGGAGATTAGTACATTGTTTTCGACAAGTCTAAATGAAAAGAATGGAAATCGAATGATACTAGCTCTTACCCTTAATACAGAAGTCGACAACACTTCTTCTTGATACCCCTTGAGATATTCGGCTATAGGCTAGAAAGAACTTGATTTCGGCTTCCTTGAATAATCAGCTATGGTCTTAAAAATGCTTACTTTCGGCTTTTGAATGGTGTGAGGGAATCGGCTAGGGGTTGTCTTTGGGGTTTCGGCTTTTGATGAATTGAAACAAAGAAGAAGAAGAATAGAGATGGAGGATTCGGCAATGAAGAGTCTTTGAGAGGAAGCTTGCGATTTTGTTAAAAGAAAATAGAGAAGATGTCAAGAGAATTTCGGCAGAGGTTTCAAAAGAAAAGAAAAAGAATGAATGATGGCCTTAGTCTTCCCTTGGCCGAAAATACTAGCCTTAGACTCCCCCAACCGGCCAACTCTTCCTATGTGATAACTCTATCCTTTAATTATCACCTTATTCGAATTGATAAAAAGAATTATCCCCCCTTTATCTCTTATTTAGCCGAATTTTAAAGAGAATAAAACTCCTAAAATATAGCCTTGTGCCGTCCACTACCTCCCTTTCCTTGCCGAAAATAAAACTCCAAAATGTTGCTTCCCTTGTGACTCGAACTCAAGTCCTTCCCCTAGCATGTGGCGTCATTTCCAGAGCCCTAAGTGGCACCTCCAAGCCACTTTTCCAAGCGCAACTGTGTGTCATATTTCACCCACATTTTCTCTTAAGGCCCTGTTAGGCTTAGTTCCCTTTTTAATCTTAAGATACGATATTTTCCTAATGCATTTCTCACTGCTCTAAAATTTCACCAGCATTCATAAATACACATTCATACATACAAAGTCATGGTTTCACATTCAATTAAGCAATTATGCATAGGCCATAATTCGGGATATTACAGTTCTACCCCCTTAAAATAATTTCGTCCTCGAAATTACCTGGCCGAAATAGGTGAGGGTATTGCTGTCGCATTGCTTCTTCCGGCTCCTACGAAGCTTCCTCTGATCCATGGTTTCTCCATAATACTTTGACTAGAGGAACTGACTTCCTCCTTAACACTTTCACATCACGTGCTAGAATCTGAATCGACTCTTCCTCATAGGATAAGTCTGGTCTTAGCTCCACCTCCTCGACTGGTACCACATGAGATGGATCCGATCGATAGCGACGTAGCATGGACACATGGAATACGTCGTGCATCTGTTTCAACTCCGGTGGCAACTCCAATTGATATGCCACTGGTCCAACTCGCTTCAATACTCGATAAGGTCCTATAAACCTTGGGCTTAACTTCCCTTTCCGACCAAATCTCATCACCTTCTTCCAAGGCGAAACCTTAAGGAATACTTGGTCTCCCACATCAAATTCGATTTCTTTCCGTTTAAGATCTGCGTACGACTTCTGTCTATCAGATGCTTCCTTCAATCGTGCATGAATTATCTCAACCTTCTCTTCAGATTCTGCCACTAATTCTAGACCCAAAACTCGACGTTCTCTTAACTCTGTCCAACATGTAGGAGTTCGACACTTCCGACCATACAACGCTTCATATGGTGCCATCCGAATACTGGCCTGATAGCTATTGTTGTAGGCGAATTCCGCTAGAGGTAAATATTCCTCCCAACTTCCTCTGAAATCCATCACACAACCCTTCAACATATCCTCTCAAACTTGGATTACCCGTTCAGACTGCCCGTCAGACTGTGGATGAAAAGCCGTAGAAAAATCCAACTTAGTGCCTAAAGCCTGATGTAACACTTTCCAGAACCGAGAAGTAAACCTTGGGTCCCTATCCGAGATAATCGATATCGGAACTCCATGCAACCTTACAATCTCTGCCACATATAACTTTGCCAACCTCTGCAAAGAATAGTCAACTCTCACTGGAATAAAGTGCGCGGACTTGGTCAAACGGTCCACTATTACCCATACTGAGTCCTTCTTAGTAGGCGTAAGAGGAAGCCCACTAACGAAGTCCATGGTAATTCTCTCCCACTTCCACTGCGGAATCACAATTGGCTGAAGCAATACAGATGGAACTTGGTGTTCAACCTTAACTTGCTGACATGTCAAGCACTTGCCAACAAATTCGGTAACTTCCTTCTTAAGACCAGGCCACCAAAACTGTTCCCTTAAGTCTCTGTACAGCTTACTACCTCCAGGATGCATAGCATAAGGGCTACTATGCGATTCCTGAAGAATCCTTTGTCTTAACTCCTGATCCTTAGGCATACAGACCCTTCTCTTGAAGCACAACACTCCCTCGTCATTAATACCATAATCTTCTACCTCCTCGTTCTGTACTCGCTGTAGCTTAGTACTTAGTTCCTCATCAACCAACTGCCCCTCTTTCACTTCATTCAACCACGTCGGCTTAATTTGCAGCTCTGCCAGCAGACTTCCATCATCATACAAACTTAGATGTGCAAACATCGCCCTCAAATCCAACAAGACCTTCCGACTTAGGGCATCCGCCACTACATTCGCCTTGCCCGGATGATACTCTATCGAACAATCGTAGTCCTTCAGTAATTCCACCCACCTTCGCTGTCTCAAGTTCAACTCCTTCTGAGTCAACAAGTACTTAAGACTCTTGTGGTCTGTGTAGATTACCGACTTTTCCCCATAAAGATAGTGCCTCCACACCTTAAGAGCAAAGACCACTGCCACTAGTTCAAGTCATGAGTCGTGTAGTTAACCTCGTGTGGCCTTAACTGTCGAGACGTATAAGCGACTACTTTACCATCCTGCATCAGTACGCATCCTAATCCCGTGTGAGAAGCATCACAATACACCGTGAAATCCTTTCCTGCCTCCGGCTGAATCAAGACGGAGCTTCAGTTAACACTTTCTTAAGCTTCTCAAAGCTCTCCTGCTGCTTATCCGTCCATACAAAGGGTACTTCCTTCCTTAACAACTTTGTCAAAGGCGCGGCTATTGACGAAAACCCTTCCACAAACCTTCTGTAGTAGCCTGCCAATCCCAAGAAACTACAAATCTCTGCCACCGACCTAGGTGGTTTCTAATCTAACACCGCTTCAATCTTCCTAGGGTCCACCCTTATTCCTTCTGCAAACACCACGTGTCCTAAAAACGCAACTTCCTTAAGCCAAAATTCACACTTGCTGAATTTGGCATATAGCTTCTCCTCCCTCAACACTTGCAACACAACCCAGAGATGCTCATCATGTTCCTCCTCAGACTTGGAATACACCAGAATGTCCTCGATGAACACTACGACGAACCTATCCAAGTAAGGTTGAAAACTCGGTTCATCATATCCATGAATGCAGCTGGGGCGTTCGTCAACCCGAACGGCATTACCACGAACTGAAAATGCCCATACCTTGTCCGAAAAGCTGTCTTATGGATATCCCCTTCCTTCACCTTAAGCTGATGATATCCAGACCTTAGATCTACCTTCGAGAAAACCGCTGCTCCTTTAAGTTGATCGAACAAGTCATCTATCCTTGGCAAGGGGTACTTGTTCTTGATGGTCAACTTGTTCAGCTGACGATAGTCTATGCACATGCGCATAGTTCCGTCCTTCTTCTTCACAAACAAGACCGGTGCTCCCCATGGAGACACACTAGGTCGAATAAACCGACGATCCAGCAATTCTTGAATTTGAGCCTTGAGCTCAACCAACTCCTTTGGTGCCATTCTATACGGAGCGATTGACACAGGAGCTGTTCCCGGTAGCAGATCAATTCCAAACTCTACCTCCCTATCTGGGGGTATTCCTGGTAATTCCTCCGGAAACACATCCTCAAAATCCCTTACCGTTCGAACTCCACTAACACCTTCTTCCTTCTTATCCATCGCACTAACAAAGGCCAAGAACGCCTTGCACCCTTTACGAACCATCTTTTCAGCCTTTAGCGCCGAAACTACATTAAACAAGTAGTTTCTTCTTTCTCCTATCATAATGGCCACCTCATCCTCCGGGGTCCTTAATTCCATTCGCTTAGCTGCACAGTCCAACACAGCCCGATGCTCCACTAGCCAGTCCATACCAAGTATGAGATCGAATTCTCTAAAGGGAAGTTTCATCAAGTCGGCAGAAAATACTATTCCTTGAATTTCTAAAGGCACTTTCTGAAAGATCTTATTCACCACTACAGTTTGACCTAGTGGGCTTACTACAATCATCTCCCTATCAGAAAGTTTAGAGGCTATGTCTAGAGTTTCAACTACTTTACATGCAACATAGGAATGGATCGAGCCCACATCAATCAAAGCAGAATAAGGCTTGCCAAATTAAGGAACGTACCAGTTATGACGTCCGGCGCGTCTCCATCTTCCCTACGACGAACTGCATATACCAAGCCCGGTTGCCTTGCCTCAGTATTATTAGCACCTCTGCCAGGTGTTCCACGTCCTCTTACAGCGCCATTACCTCGGCCATTCGGACCACGGCCTCGCTGAGGTTGCTGACCACCTCTACCAGCCTGATTAACATTCTGAGCCACCGGTCGACTTCCATCTGGCCTCATAGGGCAATCCTTAATCATATGGTCCTTGGACCCACACCTAAAGCATCCTCCAGTCTTTTTCCAACACTTTCCTAAGTGTTTCTTCCCACACTGATCACAAATACGATATTGCCCTCCAGTACTAGCTTGCTGCCCTCGCAGCCCATCAACTATAGGCCTTTTCTGAACGTTCCCAGATGATCCAGATGACCCAAATCCTCTTTTCTGCTTGTTCCGATCCGAGTGTTGCCTTACAGAGTCCTTAATCCCTTCAGCTATCTTAGCTTTCTCCACTAATGCAGAAAATTCCCGTTCCTGATGTGGAGCGACTAACAACCTCAGGTCATCCCTTAATCCGTCCTCAAACTGAACACAGCGCTCATGCTCAATAGCCACTACTCCTCGAGCATATCGGCTTAACCTCAGAAATTCAGCTTCGTACTCAGCTACTGACTTGTTCCCTTGAACCAGCCCCAAAAAAGCCTTCCTCTGCGCATCAGTATATCTGGTTCCAACATACTTCTTTTGATATGCTGCCTTAACATATTCCCAAGTCAGATCCTCAGCTGTGGCACCATCCCGAACTGTGAGCCACCATTGATACGCTTCATCGCGTAGCAGCGCCACCATTCCTTTCAACTTCTCCTCAGGGGTCAGATCTAACTCATCCATAATCTGTTCCGTTGCTTCCAACCAATATTCAGCTATATTGGGTGCCACACCAGATACTCCACGAAACATTTCAGCCCCATTGGCTCGGAGTCGCTCGGGTACAGATTTTCGAGCTCCCATATTTCCACCCGTTCCAGCCACCATTTCCAAAACTCGCAGCACAGCCTGCGACACAGCATCATCCCCCGTCTGAACTTGCTGCTCGACACCAACAGCTGGGGGTGGTGGTGGCGGTGGTACCTTATTGTCAGACCCTTGACCCGATCTAACGGGTTCCGACACGGCCATTCTGCCTCTACCGCGTCCTCGCATGTTACGACCACATCCTCTAGAACTCATTTCTACGATTGTGCTTTAATCTGATTAAGAAATTTTATGAATTAGCTTTTATTCCACTGATTATTCGCGAAGGAGTTTTATGTCCAGAGCTTAATAGAGATTCTTTCGATCATTCAAAGTCTCAAGTTTTCTATCCTAATTCACAGAAAAGTACATCCATTCCATAATATCTCCCATACACATTCACTCTTCGGACATTTCTGTCCGTTCCCAACCCAGGGGTATTTTCGTCATTTGTCCTACTGGGGTATTTTAGGTAAATAATCGGGGTCAATTTGAAAATTACAAAAGTCATTTCGAAATTCCTCCAAACTCATGGATACAAAACAAGTTGTTGCAAAAATTTTGGAAATCGGGGTCATTTTGGTAATTTTGGTAAACTAGGGGTAATTTCGTAATTTGTTTTCAAATCGGGGTATTTTGGACTTTCCAAAAATAGGATTTTTAAATACTTTTACAAAATAAGGAAATTTTATTGAAATCGGGGGTGATATGGTAACTTTTAAAACCAAGGGCATTTTCGTAATTTTACAAATAGGGGTATTTTAGAAATTTTCATAAATCAAGAATACTTCAGAAATATTTTATGGAATAGCTTTTATAAATCAAAAGGGTAATTTAGTAATTTTTTTAAACTAGGGTTTCCATAAAAATACGGCTAGTCCCTTTCGGGTTTTAGTTAGGGGTTTAGCCTATGAATAAGTCCTCTTGGTTAGGGTGAACCGAAGCTACGCACCAGGTAGGATTCGAGTGGAGAGGAGGTGAGTCACACGGGCTGCTTAAATACCAAGCTCCCACCGAATACCAATCCTAGACATGCGCACAATGGTTACCACACCCTAACTCGGTGACTTAGACGTAGGTTTGTTTAATTAGGCATTTAAAGTCTTATGTAATTGTTGGGGTAACTAGTCCTAGGGTTCAAGTACTTATCATGCTAATCTACGTTCCATTCCATTTTTACCCCTCTACACAGCATAAATCACACAAGGCATAGGGGTACTTACCTAGTGGACTTCGGGTCGGGGACTTAGGTGCCATGCCAGAAAAACCTGCTTTTCACAAAATTTTCATAAAATTTCTTTTGGGCTTTATTTGAAAACATTTTGGGCCTTAAACCCAAGGCTGAGAGTTTAAAACTGGGCTCTGATACCAAACTAAAACACCCCACACCCAGCCCACGAGCCTTGACCGGATCTGGTATGTTCCTCGATGTAAACCGATTCAAATTTCTTTTGTTACTTTGGAAAATCTGTGTGTTTTGAAAGAAAGATTGTTTTTTGGGTTGGGCTCGAGTTGAAAACAAGTTTATCTTATATTGGAAACCCTTTATTTTTGGTGACAAAACACTTAGAGTTTATTTTAAAATAAATTTACTTAATCTTTTAATTGATAAAAATTTGTAACATAATAAATGAAAGTAAAATAAAGTAGTTCAACTATGGCCTTATTACATCAAATAAATCCCAAAATTAAATTCAAAATACTTAAAATAAAAAGAGTCCAAAACAAAGTAAAATTTAAACTTCACATGGCCACCACTAAGCTCCTGCCGACCCGGTCCATCACTGATCGTCACCTGGAAGAAAATATTCCCCAACGGGGTGAGTCAAACAGACTCAATGTGTAACCAACACTAGAATTTAACAATTCAGGCATACATTATCATATTACATACATATTCATATAACAGATAGGAAATAATGATGCAACCCAAACCCAAACCTATATGTCATCCGCTACACATCACCCGTACCATCCTGCACACCGTGGGGACTACTAAGTCAACCCTCCATCCGCTACACACCATCGAAGGCAGTCGCTGCAGTCGACGTGCCCATCGCCCTTATAAAATTCGTGGCATAGCCACCAGATACATATTTCGTGTCATGAGACACCATATTCAGATATCGTGGTCTTAGGTCACCACATTCACTTATCGTGGTCTTAGGTCACCACTTCCACTTCCCCTTTTCATAATATCCCATATGCCCCATGTCATCCATATTATGTAGTACAATGCCTTGTTTCACATTTTTTTCATATTCACATTCATGGCATAACAAATCATTTCATACTCATAGTAGGAGTAGGAAAACGTACCTTGGTATTGTGTACCGTAACATGGTACTTAGTCATATTCACATTCTTATAAACATGTTCATATTAAGTATTGCCCTAAATTTTATTAAAAGATAGTGTGGGGTACACACCTGATTCGCTTACGGCTTTCAATCCAAATCCCGAAAATTCGATCTAAAGCCTTAGATCTTAAATCCCTACATTCGGCCAGCCTTAATATGTTAGCACAAAGCCTATTCGGCTATAAATCCAAATCCCAGTAGGATTAGTACACTTAAAACCTACCTTGGTGCCGATTTCAATACTAATCAAATCCCAAAATCTATGCTATGCTCCTCCTTGTATTCGGCCAAGCACTAGATCTCTACATAGGTTAGTTTTTGGCTTTTAAAATAAATAAGAAACAGGTCTAAATACTAAAATAGGCCCTTGGCCAAATGTGTGAGTACCCTTACCTTGAAATCCTCAAATCCCGAAAGTTGCTTCTTGGTTATGAAGTTGTCAAAACCTACAGGGTATATGTTAGATCCACTTCTAACATTAAAATACTAATGAATGGCCCTTGGCCAACTACATAACTTACATTTGATCTTTGTAAATCCCAGAATATCCTTCCTAGAAGTCGACATTTGCTAGATCTCGAGAGATCCTTCATAGTTTCGGCAAAGCACACTAAGGAGATTAGTACATTGTTTTCGGCAAGTCTAAATGAAAAGAATGGAAATCGAATGATACTAGCTCTTACCCTTAATACAGAAGTCGACAACACTTCTTCTTGATACCCCTTGAGATATTCAGCTATAGGCTAGAAAGAACTTGATTTCGGCTTCCTTGAATAATCAGCTATGGTCTTAAAAAGGCTTACTTTTGGCTTTTGAATGGTGTGAGGGAATCAGCTAGGGGTTGTCTTTGGGGTTTCGGCTTTTGATGAATTGAAACAAAGAAGAAGAAGAATAGAGATGGAGGATTCGGCAATGGTGAGTCTTTGAGAGGAAGCTTGCGATTTTGTTAAAAGAAAATAGAGAAGATGTCAAGAGAATTTCGGCAGAGGTTTCAAAAGATAAGTAAAAGAATGAATGATGGCCTTAGTCTTCCCTTGGCCAAAAATACTAGCCTTAGACTCCCCCAATCGGCCAACTCTTCCTATGTGATAACTCTATCCTTTAATTATCACCTTATTCGAATTGATAAAAAGAATTATCCCCCCTTTATCTCTTATTTAGCCGAATTTTAAAGAGAATAAAACTCCTAAAATATAGCCTTGTGCCGTCCACTACCTCTCTTTCATTGCCGAAAATAAAACTCCAAAATGTTGCTTCCCTTGTGACTCGAACTCAAGTCCTTCCCCTAGCATGTGGCGTCATTTCCAGAGCCCTTTGTGGCACCTCCAAGCCACTTTTCCAAGCGCAACTGTGTGTCATATTTCAGCCACATTTTCTCTTAAGGCCCTGTTAGGCTTAGTTCCTTTTTTAATCTTAAGATACGATATTTTCCTAAGGCATTTCTTACTACTCTAAAATTTCACCAGCATTCATAAATACACATTCATATATACAAAGTCATGCTTTCACATTCAATTAAGCAATTATGCATAAGCCATAGTTCGGGATATTACACATATACTTTCCATATCATGGATTCAGATAACATGTACAAACCATTTCCATGTATTTCAGATATATTTAGTAATAATCCATTCCGAATCCATATTATCTCATATCAGAACTTTGACCGTTGAACCATTTAAAATCTCGATGGATACAAGGGTAGTACACACAAAGTGTATAAAATGTAATCCATCAATTCATATTCGGGAATGCTCATACGAGCACATAAATGGGAAGCTCTCTCTCTAGCCATATAACAGGAAGCTCATGTGAGCTATATAACGGGAAGCTTATCCGGGCTGTATAATGGGAAGCTCATAAGAGCAATATTCAAGAATCTCATACGAGCCAATAACGGGTAGCTCCGAAGAGCCATTAATCAAGAAGTTTAGAATAGCCATATATTGGGAAGTTCAAGCGAGCCAATATCGGGAAGCTCCGGAGAGCCATTAATTAGGAAGCTTACAAAGAGCCTTTAATCGAGAAGATCACGAAGAGCCATATAGCGGGATGCTAATAAGAGCTACGGTGTGTCCACAATACATACAGAATCACAACCAATCGATATGCTAGCAAGAACCATATAATGGGAAGCTCAAGATGGCTAATAACGGGGCGCTCTTTCAAGCTGTGGTGTGTCCACAACATATGCAGGACCACAACCAATTCGGGTACCTTGTATCCATTGAAATTTCTTCTATTTAAACGGAACTTAACATTTATCGGGCTTTATCAGATATGTAATCAATCTCATATAAATAGCAACTACACAATTCAAATATACAACATTCAATTCAAACATATAAATATACACAATTTAGTTACACGAACTTACCTTGACAATTGTTCATTACATAAAATCTACTAATCCGATACTTTTTCTTTTCGTCAATCTAACTCCGTATTTGGTTTATCCAGATCTATATGAATGAATTTAACATCAATTTAATACAATTCATATTCAATTTAATCTAATTCACATCCTAGGCAAAATTACCATTTTGCCCCTATACTTTAAATAAATTTTGATTTCGTCCCTGGGCTCGGAAAATAAAATTCATGCAATTTAATCATTATTCCAAGCCTAGCTGATTTTTACATATAACATTAAAAGCCCATGTATTTCATAAAATTCAAATTCTTTCCATGAATTTTACATCTTTTTAATTTAGTCCCTAAATCATAATTTCATCAAAATTCTCTTTACAAAAATTGTTTATTGGAACGGTGGAAATGTGCAAGAGTACACATCATAACAAGTAATAAAGTGACAAGTAAATGTCGAGTTATCGTACCCACAGGGACTGTAAAAGTATTATTTATGAAAATGATTTCAAACACTTTGGTGACGGAAAAATATTTGGATTTGAGAGATATTTAAAAACTAAAAGAAAAACAAAGAAAAATAAAATAAAACAAAGTTCTAATGCACGATTTCAAAAACTGATTTTAATCAAGATGACATAATTGTGTTGGATTAATCACATTTCTTACCTTAGAATTATTAAGCTTGTGTTTATACTTATGAAATCATGACAACTCTGTAATTTGCTAACTTATGAACATGCTTACAATTAAAAATCCATTCATCTCTTGTACATATTCCTATGTCAATTCGACCGATAAAATAGATTTATAAAAGTAAAAATGTTATTGCACATACATACTTACTAAGATAAACAATCTCTAGCATATTCCTATGTCAATTCAAACAATCAATTCAACCTAATAAGCATATAAAAGATCATGTGAAGTAACAAAGTATTTTTACCTTGAAACAATTTAATCACAAAAATCCTGCAAGTTATGCAAGGCATATGTATCGTCAAATACAATGCTAATTTAATCTTCAGCTACCTTAGAAGAATTAAACATGCACAGATTAAGTATTGTGTCCATTAATTATAATTTCAATGCGTTTAAATAATTAATTCATCAGCTATCTAAACAATTATAATGCCAGATAACTTAACATGATTTTACTTAACCAAACATTTTACCGAGGCCTTTAACAGCATAAACACAGTTTTAACAATTTAAGAAATCGAAATGCAATCCACCCAACACGAACTAAATTCAAGCTAAATTGATTAAATTAATCATTCCAACAGCATAAATATTCATAAACATGTTCGTCAAAACAACAACGAAATTTAAGAGATAAGGAACAAGAAGCAAATCCGGTGTTTCTCTGTGGCTTGTCTGATTGCTCTGTTCTTCGTTCTTCGTTGGCCTCGGCTATCAAGGTGACTTATGAACACTCCAATTGTTGATTTGAATGGCTGGGAAAACACCTCTTTTCCAAGAGGGGAAATCGGCACAAGAACACACAAAGGGAAATGGGAAAAATGGGAATTGAGAGAAAGTGAGAGAGGAGAATGTTGGATGCTTGAGGTGTGTTTTGAATGAGCAGCTAGGGGGTGTATTTATAGATGATCAAGGCTGCTAAAAATAGCAAATAGCAGCAGCAAAAGACGCCTCCCTTGGCCGGCCATCCCATGTGGCAAAGTTGAACAATTCGACTTTGCTAAATATAGCATGGGCAAATCTTTAAAGCCATAATATTTGGAGGGGTTTGAATGCAATTTGAAAAGGTCTTCAAGGGCTTCTTTGCAAGCTTAATTAATCAGCTAATAGTCTGATTTGGGCCATCATTGTGGACGGTTTGGGCTGCCCAATTGGTGGCTGGTTCGGTTCAATCGGTTCGGTTCAACCAGTGCGATTTAACTGGACCCTTCTTCCATAATTAATTAATAATAATTTATTTAGCCTAAATTAAATTGGGAATAAATTAAAATTAATTATATTATGATTAAATCTTAATGATTGGACCATCTTGGGCTGGAAATAAACTCGCCTTGATACTTCAAATTGCTTCTCGGGTTTATTCTTTGAGCAGTGTCTGCCGAGACGATTTTCGCCCTTTGTGCGAATCTGTCGAAAATAGTGAAAATTAAACAAAATTAACTATAAAATTAATTAAAATTCATCATGTTCATATTTTTAGCACACTTTAATTATTTTATAATATTTAATTATTTTCCGACAAGAATTTACTCGAAACCACATGAATTTGGGTCAAAAAGGCCATGAAAAAGTATATAAATTTCTGTGTTTCCGCACCCCCAAACTTAATTCATTGCTTGTCTCGAGTAATGCACAAATTTGAAAAGAATTTTCTCCAAAACACCTCTGAAAAACTCCTTCAGAACAACTCTCTTCTCAAAATTATGAATTGAATATACTTAGGCTCAAAGATAAGAAATTTGATAGTTATGCTACTTTAGCATTCACATCGTTCAAATTACCTCCAACAATTATTATACTAGCAAAATCAGACTAAATGTTTCTCAATAAAGACATGTTGCTCGCTACCAATTTGATTTTAATTCCTTGGTCAAAAAGTAAACTGCAATCAATAAGCTTAACTAATGTCTTCATATGTTGAACAGAGCAATTTCTCTCCACTAATGTAGGTAACATTGGAATTTTGAATCAATAGGTCTTTAATAAGGTTGTAACGTGGCTGGGTTTAGGGGTAGGTAAAAGATAGACAAATTTTTGGCTTGAAAACCCTAGACTCAGCTTAAAATCGAACCTTCGAAATTTTCACCCTTGATACCCAACTTATGCTCTTTTGACTACTTATTTCATTTTGAGTACATGTTTTTTTTTTAGAACAAACTCAAACTCGAGCACTTGCTTCATGTACTATAGATTTTCAAGCAATTGATACGTCTTTTCAACTCCCCCAAACTTATTTTCAAATGATCTTTTAAATAGTACTGAGTCTAGCGTTTGGGACAATTTTAAGAGTAATGAAGAAAAAATTGATGGTTAAATATTGCATAGGTCCGAATAAAATTAGGCCATATAGTCTCAAAATTGGGTTTCAAAGGATAATTTTATCAGGGTCTGCTTGAAAGGCTCAAACGATCCAAACAATAGTTGCCTAAATCATTTTCAATATTCCATGTTTCCTAGGATTTCGCCTCAAGAAATTACTAAGTCAATTCTAAAGACTTAAGCTTTCATGCATGCCTAATTTTTTCGTAGGGAACTAAAAACTTTTATGGTACGAACTTGCATGCTTTATTAAAAATACACTTATATCATTATTAAGCTAACATAATAATTTATTGAAATAATAGAACTTTATTCATACTGAAGTTCAGCATACCTAACAAAATTTCAAATTATTGAACAAAAATATATCCTAATCATAACTAAAAGAAAATTTTATTCTGAGTGGAATCAATTCAAATTTTTGGTCCCCCCTACTTAAAGTGAACAATGTCCTTATTGTTTAAAGTAAATAAATACTATACACTAGGTAGGATAATTAGAAAAGAGGAGGTGAGTCAAAATTGATTGCTTAAGTACCAGGCTCTTTCTAAAATCCGATCCTAGGCATGTATATATCTATTGCCACACTTTAGCCTTTGAGACTTGTTCAAATTTTATTCATGATTCCTATCTCTTATTTTATTGTGCAAAAATAAAAATTCCTAATTGACCTAATCCTAGAATACTTAAGAAAGAAATAAATGAAATTTGAAGTCCTCCCCTTTTTTATTTATTTGCCGATCCTTCCGAATTTGACTCATCTTTTGCTCCATTAGTATTATCTTTGCATGAATCGCCTTGCTCCCTCTTCGATGATGACACCCATGGTTCAAATATGAAATCTGGAAACTCAGGCACAAAAATAAATGGGTCATTATAAATTTTCTTGAGGGCACTCTTCATCGAGGCATCTCTTATTTTTTAGTATCGCCAGTAGGCTTGTTGCTGCCATTGCATGTGTTGCATTAAGTCCATCAGCTTCAACAACTCATCACGACAATCTGGGCTAGGCGGTGGAGCTTTAAACATTAAGGGTTCGATATCAGGCTTAGCTTCTAGTTCCATTGATTTTGCCTCATTAGGGACTTCAGTTGATTGCTCTGGCGGGATTTCTGTGGGTTCATCTTCTGCTTCTTCGGGATCCTCGCTTTCTTCAATTCGTTGCTGAAGAACAGAATCTCTAGCCACTCGATAAAGATCCCAATCGGTGATTGTGCCTTGACTATACCCTGTCTTCTTTACGTTCGCAAGGAGTTTTGCTTTTAAGCATAGAATTGTGATCATAAAGGGGAAATAGGCAAGGCCAGACCGTCTAATGGCACAATTTCGCATTTCTCTTAGGATGATTTTGCCCACATCAATGGTCATTCCAGTTAGAATCGAGTATAATAGGACCATTCTCTCTAATGAGATTGTAGTCCCATGCGAACTAGGCATAAGGCTAAAACGAATGAAATAGAACCATACCTTCGCAAGTGGTGTCAAATACTCTATTCGACATGTGTGGATTCCTTGCTTTGACACAGTCCACTTAGAACCTGGAACTGTGAGTTCCTCGAGGATTTCTTGTAGATTTTTAGGCTTAATATTGCTCAACAGAGAGGAACATTCATCATTGTCAAAATCAGGTAATCCAAAGAACTCATTAATAGCATTCGAATTTATTGGTACCTTGATTCCTCAGACTGGAACTTCAGTCAATTCGCTTGAAGTTAAGTTCGCGTAGAATTCACGAACTAACTCCTCATCCACGCTTGGTCTCTTTCCACAAAACAATTCCCAATTGAGGGCTTCAGCAACTTGATGAATACACGCCATAAAGTCTTTGTAGTTGCTTTCCTTCAATGTGAAGCCTTTCTCTGGATGCATCTGTTGATTTTTGAAGATACTTTCGTATCTTACTTTAGCTTCTTCACAGTGAAATTTGCTTTGTGTTTTGTCAATTTGAGTGGAGGCACGAGTTCTCTTGCGAGTCATAATTAACCTGAATATCAGATGGAAAAATAAAAATTAGCTTCTTAAAATTTTAATAACAATTACTAAAATTTCAATAAATTGAAAAGTTAAGTAATTTGAATAAAAATTAAATTTAAGAAAGAAAGTTATTCTTACCACCTTCCTTGTAGAATTTAAAAACTCCTAAAGTAAAACTATACTAATGAATTAAAAAATGGAGAATTTAAGAAGGATTGGCTTAGGTTGGATGAAGGAGGAGGGTGCGCCTAGGCGCACAAAGTAGCAAGGTGCGATGGGGCTGAGCAGGTGGCGCGCAAGGTGCAGCCCAAGGCAGGCCACGGGCTGGTCGGCGTGAGGCGTTGGTGTGCAGCAAGCACACGGGGCAGAGGCAGCAGGCGTGAGGCCCCGACCTGGGTAGGAGCTGGCGTTGGCGTGCGGCGTGTGCTGGAGAAGTTGCTGGCCGAATGGTGGTTTAGGGACTTGCGGCACTTGGTGTTTGGTGGTTGGGAGTTTTGGGTGTTGAATAAATGGGGTGAACAATGGTGCAATTTATAGAGGGAGTAATATGAATTAGAGTAGAACTCTTAGAATAATTAAAGAATTAAAAATAAGAGTTCAATTCTAATTTTCCTTATGATAAACAACAATTAATAATTAAATAAACACATGTAAATTATCAATTGCTATTTATTTGCCAAGATAAATGTAAAATAAAATTAATTTTAATCCTAAGCTAAGTTGATAAAAGTTAATATATAAATTATAAAGAAATAATTATATATTAAAGTTTATCAATAATTTATAAGTATGAAAAGAAAAATATTTATTTTAGATGCCTTTTAAAAATATTTACAAGAAGAGGCACCTAGTTTTTATTATTTAGGAAAATAGCAACCAAATTTTGGAAATAATTCAATTAAGTCCTTAGACTTAATGAAAATTTGAAATTGAGTTGCAATTTAAGACTTGGGTCAAAATTGACCTTTTTATTTGAAAAACCAAAAATTTAGTTTGCTATTTAGGGGCTAATTTCTTGGAAAATTATGTAAAAATCAATTCCTAAGAAAGATTGGAGGGGTCACAAGCGGTCCCGCTTAAGTTCCAATCTCCTAGACAGAATTTAAACATAATGAACCCGAAAATATACCTTAAATAATTTATTGAAAACAAGAAAATTTAAAAATTAGATAAACTGAACAAGATTTGATCTCGTTCAGGTTTTTCTTTCTAATAGTGTTTCAAACGCTGAGCATTGACTTGAAAATTACCTCTCTTACCTTGGAGTTCAACAACTCCGTACGAATAAACGCGATGAATCGTAAATGGACCGGACCAACGTGACTTTAACTTACCTGGAAAGAACTTCAATATGGAATTAAATAACAAGACTTGCTAACCTGCTTCAAACTCTCGAACTCGAATATGCTTGTCATGTCATTTCTTGAGTCTTTCTTTGAGTAATTTGGCATTTTCATATGAGAATAGTCGAAATTCCTCTAGCTCGTTGAGTTGGAGCATTTGTTTCTCTTTAACAAGCTTGAAGTCCAGATTGAGTTGTCGAAGCGCCCAGTAAGCTCTGTGCTCTAACTCTAGAGGTAGATGACAGGCTTTCCCAAAGACCAACCTGTAGGGTGACATTCCTAAGGGTGTCTTGTATGCTGTTATGTAAGCCCATAAAGCATCATCTAGTCTCTTTGACCAATCTCGTTGGTTCGGGCAAACTACCTTCTCAAGTATGCCTTTGATCTCCTTATTTGCTAGCTCAGCTTGTCCATTTGTCTGCGGATGGTAAGATGAAGCAACCTTGTGTTTCACTCCATGTTTATCTAGCAACCATTTTAACCACTTGTTCACAAAGTGGGTCCCTTCATCGCTGATAATAGCTCTTGGGGTTCCGAATCTTGTGAACACATGTTTCTGTAAGAATTTCATCACAACCTTGGCATCGTTCGTCGGATAAGCTTCAGCCTCGACCCATTGGGACACATAGTCTATTGCTACCAATATATACTTGTGACCAAAAGACGGAGGGAAAGGGCCAAGAAAGTCAATACCCCAAACATCGAACAATTCTACCTCAATGATATTTGTTCGGCATCTCATTTCTGTTGGTGACATTTCCAACCCTCTGAAATCGATCACAATTCTTCATGTAAGCGTATGCATCCTTGAATAGTGTTGGCCAAAAGAATCCGGCTTGTAATACTTTGGCTGCTGTACGAGTACCTCCAAAGTGTCCCCCACTCGGAGCAGAATGACAGTGGTATAAAATCTTCGGTACTTCATCTTCTGTCACACACCTCCTAATCATCTGATCTGCACACTTTTTAAACAAATATGGCTCTTCCCAGAAATAGTACTTCACATCGTGAAGAAACTTTTTCCTTTGCTGATAAGTTTTATCAATCGGCATCAAATCACAAGCTAAATAGTTAGCCAAATTAGCAAACCAAGAATATTATGGACATGATTTACCTTCAGTATGTGTTCATCTGGAAATGTCTCTTGGATCGGTAAAAGTGGAGAATTTTCCTATTGCGGCTCCAGCCTGGATAAGTGATCTGCTACTTGGTTTTCTACTCCTCTTCGATCTTGAATTTCTAGATCGAACTCTTGAAGTAAAAGCACCCACCGGATCAATCTCGGCTTAGCATCTTTCCTGGCTAATAAATACTTAATCGCGGAGTGGTCCGTATAGACAATCACTTTGGTACCTACAAGATAAGATCGAAACTTGTCGAAAGCAAACACAATAGCAAGTAATTCTTTTTCTGTTATCGTATAGTTCAGTTGAGCTTCGGTTAGAGTTCTACTTGCATAGTAGATGGGATGAAAAACTTTGTTCCTTCGCTGGCCCAAGACAGCTCCAATGGCGAAGTCACTTGCGTCACACATCAACACGAATGGCGAATCCCAATCTGGTGTGACGATTATGGGTGTCATGACTAACCGACTCTTTAGATCGTTGAAGGCTTTTAAGCATTCCTCATCAAACTTGAATATCGAGTCTTTCTCCAATAGCTTGCATAAGGGTTTAGCCACTTTGGAGAAGTCCTTGATAAATCCTCGATCCCATATCTTGTTACCCGATGACCTAGAAAAATTCCTTCTCGTACCATAAAATGGCATTTTTCCCAGTTGAGTACGAGATTTGTTTCTTCGCATCGCCTCAGTACCTTAGCTAGATTGGCTAAGCAATCATCGTAAGTATCTCCAAATACTGAGAAATCGTCCATGAAAACTTCCATGTACTTCTCAACCATGTCAGTAAAAATAGACATCATACATCTTTGAAATGTAGCTGGTGCATTACATAAACCAAATGGCATGCGTCTAAATGCGAATGTACTGTACGGGCAGGTGAATGTCGTTTTGTGTTGATCTTTCGATGCCACTGTAATCTGATTATACCCTGAGTATCCATCGAGAAAACAGTAATAGTCTCGTCCTGCGAGTCTATGCAGCATCTGGTCCAAAAACGCCAGAGGAAAGTGATCTTTCTTAGTCGCCTTGTTCAACTTCCAATAATCGATGCAAATTCTCCATCCCATAACTGTCCTAGTTCGTATCAACTTGTTGTTCTCGTTCTCCACAACCGTGATACCTACTTTCTTTGGCACGCACTGGACTGGACTCACCCATGAACTGTCTGAGATGGGATAAATGATACCTGCATCCAACCACTTGATGGTTTCCTTTTTCACTACATCTTTCACGATGGGGTTCAGTCTCCGTTGTCCATCAATCGTTCCTCTCTCGCCATCTTCTAATATGATCTTGTGCATGCATACAGATGGGCTAATACCACGAATATTGGCTATGGTCCATCCGATAGCCTTCTTGAATTGTTTCAAAACTATGATAAGTTTCTCTTCTTGTTCAGTAGTTAATTCAGCTGAAACAATCACAGGTAAAGTAGAGGCGTTACCTAAATAAACATATTTCAAGTGTGAAGGTAATACCTTGAGTTCTAATTTAGGTGGCTCCTCGATTGATGCTTTTGGTTGCATGTAATCTCTTTTCTCTAATTCCAAAGATTCAAAACGGGATTGCGGATTAAATCCCTTTTAATTAGCTTCTAGCAAAGCTGAGTATTCATCCTCCTCTTCATCATTTGGGGGATCCCATGTCAAAATTCTTTCTAGTGGGTCCTCAACATAGTTAAGTTCCTTCTCTGTTATTAATTCCTCTAAATCGGCTACTGTAGAACAATCATACATTGTGCCAGGAAACCGCATTGACTTAAAAACATTGAATGTTACCTGATCATCCTGAACACGCACAGTCAGCTCGCCCTTTTGCACATCAATAAGGGTCCTTCCATTTGCTAAAAATGGTCTTCCTAGGATAATTGGCACTTCATTGTCAGCTTCAAAGTCTAGAATTACAAAGTCAGCAGGAAAGATAAACTTATCTACACGTACCAATACATCCTTGATTTTTCCTTCTGGATGCGCTAAGAATCGATCTGCTAGTTGAAGTGTAACCGTAGTTGGTCTAACTTCTCCTATCCCCAACTTGCTAAATATTGACATAGGCATCAGGTTGATACTCGCGCCTAAGTCACATAATGCTTTACCACAATATGTTGATCCAACATTGCATGGTATGGTGAAACATCCAGGATCCTTCAATTTTGGGGGTAGTTTGTTCTGAAGATATGCACTACATTCCTTCATCAGAGCTACCGTCTTAAATTCTCCAAGTATTCGTTTCTTTGACAAGATATCTTTCATGAACTTGATGTAGTTCGGCATTTGCTCAAGTGCTTCGACCAACGAGATGTTGATGTGAAGTTGCTTGAGTATGTCAAGGAACTTCTTGAATTGAATCTCCTGCTTCGGCTTCTGAAGTCTTTGAGGGTAGGGTGGCAGTGGTTTCATTACTGGAACTGATTCTAGTTGATTCACCTTTGGCGGTAATTCTACTTCTAACAAAGTTGTTGGTTGATTAGAATTAACTGGTCCTGAGGTTTCTTTGCCTGGTTTTGCAGATTTCGATTCTAGTGAAACTGGGGTTTCAACACTTGGTTGAACTTCTTCTGAGTCTTGAGCATTACCTTGCTCCTTTTCAACTTCAACAGTGTTGGGCTCTACTATCTTTCTGCTCCTCAATTTCAACAATTTGCAATATTCTTTACCCGGATTTCTCAGATTTTCCGTATCACTAGGTAAAGCCCCTTGTGGTCGGTTCCTGAGTTCAGTTGTAAGCTGGCCCACTTGACTCTCCAAATTCTTCAATGTAGCTGCTTGGCTCTGGATTAAGGCATCATTCTTTGCTAGGTATGTCTTTAGCAAACTCTCCAGGCTATTGGATGCTTCAGCTTGAACTGGTTTCTGAACTGGTTGTGGAAAATTAGGCGGCTAGGTTAGTTTGGGTTACGTATAAGTGGTACTGGTTCTAGCCCCTTGGTTACTCCAGGAAAAATTCGAGTGGTTTCTCCACGATGGGTTATAAAAGTTAGATTGCAGCCCTTGCCTTCCTCGGTTTTGGTTCTGATTGCCCATGTAGTATACAGATTCTGGGTTCGACGGACATTCTTCAAACAAATGTCCATCCCCACAATAGACACAGGCTATATTCTCAAATTGTTTAGGCGGTTATGCTGCAAAAATATTAGACCCATTAGTAGTAAGGTTTTTAAGCATTGAGAATATTGATGATACCTGAGATGCGAGTGAAGTAAGAGCGTCTACTTCATGTATTCCAGTGACTCGTCTTCCTGACACTGCTCGACTGGTTGGCCATTGATAATTGTTGCTGGCAATCCTCTCAATAATTTCATAAGCCTCGTTATAAGACTTAGAAAGGAGAGCACCATTAGCAGAGGCGTCCACTACCATCCTTGTGTGAGCATTAAGACCATTATAGAATGTCTCAAGTTGAATGCAATGAGGAATTCCATGATGAGGGCATTTTCGTAATAACTCTTTAAATCTTTCCCATGCCTCATATAAGGACTCGTCATCCATTTGGTGGAAAGCAGTGGTCTCGTTCCTCAGCTTAGCATTCTTTCTTGACGGAAAATACTTCATGAGGAATCTCTCGGCTAACTCTTGCCATGTAGAAATGGAGTTCGGTGGCAATGAATTCAACCAGGCACGAGCTCTGTCCCTTAACGAATATGGGAACAACTTCAATCGTAAGGCATTTTCGGGTACTCCGGCTAACTTGAAAGAATCACTCACTTCCATAAATAGTCTTAAGTGAAGATGAGGATTTTCAGTAGGCATTCCGCTGAATTGGCCCACTGTCTGAAGCATTTGGAACATGACTGGCTCTAGCTCGAATTGTTGTGCCTCGATTTCGGGTCTCTTAATACCCAGATTAAGATTGTTAAATATTGGCACGACGTATTGTCTTAAGGCACTATCCCTATCATCAGCAATAAGGATAGGATTCTGAGCAGGGTTTGCTCCGTTTCCTTGGTTCATATTCTCGAAATTCATTCCTTCGGTCCTTCTCTGGTTTGCTTGTCTTCTTCGTTGTCAAAAGGTTCGTTCTATTTCAGGGTCCACAGGAGTAGATTAATAATCTGGTCTACTCATAAACACCTAAAATATTCACAGAAAATGTAATTAAGTAAAAATTTCAATACAAAAATAAATAAACCAAAATGTAAACAAAAACTCATAAATATTGACTTTGAAAAACAGTCCCCGGCAACGGCACCAAAAACTTGGAACGGTGGAAATGTGCAAGTATACACAATCGTAACAAGTAATAAAGTGACAAGTAAATGTCGAGTTATTGTACCCACAGGGACTGTGAAAGAATTATTTACGAAAATGATTTCAAACACTTTGGTGACGGAAAAATATTTGGATTTGAGGGATATTTAAAAACTAAAAGAAAACAAAATAAAACAAAGTTCTAATGCACGATTTCAAAAATTAATTTTAATCAAGATGACATAATTGTGTTGGATTAATCACATTTCTTACCTTAGAATTATTAAGCTCGTGTTTATACTTATGAAATCATGGCAACTCGGTAATTTGCTAACTTATGAACATGCTTACAATTAAAAATCCATTCATCTCTTGTACATATTCCTATGTCAATTCGACCGATAAAACAGATTTATAAAAGTAAAAATGTTATTGCACATACATACTTACTAAGATAAACAATCTCTCGCATATTCCTATGTCAATTCAAACAATCAATTCAACCTAATAAGCATATAAAAGATCATGTGAAGTAACAAAGTATTTTTACCTTGAAACAATTTAATCACAAAAATCCTGCAAGTTATGCAAGGCATATGTATCGTCAAATACAATGCTAATTTAATCTTCAGCTACCTTAGAAGAATTAAACATGCACAGATTAAGTATTGTGTCCATTAATTATAATTTCAGTGCGTTTAAATAATTAATTCATTAGCTATCTAAACAATTATAATGCCAGATAACTTAACATGATTTTACTTAACCAAACATTTTACAGAGGCCTTTAACAGCATAAACACAATTTTAACAATTTAAGAAATCAAAATGCAACCCACCCAACACGAATTAAATTAATCATTCCAACAGCATAAATATTCATAAACATGTTCGTCAAAACAACAACGAAATTTAAAGAGATAAGGAACAAAAAGCAAATCCAGTGTTTCTCCGTGGCTTGACTGATTGCTCCGTTCTTCGTTCTTCGTTGGCCTCGGCTATCAAGGTGACTTATGAACACTCCAATTGCTGCTCTGAATGGCTGGAAAAACACCTCTTTTCCAAGAGGGGAAATCGGCACAAAAACACACAAAGGGAAATGGGAAAAATGGGAATTGAGAGAAAGTGAGATAGGAGAATGTTGGATGCATGAGGTGTGTTTTGAATGAGAAGCTAGGGGGTGTATTTATAGCTGATCAAGGCTACTAAAAATAGCAAATAGCAGCAAAAGAGGCCTCCCTTGGCTGGCCATCCCATGTGGCAAAGTTGAAGAATTCAACTTTGCTAAATATAGCATGGGCAAATCTTTAAAGCCATAATATTTGGAGGGTGTAATATCCTAGATTAGGGGTTATGCGTTAATGCATAATTGAAGTGATTGCATGTCTCAGTGTATGGTTGGATGAGTTTTAGGGGTTCCTAAAACCCTAGGATAAAAAGGGAATGGCTTGGAAAATTTTGTTTTTAAGTGTTAATTATGGGGAGCTAGGCTAAGGATGCCTTAAGAGAAGTTGTGGGGGATGTGTGACACAAAAGGTGCCTTGGTAAAGTGGTTGGAATGCGCCACTTAGGGACTTGGAGAATGACGCCTCATGCAAGGAGGAAGGGCTCATGTTCGAGTCGTGTGGGCAGCAAAATGGGTGGCTATTATTTTGTATTTTTCTGACGTTAAGGGAGTGAGGTCTTAGAGGAATAAGTGGTGAAGTTTATGACACAAAACAATCTAGTAGTAAAGTGGCAAGGGATGCCACCCTGGGTGCTGTAAAGTGTGCGTCAAAACGGAGCTTCAAGGGAGGGGGTTCGAATCACGTGGGCAGCATAAAGTGGGGTTTTCTTATTTTGCATTATGGCGTTAAGGGAGAGGGGAGTAGTGGACGGCATATGGATTGTTGGCAAGGAATTGATAAGGCTTGTTTTATTTTTATTAATTCGGCTAGGATATATGATAAAGGTTATTTATTTATTTTAAGTTAGTAGATAGAAGATAAGTGTGGTTTATTATTTATTTATTTTTTTTAAATGGGGAAGATAAGGGATAAAGTGATGGATTATTTTATTTAGTAAGGTGATAAAGGTGGATTTATTTTAAGCAAAGATTAGAAGATAATTATGGATTTATATTATTTTATTTGAATGTGTGTTCAAGAGGAATTATAGGAGAATAAAGTGGGATGGGAAAGGAGGTTGGTGTGCCGAATTTGAGTAGTATAAATAGGGGTGCTCATCTTTTGGCAATTCTTTTCTCCATTTATTTTCTTGTTGCCGAAAATTGGAGTTCTCCTTAAGCTTTTCTTTGGTCCCTCTTGGGATAGCCGAACCTCTTCCTCTCAACACACCATTGCTGAAATTCTTCCCACTTCCTCTTCTTATTCACTTTCTTCCTCTCAACCCCAATTCCCTCATAACCGAATATTCTTTTGTGATTTAAAGGCTTAGCCGAACCTCGTAGCAACTTTATCTCTTCTCTTTGTTTGGCACCTTAAAGGAACACCATAGCTGAATATTTCAATTGTATTTGGAGCCATAGCCGAATTTTCATGTGGTCTTACCCTCTTTTCTCTGCCGTAAGTTTTGGAAGCTAAAACCTTTTCTCTTTTAGTCTCTTCAAGAAAACGATAGTGGTAAGTGTGTTCTTTCTTAAGCAATCGGTTTGAGTTCTTTTCCTATGAGTGGCCGAATATTCATAGGGCCTTTATCTCGTGTTTTTGCTGTAGCCAACGTGAAGGAGTTTTAAAAGGGTCTCTTGGATTCGATTACACAAGGTAAGTAAAAATAGTTTCGGCCAAGGGCCATTCTTGTGGATTCTTGCTTAAAGCCGAATCTAACTGGTGGCATGTAGGGATTTCGACAACAACAGGAGCAAGTAGTGGTTTTCAGGATTTAAATCCGTAAGGTAAGGTAGTAGTAGTATTCGGCCATAGGCCATATTTGGTATTTTAATGTGACCGATTTGACTATGATGGTTTAGGGGCTAATCGTCAGGAATAAGAGAGTTCCGAGATTTAGTCGACTGTGCCAAAGCAGGTGCGTAGTTATCGCACTATTCTCCTGTTATTTGTATGTTGTTATGTATGTATGTTTATGATGTGTATGTTAGCCGGAAATAATGGCTAAGATGGTGGATACCCGTAGTGGGTAATCGATTAATCAGGTCAGTGCTCTATTTTGCCTATGATATATGTGTGATATTTGTGGTGAGCATGTGATGAATACTTACTTTAAATGTTAATCTGACATGATACACATATATGCATGGGATTTGTAATGATCAAAGAAGGAAAGGGTGTACATATTTATGTACGTGGTCTAATGTTAGCCTTGTGCTACATTAGCGCTTGATGGTAGCTATGTGCTTCATCAAGGGAGGTGTTGGCTAGGTGCCCATCTCGGCGGTTGATAGCTGTGTGCATCACCGTGGACTGATTGATATGTGGGATCACTTAGGTGATCGGTGGCCTAGCCACGGCCTTGGGCAGCAAGTCTGCCAAGGTAAGATATGTGGGATCACTCAGTTGATCGGTGGATTAGCCACGGCCTTAGGCAGCAAGTCTGCCGAGGTAGGTGTAACGGATGGACTTTAGGTGGGTTGGGTTTCATGTTGCATATTTATGTATATGGACTGTGTGGATATGGGCCAAGCCCATATATGGAGACATGTGAAATAACTATGCACTGAATCTGTATGACTCACCCAATTTTTACCAATATTGCAGGTGATGCATAAGCTTGGACCGGGTTGGAGTGGATACGAGGTGGACCATGCAGAAGATGTTTTACTTGTTTTAAATATTTTATATTTTCAGTATTTATGAATGAGTATTTATTGTAATAAGGGCCATTTAAAGTATTTGGGAATTTTATTTATGTTAAGGTGGATTGACATTTACATTATTATTTGGAAATGTTTTTATGTTTTAATTTTAACACCTCATATCATAAGAATTTTATATTAAAGTTTTAGATCTGAATATTTTGTAACAACTTAATTTATTTTGAAATTTTAAATACACAATGTTTTCTAAAGACAAATAAATTTATACGTTTTCACCTCTAAGTCAAAATATTTTTCAAACGTTTTTTGCAGTGGCATTTCAAATTCGGTCGTAGTGAATGGGCCGGGTTTGGGGTGTTACAGTTTGGTATCAGAGCCCGGTTCAAAACTTGGCTTTGAGGGTTTTGGGCCCAAAAACATTTTTTTTAAGATGGGCTTTTCAAAAACAAAGATTTTATGTACTATTTTCAGGTTATTCTGGCATGGCACCTGTATCTCCGACCCGAAGTCCACCAGGTAAGTACCTCTAATTGTTGAAGTGATTTGTATATGGGAATGTTATGGGCATAATTGGGCTCGTAGATTAGAAGATTAGGGCTATTGAACCCTAGGGCTAGTGCACTCAAACACATGCATAAGACTTAAGAGCAACCGAACAAACGTGTGAAGTAAGTCGCCGAGTTAAGGTGTGGCAACCTTTGTGCGCATGTCTAGGATTGGTTTCGGTGGGAGCTTGGTATTTAAGCAGTCCTCGTGACTCACCTCCTCTCCACTCGAATCCTACCTGGTGCGTAGTGACGGTTCACCCTAACCAAGAGGACTTATTCACGGGCTAAACCCGATAACTAAAACTCGAAAGGGATTAGCCGTAATTTATTAAAAACTCCAGTTTTAAAATCCTCAAATTACCCTTTTGATTGTTAGAAACCTATGTTGTAAAATATTTTCTGAAATATTTCCGATTTACGAAAAATTACCTAAATACCCCTGTGGCAAAATTACTAAAATGCCCCTGGTTTCTAAAACTACCACACTACCCTTGACTTTCATAAAGATTTTTTTTTTACTTTGCAAAAATATCCAAAAACCCTATTTTGCGAAAACTCCAGATACCCTGATTTGGGAAAATTTACGAAAATGCCTCTGACTTCCAAATTTCTGAAATAACCCCTCATTTCCAAAATTTCTACAATATCTTGATTTGGAAAATCTTTCTTTCAAAAATATCCATGAGTTTGGAAAATTTCGAAATGAATTTTGGTGATTTTTGAATTGACCCCGGTTTATTACCAAAATACCCTTGTAGGGCAAATGACGAAATTACCCCTGGGTGGGGAATGGACAAAGATGCCCATAGTAGTGTGCTGAATATGGTAAATGTTGTGGATGAATGAATGTGTCTCTATTGATGTGGATGAATGTGAAGGTGTGATTCTCTGAGTTAGAATAGTGATCTTCAGCTGAAACTTTAGTGGATCTAAAGAACTACTTCCGAAAATCTCTTTTCATAAAAATTGTTCGCGCATAAACAAGTGGAACAAAAGTACTAATGCATAAAACTCTTTAATCAGATTAAATCGCGACGTTAGACATGAGTTCTAGAGGACGTGGTCGTCGTGGACGCGATAGAGGTAGAATGTCGATATCAGGACCAGTAGGGTCTGGCCATGGGTCAGAAAACGATGTGCCCCCACCACCAGCTGTTGGTGTTGAGCAGCAAGATAAGACGGGGGACGATGCTGTATCACAGGCTGTGCTGCGAGTTCTTGAGATGGTGGCTGGAGCCGGTGGAAATATGACAGCTAGGAAGTCCGTACCCGAGCGACTCCGAGCCAATGGGGCTGAAGTGTTTCGTGGAGTATCTAGTGTGGCACCCAGTACTGCCGAGTATTGGTTGGAGGCGACCGAGCGAATTATGGATGAATTGGATCTGACCGCTGAGGAGAAAGTGAAAGGAATGGTGGCGCTGCTACGCGATGAAGCGTATCAGTGGTGGCTCACAGTTCGGGATGGGGCCACAGCTGAGGATCTCACTTGGGAGTATGTTAAGGCGACATACCAGAAGAAGTATGTTGGTACTTATTACATCGATGCGCAGAGAAAGGGTTTTCTGGGGCTGGTTTAAGGGAACAAGTCTGTGGCAGAATACGAGGCTGAATTCCTAAGATTAAGCCGATATGCTCGAGGAGTAGTGGCTACGGAGCATGAGCGATGTGTCCGATTTGAGGACAGACTAAGGGATGATCTGAGGTTGTTGATAGCTCTGCAACAAGAGCGAGAGTTTGCCATATTAGTAGAAAAGGCTAAGGTAGCTGAGGGGATTAAGGACTCTGTGAGGCAGAACAGAGATAAGGATAGGAACCGGGACAAGAGGAGTCATGGACCGTCAGAATCGTCCGAAATTTTTCAGAAAAGACCGAAGGTTGAGAATTCTGTTCATGTTACTTAGCCAGCTACTGGAAATCCGGACCGTCCATGTGCTCGATGTGGGAGGTATCATGTTGGCGAGTGTTGGAATCGAGACCGGGAGTGTTTTAGGTGTAAGTCTAAGTCTCATCTGATTAAAGACTGTCCCCAGGATCCAAATAGGGCTCGGACAGCAGGCTAAGGTTATGTGCACCCGGGCAGGAATGGTCAGCAAGCGACAAGGGGTCGTGGTCCGAACCATGGAGGAAATGGTTCCGGCAGAGGTCGTAGAACACCAAACAGAGAGGCAGAAGGTGCAGATGCGGGGCAAGCAAGGTTGGTTTACGCAGCCAGGCGTCGCGAGGAGGAAGATGTGCCAGATGTGACAACGGGTACGTCCATTATTTCTAGAATACCCTTAATTGTCTTGGTTGTGGTTAAGTCAGTTCGTTCTTATGTTGCTAGTGAAGTGTATGGAACCTTGATTGTGAACTTAGAGGATGTGCCGTGAAAGTATGATAGTTCTTTAAGATCAGGGTGCGTAGCAATAACGTAGGGTGGTGAATAAGGATGTACGATTGTTCGTTAGCCAAATAATTTCGAGGACGAAATTATTTTAAGAAGGGTAGAACTGTAATATCCTAGAGTAGGGGTTATGCGTTAATGCATAATTGAAGTGATTGCATGTCTCAGTGTATGGTTGGATGAGTTTTAGGGGTTCCTAAAACCCTAGGATTAAAAGGGAATGGCTTGGAAAATTTTGTTTTTAAGTGTTAATTATGGGGAGCTAGGCTAAGGATGCCTTAAGAGAAGTTGTGGGGGATGTATGACACAAAAGGTGCCTTGGTAAAGTGGCTGGAATGCGCCACTTAGGGACTTGGAGAATGACGCCTCATGCAAGGAGGAAGGGCTCATGTTCGAGTCGTGTGGGCAGCAAAATGGGTGGCTATTATTTTGTATTTTTCTCAAGTTAAGGGAGTGAGGTCTTAAAGGAATAAGCGGTGAAGTTTATGACACAAAACAACCTAGTAGTAAAGTGGCGAGGGACGCCACCCTGGGTGCTGTAAAGTGTGCGTCAAAACGGAGCTTCAAGGGAGGGGGTTCGAATCACGTGGGCAGCATAAAGTGGGGTTTTATTATTTTGCATTCTGGCGTTAAGGGAGAGGGGAGTAGTGGACGGCATATGGATTGTTGGCAAGGAATTGATAAGGCTTGTTTTATTTTTATTAATTCGGCTAGGATATATGATAAAGGTTATTTATTTATTTTAAGTTAGTAGATAGAAGATAAGTCTGGTTTATTATTTATTTTTTTTTTAAATGGGGAAGATAAGGGATAAAGTGATGGATTATTTTATTTAGTAAGGTGATAAAGGTGGATTTATTTTAAGCTAAGATTAGAAGATAATTATGGATTTATTTTATTTTATTTGAATGTGTGTTCAAGAGGAATTATAGGAGAAGAAAGTGGGATGGGAAAGGAGGTTGGTGTGCCGAATTTGAGTAGTATAAATAGGGGTGCTCATCTTTTGGCAATTCTTTTCTCCATTTATTTTCTTGTTGCCGAAAATTGGAGTTCTCCTTAAGCTTTTCTTTGGTCCCTCTTGGGATAGCCGAACCTCTTCCTCTCAACTCACCATTGCCGAAATTCTTCCCACTTCCACTTCTTATTCACTTTCTTCCTCTCAACCCCAATTCCCTTATAACCGAATATTCTTTTGTGATTTAAAGGCTAAGCCGAACCTCGTAGCAACTTTTTCTCTTCTCTTTGTTTGGCACCTTAAAGGAACACCATAGCCGAATATTTCAATTGTATTTGGAGCCATAGCCGAATCTTCAAGTGGTCTTACCCTCTTTTCTCTGCCGCAAGTTTTGGAAGCTGAAACCTTTTCTCTTTTAGTCTCTTAAAGAAAACGATAGTGGTAAGTGTGTTCTCTCTTAAGCAATCAGTTTGAGTTCTTTTCCTATGGGTGGCCGAATATTCATAGGGCCTTTATCTCGTGTTTTTGCTGTAGCCAACGTGAAGGAGTTTTAAAAGGGTCTCTTGGATTCGATTACTCAAGGTAAGCAAATATAGTTTCGGCCAAGGGCCATTCTTGTGGATTCTTGCTTAAAGCCGAATCTAACTGGTGACATGTAGGGATTTCGACAACAACAGGAGCAAGTAGTGGTTTTCGGGACTTAAATCCGTAAGGTAAGGTAGTAGTAGTATTCGGCCATAGGCCATATTTGGTATTTTAGTGTGACCGATTTGACTATGATTGTTTAGGGGCTAATCGTCAGGAATAAGAGAGTTCTGGGATTTAGTCGACTGTGCCAAAGCAGGTGCGTAGTTATCGCACTATTCTCCTGTTATTTGTATGTTGTTATGTATGTATGTTTATGATGTGTATGTTAGCCGGAAATAATGGCTAAGATGGTGGATACCCGTAGTGGGTAATCGATTAATCAGGTCAGTGCTCTATTTTGCCTATGATATATGTGTGATATTTGTGGTGAGCATGTGATGAATACTTACTTTAAATGTTAATCTGACATGATACACATATATGCATGGGATTTGGGATGATCAAAGAAGGAAAGGGTGTACATATTTATGTACGTGGTCTAATGTTAGCCTTGTGCTACATTAGCGCTTGATGGTAGCTATGTGCTTCATCAAGGGAGGTGTTGGCTAGGTGCCCATCTCGGCGGTTGATAGCTGTGTGCATCACCATGGACTGATGATATGTGGGATCACTTAGGTGATCGATGGCCTAGCCACGGCCTTGGGCAGCAAGTCTGCCAAGGTAAGATATGTGGGATCACTCAGTTGATTGGTGGATTAGCCACGGCCTTGGGCAGCAGGTCTGCCGAGGTAGGTGTAACGGATGGACTTTAGATGGGTTGGGTTTCATGTTGCATATTTATGTATATGGACTGTGTGGATATGGGCCAAGCCCATATATGGAGACATGTGAAATAACTATGCACTGAGTCTATATGACTCACCCAATTTTTACCAACATTGCAGGTGATGCATAAGCTTGGACCGGGTTGGAGTGGATACGAGGTGGCCCATGCAGAAGATGTTTTACTTGTTTTAAATATTTTATATTTTCAGTATTTATGAATGAGTATTTATTGTAATAAGGGCCATTTAAAGTATTTGGGAATTTTATTTATGTTAAGGTGGATTGACATTTACATTATTATTTGGAAATGTTTTTATGTTTTAATTTTAACATCTCATATCATAAGAATTTTATATTAAAATTTTAGATCTGAATATTTTGTAACAACTTAATTTATTTTGAAATTTTAAATACACAATGTTTTCTAAAGACAAATAAATTTATACGTTTTCACCTCTAAGTCAAAATATTTTTCAAACGTTTTCCGCAGTGGCATTTCAAATTCGGTCGTAGTGAATGGGCCAGGTTTGGGGTGTTACAGAGGGGTTTGAATGCAATTTGAAAAGGTCTTCAAGGGCTTCTTTGCAAGCTTAATTAATCAGCTAATAAGCTGATTTGGGCCATCATTGTGGATAGTTTAGGCTGCCCAATTGGTGGATGGTTCGGTTCAATCGGTTCGGTTCAACCAGTGCGGTTTAACTGGACCCTTCTTCCATAATTAATTAATAATAATTTATTTAGCCCAAATTAAATTGGGAATAAATTAAAATTAATTATATTATGATTAAATCCTCATAATTGGACCGTCTTGGGCTGGAAATAAATTCGCCTTGATACTTCAAATTGCTTCTCGAGTTTATTCTTCGAGCAGTGTCTGCCGAGCCGATTTCCGCCCTTTGTGCGAATCTGTCAAAAATAGTCAAAATTAAACAAAATTAACTATAAAATAAATTAAAATTCATCATGTTCATATTTTTAGCACACTTTAATTATTTTATAATATTTAATTATTTTCCGACAAGAATTTACTCGAAACCACATGAATTTGGGTCAAGAAGGGCATGAAAAAGTATATAAATTTCTGTGTTTCCATTTATCTATCAACAATCTTTCATTTTCTACCATAAAACTTCATAATTCATGCATAATCCATGGCAAAACCCTAGTACTTTGATAACTTTACAGATTCATCCCCGAGATAGCTAGATTAAGCTATTACGATCTCAGAAATACAAAAATTACTTAAAATGGGACAAGAATTCATACCTAATTAAGCCAAAATAGTTTGCATGAATTCTCCATCCATAACTAGGGTTTCATGTCTTTAATTTTAGGAAATATGATAAAAAAATGATGATATTTTATGTTATTTTATTATATATCATGTTTTCATCTTTTACTTTCCAATTTAGTCCTTTTCTTTATTTAATTTTCCATGGATGACTAAGCATACTTATCTAATAACTCCTCTTAATGGTCTATTTTTCATATAAGGACCTTCAATTTTGAATTCCATAACTATTTGATTCTTATAGCTACTATAACTTAACTTTTGCATTTTATGCAATTTGGTCCTTTCCATATAAATAGACATGTAACCAATAAAATTTATCTACGAAATTTTCATACGATATTTCAATTGTAAAGAAGATCATAAAATAATATTAAAATATTTTTTCTTTTCGGCTCGGATTTGTAGTCCCGAAACCACTGTTCCCATTTCACTCAAAATGGGCTGTTACAAGTTGCTTTTTTAATTCTTCAAATGCTTGTAAACAAGACTCATCAAAATTGAAAAATCTATTATGCTCTAACAATGCACACAGGGGTTTGGATATTTTTGAAAAATCCTTAATAAAGTGTCGATAAAATCCTGCATGGCCAAGCAAACTTCGAATACCTTTAACTGTAGTTTCTTCACAACGACAAAGAACTAGCTCTAGGTCCTTTAAACAACCTTTAAAGGTATCACCAAACACCAAGAAGTCATCCATAAAAGCTTCCAAAAATTTCTCCACCATGTCCAAAAATATTTCCATCATGCAAAGTTAAAATGTTGCAGGGTCATTGCATAATCCAAAGACATTCATCTGAAAGAAAATGTTCCATACGGACATGTGAAAGTGGTCTTTTCTTGATCTATGGGGGCTATGGAAATCTGATTATACCCTGAATAACCATCCAAGATGTAATAGAAGGCTTTCCCCTCTAATCTATCAACATTAAACCGATGAATGGCAAAGGAAAATGGTCCTTCCGAGTTGCTTTGTTAAGATTACAATAGTTCATGCATACTCTTCATCCCATGATAGTATGAGTTGGGATGAGTTCATTGTTGTCATTGCTAACTATGGTGACACCTCCTTTCTTTGGTACATATTGAACATGGCTCACCCACGAACTATCAACATTAAGGTATATTATTCCAACGTCAAGCAATTTAATAATCTCCTTTTAAATGACTTCCTTCATAATGAGGTTTAGTCTTCTCTACTGTTCAATAGACTTGCAATGGCAATCCTCTAGTAAAATCTTATGCATACATATGGCAAGACTGATTCTTTTGATATCAGTAATTGTCCACCCCAATGCTTTCTTATATTTCTTCAAAACTTCTAATAACTTCTTCTCCTGATCAGGTGTCAATTCTACAGATATGACTATTGGCAAAGTGTTGTTGACTCCCAAGTAGGCATACTTTAAGTGTAATAGAAAAGGCTTTAATTTCAAATAGGAGGGTCCTCTATGGAAGGTCTAGGAGGCCTAAAAGAATGATTTGAGAAATCTAAAGATTCGAAACTCCTCCCTTGTCGATACTCAATTTGCTTGGTCTCCATAAGTTCACCAGTCATTTCTACTTCAGTCAGCACAAATGGATCTCCATCATCATTAGAATTGATGTGACAAAACTTTGCAAACTCTTCCTCTACCACTGAGTTGAGAAATCTAATGGCCTGACATTCTTCATTTTCATCTGCACACTTAATGGCATCAAAAACATTAAAAGTTATTTGTTGGTTATTGACCCTCATTGTCAACTCACCTTTCTGCACATCAATTAGCATTCTACCTGTTGCTAGAAAATGTCTCCCAAGAATAAATGGTACTTCTTTATTAGCTTCAGATTCTAGAATAATAAAATCTAATGGAAAAATAAATTTATCAACTCTTACTAGCACATCTTCAATCATACCTTTCGGATGTGCATAGGAGCGATATGCTAGCTGCAGCATAACTATGGTGGGTTTTGCCTTCCCAATTCCTAGGTTCTTGAAAATGGACATAGGCATTAAATCTATACTTGCTCCTAAATCACATAATGCCTTGCCAACATAATGATTTCCAATTAAACAAGGGATAGTAAAAATCCCTGGGTCTTTCAACTTTGGAGGCCATTTTTTCATCAACATTGTTGTGCACCCTTCAGTGAGAGCAACAGTTTCAAATTTCCCTAATTGTCACTTATTTGACACGATATCCTTCATGAACTTAACGTATTTGGGCATTTGCTCCAATGCGTCCACCAATGGTATGTTGATATGAAGTTGCTTTAGGACATCCAAGAATTTTTTGAATTGAATGTCTTGCTTCGACTTTTGAAATCATTGAGGAAAAGGTGGCGGTGGCCTTCCTTCAACATTTTGCTTGCACTTCTCAATTGTAGATTGCTCCACTACTGGTTCTGAATTCACCTTATGTGTGAAATCTGAGCTATCTTCTTCAACAGCGACATCATTAACAACTCTAGGTCGCTGAGTACCACTTCTGAATGTAATGGCCTTGCAATGTTCCTTCCCTTGAGATCTTGATTTTTAGTATCACTCGACAATGCTCCTTGCGATCTCGAACTTAATGCACTGGTAATCTGCCCTACTTGATTTTCCAAGGCTCTTAGGGATGCAGTTTTACTCTGTATCATAGCATCATTTTTGGCAATATATTCCTTCAATAGAGCTTCCATCGATGAAGAAGATGATGCTGAACTTTGTTGAACATTTTGCCATGGCATGGGTTGATTATATCCAAGTGGTGCACTGTAACACCCCAAACTCGGCCCAGAAGTTAAACCCGAATCTGGCGTGTCACATTGAAGTGTTTTTCAAAAACCATGTTTTCATTGAAAACCTTCATTAAAATTAAAAAAACTAAAGTCTTAGTTTGTATTCGTGCAATTTCAAAATGTGGTTCATTGAAAAGTTAATCACTTTTAAAAACGTTATTAACTTCCTTAAAAATCTCTTTTAGTTGCGGAAGCTAATTTAAGGTAAAGAAGTTTAAAACGTAAGTTTTTTAAAAACAATAATTGGGTTGAAAACTCGTCTACATCTAACAGATATAAAACGTAACAAAAACCCAAATTCAGAATTAAATCCAGAGAGGCCTTATTACAGAAATTAAAACCCAAAGTAGAATTTAAAACATATGTAAACTCCAAATCATAACAGCCGTAGTCGTGTGGTCACCTCCAAGTCCCTCGCAGCACCGATCCTCCTAACGCTGGGGATTACCTGCATAGTTAAAAATGGGGTGAGTTTACGAAAACTCGGTGTGTAATCCCCTTACTAGAGTAACAGTCAGTATACAGAAACAGAATCCGAAAAAATCTGGGCCAAAGCCCTTTAACAGTAACACTACAGTCCAGTTCAAAACATACTTGGGCCAAGCCACTACAATATCATTTGGGTCACAATCCATAACAGAATCAATTGGGCCTAGCTCAAACCAATAACAGAACAAGTGGCCTAAGCCCAGTACAGTGATAGATCTCATAAACAGATATTCAATAGTATGAGGATGCATCCCACCCCGATCCAGCCAACACACCACCCGTACCAACCCTACACTCCTGTGGGGATAAAATCGACCCACCCAGCCAACACACCAAGCTTAGCACCAGTTGCGGCACTAAGTCAACAGAACAACTGGGTGCCGTGAACAGAACGGCTAAAAGCCATAAACAGAATGGTTATAAATCATAATTAGGATGGCACAAAGCTATCGGTAACCGTAATAAGTTTGGCACATAGCCATCAACGATGGTAATATGACCGGCACACAACTTCAGGTAATTATGACCGACACATAGTCATCAATATATATATGTTAGGCACATAGCCACGGGTAAATACGATTGGCACAAAGCCATAATCAAGATGGGACAGAGCCATATTTAGGTTGGCATAGAGCCATAATCAGATTACGCGACTTTAAGCCGTCTGTCTGTCCACAGTCGTCTCATGCGACCCGTACGACCTTAACAAATTAATACTGGATCCATAGTCGTCCCATGCGACTCGTGCGACCCTATCAGAACTTTCTCCGTATCAATGTCCCAACCCCATGCAATATGTCGTGTATGTCATGCTCAATCATTACACGTGTATGCAAAACGACCATGCCTAGTAACAGTCATTTAGACATATATTAAAAGCATATCAGTCATACAACCACCGTTAAGTCAGTTAAAACACAATCATACAATCCCAGTCAAATCATAGCACAAGTTAGTCCTTTACCCACAAGGGCAAAATACTCAATTTACCCTATAAGGGTATTTCGATAATCTTACACTACAAGGGTATTTAGGTAATTTCACAAATTAGAGTATTTCGGTAATTTCACAAATGGAGGGAATTTCGGTAATTTCACAATTCGAGGGTATTTCGATAATTTTACAAATATGGGATATTTCAGTAATTTTACAAATCAGGGGTATTTTGATAATTTCATAAATCGTGGGTATTTCGGTAATTTCACAATCCGAGGGTATTTTAGTAATTTTACAAATCGGGGGTATTTCAATAATTTTACAAATTGAGGGTATTTTAGTAATTTTACAAATCGAGGTCTCAACGACCCAACAGAAGGTCCACCGTCGCCTCAAGCGACTTAAGTAACCTAAATAGTCACAACGGTGTAAATGGGCCTAAGGCCCATTACTCGGCCCAAGTGGGCCCACACACTCGTGTGGCCCATTTAGCCCAAAAACAGCCATAGTTATGCAAACGTCAATGTCCAAACAACACTTACCATATCACCTACATTTTATCTGTGTGGGCCCACAGGCCCACTGGGCCCACACAGACATTTTGGCCCAACGAGGCTGTAACATCTTGAATTTTTGGGCCTATGCGTTTGGTGAGTGGATATGTTTAATGTGTTAATTTAAGTGTAGGAGTCCAGATTGGGCTCAAGTTTGGGCTGAGGTCTTGGTTAAATTTTATGTTTGGGCATTACAGGATTTAAAAGGTGATAACAGAGTTTAAAATATCAAAGTGGGCCTGTGGCCCAATGTTTAGTAGCACTGCAAAGGAGTTGGAAGTGGCGTCATTAGTAGATGGAGAGAGACCCAATTTGTGGCCTTTTGGTGCCCATCAAGTTGGGCCAATTTCGGTACTAAAGGGAGCTAGGAGGGGACGGCAACAAGGCTATTATTTAGGGATTTATTTTATATTTTAAATTATGTGGATATTATGATGATAAAGGAGGGAGGATTTAGAGATAATTAAGTCTTTTTTAGATGAGTTAGTAGATTAAGATAAGGGAGAAAAGATAGGATTTATCTGCAAGGTTAGGTAAGTGCCAAAATTTCTATAAATAGAGGGGGATAGCTAATCAACTCTAGCATTAGAACCCTACTCTTTCTTCTCTTCCTGTGCCGAAAATTTGATGGCCATCTCACTTGTTTTCTTTTCTCATCTTTTCTCTTCCAAAAGCCGAAAATCACTACCTCCCTCACCTTTTCTTTCTTTTTCTTTGAAATTTCCTTTTAGTCAAATCTTCTGATGCCCATTATTATTCTTCTCCCATTCACTAAAAGCCGAAACTCCTCATTCAATTCTTCTAAAAGTCGAAAAACACATCTAGTTCATCTTTCTGGGATTTTCTTAAAAGCCGAAATCCCTACATCTCATCTCCTGTGATTGCCGAAATCCTTCTGTGGTGTTTACTTGTGTCGAATCTTGAAGAAAACTAAAGATAAGTGTCGATTTGCGAGATTTCAATCTTTTTTTCTGGCTATAGGGTTAACTAATCGGGTGTTTTCTCTCATTTGCGGCATTTTGGGATTTGAAGGGGATTCAATCGCTTAGATTTCTAAGCCAGAGTTCAGTAGCACTTGGATCGTATCACTTTTGGGATTTCAAGGTAAGGACATAGGTTAAATTAAACGTATAATTTGGGTAAACTACTAACCCTTGGCCGAATATAGGAAAGGCCTTATGTTTGCATTATTCCGGCTTTTTGAGCGGAGTTGTAGATAGAAGGCAGTAGATCTGTTTAGCAAGGGTATCGACATTAATCAGGTGTGTAACTTCTCACACCATTTAGATTGTCTGTTAGTATGTGTATATAAATCTGTTTATATTCTGTTAAATGACGAAATACTGGCATGGCTGTTGAAAACCCGAGGAGGGTAAAAGGCGAATCACCAGGTTAGTGATCTCTGCCATTCTACAGTGAATGGTTCTGTTGATATGATATGTTATATATATGTATGCCGATTTCTATGTATGCATGGGGTTGGATGATTGATGAAAGGGGAAGTGTTCTGTTGTAGTGGCTTTTGCCATGATCTGTTGTAGTAGCTATTGCCATGATCTGACGATGAGCAACTAACTGCAGCATGACTGCCATCGATGGTGTGTAGCGGTATGGGTTGATTGTAGAAATCTCCAATGGTGTGATTGGCAGGTAAGGGTGGTGTGTAGCGGATGGAAAACCTAGGATTGGGTTGGGCTTTGCATAATTCCTGATATATTTTATTTTGTTATCTGTTCTATGGGGCTAAGGCCCAGTCTGGTGGTGCACAAGGGTTGCACACTGAGTCTCGTGACTCACCCCATTGTTTAACATTTTTCAGGAGACACGTAGAGCATCGGACCGGGCTGGAGAGGAACGCAAGGTAGCCATGCATGAGATTATTTTGGATACTACAAAAGACATTATTTTATTTATTTATCTTTAATATTTTGGATTAGCTGGGTTTTTATTTCATTGTAATAAGGCCACGGGCTATTCATTTTATATTTTTTTGGGTTTTGGGCTTTATTTTTAGACGCTTGAATTATTCGATAAAAATTGAGACTAAAGCATATACTAAATTTCGGTTTTTAATTCATAAAGGCTTTGTATAAAATTTATATTTTGAGTACATTATCAAATTACAAAGTTTTTCCGGTTAAAATGTATAAACTCAACAAATGATTTTCCAAAGATGTGACATGTTTTAATAAATCTTCTCAGTGACATGCCAGATCCGGTCGTGGTGTTTGGGCCGGGTTTGGGGTGTTAGAAATTGGTATCAAAGCCCGGTTCAAAACTCGGCTCTGGGGTTTTTGGGCTCAAAACATTTTCTAAAGATGGGTTTTGGAAACATGTATATTTATAAATGATACAGGATGGTTTTCTTGGCATGGCACCTACGTCTCCGGCCCAAGTCCGCCAGGTAAGTATTTTGAACTCACTGTGTGTTATATATGTATGTGAGCTTGATGGGCTTTAAGGGACGTAGATTATCTTAAGTAGAACTTGATGGGCTCTAGGCTTAGCTTAAACAACTTCTTAAATCTCATAAGACTTAAGTCAACTAAACAAGCTCGTGAACAAGTCGCTGGGTCAGGGTGTGGCAACAGGCATACGCATGTCTAGGACTGGATTCAGGGAGAGCTTGGTACTTAAGCAGTCCTAGTGACTCACCTCCTCTTCGCTGGAATCCTACCTGGTGCGTAGTGACTATCCACCTTAGCCACAAGGATTTGTTGACGGGCCAAAATCTATAATTTAAAACCCGAAAGGGACCAGCCACCCTATTTCGCAATCAAAAAAAAATTTTACCAAAACGCTCTTGATTTGGAAAAATTACCAAAACACCATTGATTTGAAAATTTTTAAAAACGCCTTTGATTTGGGAAATTATCAAAATTTGCAAAAATTACCGAGATACCCCTAGTTTACAAAAATTTCTGAAATACCCCCGGGTTGCAAAATTCCAAAATACCCTGCTTCACGAAATTACCAAAATACCTTATTTTGGAAAAAAAAAATTACCAAGATACCTATGATTTGCAAATACACCCCAAATTTTACGGAAATACCCCGATTTACAAAGCCAACGGAATTTTTAAAAAAAACGTACAACACACCACAACAACCAAACATCATAAACACCAAAATACCACTACTTCTTTTAGAATCAAATCCTCCAAAATACCCCTATTTTGTAATAATATACCTTTATCTCGAAGGTTCCCAAAATACTCTATTTTGTCAAAACACAAAAAAATGTCCTGTAGGATAAAATTACGAAAAACCCCTGGGTAGTGAAATAACAAAAATACCCTTATGTGGTGAATGCCGGTGCGTATCCTACCATAGTATACTAAGTGTTTATTTTGGCTTTAGAATTAGAGTGCGCAGCGAAAGCATAGTAATGAGACTTGGGTAGTACGATTAGTAGCTAGTTGGAAATTTCGAGGACGAAATTTTTTTAAGGGGTAGAACTGTAATATCTTGAATTTTTAGGCCTATGCGTTTGGTGTGAGGATATGTTTAATGTGTTAACTTAAGTGTAGGAGTCCAGATTGGGCTCAGGTTTGGGCTGAGGTCTTGGTTAAATTTTATGTTTGGGCATTACAGGATTTAAAAGGTGATAACAGAGTTTAAAATACCAAAGTGGGCCTATGGGCCAATGTTAAGTGGCGCTGCAAAGGAGCTGGAAGTGGCGTCATTAGTAGATGGAGAGAGACCCAATTTGTGGCCGTTTGGAGCCCATCAAGTTGGGCCAATTTCGGTACTAAAGGGAGCTAGGAGGGGACGGCAACAAGGCTATTATTTAGGGATCTATTTTATATTTTAAATTATGTGGATATTATGCTGATAAATGAGGGAGGAGTTAGAGATAATTAAGTCTCTTTTAGATGAGTTAGTAGACTAAGATAAAGGAGAAAAGATAGGATTTATCTGCAAGGTTAGGTAAGTGCCGAAATTTCTATAAATAGGGGGGATAGCTAATCAACTCTGGCATTAGAAACCTACTCTTTCTTCTCTTCCTGTGCCGAAAATTTGAAGGCCATCTCACTTGTTTTCTTTTCTCATCTTTTCTCTTCCAAAAGCCGAAAATCACCACCTCCCTCACCTTTTCTTTCTTTTTCTTTGAAATTTCCTTTTAGTCAAATCTTCTGATCCCCATTATTATTCTTCTCTCATTCACTAAAAGCCGAAACTCCTCATTCAATTCTTCTAAAAGCCGAAAAACACATCTAGTTCATCTTTCCGAGATTTTCTTAAAAGCCGAAATCCCTAGATCTCATCTCCTGTGATTGCCGAAATCCTTCTGTGGTGTCTGCTTGTGCCGAATCTTGAAGAAAACTAAAGGTAAGTGTCGATTCGTGAGATTTCAATATTTTTTTTTCGGGTTTTAGAGATCTTAGCCGAATGGCTATAGGGTTAACTAATCGGGTGTTTTCTTTCATTTGCGGCATTCCAGGATTTGAAAGGGATTCAATTGCTTGGATTTCTAAGCCAGAGTTCAGTAGCACTTGGATCGTATCACTTTCGGGATTTCAAGGTAAGGAGATCGATTAAATTAAACGTATAATTTGGGTAAACTACTAACCCTTGGCCAAATTTAGGAAAGGCCTTATTTTTGCATTATTCCGGCTTTTTGAGCGGAGTTGTAGATAGAAGGCAGTAGATCTGTTTAGCAAGGGTATCGACATTAATCAGGTGTGTAACTTCTCACGCCATTTAGAGTGTCTGTTAGTATGTGTATATAAATCTATTTATATTCTATTAAATGCCGAAATACCGGCATGGTTGTTGAAAACCCGAGGAGGGTAGAAGGTGAATCACCAGGTTAGTGATCTCTGTCATTCTACTGTGAATGGTTCTGTTGATATGATATGTTATATATATGTATGCCGATTTTTATGTATGCATGGGGTTGGGTGATTGATGAAAGGGGAAGTGTTCTGTTGTAGTGGCTTTTGCCATGATCTGTTGTAGTGGCTTTTGCCATGATCCGTTGTAGTGGCTATTGCCATGATCTAACAATGAGCAGCAAACTGCAGCATGACTGCCATCGATGGTGTGTAGCGGTGTGGATTGATTGTAGAAATCCCCAATGGTGTGATTGGCAGGTAAGGGTGGTGTGTAGCGGATAGAAAACCTAGGATTGGGTTAGGCTTTGCATAATTCCTAATATATTTTATTTTGTTATCTATTCTGTGGGGCTAAGGCCTAGTCTGATGGTGCACGAGGGTTGCACACTGAGTCTCGTGGCTCACCACGTTGTTTAACATTTTTGAGGAGACACGTAGAGCATCGGACCGGGCTGGAGAGGAACGCAAGGTGGCCATGCATGAGATTATTTTGGATACTGCAAAAGACATTATTTTATTTATTTATCTTTAATATTTTGGATTAGTTGGGTTTTTATTTCATTGTAATAAGGCCACGGGCTATTCATTTTATATTTTTTTTGGGTTTTGGGCTTTAGTTTTAGACGCTTGAATTATTCGATAAAAATTGAGACTAAAGCATATATTAAATTTCGGTTTTTAATTCATAAAGGCTTTGTATAAAATTTATATTTTGAGCACATTATCAAATTACAAAGTTTTTCCGGTTAAAATGTATAAACTCAACAAATGATTTTCCAAAGATGTGACATGTTTTAATAAATCTTCTCAGTGACATGCCAGATCCGATCATGGTGTTTGGGCCAGGTTTGGGGTGTTACAAAGGCCCAGAATAGCCCAATACCACGAGAGCGCTCGTGGTGGCCTCTATAGACTAATGCCTATGTTCGTGGGCTCGATCCACCACACGTGCGATTGCACGCTTGTGTGGCATCATTCGTCGGTATTTCGACTTTTCGGCATTTTGTCGATCTATGATCAGAAGGAGTGTGGTGACACACACTCTATCGGCTTTCTCGCCAACTATCAAATATAGGGTTCTGTTACACACCTTTGGCTTATCAGCCGACTATTAGGTACAGGGTAAAATACACACTTGATTGCGAACGTGTGCGACTAACCCACAAGAACACCAACCTATCACCTGCCTTAATCAATCTCACTCAGGCCATCGTAGGAGATCATTTCACTTCAAGTCCTTAAAAAAACTACCCAAACTGTGGAATTAAGACTGAAAGACAGAAGTATTCAGCCACCACCACAACACACCCATAAACCGAGGCACGAGAAGAAACAATTTTACTCCCCTGAGACCAAGTATTTGACTAGAATTGAAGTTTAGAGGTTATTTGACTCTAATAAAAGAGGAGGGAAATGAGAAAAGCTGAAAGGAAGAGGAGAGGAGATAACAATATGCTTGGCCAAAAAGACATCAACCAATTGAGAGAGAAAAGAAATATTCGGCAAAAGTGTGAAGAGGTAGAGGAGAGAAAAAGAATCGGTTTGACAGAAGGTTTGTAGAGGAATACAAAGTAGAGAATAGAAGAACCCAAAAGGTATTCGACATGACCAAAAACAAAAAGATATTGCCCAAACTCTTAGCACAAATCGGCCTCCAAGAAAGAAAAATAACCAAAATGTTTCAAGCTACCGAATTAGAGAGTAAAAGACTACTCAAAGCCGATTTCTGATAAGCCAAAATTCTCATTTGGCACACACCCCTCTTTCCTTTCAAAATCCCAAATTTTCCTCCCCAAATCACTCAAACCATCCATCACCTTTAAACCGCTCCTAAAATCCTTCCCCCAAGCTCTCCACCATCCATTTCAAATTCCCCTTTTTCCTTCTACATGTTTTTTCATGAACAATTCAAACGTAACCCTTTTACCAAGTCCACAACAACCTTCCAGAGTTTCAATCCAATTCAACCACTTACCATCCCCAAGACTTCTCTGATAATTTTCAGGGCCCTTAACCACTAAAGTAGACATTTAATTGTGTCATTTCCTTGCACAATTAAATACTTATGTACAACCTCCTTACTGATCCATAAATAAGGCCCAAAATTTGGGGCGTTACAACTCTACCCTCTTAAAAAAATTCCGTCCTCGAAATTTCAAACTATCAGAATAGTCGTACATCCTAGCCTACCACACTACGCTCCCGCTGCACACTCTGATCCTAATAATAGAAGCACGCACCACACCATCCATCCATCGGAGCGGATGGATATCACACGCATATCATTTCCAGAATACACACAGAATAAATACAAACTCTAACTTTAAGTATAGCAATACACTCTAATATCTAAGAAATTTCAGTATCTCTATCTACTGCTTTTCAACGAAAACAAACAACATTTTCAGAAACTTATGGATTTGGCACCGGAGACTCGGTGTACCACACTTCCAGAAAAACGGTTAATACAACATTTCAGAACTTCAAATCTATTCAAGCCTTTTTGAAACAACACTTTCAGAAATTCAATTTTAAAGACCCAATCCACAGCCGAGTTTTGCAACTCGACTCTGATACCACTAAATGTAACATCCCAAACCCAGCCTAGAAGTTAGGCCTGAATCTGGCGTGTCACATAGAACTGCTTTTCGAAAACCATGTTTTCATTGAAAACATTCCTCAAAATTAAAAAAACTAAAGTCTCAGTTTGTGTTCGTTCAATTTCAAAATGTGGTTCATTGAAAATTTAATCACTTTTAAAAACATTATTAACTTCCTTAAAAATCTCTTTTAGTTACGGAAGCTAATTTAAGGTAAAGAAGTTTAAAACGTAAGTCTTTTAAAAACAGTAATTGGGTTGAAAACTCGTCTACGTCTAACAAATATAAAACATAACAACAACCCAAATTTAGAATTAAATCCAGAGAGGCCTTATTATAGAAATTAAAACCCAAAACGAAATTTAAAACTTATGTAAACTCCAAAGCATAACAGCCACAGTCATGTGGTCACCTTCGAGTCCCTCACAGCACCGATCCTCCTAACGCTGGGGATTACCTGCACAGTTAAAAATGGGGTGAGTTTACAAAAACTCAATGTGTAATCCCCTTACTAGAGTAACAGTCAGTATACAGAAACAGAAACAGAAACAGTTTGGGCCAAAGCCCTTTAACAGTAACACTACAGTCCAGTTCAGAGCATACGTGGGCCAAGCCACTACAATATCATTTGGGTCACAATCCATAACAAAATCAATTGGGCCTAGCTCAAACCAATAACAGAACAAGTGGCCTAAGCCCCAGTACAGTGACAAATCTCATAAACAGATATGCAACAGTTGAGGATGCATCCCACCCCGATCCAGCCAACACACCACCCGTACCAACCCTACACTCCTGTGGGGATAAAATCGACCCACCCAGCCAACACACCAAGCTTAGCATCGGTTGCGGCACTAAGTCAACAGAACGACTCGGCGCCGTGAACAGAACGACTAAGCCATAAAGAGAATGGTTATAAACCATAATCAGGATGGCACAGAGCTATCAGTAACTGTAATAAGTTTGGCACATAGCCGTCAGCGACGGTAATATGACCGGCACACAACTTCGGGTAATTATGATGGACACATAGTCATCAATATATATGTTAGGCACATAGCCACGGGTAAATACGATTGGCACAAAGCCATAATCAAGATGGCACAGAGCCATATTTAGGTTGGCATAGAGCCATATTCAGATTACGCGGCTTTAAGCAGTCCGTCGGTCCACAGTCGTCTCATGCGACCCGTGCGACCTTAACAGATCAGTACTGGACCCACAGTTGCCTCATGCGACCCGTGCGACCCTATCAGAACTTCCTCCGTAACATTGTCCCAATTCCATGCAATATGTCGTGTATGTCATGCTCAATCATTACATGTGTATGCAAAACGGCCATGCCCAGTAACAATCATTTAAACATATATTAAAAGCATATCAGTCATACAACCACTGTTAAGTCTGTTAAAACACAATCATACAATCCCAGTCAAATCATAGCACAAGTCAGTCCTTTGCCTATAAGGGAAAAATAGTCATTTTACCCTATAAGGGTATTTCGGTAATCCTACCCTACAGGGGTATTTAGGTAATTTTGCAAACTTGGGTATTTCGGTAATTTCACAATCTGAGGGTATTTCGATAATTTTACAAATCTGGGGTATTTTGGTAATTTTACAAATTAGGGGTATTTCAATAATTTTACAAATCTGGGGTATTTTGGTAATTTTACAAATTAGGGGTATTTCAATAATTTCTCAAATCGGGGTATTTCGGTAATTTCACAATTTGAGGGTATTTCGATAATTTTACAAATTGAGGGTATTTCAGTAATTTTACAAATCGAGGATAATTAGGTAGTTTTACAAATTAAGGTATTTCAATAATTTTACAAATGAGGGTCTCAGCGACCTAACAGAAGGTCCACCGTCGCCTCGAGCGACTTAAGTAACCTAAACAGTCACAACGGTGTAAATGGGCCTAAGGCCCATTACTCGGCCCAAGTGGGCCCACACACTCCTGTGACCCATTTAGCCCAGAAGCAGCCACAGTTATGCAAACATCACAGTCTAAACAACACTTGCCATATCACCTACATTTTATCCGTTTGGGCCCACAAGCCATCTGGGCCCACGTAACCCATTTCAGCCCAACGAGGCCCAAAACAGCCCAATACCACGTGTAACACCCCAAACCTGGCCTAGACGTTATGCTCGGATCTAGCATGTCACATCAAAAGGTAGTTGAAAAGCTAAGCGACCGTTAAAAATGTTGCATCTCTTTTTGAAACTCCGAGTTTCGTTGTTTGTTTATAGAAACGTGATTTGTTTAATGTCCATTTTTGTAAAATTGTTATTATTTTGAAAAACTGTTTTTGTAGTGAAAATCAAACTTGAATAGTTGCGGAAACGTGATATTTTGAAAAAACGATTATTAACATTTTAGGAAAACCCAGTATTTAAACGTTTAACAATTTAATATTAGCCGAAAAGAAAGTTTAAAAGGAAAATAAAATCCAATGGCCTTATACAAAATATTAATCCCAAAATAAATAATCTTAAAATAAAGTAACAACTGGATTTACTAAGTTCGTGAGAAATAACTCTGATGTATGGCGACCACCGAGTCCTCCGCACCTCCAAATCCTCTAACGTTAGGATTACTTGCAAGGTTAAGAGGAAGGGGGTGAGTTACGAGAACTCAGTGTGTAATCCCCTAAATGGTCACTATCTGGGCCCGAGCCTTTACGGCATCAATCTGGGCCTAAGACCTATAATCATGATAATGCAAACAATAAAATGCAGCCCAACCCAATCCAACCAATCACACCCCCGTACCAACCAATCACACCGTGTGGGGATCAAGTCAACCCGCCCCACCAAACACACCAATATTGCAGACAAGCTGCTAATCACGGTATATATACGGCTCTTAAGCCTTCAATAGCGGTATTATAATTGGCACAGAGCCATCAATAACTGTATTATGTTTGGCACATAGAGATCAGTGACGGTAATATAATCAGCACACAACCTTGGGTAAATATGATTGACATAGAGTCATCGATATCTGTTAGGCACATAGCCATGGGTAAATACGATTGGCACAAAGCCATAATCAAGATGGCACAGAGCCAAGCTCTCCAATAATGCAGCCTTGCTGCTAATAACGGTATATGTGGCTGAGCCACCAAAATAATGTATGTGGCATAACCACTAAAACAGTACGTGGCAGAGCCACCAGGATACACGTCCTCGAATCATCAACCCAACACATGCAACATGTTATGAATGCAATGTATTACAAATATAAGCAGTATAACTAAAATCACATACACAACATTTAACCACAAGCGAGGGTATAACGGTTATTTTCTCAAGTAAGGGTACAACGGTAATTTCCACCCTTTTGGGGGTATTTCGGTATTTTACCCATCGAGGGTACTTCGATAGTTTACCCACTAAGGGTATTTCAGTAATTTTACCCTCCAGGGGATTTCGGTAATTTCATAAATTAGGGGTATTTCAGTAATTTTGTAAACCAAGGGTATTTCGATAATGTTACAATCCGAGGGTATTTCGGTAATTTCACAAATCAGGGGTATTTCAGTAATTTTACAAACTGGGGTACTTCGGTAATTTTGCAATTCCAGGGTATTTCGGTAATTTCACAAATCAGGGGTATTTCGATAATTTTACAAACCAGGGTATTTCGGTAATTTCATAAATTGGGGTATTTCGGTAATTTCGCAAATCAGGGGTCTTTCGGTAATTTCACAAATCAGGGGTATTTTGATAATTTCACAAATCAGGGGTATGTCGGTAATTTTACAAACCGGGGGTACTTTGGTAATTTCGCAAACTGAAGGTTTTTCGGTAATTTTGTGAACCAAGGGTATTTCAATAATTTTGTAAACCGAGGTATTATAAGCAGAGATAACGATGCGAATGGGCCTATGGCCCATTCTCGGCCCAAATGGACCCACACGTTCGTGTGGCCCATTTAGCCCAAATCTAGCCACAGATATGAGATTCACATAGACCAGTTCGCTATCTACCACACAATCATACAATTTATTCATATGGGCCCACGGGCCCATTAGGCCCACTCGGCCCCTTTTGGCCCATTGTGGCCCAAGCAACATCAACCCACAAGAATACTCATAATGGCCTCAACTATCGCGTTGAAGCCCCCACGCGTGCGTTCGCACGCTCGTGTGGTTACCATTGCCGTGTGACCGGTATTTCGGCATTAGTCGCTCTACAGCTAGAGTAGGGCGAAATACACACCTGATAGGAATCTAGAGTTGATCCGCGCTCCGACCACTCTGATGCCCAACGCCAACCAGGGTATACTTACTCTCCTCATAGATTGCTCTATTTAAAGCCAACTTTTCACCTTCCGTCTTGCTAGCTTCCCGACGTGGAATCCCTCCTTCAGCAGAGTTTAATTCCAACACAAACTCTGGCCGTCCCAACTTAGCAAAATAAATATCCATTTTTACTTGCAATGGGATTCGAACTCAGGCTCCCCTGTAACTTAATCCATGCCACTAGCCACTAGGCCACAAGCTCCTCTTGTGTCTAAAATCATGCGCAACTAAATATAAGTCTATGGGCCAAAGTCTAAGTTCACTTAAAAAATAAATCAAAATGAAATAAAAGTGCCAAGAGTTGAACCTTGGACCCCTTGCTTCCTTGTGTGACATCACCACCTTGTCTCCTATGTGTCACCATTTTCCACTAGACCACAACTCCTTTTGTGTCATTTTTCTCCACATTTTATTCTTAAAGCCTACCTACTAACTCCCAGGGTTTTATTCACCTAAAACCAAAATTTCCCTAAAGCCCAAGTTTGATCCCGGGACTTCATGGAAGCCCCCTAACCTTCCAAAATCACTCACCTAATAGGTCCAACTTGCATTAGTGCCGTTCTCTTGTTCTCAAAAATTTTAAACGCTCCCCTGGTCAAGGCCAAATAAGCCCAATTCTACTAGGCCCAAATTCGGGTCGTTACACCACGAGAGCGCTCGTGGTGGCCTCTACAAACTAACGCCCATGTTTGTGGGCTCAATCCACCACACGTGTGATCACATGCTCATGTGGCATCATTCCCCGGTATTTCAGCTTTTCGGTATTTTGTCGATCTACGATAAGAAGGAGTGTGGTGACACACACTCTATCAGCTTTCTCGCCAACTATCGAATACATGGTACTGTGACAAACCTTCGGCTTATCAGTCGACTATCAGGTATAGGGTAAAATACACACCTGATTGTGAACGTGTGCGACTAACCCACAAGAACACCAACCTATCACCCGCCTTAATCAATCTCACTCAGGCCGTCGCAGGAGATCACTTCACTTCAAGTCCTTAAAAAAAACTACCCAAACTGTAGAATTAAGACTAAGAGATAGAAGTATTCAGCCACCACCACAACACACCTATAAACCGAGGCACGAGAAGAAACAATCGCACTCCCCTGAGACGAAATATTCGACTAGCACAGAAGTTTAGAGGTTATTCGGCTTTAGCAAAAGAGGAGGGAAATGAGAAAAGCCGAAAGAAAGAAGAGGGGAGATAACAATGTGTTTGGCCAAAAACACATCAACCAATTGAGAGAGAAAAGAAATATTCGACAAAAGTGTGAGGAGGTAGAAGAGAGAAAAAGAACCGGTTTGACAGGAGGTTTGCAGAAGAATGCAAAGTAAAGAACAGAAGAACCCAAAAGGTATTCGACATGACCAAAAACGAAAAGATACTACTGCCCACACTCTTAGCATAAATCGGCCTCGAAGAAAGAAAAATAACCAAAATGTTTCAAGCCACTGAATTAGAGAGTAAAAGACTACTCAAAGCCGATTTCTGATAAGCCAAAATTCTCATTCGGTACACACCCTCTTTCCTTTCAAAATCCCAAATTTTCCTCCCCAAATCACTTAAACCATCCACCACTTTTAAACCGCTCCTAAAATCCCTCCTCCAACCTCTCCACTGTCCATTTCAAATTCCCCTTTTTCCACTTACATTTTCTCCATGACCAATTCAAATTTCACCCTTTTACCAAGTCCACAACAACCTTCCAAAGTTTCAATCCAATTCAACCACTTACCATCCCCATGCAGCAAAATAATTGTATTTTCCTTGCAAGGGGATTCAAACCCAAGCCTCCCTAAATATCTCAACACGCCACTTGCCTCCTTGCCACAAGCTCTTTTGTGTCACAAAATATCCTCAATTAAGAAAAAGGTCTATAGGCCAAAGTCCAGGTTCCTTTAAAAGAAAAACCAAAATAAATTGCAAGAGCCAACACTTGAACCCAAGCTCCCTTACAACCTTAATAATGCCACAACCACTAGACCACATCCTTCCTTGTGTCATTTTTTCCCCAACAATATTCTTAAAGCCTACTTACTTACATCCAGGGTTTTATTCACCTAAAACCAAAATTTTTGCTAAAGCCCAGGTTTGAACCCATGACTTCTCCAACACTTTTCAGGGCCCTTGACCACTGAAGCATACATTTAATTGTGTCATTTCCTTGCACAATTAAATACTTATGTACAGCCTCCTTACTGATCCATACACAAGGCCCAATACTTCTAGGCCCAAAATTCAGGGCGTTACAACTCTACCCCCTTAAAGAAATTTCGTCCTCAAAATTTCCACCTATCAGAATAGTCGTACATCCTAGCCTACCACACTATGCTCTCGCTGTGCACTCTGATCCTAATAATACAAGCACGCACCACACCATCTACCCATTAGAGCGGATGGATATCACACGCATATCATTTCCAGAATACACATAGAATAAATACAAAGTCTAATGTCTAAGAAATCACAATATCTCTATCTACTGCTTTTCAACGAAAACAAACAACAGTTTCAGAAACTTACAGATTCGGCGCTAGAGACTCGGTGTACCACACTTCCAGAAAAACGGTCAATACAAGATTTTAGAACTTCAAATATTTTTAAGCCTTTTTGAAACAACACTTTTAGAAATTCAATTTTAAAGACCCAATCCATAGCCGAGTTTTGCAACTCGGCTCTAATACCACTAAATGTAACACCCCAAACCCGGCCTAAAAGTTAGGCTCAAATCTGACGTGTCACATTGAAGTGTTTTTCGAAAACCATGTTTTCATTGAAAACCTTCCTTAAAATTAAAAAAACTAAAATCTCAGTTTGTGTTCATTCAATTTCAGAACGTGGTTCATTGAAAAGTTAATCACTTTTAAAAACATTATTAACTTCCTTAAAAATCTCTTTTAGCTACGGAAGCTAATTTAAGGTAAAAAAGTTTAAAAAGTAAGTTTTTTAAAAATAGTAATTGGGTTGAAACTCGTCTATGTCTAATAGATATAAAACGTAACAAAAACCCAAATTCAGAATTAAATCCACGTAGGCCTTATGACATAAATTAAAACCCAAAACGGAATTTAAAACATATGTAAACTCCGAAGCATAACAGCCACAGTCGTGTGGTCACCTCCAAGTCCCTCGCAGCATCGATCCTCCTAATGCTGGGGATTACCTGCACAGTTAAAAATGGGGTGAGTTTACGAAAACTCAGTGTGTAATCCCTTTACTAGAGTAACAGTCAGTATACAGAAACAGAAATCGAAACAGGCTGGGCCAAATCCCTTTTGACAGTAACAGTACAATCCAGTTCAGAGCATATGTGAGCCAAGCCACTACAATATCATTTAGGTCACAGTTCATAACAGAATCAATTGGACCTGGCTCAAACCAATAACAGAATCAGTGGCCTAAGCCCCAGTACAGTGACAGATCTCATAAACAGATATGCAACAGTATGAGGATGCATCCCACCCCGATCCAGCCAACACACCACCCGTACCAACCCTACACTCCTGTGGGGATAAAATCGACCCACCCAGCCAACACACCAAGCTTAACACCGGTTGCGGCACTAAGTCAATAGAAAACTCGGCGCCATGAATAGAACGGCTAAAAGCCATAAACAGAATGGTTATAAACCATAATCAGTATGGCACAGAGCTATCAGTAACTGTTATAAGTTTGGTACATAGCCATCAGCGACGGTAATAAGACCGACACACAGCTCTGGGTAATAATGATCGACACATAGTCATCAATATATATGTTAGGCATATAGCCACGAGTAAATACGATTGGCACAAAGCCATAATCAAGATGGCATAGAGCCATAATCAGATTACACGACTTTAAGCCGTCTGTCGGTCCATAGTCGTCTCATGCAGCCCGTGCGACCTTAACAGTTCAATACTGGATCCAAAGTCGTCTCATGCGACCCGTGCGACCTTATCAGAACTTCCTTCGTATCAATGTCCCAACCCCTATGCAATATGTCGTGTATGTCATGCTCAATCATTACACGTGTATGCAAAACGACCATGCCCAGTAACAATCATTTAGACATATATTAAAAGCATATTAGTCATACAACCACCGTAAAGTCAGTTAAAACACAATCATACAATCCCAGTCAAATCATAGCACAAGTCAATCATTTACCCACATGGGCAAAACAGTCGTTTTACCCTATAAGGTTATTTCGGTAATCCTACCCTACAGCGGTATTTAGGCAATTTTGCAAACTGGGGTATTTTGGTAATTTCACAAATCGGGGGTATTTCTGTAATTTCACAAATCGAGGGTATTTCAGTTATTTCAAAATCTGAGGGTATTTCAATAATTTTACAAATCGAGGGTGTTTCAGTAATTTCACAAATCAGGGGTATTTCGGTAATTTCATAAGAAATTCTGTCAAGCAACATTAATGGAATTTCCAAATCATTGATTACTGCAACTAAAGTTGGGATGTTGTTTCCACCTTGGATTATACATATTGGAATATGAATTATTGTTTTGATTGAAATTTCCCATGTAATATAATATACTAAGGCTACGTTTGATAGGCATTCATCAAAAACATGATCTTCCCCACAATAAACACATGTTAACTTGGCTGCTTTCATTTCATGCAATCATATAGCTAGGAATGATACCTAAGCTGTTAATGAGGTGATTACATCAAGCTTCATTACTCCAGTAGCTCTTCTGCCTGTCCCTACTCCTATATTCAGATATTGATAATCATTGTTGGTTATCCTTTCCAAAATCTCATATGCCTCATTATATGATTTATCTAGCAACGTGACATTGGTAGATGCATAAACTACCATTCTTGTATGTGCATTCAGTCCATTATAAAACATTTCCATCTATTTCCAATGTTGGAAACCATGCATAGGGCATTTTCTAAGTAATTCTTTGAATCTCTCCTAAGCTTTATACAACGTCTCATCCTCGGATTTCCAAATAGATGTAATATCATTCTTTAACTTAGCTTTCATATTTACATGATTATATCATAGCAAATTTTGTTTACAAAGATCATTCAAGGATGCCACCATTCCTAACGGCAAAGTATTCAACCATGCTCTAGCACGATCTCGCAATGAATAAGGAAATAACTTGAGTCTCATGGCATCTTCATAAACACCCTGTTGCCTGGATGAATCACAAACCTCCAAAAAGAGTCTTAAATGCAACTGTGGATCTTCAGTAGGTAATCTACTAAACTGTCCTACTATTTGTAGCATTTGAAATATCATTGGTTTTAACTCAAAATGCTGAGCTTGAATCTGTGGTTTGACAATTCTTAGATTCTAATCATCCAAGATAGGCAATTCATGTTCTCTAACGGGTTTGTCCCTATCATCTATCTCACGAGGAATATCAGCATCACTACCATTCAGATGTAACGAATCTTCTCTATATGGATCATTTCCAATCCTTGCCTCCTCTCACAATTCTTTTCTCCTTCTCCTCAAGGTTCTCTCAATTTTAGGATCAAAACAATACTCTTCATTTTTGGGAATACCTCTACTCATAAACTAGCAACAGATCTAAAAAAGAAAATAAAAACAACTAAGTAAGTTAAAACTAACAAAATCAAATCAATAATGACAAACCAAAATTCACCAATTTGTCGATCCCTAGCAACAGCACCAAAAACTTGTCGCGTGTGAAATGAAATGTGAATGTGCAAATGTACACATTGAATCAAGTAATAAAGTAGTAAGTAAGATCATCTCCACAGGGATCGGTTAGGATTAATTTGGTTATGTAATAACCCGTTTTTCAATGGTGTCGGAATAGTGGTTTTAGGACCATAAATTCGACGAGTAAGTTCATAAATATTACTATTTAATATTTACAAGTCAAATATGGTTTTAAAAAGGTTTTTGATTTGGTAATTTAGGTTATATAAATTTAGGTTATATTTTTATAAATATTTACAGAGTGTTATTAAGGTTGTATTAAAATTTCGTTAAGAAATTTTAATGTTTTGATAGTTAATTAATTAAAAAGGACTAATTTGTAAAAGATGTAAAATTTGATCACTATTTGATTTGAGTGATTAAATGGCTTATTGAATAAAGAAAAAGGGACTTAAACGGCAATTAAACCATTTAAATATTTAGTGGACGATTTTGGGAAACTAAAAGCATGAAATTTGGATGATATTTAAATGGACAAAATGGTAATTATGTAATTAAATTAAATTAAATTAAATTAAACAAAGTTTGTGTCATCTTTTCTAATTCATTTCTTTCATTGAATTGGGAAGTAGAAAGTCATTGTTAAAGGCTTTGAAGCTTTGGCCAAACTTCATTGTGTGCATGTAAGTCCATTTTAGCCCCGTTTCTAATAATTTTTATGTTTTTGAGATCGTTGCAACTAGGTCCAATTAACCCTTACCTTCGATTTTGAAATTGTTAAAGATATTGAATGTTTTCATTGATGAATATAAGTGATTTTAGATATTAAATGGTGAATTTGTGGTATTAGTTATTATTTATAAGTACTATGTTAAGTAATTTTGATGAATTTACTGATTAGGGACTAAATTGTTGAAATAGTAAAAATACAAGGATTTGTTGTGAAATTATTACAAATATGGGCTTTATTGGATTCCATGAATATTCTATTGGCATGGGTTTGCATTAAAAATGGTTAATTTGCATGTTTTAGGTTCAGGGACTAAATTGAATAAAAGTAAAATGTTAGGGGCAATTTTGTAAAAATGTTAAAAATGACTAAATTGCATAAAATGGAGTGATTTCAAACAATCTTTCAAACAATCTTTCAAACAATCTTTCAAAACAGATTTTTACAAGATGGTAAGGAATTTTGAGCATATTTGATTTTGATATTGAATACATCAAAGGAGAAACTAATTCTTTGCCTGATTTTCTCACCAGAGAGTTTCTTCAAAAATGCCACCCAAACTTCGAGACAAAGGAAAAGGATAAGTAGTAGAGTTATCCAAAACCCAAATTTCCTCAAAACCAATTAATTCATGGTATGAAATTTGCCATGAAGAAGAAAATGAGAGATCATTATCATCATCAAAATCCTCCAAAAATACAATAGTTCAAGATGCAAAAGATCCAAATGAAATTGGTTCTCAAATCAAAAAATGGATTGAGTCCCTTTCTTAATCCCCAAAAGTGGAATTGGCCTTTTCTCAAATGAAAGAGGAAACTCCTCTCAAACAAATTGTTGGTTAAGCAGCAAAGATTTCAAAAAATAAAGAGATTGTTTTACATAAACCAAAATCTCTCAAAAATGTTTTAAAAGAGACGTCTCTCCAAGATGTTTTTCCAAAAGAAATAGAAGTATCTTCACAGACTGCTAAACAAAAATCCTCACAATATTTTCCAAACAAATGTTTTGAAAAAATTCTTGTTATGGAGGAAGAATTTTTAGAAAAACTTCCACATATACTTGCAAAAGAACTTTTCAATGGATGGCATTTCAAACCATTGGTTTCTCAAAAACCCCAACAGTATTATGAAAACATACTGGTTCAAACTGGATCAGTGCTGTTCAAACACTACACAGACCCAAAATATCCAAATGTTATTACCCATTCAACAGCCCAAATATTAAAAATTCTTCGACTAAGGGATTGGAGTGAAAACCCAAATTCTCCAAAGAAATTTCCAGCCAAATTTACCATCAAAATTGACCACCACCCATATTTTACATATTGGGACTACCAAATGGCATGGTACAATGCCTTCTTCATGAACAACCAACAAATGAGACATTCTTGGCTCATATATTTCAAATACAGTAACCAATTCAATTTTCCAAATTGGTTCCAAGAATGGTGGAATTGGTATGGACCATCATCCTTTGAGATCCTAACAAAAAAATTCAAAATTTGTGGCCCAAATTCTTTGACAAATTTACAGAACAATCCATTTTTTCTCAAAACTGTGCATTTCTTTGATTGTTTCTTGGAATTATTCCTATGAGCAAGATCAATGTACTGGAATTCCATTACTAGTTCGAAACTACAGAACTAAATGGTGGGACAAGTTTAATGATGAAAAATATGATTCAAAATATTTGGATAAATTTTTCAACAAGAATCTGAGATTATGTAAGTCCGCAGCCCCGGATCAAACCACAGCAAAATTCATTCAAGCAAAATCAACAACTAGTGCGATGTTAGCTCAAGCCAAGACCAAGAAGGAATACAAAAAACTCATGGCTGAAATGTTCAGCTCAATGGATTCCGAATCCGAAGATGAGAAATCTTTAGCGTCTTCAATCAAAATGGTGGATCTTGCAGACGATACCACTTCAGTAACTATCACCAACCAAAGAAAAAAGGATGCAAGAAAAGACAAGTGAACAGGAAATATTCTTTGGCATAAACAGTAAATATTCCCTGCAAGAAAAGACGAGTGAACAGGAAATATTCTATGGCATAAACAATAAATATTCCCTGCAAGAAAAGATGAGTGAACAAGAAATATTCTCTGGCATAAATAGTAAATATTCCCTGGCAAGAACAGTAAGATTCTCTGACGCATGAATAGTAAATATTCTCTGTAGTTTGTATTTTTGTAACCAGAGAATATATTCTCTGAAAAGTTTCAATTATGTAACGTTGAAAGGGATTGAATTTCCTGATTCAAATGATGTAAAGAGACAATAGCCCTCTATAAAAGGCTATCAGATTGAGAATGAAAGGCACGACTTGAAATACCAATTTCAGAAATCAAAACTCGTTTCTCCAAAGTTTTAAAGTTTCTCCAAATTTTAAGTTTTCAATATTTAAGTTTTTAAATTATTTTCCTTTTCAATATTTTAATCAAATAATCTTTCAAATTTTATTTTCAACTTACAAATTACGATTATTTGTATTTGCCAAAATCCAGATTTCATGTCAAATTTTGAGAAAATATTTGCATTACAAAGTTTCTGTAGCAAATCTTTCTTACTTGGTATTGGGTATCTAATCTATTTTACGGCTTGATTGAAATTATTAATTTAGATAAAGATCGAGTGGAAAATCGAGGAGAATGGAAAATTACCAAAAAGCCCCTCTACTTTGACATTTCTGAATTTTAGCTAGGTAAGTTCATATGAACTTTAATCACTTAAATGTTGATTAAATTGATTGTTAATGTGTTTTTCTAATGTAAATGATTCAATATATATATGTTATTATGCAATTTATCCTATCATGAAATGATGGAAATCCAATGACGTACGACGATTATCGAGCCCCATTTGAACCTTAGAAATTCGTAGGATACAAATGACATGTCATTAGGGTTTCCATGTTTACGGGTGCTAGTCTTGAATGTCCTACCGATGGCTAAGGTCTGATGTAACACCCCAAAAGCCGGCCTAGAAGTTAGGCCCGAATCCGGAATGTCACATTAAAGGCACAATTCAAAACGGTTTTGCTAATTAAAAATTTAAGGCCCAAAAGCCCAAAATCTTTGAGTCTTATTAATTAAAGATAAAAACCCATTTAATTGTTTTAAGTAATTCAGAAACCAGGTTTAAACATAAGAGCTTACTTAGGTTTAATAATTAAAATAAACAATTAATCTCAAAACCCAAAACAAATCTAAAGTCAAAACGGAGTGCAAGGCCTTATTACATCCACCGAAAATTAAGTAAATAAAAACATGTGTTTTGAAACAAATAAATGAAAATTCAAGCCTCTTGTAGTGTGGCCATCTCCGAGTCCTCTCCCACGTCGAGTTTTTTATTCGGGATTACCTGAAACATTAAATTAAAGGGGTGGGAGTTTCGAAACTCAGTGTGCACAAACCTGGCAATCAAATCACTTACAAATATCCACATTGGGCCTAAGCTCTATCAAAATCGGTGGTCTTGGGCTTTAGCCCACAATGACCTCATATCATATCATATCATATCGTATCATTCATAAACAAATAATGCAAAGCCCACCCCAAAAATCCATCCGCTACACACACCATTTCTCTTCCAACCTTATGACTCTTGTGGGGAATTCTAGCTCGACCCACCCCTCCGCTACACACCAAGGGTAGCCCAGTTGCGGTACTATCGAACGTTGCAGCAAAGCTGCTTAATCACATATATTGGGCTTAAAGCCTCCGGTGGATCCATACCATATGGCCATGCAATCCTCAAATCTTCCTCCGTACCATAATTCCCACCCATATGCATCCTAAGCAGAATATCATATGAATGCATCAAACATACGAGTAACATCCATAAACTCATATTCGTCACATAAGGGTATTTTCGTCATTTCACTACCCATGGGTATTTCGGTAATTTTGCAAATCAAGGGTATTTTGGTAATTTTGCAAATCGAGGGTATTTCGGTAATTTTGCAAACCAGGGGTATTCAGTAATTTCGTAAACCAGGGGTATTTCGATAATTTCACAAACCAGGGGTATTTCAGTAATTTTGCAAATCAAGGGCATTTCGGTAATTTTGCAAATCGGTGGTATTTTGATAATTTTGCAAATTAAGGGTATTTCGGTAATTTTGTAAACCAGGGGTATTTCGATAATTTTGCAAACCAGGGGTATTCAGTAATTTCATAAACCAGGGGTATTTCGATAATTTCGCAAACCAGGGGTATTTTAGTAATTTTGCAAATCAAGGGTATTTTGGTAATTTTGCAAATCAGGGGTATTTCGATAATTTTGCAAATCAAGGGTATTTCGGTAATTTTATAAACCAGTGGTATTTCGGTAATTTCATAAATTAGGGGTATTTCGGTAATTTTGCAAACTAGGGGTATTTTGATAATTTTGCAAACTAGGGGTATTTCGGTAATTTAATAAACCAGGGGTATTTCGATAATTTCGCAAACTAGGGGTATTTCGGTAATTTTGCAAATCAAGGGTATTTCGGTAATTTCGTAAACCAGGGGTATTTCGGTAATTTCACAAACCAAGGGTATTTCGATAATTTATGAATATAGGGGTATTTTAGGAACTTTGCAAATATAAGGGTATTTGGTCCCTTTCGGGTTTTAGCTATGAACTTTGGCCCATCAATAAGTCCTCGCGGCTAAAGTGAACAGACACTACGCACCAGGTAGGATTCCAGAAAAGAGGAGGTGGGCCACTAGGGCCGCTTAAGTACCAAGCTCTTCCTAAATCCAATCCTAGACATGCGTACGCCCGTTGCCACACTCCAACCCTGCGACTTGTTCACAGACATGTTTAATTAGATTAAGTCTTATGGAATTTAAGAGTTGTTCAAACTAGGCCTAAAGTCAATTAACCCTAACATACTTGTCTACGTCCCATAAGCCCATCAAGCCCAAATCACATCATTACGACCCATTAGGCCCAAATCTAATCATATGGCCTATTGGGCCCAAAACAAATCCAGTTCATGTATCATGCGTGACTAACTCAATATGTTTAACAAACCAAACCATTTCATCAAACTTAGCCTTAGGGCCCATTTAGCCACTTTCGGCTTTTCAGCTTTTCGGCATTGCCAATATTGTGTGTGTAATGTTTGTACACACCTAGTAACCACGCGTGCTGCAAATCCCTTAGTCACGACCCTACAATCGACATTACTAGCGATTAACCAAGATTTAACACATACTTAGCAAAAACCGAAACCTCACCGTACCCTTACTGTGTACCTCACGTTCTAGTAGCCCTTCCTTCGCTACTATTGGCGATTATCCTCTAGATCTGCACCCAAACGCCCACCAAGGTATATTAATTCTCCTCATAGAATGCTCTATATATAGCTAGCTTCTCACCTTCCTTCTTTATATCTTTCCGATGTGGGACCCCTCCGTTAGCAGAGTTTAAATCCAACTCAAACTCTTACCGTCCAGTCCGCAAAATAAATACTCCTTTGCTTGTCATGAGATTCGAACCCAGGCTCCCTTGCAACATAATCCACGCCACTAGCCACTAAGTCCACAAGCTCCTCTTGTGTCTTAAAACATGCCCAACTAAAGCTAAGTCTATGGCCAATGTCTAAATCCACTTAAAAAAATAATCTAAAAGAAATGCAAGTGCTACAACTTGAACCTTGGACCTCCTTCCTTCCCTGTGGCGTCACTCTCTTGCTCCCTAAGTGGCGTCACTTTGCCACTACACCGCACACTCCACTTGTGTCATTTTTCTCCATATTTTATTCTTAATGCCTACCTACTAACTCCTAGGGTTTTATTCACCTAAAACCAAAATTTTTCCTAAGCCAAAGTTTGATCCCGGGACTTCATAGAAGCCCCCTAACCTTCCAAAATCACTCACTTAGTAGGTCCAACTTGCGTTAATGTCGTTCTCTTGCTCCCAAAAAAAATTTTAAACGCTTCTCCGCCTAAGGCCCATTGGGCCCAATTCTACTAGGCCTAATTTCGGGATGTTAAATCTAACATGTGTTGCAGATACTCCATAGCTCATGTGAGCAACATCGTGTAGCTTACATTCCAACCCACAACTCGTGTGAGTAGACACATTTCACAGCTCTTGTGAGCAAACCTATTTTACAACTTGTGTAAGCAATGATGTAAAGGAAAGGAAATGATACAGTTATATGTTAGCACACTTAGTGTGAGCTATCCCGCTTATCCAACGATATTCTAAACAGTTTAACGGGCATGGAAAAGGAAAGGAAAGGTATGTGTTCAATATGAACCAAGACATGTATTTATGAAGTACATTGAAATGGTGAGATACATGAAAAGCATGTTATGTTATGATGGATGACAAATCCAATTGAATCATGCTTAAGTATAATGGATATCCATGTTAAATTCATATGAATTATGTCTAAATAAACTAACATGTGTTGTTGATGTGCTTAGGCTTGTGCCAAGCTTTTGGTTATGATTGATGTTTATGCTTATGTCTATACTATGTATATGAAAATTGTACGGAAAGGGAATGAAACAGTAAGTTCATAAATTGGATGCATTATGATGTTATAAAAGGTTTGATGTGATAAATGATGTACTTATATGTGAGAAGTCTATTTATGCTATGAAAGAATTTACCTATAACATGGATAGATACACTAATTCATGAAATGATAATGTTGTTTAGGCTTATGCTGAGTATTCAGAATAGAAGGGAAAGTGAGTAAATAGAATGGTTCATGATCTTATGAAAAGGTTGATGATTATGTATTACAACTTATAAATCCCAATATGTTATATATGAAAAGTATATGTGATGTTGATGAATATACTCAAATGTGAATTGAATGGTGTTCAATAGGATTATACCAAGTTTAAGGTATTGGTGTTAATCTATGTATTATAGTATTGAAGTGATAAGTTATGTTTTATGCTCTACGAGCTTACTAAGCATTCATTGCTTACGTAGTTATCTTTCTCTTACTATACAGATTATCGGAAGATCGATTGGTTTGGAAGCATGTTGGAGACCTATCACACTATCTAGAGATTAAATTGGTAGATTCTGATGTTTTGATCAAGGTTATAATGACATGTATAGGTGGACTTGTGGTTTATAATAGTTGATGAATTTGGCATGTATATGTCATTTTGGTCGATAAAACCTTGGTACTTTTGATGCCTTATAGATGTGTATCATTTTGAAAATGTGTTAATCCATGCTTGAGTGGCCAAAATAGTAGGTAATGAATTGACCTCAACATGGTCAAGTTATACTATGATTTGGAAAGGTTTTGAATAGATGTGCATGATTGAAATATGGTTTGTATATATGTTGGTTGTTGGAACCATTTGGTAATGGCTAGATTGGTGTCATTTAGATGACTTTGATGTATGTGAGAAATGGTCCAAATGGTAAGGTTATTTTGATTTGGTATGATTCTAATAAGGTAAGCTTAAATGTGCACATGTTTAGGTATGTTTGTTATGACCATATTCGGTATGTTTATTGAGACTAAGTGGAGTTATGCTTTGACGTAGATATGAACTATTTGGAATGTTATAAATGTGGTCAATTTATGATGAGTTTTGTAATGGAAAATGAAATAAGTGTTGATGAATGAAATGTGTTAAGTACATGTATATGTTTAGATAAATTGTATGTTTGTGTTTGAGGTGCCTATATGGCATATAAATTGAATGGAATTTGGTATTCGATTTGGTCTTATTATGCATGTTTTTGGTATGTTTTAAGGCTAGATTATAGTCTCAGTCGTGTGTGATACACGACCATGTGTCATGGCCGTGTGTCCCCTGTAGGTTTTAAAGGTTGCATTTCAAGTGTTACACGGCTTGGCACACGGGCGTGTGGCTTGGCCTTGTGACCTAAGCCAGTGAGTTACACAGGCACGTATATGGGGTAGGACACGGCCATGTGTCCCTACTTAAAATGCCCACACGGTTGAAACACGAGCGTGTGTCTCGGCCGTGTGAGTCACACAGCCGTCTGAGTCACACAGCCGTGTGACCCCTGTAGTATGAAATTTCCTATCTATTTCCTTAATGTTTCAAATGTTTTCGATTTAGTCCCGAATAATTTCTAAAGTATTTCTAAGGCCTCGAGGGCTCGAATTAGGGACGATATGCATGTGATTGAATGAATTATGCTATGATTTATAAAATGTTTGTAATGTAAATGTTTTTAAGTTACGCTTTTATGGTAACGCTCCGTAACTCTATTCGATGACGGATACAGGTTAGGGGTGTTACAGGTTAAGCTATCACTATGAATTATATGAATCAAGAAATGCCAAAAATAGAATAAGAAATTTGTAAAGGATAATCACGTAAGCAATATTAAAATCTGATAACTAACTTAAAATGCTATGGCAATTTAACGAGAAAAAGTTGAGAAGAACTACGCTGTTGAATGGGAAGGATGGAATTACTCAGGATACATCCTTATAACACAATAATGCAATGACAATGTTTTAACTAGACTATTATTTAGATTCTAGCTACAGTAGTCTGTTCCTTTCGAGAGTCAGACTTCAAGATACCATTCCTATGGCTTTGTATGTCTACAAGCTTCAAGGATGGTACCCAATATTGTTTCTTCCTTGTTCTGTATAGAGCTTAGCTCTATGTCTAGAGTGTTACAAATATTCTTTCGACTACTCATTTGTATTATTTGATCACAATCCAAATCATCTAAAATTTTTAGAATTAAATCAAGTTTTTGAACATACCATACATCCACTTATGTCTAGAGGTTTCATGCATGCATTCAAAATAACATAATTCGAATGAAATAGTATATCTAATCAAGATAATGCCTAGTCATTAATGGAAATAAAGATTCATAAAGTAATTCCAACTTGATAAGATTAGCTCATGGGTTGGAAATTAACATCTAAAATAAATGTATCATTCGACAACATCATTTAACAGTTAAAATTCATAGTAATTAATCAAGATATTAAAGGAAGAACTTTAGAAAGTGTGCTGCAATATTATGTAAGACCCAGGGTTGAATGCTTTGTCCCCTTTCTTATGTCTCTGCAATGTGCTTTAGCTACTACCCTCTCTTTTTTTCTCCAGATTTTTCACGAGAGCTTGTTGGAGAGAAAAAAAACATTCTCCCAATTCCACTCCTAAATCCTCGTGTAAAAATCCCTCAGAATTCTCCTCTCTTTCTTCTTTTATAAGGTAGGTCCCCTCTTTCACCACACACTTTTCTCCCTCTTTTCCAGGTGGATTTATCTGGTACAAGTACAGCTGGCTGAGAGTGGCATGGATCGGCTATTGCATCAGCATCTTCCTGAAATTGCCATTGAAGTTATGCTGGCAAACTGTCCAACCTTTTGCCATGACAATACTTCACTCCTTCATTTCTCTTCTTCCTTCCTACTCCTACAACAAACATAAACAATTCCTTTCCTTCCACCAACAAAAGTAACATATAGTAACATTGAAAGCACAATCCAAGCTTCATGATACAATGTTATAAAAATATCCTAAAAATGCAAATATGTCCACTTAAGTATAGACAATTAATCAAGTTTAGAGGTCTGCAATATAAATCTTTTCAAGAGTTATCACTCTCCAATTGTCATGCTCAAGTCAATCTGTATATTGTTATCCCTTGTGATGGCTCTCGGTTACGAGATCTAGCAAATGGATGTCAAGATAATGTTCTTAAACGACTATCTTGAAGAGAGCATCTATATGATGCAACCCACCAAATATATAGCTAAAGGAAACAAGCATGAAGTTTCCAAACTACTTAGATCCATCTATGGACTTAAGCAAGCATCGCACTCATGGAATCAAAGATTTGATCAAGTGATGAAAACTTTTGGATTAGAGTAAAACATAGATCAATCTTGTCCTTATAAACTTATTGGTGGATGGAAAGGTAGTCTCTCTCATTACATATGTTGATGACATTCTACTCATCGGAAATGATGTAGGGACATTGTCATCGGTTAAAATGTGGTTAACTCAACGGTTTAGCATGAAGGACTTAGGAGAAACTAATTTTGTTCTAGGTATTCGAATCCTAAGGGATTGTAAGAACAATGTGATATCATTATCACAAGCTTCTTACATAGACAAGATATTGGAACGTTATGTAATGATCGATTCTAAGAAGGGAACTCAACCTTTTATATAGAGATTTCTTCTTCCTTTAGAGGACTTGCCTAAAACAACAAAAGAAAGAGAAAACATGAGAAAGGTTCCTTATGCTTCTATAGTAGAAAGTCTTATGTATGCTATGTTATGAGCACATCCAAATATCTTTTTCGCGATAGATGTGGTGAGTTGATATCAGGCAAATCTCAGTTCAAGACACTAGCAAGTAGTTAAGTATATACTCAAGTATTTGTAGAGAACGAGAAATTATATGCTTGTATATTCTGGAGGAGATCTTACTCCTATAGGATATACTGATTTTGACTTCCAAATGTGTTGGAATTCGAGGAAATTGACATTGGACTAAATCTTTATCCCAGGTGGTGGGTCCATAGTATGGAGAAGTATCAAGTGGAGTGGTACTGGTGAATCCACTATGGAGGTTGAATATGTGGTTGCTTCTAGGGATACAAAAGAAGCAATATGGCTTCCAAAGTTCCTTACGGATCTTAAAGTCGTTCCTAGTATGAAAAAGGCAATCACATTATGTAACACCCCTAACCCGTATCCATCGCCAGACTAGGGTTAAGAGGCATTACCAGACATATCGGAACATTTTACGCTCATTTCACAACATCAATCATACAACATAATTTTATTAATAATTCATACTCATATAGTCCCTTTAGAAGGTCTACGAGACCTTAAACATGCTTTAGAGAAGGTTTGGGACTAAATTGATCTCATACAGAAACTTTACGGAACTTAGAAAATTTTTCTTTCAAAACAGGGCACACACCTGTGTGGCTAGGCATTGTGCCTCACACGGCTGTGCCTTGGATCATGTCTCAGCCCGTGTGCAACACTAACTTGGGTCACACAGTCTGTCACACGCCCGTGCTTCTTGCCCATGTGGCATCCTGACTTGCTTTGAATTGCAAACTTGAGAGACACGATCGAGACACACGCCCGTGTGCTCAACCGTGTGGGCAAATATAGGCCATTTGCAAGGCCAATTTTCCACCCAAAATTGAGTCATACCTACAAGCATCAAACAAGCATCAATTCATGTCCTAAAGGAAGCCAAAAACATACCAAATCATGCACAATTTGACCCGTAACAACATCATTCATTTCCATATACAAATCCAACTCAAACATACCAATTCAAAGTACCAACTTCACATAAAAAGCATGTGATTCATGCATCATATTAATCCATTTCAATTCATAGCGTTTCTCATCATATCAATTTCCCAAGTCAACCATGAAACTTACCAAAATTGACCATTTCTTTGGCCATTCATGAGCACATCAAAACATACCAAATTTTGCATCACATAGCATGCACTAAATTCACTCCATGATAACATTCATTATCAAGCCATATCACATGGCTATATTTACACATTTCAAAACATAATCAAAGTTCTCTAGCCTATACATGCCATACTTCAATATTCACAATTAAAAAAGATACCAAAATATAATTTGATAGTGTGATGATAATCCTCGACGATCCCCGAGCTTCCAGTAGCTTCGATAATCTATAAAAACAATTGAAAAACACACGAAGTAAGCTTTCAAAAGCTTAGTAAGCCTTATACAAATAAACTTATCATATAAGGCAAATATGCATCATAAAATACATATAATCCATAGCCAAATACTATCACAAACCTCATAGTTATAAATTCATTTAACCTATTCCCAATTCATTTGCACATATAGCATATTTTCTCATATAGTCCAATTGTTCATAATCACTTACTTATAAACACATCACATATTCATGTAGTTCACATATCAAATGATCATATTCATACTTATCTTCTATTGCCAAATTTCATATACATTTCATACGTACCTAAAATAGATACATATTCACATATTCAATCATATCTCAGAATGCCTGTTGAACCGTTCGGAATCAATAAGGATACTCAGATAGCTCGTAAAGCTCGTACAATGCCAACGTCCCAGACATGGTCTTATATGTAATTAAATATTGATGCCTCTGTCCCAGATAGGGTCTTAAACGAAATCATATACGATGCCAATGTCCCAAACATGGCCCTACACGTAAACCTCAAATGATGCCAACGTCCCAGACGTGGTCTTACACGATAACTCATATCAGAATCCTATGTCATGACATATGTATCCTAACTATTCCTATTATTCGTACGGGGCTTTTCGAACATCATCACATTATCGAAATTTTCTCAGATTTCACATATTCAGCTCCAATAGCCATTCATCACATTTCATTAACATATAAGAAATAATAATTCAATTCAACACATTTATTTATATAAAGACTTACCTCGTACGGGAAAGAACAGAAACGAACGGCTATTCAACTACTTTCGATTTCCCCCGATCTAATTCTGTTTTTTTTTGGTTCTTAATCTATGCACATTCAAATTTAACTCTTTTATTCACCAAATCATTCAATTCAATCCATTTACACATATTTAGGGCATTTTACAAATTAGCCCTCATATTTTCACATTTTAACACTTTAGTCCTCATTTCACACAATCATAAAATACAAATAATTTCCTTATACAAAGGCTTAGCCAAATATTCTCTTAGCTCATATAAGACGACATATTTCATTTATTTTACATTTTAGCCCCTCAATTTCTCATTTTCACAATTTATCCCAATATACTCAAATTCATCAAGAATCTAAATACAAAACATATTAATCTCACACCAAGCTTTCATAATTCATCAATTAACATCATTAAACTCACAAAATCATCAATGGCATAACTCAAAATTATCATCAAATTCTGAAATTGAGGCATGGACTTGATAAAATGTTAAGCAAGAATCATAAAAACATAAAAATCATAAAAAATGGATCAAAATACATACCTTGATTAGTCTAAATGAGTGTCAAATCCTAAGGACTCTTTATCTTTGTAATTTTGGCAAAGATGAACATAATATGACTATTTTCACGCATTGGTTTTAGTAATTCATCATTTAATTTGCCATTTACCATTTTGTCCATTAAAATTAAACATATAAAACATGTCAACAAATGCCATTAATGTGCACTCATAATTCTTATGGCATAATTGCCACTTAAGGCCATCATATTCAAAAGCCAAAGAAATCCAACACATTAAACATATAGAATGCCACTTTTATCTTTTATGCTATTTAGTCCTTTCAACAAATCGGGCACTCAAATGATTAAATTAAATCACGAAAATTTCACACATGTCAATTCACAAACTTTAAGCACTGAAAATAATATTAAATCATTTTTTTGACTCGGATTTGTGGTCCCAAAACCATTGTTCCGACTAAGGTCTAAGTTGGGCTGTTACAACTCTCCCCCCTTAGGATTTTCGTCCCCGAAATCTTACCATTAAATAGATTCAGATATTGCTCTCTCATAGCATCTTTGGATTCCCATGTAGCTTCTTCGACCCCGTGTCAATGCCATAATACTTTTACTAATGAAATTTTCTTATTTCTCAATTCTTTAACCTCGCGAGTTAAGATACGGATCGGTTCTTCTTCATAAGTCATATCAGACTGAATCTCTATCTCAGACGGAGAAATCACATGCGAGGGATCAGATTTGTATCATCGAAGCATCGATACATGAAACACATTATGGATCTTTTCTAACTCAGATGGTAGCAATAGTCTATAAGCAACCAACCCAATACGCTCAATAATCTCATATGGCTCGATAAATCTCGGACTCAATTTGCCTTTTCTGTCGAATCGGAGTATTTTCTTCCATGGAGACACTTTCAAAAATACTTTATCACCAATCTCAAATTCAATATCTTTTTGTTTCAAATCTGCGTATGATTTTTGTCGATCAGAAGCTGCTTTCAAACTATTTCGTATCACTTTTATTTTCTGTTCAGTCTCTTTGATCAAAGCAATCCCATGGATTTTATTCTCATTAAGTTCAAACCAGTATAACGGTGTTCGGTATTTTCTACCGTATAGAGCTTCGTACAGTACCATTTTCAAACTCATCTGAAAACTGTTATTATACGCGAATTCAATCAATGGTAGGTACTTCTCCCACGTACCTTCAAACTCAAGAATGCAACATCTCAACATATCCTCAAGTATCTGAATGATCCGCTTGGATGAAAAGCATTACTGAAATGCAATTTCGTATCTAAAGCCTCTTGCAGTTTCTTTCAAAACCGCGAGGTGAACCTCAGATCTCTGTCCGACACAATAGATAGTGGCACCCCATGCAATCTCACAATATCGGAAATATAAAGCTCAGACAACTTATCAAGTGAGTAATCTGTTCTCACTAGAATAAAATGGGTTGATTTTGTCAGTCTATCAATCACAACCCCAATGGCATCTTTCTTTCTCGGAGATAAGGTAAACCCGAAATAAAATCCATCATCACTGTATACCATCTCACTCGAGAATCATAATCAGTTGTAATAAATCAGAAGGAACTTGATGTTCAGCTTTAACTTGCTGACAAATCAAACATTTCGAAACAAAATCAGAGATATCTCTTTTCATTCTGTGCCACCAGTATAGCTACTTCAAGTCATTATACATTTTTGTACTTCCTGGATGAACAAATAAGTGATGTTATGAGCTTCTTTCAGAATCATCTTGTAACATCCCAAAAATTAGGGGTTTGTGATTTTTGCATAATTGCATGTTGTGCTTACTCAGTAGTTTATTTGAGGGTGTTTACGGGTTCTAGGGAGGCCTGGGTTCGAGTCCAAGCCCTAGAAAAGAATTTGATTTTTGGCCCTTTGGTGGAGAGAGTTGTTGGAAGCATGACTTAAGTAAAATTGAGTGTGTTTTATTAACACAAGTGGGCCATGTGGCAAGGTGGCTAGTGGCGTGAAGTATGTACAAGGGAGCTTGGGTTCGAAACCCCTTGCATGCAAAATGTAATTATTTTGCTCAGGAGAAGACAAGAGGTTTTATTCGAATCAAATACTGATGGAGAAGTATTTGAATTGGTCAAGGTTGTTGGGTGAGTTTGAGTGGGAGGTGGACAGTGAATTAAGGAGGGATTCATGGAGAAAATCGTGGGATTCAAGTGGGAGAAGTGTTTTGGCCGAATAAGGGGTCTTGTGTAGGGAAAATTCAGCTAAGGGGGTTGTGTTAGGCATTTTGGCTAGGGAAAAGTGTGGGTGCCGAATTCTTGTTCTTCTTTTCCTCTAAAACTGCCGAATTTGCTAGGAAATTAACCACTCGTGCATCTTTTCTTTTCTTTTTTTCAAACTATTTTTTCTCCTCTTGGCTCTCTTCTACACTTCTAACTTTGGAAAATACGATCCCTCCTCCCTCATCATTGTTCCATCCGGTTCCCTTTAGTAGTCGACACCCTTTTCTCTCCTTAACTGAAGCTATTTCTTTAATTTTCCTACGTTTCTGACCTCTTCTTCTAATAGCTGAATCTATTGTCCACCAACATTTCATCTTGGGTTCTTTAATTGGTCGAATATTGCGCTCTTACGGCTTAGTAGTATTGTAATGGGCTTACGCCCGGATTGATTTGATGCATGCCTTATGACCGATGAGGGTTGTGCACACTAAGTTTTTGTATACTCACCCCCTCTTTTTATTAAATGTTTCAGGTAATCCTCAGTAGGCGGTTCGACATACTAGAGGACTCGGAGGTGGCCACACTACGATCAGCTTGAATTTTAGTATTCTATTCTACTTTATTTAAACCGTTTTCTTATTGGGTTGTAATAAGGCCTCTCTTAAATTCTGGTTTTTAATTTGGGATTTTCATTTTATTATGATTTAAATCTGCTAAAAGTTGATCACCGTTTTCCCCAAGACGATAACTGTTTTCTAAACACTACATTTCCGCAACTCAATTTTTGGATAACAATTCTCCGTAAGTCATTGTTTTAAATGAAGCTTTCGGAACAACGAGGTTTTGAAATTAATAACTTTTAATAAACATCGATTAAATAAACAAATGCAAACTGAGACTTTAGTTTTTAAATATCAAGAAGGGTTTTCAATGAAACCACGATTTTCGAAAAACACCTCAATGTGACACGCCAGATTCGGGCCTAACTTCTAGGCCGAGTTTGGGGTGTTACACATTTGAATCAACTCTGGATTTCTCAGAACACAAATCCGATCTCGAGATCTCAGACAATCATCAACGTCAACTTCAAATTCAGAATCAGAGTTCAAATCACACTGAGCTCTTTTCGCTAACATTTCATTTTCCACTTTCTAAGTATCACAGATCTGCTACAAAAGCAACGGTCTTGCTTTCAATTCGGCTAAAATCGAACCATCATCAGATAGAATTAAATGAGCGTTCATTGCACGTAGCACAAACACTGATTTCTGACTCAAAGCATCAGCAACAACATTTGCTTTTCCCGAATGATAATCAATAGCTAGCTCGTAGTCTTTTAACAGTTCTAACCATCTTCTTTGTTACAGATTCAAATCTTTCTGAGTCATTAGATATTTTAGGCTTTTATGATCTGAATATACGTGACATCTTTCACCGAACAGGTAGTGACACCAAATTTTCAAAGCGAACACAATCGCAGCCAGCTCAAGGTCATGAGTCGGATAATTCTTTTCATACGACTTTAGCTATCTCGAGGCATAGGCTATAACCTTGCCTTCTTGCATCAAAACACATTCCAGACTGTTCAACGAAGCATCACTATATATCACAAATTCTTTACTGGATTCTGGCTGTACTAGTACTGCAGCTTCAGTCAATAGGGCTTTCAACTGATCAAAGCTCTTCTGACACTTTCCGAACTATTCAAACTTAACATCTTTCTGAAGCAATCTCATCAACAGAGTTGCAATTAAAGAGAAGCCTTTTACAAATCATCGGCAATAATCGGTAAGTCCCAGAAAACTGCAGACTTCAGACACATTTCTCAGAGACTTCCAATCCAAAATCACAGAAATTTTGCTCAGATCAACTCTTATAACAGAGGCTAACACAATATGGCCCAAAAAACTGACTTCATGTAACCAGAATTCACATTTACTGAACTTAGCAAAAAGCTGCTTATCATGCAGGGTCTATAGCATAATTCTCAAATGCTCGACATGCTCAGTTTCACTACACGAATATATCAACATGTTGTCAATGAATACAACAACAAATTGATCTAAATACGATCTAAAAATTATGTTCATCAAATCCATAAAAATAGCAAGAGCATTCGTTAGTACGAAAGGTATAACTAAAAACTAATAATGCCCGTACCTCGTTCGAAAGGTAGTTTTCGGAATGTCTGAATCTTTTACTCGCAACTGATAATATCCCGATCTCATATCTATCTTTGAAAACACAGAAGCTCCTTTTAACTGGTCGAACAAATCATCAATTCTGGGCAGAGGATACTTGTTCTTAATAGTCACTTTGTTTAACTGGCGGTAATCAATGTACCTTCTCATCGTGCCATCTTTCTTTTTCACAAACAGAACGGGAGTGCCCCAAGGATAAAAACTCGGTCGTGCGAAACCTCTGTCTATCAATTCTTGCAACTAAGACTTTCTTTCAATTCTGTCAAAGCCATTCTATACGGAGCTATTGAGATAAGGGTTATTCCCGGCACTAACTCAATGCCAAACTCAACTTCTCGTATCGGAGGTAATCCCGGTAATCTTCAAGAAATACGTCAGGAAACTCACAAACAACTGGCACAGATTCAACTTTCTTTTCTGTCACTTTCGTATCAATCACATACGCAAGATAAGCTTCACATCCCTTTTTCACATAATTCAGAGCTTTCATCGAAGATATTACGGCCAGTAGTCCATTCAAATCACTAGATTCAAGTCGGACTATCTCGTCATTCTGACTTCTCAAATCAATAGTCTTCCACTTGCAATTCACAATAGCATTATGCAAAATTAGCCAATCCATACCCAGAATTATATCAAATTTATCAAAGGGTAATAGCATTAAATTAGCTGGAAAACAAATATCTCGAAACATCAACGGACAGTTCTTGCACACTTTGTCAATCAGAACACACTGGCCTAAGGGGTTCGATACTCTAATTACAAATTCAGTAGACTGTACAGGCAAAGTCTTACTGCATACTAAGTTCATGCATACATACAAATGAGTTGATCCTGGGTCTATCAATGCAATCACAGAAGTATCATAAAGAGTAAATGTATCGGTAATAACATCTGGAGACGAAGCTTCCTCACGAGCTCTAATGGCATATGCTCTGGCAGGTGCTCTAGCCTTGGATCGTATAGCTGTATCTTTAGTCGTTCTTTGACTTCCACTAACAATTCCTGTATTTTTGGGTGGTCTACCTCTAACCATATTGCCACTAGGCCTTAGATTCAACGCAATCTCTTGCTCAACAGACTCGGGACAGTCTCGAATAAATTGATCTAATGATTCACATTTAAAGCAAGCTCGGTCAATCAATCTACAATTTCCTGGATGTCTTTTACCACAGTGCCTGCACTCAGGTCGATCAGATCTGACATTTTCAACACTAGTTATCGAAGTAGCTGGAGCTCTAAAGCTCGAATGTGATCTTGCACGATCTCTACTAGGATATCCCACATTAGCCTTTGAACAGCTATAATCATCTCAAAATTTATTTGATGCCGACTGATATGACTTACTCGTTGTTCGTTTTCACACTTCTCTAGCTTCTGAATCAGCTTTTCTTTTCTCTTTCCCGAGTTCTTTAGCTTTACACGCTCGGTCAACAAGCACAACAAATTCTTTTATTTCCAGAATTCCGACTAACAAATGGATATCTTCATTCAAGCCATCTTCAAACCTTTTACACATTATTGCCTCAGTCGAGGCACATTCTGGTGCATAGTGGCTCAGTCTAAAAAATTCTCGCTTGTATTCTGTAACAGACATACGACCCTGTTTCAATTCAAGAAACTCTTTGCGTTTCTGATCTATAAATCTCTCACTAATGTATTTCTTTCGAAATTTAGTCTAGAAGAAATCCCAGGTAATTCGTTCTCTCGAAACAACAGAAGTTAGAGTTTTTCACCATTGGTAAGTTGTATCTCTCAATAAAGAAACAACACATTTAACACATTCATCAGGGGCACATGACAACTCATCAAATACCTGAATCGTATTCTCAAGCCAGAACTCAGCTCTCTCAGCATCATCATCAATAGTAGCATGGAATTCTTCAGCCCGATATTTTTTAATCTTATCAACCGGAGGTTTATTCAGACGAATCGAATCTATAACTTGGGGAGCTATGGGAACTTGCGGGGGCGGAGGTTAAAGAACAGCCAAATTTTCTCTAACATACTGAGTGAACCACTCATTCATCATTTGGAAGAAGGCTTGTTTAGCCTCACCTTCCTGACCGCTAGTAACCAGTCTAGAATCAGACGATGCTGTCCCTTGAACGAGAGCAGCCGCATTACTTTCAACATCGTCAGTTACAACTCGTTCAAAATCCATTTACTATATGAAAAACACATTTTATCTGTCAGGATTCATCACACTATCACAGTTCATATATATGACATGTATAGCTAGATTCTCACACGCTACGTTAGTCCTAGAATCGACTAAACCATAGCTCCCCCTAACCAGTATCCGTCGCCGGACTAGGGCTAAGAGGCATTACCGACATATCAGAACATTTTAAGCTCATTTCACAACATCAATCATACAACATCATTTCATTAACATTTAAGCAATAATAATTCAATTCAACACATTTATTTGTATATAGACTTACCTCGTAGGGGAAAGAACGGAAACGAACGACTATTCAACTACTTTCGATTTCCCCCGATCTAATTCCGTTTTCTTTGGTTCTTGATCTATACACATTCAAATTTAACTCTTTTATTCACCAAATCATTCAATTCAATCGATTTACACATATTTAGGGCATTTTACAAATTAGCCCTCATATTTTCACATTTTAACACTTTAGTCCTTATTTCAGAAAATCACAAAATACAAATAATTTCCTTATACAAAGGCTTAGCCAAATATTCCCTTAGCTCATATAAGCCCACATATTTCATTTATTTTACATTTTAGCCCCTCAATTTCTCATTTTCATAATTTATCCCAATATACTCAAATTCATCAAAAAATCGAAATACAAAACATATTAATCTCACACCAACCTTTCATAATTCATCAATTAACATCATTAAACTCACAAAATCATCAATGGCGTAACTCAAAATTATCATCAAATTCTGAAATTGAGGCATGGGCTTGATAAAATGTTAAGAAACAATCACAAGAACAGAAAAATCATAAAAAACGAATCAAAATACATACCTTGATTAGTCAAAATGAGTGCTGAACCCTGAGAATTCTTTTTCTTTTCTTTTTCTTTGTAATTTTGGCAAAGATGAACATAATATGACTATTTTCATGCATTGGTTTTATTAATTCATCATTTAATTTGCCATTTACCATTTTTCCATTAAAATTAAACATATAAAGCATGTCAACAAAGGCCATTAATGTCCACTCATAATTCTTATGGCATAATTGCCATTTAAGTCCATCATATTCAAAAGCCAAAGCAATCCAACACACTAAACATATAGAATGCCACTTTTATCTTTTATGCTATTTAGTCCTTTCAACAAATCGGGCACCCAAATGATTAAATTAAATCACGAAAATTTCACCCATGTCAATTCACAAACTTTAAGTAATGAAAATAATATTAAAACATTTTTCTAACTTAGATTTGTGGTCCCGAAACCACTGTTCCGACTAGGGTCTAAACCGGACTGTTACACATTATATTGTGATAATAGTGTGAGAATAGCTAACACCAATGAAACCAGAAACCACAAGAGGACGACACACAATGATTGAAAGTATCACAGCATAAGGGAGGTAGTTGCAGATGGAATTGTGGATATATTCAAAGTCGCATTTGAGGACAACCTTGTAGACCCATTTACCATGAATTTACTAGCTAGAAGTATTGAGAAAAGCATGGAGAGCATATGAATGGAAAATATGACTAATCTACTTCACTAGGGCTAGTGGAAGACTATTTGATATGGTTCCCTAAATGCAGTATATTCGTCTAACTTGTATTTTCTTTGAATAAATTGGTTTAATAAATTTTTTCATGAATTAAATTAATACACTTTGTATATTTTTCTCAATAGTTTTTGCTTGCAAAGCAAAATGGAAGCAAATATTAGCTGACTGGTTATCTACTGTTTAACTAATACTAAACGGTATTACATGGTTAGATCATAATACGGAAAGACAACTTATATTAGTAGATGAACCTAAACATATCCTTAGTCAAATCAGAATTGAGCGACCTGGTTGTGTAACATCCTCAGAACCCCCTTTGTAGTAAATAATATGAGATAAAATCTTAGCGGAAAAAAAGGTATAAGATCAATGAAAACGAAAGTTGCAAGATATCAAAAGAAAGTTAAATCAAGAAGCAATATAAAATGTATTAAATTAAGGAATGGACTAAATTGTAAATATGTGAAAAGTTTTGTGGCATAAGTATAAATATGGAAAAGTTGAAGTGAAAGACCAATAGTGAAAATATCTTAAAGGTAAAAGGATCTAGAAATTAAGGAAAATGGATTAATAATGACCAAATTGAATAAGCAAAAAAAAAGTATAATGGACTAAATTACAATTTTACCAAATTAAGTGATGATTCAAGGATGAAAATTTAAAAGATCATAAAGGGAAAAATGGTCAATTAGAAAGAGAGAGAACTCTAGAAGGCAATGATGATGTTGGAGATATTTTGACGATATTTTATTACGAATAGCTAGCATAAAAGGAGAGAAAGATGAAGAGAAAAAAAAGAAAGAAAGAAAAGAGGATCCTCCCATCTTTCCAATGTGAGTGAGGGGGAGAGAAGAAGAAAACTTTGTTGTCTTTACAATTTGGTCCTTCTACCAAAAATCCACCATTTTTACCTAGAATTTCAAGGAATTTTCATAATCACCAAGAGAGAAAAGTGATAAGGAGACTATGGAGAACAAGAAAATCACCTTGGATTCAAGAAAATGGAAGTTGGAGGAGAGAGAAAATCAAGTTAAACTTTGAAATCAATAGGACAAGGTAAGAACATCAAGATTTCAATATATTTTTAAGTTTGATATTTTTAAAAAAGCATGAAAATTATGTTAAAGTAGATTTATCTTATATAAGGTTTTATGTTCTTAATATGTTAGTGAAGGGAAATAAGAGGAAGTGATGGGAAATAAACTTGGTTTTCAACATTTTGCACTAAAATAGTTTTGGACAGCAGCAGTAGTCTGACTTTAAAAATTTACCAAAAACTGTATAAATTGAAATAGAGGTCAATTAAAGTATGAAATTAAAGCCTATTTAGTCTAGTTTTACATAGAAGAAACGATGTAAGCAAAAGAATTTCATATTATGAGGTACATGAATTTTTGTGAGACAAGGTTAGATTGATTTCAAGTTCCCATGTTCTAAATTTGGAAAATCATCAAAAATTGTAAACAAATGATTATGGGTTTAAATTTATATTTTTAAATTATTAATGATTCTATTTTCAAGAGAAACAAATAAATACATCATTCAAACCCCATACTAAGAGATAACTAATTTTTAGTAAAGAAAGGTCGAAGTTGTCAAGCAACAGAATAGGGACAAATTTGAAGAATTTACTGTACTTATTGGCTAAATTATAAATTCTAAAATTTTTATGGTAAAAAATATATTGGAGTCTAGTTTCAAAAACATCAAGCAGATCTTAATTTTGATTTCTGTAGCTCAAGATATAAATAATTTAGTGACTATGACTCAAGTGGACAGCTTTGATATGAACACACAAGTAAATAGTGGAATTATAGATAATGTTACATATAAACATGTTATATACTAAAAGCTAAAGATGCTAAGAAATATATACATAAAGGATGTGGAATGGAGAGGAGGAGGAGGAAAAAAAGTATATGAATATTTATATAGTAGATGAATTTGAAATGTTTCGAAATAGTTGTAGGTGATGGAATGATTAATACAAGTGAGTATGTTTTAAACGAATTGATAAAATAATAAGTAAATAATTATTAATTGATGTGATATTGAATTCTTTGATACAATTTTATGAAGAATTAAATTGATTGTCACAATTTAGAAATAAATATGAATTATACATAAAGTGGGTAAACTAATTTTGCAAGTGCAAGTCCTCTAATGTTCTTACTTGTAAAACTTTAATATTTGTGTTAAGTTTATAAAATTTATTATCTTTGATTGAATATCATGTTTTTATGAGGACTTGAGATTAGAAATAGATGTTATGTAAAATGAAGTTGTGGTTATGACATCTAAATACGATTCAGGTAATGTTATAAAATAAATAAATAAAAATAAAGTGTGGAACTTGTAGGAAAATGGAGACGACTTTGCGATGACAAGTTCGCCATGTCACGACATGGAAACCCCAACGTTGCTTCAGTAGTTGCTTTAACAACGAATGTGACTCCTGATGTCTTGACTCGGCAATCGGGTTGAGTATGAGGGTGTTACAGATTGAAAGACTAATATGTCATCTATCAAGTTCAATTAAAGAGATGCTTTGTCTTGAGCATCGAAGTAGATGACTACTAGAATATAGATACATAGATGTGATTGGCTGGACTAACAATACATTGGACAGGACCCAAGTAGAATACATCCTGAACCCTTTTATGGATTTATTCACTTGTGACTTTGTAACACCCCTTACCCGTATTCAAGGAGAGGGTACGACGCATTACCAAACTTACTGATGTGAGCACACCCCGGAGTTCACCAAGTTTGAGCATGGAGCTCAACACCATACGTTCCATACAGCTTTTTGCAAGCTGAATTTTAGTTTAATTATTGCTGGATTGAACTTTTAATATATTTAGTTTAATTAATTCAGTTGTTTTAATTTTCTTTAGTTACTTTAATACTTACTTTAACTAATTAAGTTGTTTTGAACTTTCTTTAGTTGCTTAAATAATTTCGGCATTTAATATGTTCCAGCTTAATTAATTTGCTATAGCCATTAATTTGTTTAATTGTGCTTATAGGTGAATTAATTATTTGAACTAGCTGTTACATGGAGTTACAAGAAGTTTAATGGACTGGCATTAAAGAAAGAGATGACTTTAGCTGTTATGAAGATGAATTAAAGGCCAGCAGTTGAATTTAATGGACAAAGAGTTACAAGGAGTTACTTTCACAAGCCAATAAGTTTCCAAATGTTTTATTCATAATGGTGGCTATTCATTTACACTTTTGGTTGGTTAAATTCAGCATTTTCACAAGGAGGATTGTTCGTGTGCCAAAAGATACTCATTTTAGGCTGGTGACCATTCGGCAGTCTATAGGGGAATTAAAAGTGCTGTTATGATCTTTTAGATGATCAAACATTAAAATTAAATTTATTCGGTTATTTAGGGCTCATTATTAGCTCATTTGGAAGATTAAACAAGCTGCCATAGCCATTATATATGTTAAAGTTCATCAAAGGTCGCATAGTTTTAATTAGTCGAATTAAACTCAACTGAATGTGTGTGTCTATTCGGCTGGGGCTTGTCTCATGCCTATAAATACCTTGTTTCCAGCTTGATGTAGGGACTTTTTTGCCAAATTTTGTAAACAAGTTTTCTTTTGTGAGGGTTCTTCCTCTCTATTTCGTTTGAGTATCGATTTGACTTATCTAGCTTGCTAGTGGCGTCAATCCGACTATTTCCTGAACTTATCACCATCCTTGGTGTGGCATTCATCCATCTCAATATACCTTCGATTCCTACCTCTTCAGGTAACGGGTCAAGGTCCATCTACCTTCATCATCTTTCACCTTAAGCGATATAAGTCCTGGGCAATACTCTTTATAGTATTGAATCGTTCTTGAAGCTTGAGTTCTATTTTCCATTCCACCCAATCTATCAACTATCCTTTAATTCTTTTGTTAGCCGAACCTATCCATAAACACTTAACCAACTTTTTTAACCCATATTTCATTATTATTTCTCACACTTAGCCGATTCAAACATTTTGAAGAATTTGGAACGATTTTTCTCGTTTACGATCAGGCTTTTAAGATCGACTCTACTCTCAATACCGAGCCGGATCGTATCACTTACATTGCTAGCAAACATAAAAATCGAGTCATAAATTAAAACCATTTGTATTCAATCATAAAGTCCCTAATATGAGCCTACGAGGCCCAAAACATGCTTTGGAAGTGGTTTGAGACTAAATTGAGAACTTAGGAAATTTTTGCTATGTACAGGGGTCACACGCCCGTGTGGGGAGGCCGTGTGGTCACACACGCCCATGTCCCTAACCCGTGTAACTCTCTAACTTGCAAGGCATGAACAAATTGAAGTCACACGGCTGAGTCACACGCCCGTGTGCTAGGCCATGTGGTTAATAAAATTTTCATAAATAGGTGCAAACTTCACACTATCAGGACACACGCTCGTGCTTGAGGCCGTGTCCCTCACACGGCTGAGACACACGCCCGTGTCTCTACCCGTGTGCTCAATTCTGAGCATTCTGTTTCTCAAAATTAAGGTGCAGGGGACACACAGCCAAAACACATGCCCATGGAACAGGTCGTGTGTGACACACGCCCGTGTGCCTACCCGTTTGGACAAAATAAAGGCTATTTATCAAGCCATTTTCCACCCTCATTAACACATACACATACACAATTTCAATGGCATGAATCATGATATACTTAGGCAACCAAACATCTACAATCATGGCCAATACATGTCAAAGAAATACAGTCATCTATCATGCTCATGACATTTCATTATGCCAAATCAAACATACCAATTTCACCTACAAAAACACCACTAAGACTATTTTCCACTTGCATTAACTTATCAAGATACTCTAGCATACCAATGAACCAAAGTTATCCATTCACCACAAGTCATTAGGCCACAATCAACATTTAGTGAATTAATATAAACTACATCACCAAAGATGTTGGCACATACATGCTTACAACCAAATTAACCAAAATGAGCCAATTTACATGGCCAAACACCAAATTAAACCTTTGACAATTACAAGCCAATACATTTGGCCACATTCATAATGACAAATATAACAAAATGACTAAGTCCCTATACATGCTATATACTCAAAATGTTAATTTCATTGATACCCAGAATGACGGTTTGATAGTGTGATGCGATATCTGACAATCTCCAACCCGAGCTAGCTTGGTAACACTATAAAACATGGAAAAATAAAACGAAGTAAGCTATATAGCTTAGTAAGCTCATATGCAAGAAATAAGCAGATCTTACCATACATTGCCATGCAAGTGACATAATATAAAATAATGTAATTTGCAATAAATCTCATGGACGTAATTTACTAAATCACATCTTACCAAGGATTCACTATTTTGTGAATTCAACCATCACAAGTGTTACGTACATACCTGTGCTATCTTGTAATAATTTCACACTTATCCTCATCTTTGACATACTCGTTGAACTACTTGGAATAATATCGGATACTTTGGAAATCTCTTACACAATGTGTCACATATGTAGCCATTGCTACCTCTTTATCAATACACATGTATATGCTCGCTCTCGAGCCATCAACGGGTCTACTCACACAAGCTGTTAGTCAAGCCATAGCTACACGGTGCTGCTCACACAAGCTGTCAAGTAACCGCAACATATGCCAGAATACTTAGCCACCGGTAGAACGTACAGGACTAGCACCTGGATCACATAACATAATACCCTAGTGAAATGTCACTTGTATCCTAATCTATTCCTAAGGTTCAATCGGGATTTTTCGCTTGCTGAATCCTTGTCGGATGTGTCTGTAGAGTAGTTCATACAATTTATGCAATATTAAATTATTTCAAATACAATTATAAAGATTCTTATTTAACATATGAACTTACCTCGGTTACAAAAACGACGTAAAGAATCTATTCATTAATTACTTTGTTTTCCCCCCGATCTAGACCCAAACTTCGTTTTTCTTGATCTATAATACCACATTTAACTTATTTAATCATCACATTATTCAATATAGCCCAAAAACACCTTATGGCAAAAATTACATTTTTTCCCTAACATTTTAATAATTTACAATTTAGTCCCTAGGCTCGTAAAATGAATTTCATTCAATTTCATCACAACCCAAGCCTAGCCGAATATCACTTGTACTCATAACAACCCACATTTTTCATTTATTCACACATTTCTGCACATTTTATAACCTTTTACAAAAAAGTCCCTATTTGACGTTTTTACCAAAAATCACTTTACAAATGTTGTTTAACTAACTATAAACATGCATTTTCTATCATCAAACATCAAAATACATGCATATTCAACATGGGTAAAATTATAGACTTTAACTTTCACTCAAATTAGTCCTTGGAATAGGTAGATCAAGTTACAACGATCTCAAAAATATGGAAATCATTAAAAACAGGACAAGAACGGACTTACAATCGAGCTTGAAAGGTTGGCCAAAAACCCTAGCTTCTTGAGAATTTCAACTATGGGGGACTAAATTGAAGAAGATAGACACTTTTATTTAGTTATTTTGTCTTTATTTACCAAATTACTAAAATACCCTTAATGCATAACTTTAAAATTTTACCTAGCCATGTCCATTTTTGTCCACACTAAAGTATAATGGTCTAATTACTACATAAGGACTTCCAATTAAAATTTCATAGCAATTAGACACCTTTAACTTATAGAATTCAAGTTTTGCACCTATTACAATTTAGTCCTTCTAGACAAATTGAATATTCAATCGACAAAATTTCTTAATGAAATTTTCACACAATTATTCTATCATGCTGTAAACCTTAAAGAAATAATAAAATAAATATTTATACTTTGGATTTGTGGTCCTGAAACCACTGTTTCGATTTGACCCAAAAACGAGCTGTTTGAGCTCTCCCCCTTTAGGAATATTCGTCCTCGAAAATCTTACCAGAAAAGAGGTTTGGGTACTATTTTTTCATAGCTTCCTAGGGTTCCCACGTAGCCTCTTCGACCCCATGTCATTGCCACAAAACTTTCACTAGAGCTATGCTTTTATTTCTCAACTATTTAACCTCTCGAGCTAACACTTTGATCGGTTCTTCAACATATGTCATATATGGTCGAATCTCAATCTCTGACGGTGAGATTACATGCGATTGATCTGATCGATATCGTCACAACATTGACACATGAAATACATTGTGGATCCTTTCTAACTCTGATGGCAAGGCTAGTCTATATGCTACTGGCCCTATTCTTTCAATAATCTCATATGGCCCAATGAAACGAGGACTGAAATTGCCTTTGTGACCAAATCTAAGAATTTTAGCTCATGTGTAGGATAGTTTAGCTCATGTGGTCTTAACTGTCGAGACGGATATGCCACCACTTTTCCATCTTGCATCAACACACACCCTAAACCTGTGTGTGACGCATCACAGTAAACGGTAAATTCTTTTCCTGCCTCTGGCTGAATTAACACCGGCACTTCCGTCAAAATTCTCTTCAGCTTCTCAAAGCTCTCCTGTTGTTTGTCAGTCCACACAAACGATACTCCCTTCCTCAACAACTTAGTTAAAGGTGCCGCTATTGAAGAGAACCCTTCAACAAACCTTCGATAATACCCTGCTAATCCTAAGAAACTTTGTATTTCTGCCATAGACTTCGGCGACTTCCAATCTAAAACAGCTTCTATCTTCTGCGGGTCCACCCTAATTCTCTCTGCAGAAACTAGATGCCCTAAGAAAGTCACTTCCTTCAGCCAGAACTCACACTTACTGAACTTTGCGTACAACTGCTTCTCCCTCAAAATTTGCAACACCACACAAAGATGTGCATCATGCTCCTCTTTAGACTTGGAATATACCAGGATATCGTCGATGAATACTACGACGAACCGATGAAGGTATGGCTGAAATACCCTGTTCATCATATCCATAAAGGCGGCTGGTGCATTCGTCAACCCGAACGGCATCACCAAGAACTCATAATGACCGTACCGAGTCCGAAACGTTGTCTTATGAATATCTCCTTTTTTAACCCTTAATTGATGATATCCCGACCTTAAATCAATCTTAGAAAAGACCGAAGCTCCTTTGAGCTGGTCGAACATATCGTCGATTCTCGGTAATGGGTACTTATTCTTAATCATCAGCTTATTCAGTTGACGATAGTCCACGCGCATACGCATGGATTCGTCCTTCTTTTTCACGAATAGAACCGGCGCTCCCCATGGAGACACACTTGGTCGAATAAACCCACGATCCAACAGTTCTTGAATCTGAGCCTTGAGCTCCACCAACTCCTTCAGCGCCATCCGATAAGGAGCAATGGATACCGGAGCCGTACTCGGGAGTAGTTCTATTCCAAACTCCACCTCGCGGTCAGGGGGTAATCCTGGCAACTCCTCCGGAAATACATCCGCGAAATCCTTGACTGTTCGAACCTCATCGACAGTCACCTCTTTAGCATCCAAAGCACTAATAAAAGCTAAAAAGGCATTACATCCCTTCCGAATCATCTTAACAGCTTTCAAGGCCGATACTACGTTGGACAAATAGTTCCTTCTTTCTCCTAACACAACCACCTCCCCGCCTTCCGGGGTACTTAACACCATGCGCTTAGACCCACAATCCAACTTAGCGCGATGCTTTGTCAGCCAGTCCATTCCTAGGATAAGATCGAACTCTCCAAATGGTAATTCCATTAAGTCTTCCGCAAACACTACCCCTTGAGTCTCTAGCGGTACATCCTTAAATAGCTTGTCCACTACCCTAGATTTTCCTAGGGGACTAACCACAGTCATCTTCCTAGTAGTTGTTTCAGAATCTATACTTAAGGTCTCAGATATCGAACATGCAACATAGGAGTGGGTTGATCCAATATCAATCAAAGCAAGAAAGGGGCTGTCAGCTATAAGAAACGTACCAGTTATGACATCCGGTGCGTCACCATCCTCTTGTCGATGAACTGCATAAACTAGACCCGGCTGCCTTGTATCTACATTACCGGCACCTCTACCAGGTGCTCCACGACTTCGACCAGATCCATTTCCTCCTCTGGTTGCACCACGACCCCTTGGTCTAGGCTGATCACCTCTCCTAGCCTGATCAGAACCTCGACCCGCTGACTGTACCCGATCCATCTGAGGACAGTCCTTAATCAGATGTTCTCTGGATCCACACCTAAAACATCCACCTGTTTTCATTCTGCACTCCCCATAATGCGTCCTCCCACATGTAGAACATGCTTGATTCTGGCCCGTCGAAGCACGAGCTGGCCCATCAGTCCTAGGCTTTTTCTGAAAATTCCCAGATGCTCTTGATGGCCCAAAACTTTTCTTACTCTTACCCCGATCCTTATCTTTTTCTTGTCTCTCAACCCGTTTCACTTCCTCAGATATTTTAACCTTATCCACCAAAATCGCAAAAACTCTCTCTCGCTGCGGTGCTATCAGAACCCTTAACTCATTTCGTAGCCCATCCTCGAACCGAACATAGCGTTCATACTCCGTTGCTACCATTCCCCGAGCGTAGCGGCTCAAACGCAGAAACTATGCCTCATACTCAGCCACAGTCTTACTTCCCTGTACCAGGTTCAAGAATGCTTTCCTTTGTGCATCAATATAGCTGGCCCCAACATACTTTCCCTGGAATGACTCCTTAAAGAAATCCCAATCAATCAGATCTGCAGCAGTACCTTCTTTCACCGTGAGCCACCACTGGTAAGCCTCGTCTCGAAGAAGAGACACGACCCCTTTCAACTTCTCCTCCATCATAAAATCTAAGTCATCCATTATACGTTCAGTCGCTTCCATCCAATACTCAGCTGTTTTAGGGGCTACACCAGAAACTCCCCTAAACACTTCTGCCCCATTGGCCTTAAGCCGCTCCGGCACAGATTTTCGGGCTCCTGTGCCTATGCCTACTCCAGCAACTCTCTCAAGGACCCGCAACATTGCCTGAGATACAGCATCATCTCCGGTCGCTAGATCTCATAACTCTCCCTCCACAGTTGGAGGATCCGACATTTCGTTTCCTGACCCGTGGCCAGACCCTACTGGCTCAGACAAGGTCATCCTACCCCTACCGCGTCCACGCGGCGGACGTCCTCGACCCCTTGTACTCATTCTTCCAATTTGCGTTTATCTGATTAAGAATTTTATGAATCATTAATTCTTTCCACTGATTTATCGCGAACAGTTTTATGGATAATAGTTTTAAAAAGTAGTTCTTTCGAATTCATACTTACAATACAGTCTCAAGTTCATACATTCAATCATCAACATCCTCACGTTCATTACGGAAAGGTGGTGTTGTTGTTGTTGTTCTTGTTTTCCACTACCCAAGGGTATTTTCGTAATTTTATCCTACAGGGGTATTTTTTGTAATTTTTCAAAATAGGGTCCTTGGTGATTTTGGTGAAATAAGGGTATTTTGGTAATTTTGCAATCCCGGGAGTATTTCGGTAATTTCAAAATCCAGGGGTATTTCGGTAATTTAGAAATCTGGGGGTATTTCGGTAATTTTGAAATCTGGGGGTATTTCAGTAATTTGGAAATCCGGGGGTATTTCAGTAATTTCGAAATCCGAGGGTATTTCGGTAATTTTACAAACTAGGGGTATTTTGGTCATTTTACAAACGAGGGTAGTTTGGTAATTTTTCAAACTTTGATGTTGTTTGTTTTTTTTAACAGGGGTACTTTTGGTGAAATCTAGTTTCATGGTCTGGGTCATTCTTGTAAACGTGAGATTTTCGGGTAAAGTTTTCAAATCATGGTTGATTGGAAATTTTTCATGAATCAAAGGTACTTTGAGAATTTTTACAAAACTTGGGGATTTTTTATTTTTCAAGAGGATGGCTAGTCCCTTTCGGGTTTTAATCATAAGGTTTAGCCCATCAATAAGTTCTCGTAATTAGGATGAATTGTCACTACGCACCAGGTAAGATTCCAGTGAAGAGGAGGTGAGTCGCTAGGACTGCTTAAATACCATGCTCTCCCTGAATCTACTCCTAGACATGCGTATGTCTATTGCCACACCCTAACTCGGCTAAGGTGAACAGTCACTACGCACCAGGTAGGATTCCAGTGAAGAGGAGGTGAGCCACTAGGACTGCTTAAATACCAGGCTCTTTCGGATCCAATCCTAGACATGCGTATGCCTGTTGCCACACCCAAGCCTTGCGACTTATTTACGGGTTTGTTTAGTGAAGTTAAGTCTTATGAAATTTAAGAAGTGGTTTAAGCTAGACCTAAAGTCCATCAAGTTCTAATCTAACTATCCTACGTCCCATTAAGCCCACATAAATATATCACACAATGGTTCAGAATACTTACCTGGCAGACATGGGCCGGAGACGCAAGTGCCATGCTGAGCTAACAAACCTGTAATCCTTTAAAAAAATGTATGTTTCAAAAGCCCATTTTTAGAAAACGTTTTGAGCCCAAAAACCCCAGAGCCGAGTTTTGAACCGGGCTCTGATACCAATTTGTAACACCCCAAACCCGGCCTAAACGCTATAACCGGATCTGGTATGTCACTTAAGTGATTTTATAAAACATGTAGCACTTAAGAAAACAATTGTCAGGTTTAAATACTAAAACTGAAAACTTAGGGATTTATTAGTAAGTATAAAATATAAAATTATAAAGTGCATTGGTGGACCTTAAATTACAAGCCCAATAATTATCCATGTCTTTACATATTTTAAACATAAAAAAAAACTTAAAGCCCAACATAAAACCCAAAACTTAAGTACGAGTCTAGTGGCCCAAGGCCTTATTACAACGGAATTTAAAACTCATTAATAAAAAAATATAATCCATTAAATTAAAAGCCTCTTTGTTGGATCCAATAGCTCTTATGCATGGCCACCTCGCGTTCCTCTCTGGCCCGGTCCGTTGCACTAAGTGTCACCTGAGATAGTTAAAATAAAAGGGTGAGTCACGAGACTTAGTGTGCAACCCTCATGCACCACTAGATTTGGGCCTTAAGCCCATAAAACTGATTAAACAGTTTAACACATATAATAACAAGAACTAATATGCAAGCCCAACCCAAAACCTAGATGTCCATCCGCTACACGCCCCCGTACCAGCCAAGCACACCATTGGGGATTTCTAAAATCGACCCACACCGCTACACGCCTTGATGGCAGTCTTGCTGCTCATCATCAGATCATGGCCGTAACCACTTAGACAAATCACGGCAAAGCCGCTACACAGATCACTGTAAAATACCGCTACAATGTATAACTTCCTCCTTTATCAAACCCAACCCATGCAATCACAGAAAGTCAATTTCCTTATACATATAATCAAAACATTTACTGACCTGGTGATTTGCTTTTACCCTTTTTGTCTTCCATCATTAAATCGAGATTTCGGCATTTATTGTAACATATAAAACTTATAAACATGTACATATTAATTAGATCTAGATGGTGGGGAAGTGTTACACACCTGATATCATGAAATCCAATATCCTAGTCGATAACCTTGTTATCCGGATCTACTACCCTCAGTGTAAAGTCTTGCTCAAAAACCGGAAAAACACACAAAGATCTAGCCCCTTCAACAATCGGCTAAGATTAAACAAATCCCAAATCACACATTAAAATTAATAAATCGCTTACCTTGAAATCTCGAAAATAACCCCACACAAAGGTTACTGAACCTTGACTTACAGATCTAAGCGTTAAACTTCTCTTCAGATCCCAAAATGACGGAGGAATAAGAAAAACCTTTGATTAGTCACTACATAGCCATTCGGCTAGAAACCTTGAAAAGCCGGAGAAATATTAGAAACTTAGAATCGACACATACCTATTGATTCCTTAAAAATTTTGGCATAGGTAGGTACCTCAGAATGATTTCGGCACACATACAGAAGACTAGATCTCGCGTTTTCGACTTTTACGTAACTTCGGGAAAAAGAGGATGAATCCTTGAAGATTCGGCTATGAAAGGAAGAAATATGGGCAAGGAGAATTCGGCTTAAGTGTTTGAAAAGAATGAGAAAAGAGTTGTCAGATAATTCGGCCTAATAGAGGAAGAAAAAAAAGAAAAATTTCAGAGGAAGGAACAAGTGAAGATTTCGGCAGAGGAAAGAAAAAGATGAAGAGATCTTGTTAGCAGAATTTCGGCCAACTCTGCAACCCAAGAGATAACTCACATCGTTATCCCTTATCTCCTTAAAAATAGCCCTATTTCCTCTCCTCCTATTATCATCATTTAATAATCAAAATAAAAGAATTAATTCCCCTACTTTGTAGCTAGTGTGTGGTCCCCACTTCCCTCCTAAGTGCCGAATTTTTAACCCAAAACTTGGGCCCTAAGTAGCCCTCACTTGGCCCAATCCTTCCCTTAATGACGCCACCTATATGCTCCCCTTACAACACTTCCAAATTTTTGGGCCACAAGCCCACCTTGCAATTTAAACACAAATATCTATTCAATTAATTTTCTATAGCTCTTTAACAAAACCAACCCAGATTTTAGCCCAAGCCTGAGCCCCCTTTTTGTACCTCAAGGTATCAAATTAACATTTTAAGCGAGCACCACATAAAATGCACAAGCCCTTAAATTTAAGGTGTTACACTAAATGCATTTATTTTATTCCAGCAACTAAAATTGTAAAAATTAAAATAAACTCAAAACGAGCAAACAAGCTCATTGAGCTGGAAACCAGCTGATTTGAGCTCAACGAGCTGGAATCGAACTAATTTGATTCGCAAGGGATTGCAAGCAACGCTTTGGGAGCTGGTCCAAGAGTGTGCCCGGGGCATGGCCATATCATCCCCTCCCTCTTTAAAGTGATTTATCCTCAAATCAGGCCACTTGCTCGCGAAAAATCTTTCACCGTCACAGCCCCCTTGGTTGATGAAGTTGGCAATGTTGCACCCGATAACCTGAAATTGACACATAACTTGAACACAAAATAGGTTGTTTGCACGCCCTCCCTCCTTTGGAGGGAACCTTTCCAAAGTGCCACCTACACAAAATTTAAATGTATTAGTGACACCATGTTTTAAAGACTCAATAGAACTTGCGGAAATCTTATTCACAAATTGAACATATGAATCGATGCCAGGATCAAAAACAGAAGTTGATTTTACCTTGTTCCTTGATGGAAACAAGCCAGAATCATGGAGCATTCGAGAGTTATACTTTTAGACAACAAAAGTCCATGACTCAAATCCTTTGAACAATGATAGACAATAATGTTCTCCAGGATCAAAAACAACATTTCCTCTTACCTCTCCAATCTGATCCGAAAGTGTCATGACAGGCAACTTAGAAAGAACTTGTGGCAATTGAGTAGTATAATCTTGCAAAACACGGCCGAATCTTTTAAACCACAATTTAGAACAACCTTCAAAGTCAAACATTTAAGTTTGACTTTGCAAGCCAACAAAATTCACTTCTTTTGTTTTCGAACAAAATGATAAAATTCGGAGCAAATAAAAAGGTTCAACACATTTATTTAAAATGAAATTACGATGCTCACCTTTTCTTAGTAACAACTTAAGATGACTTGCTACGGGCTTAAAGACACAATTTTGGTCATTCATTGTTAAAAGCGGCAAAGGCTTTTCTTTCATCAACAAATCACATATGTGAAACAAAGAAGATGTGAGCATACAAACAATCAAACAGTCAAACCTGTCGCATTTCCTCCACAAAGGCATGCTTATATAAGAGGATTTCGCACAAAAATTTAAAGACTCCACATAACCATCACAATCAAATAAAACAAGCTTTTTATGTGAATAATCTCTATCACACACGTCCAAATTTTGTATATGTTGAATTAACCCAATGTCTTCAACAGATTTTTCAACGCAGAACACATCAAGTAAACAACGCTTCAAGCCTCCATTTACAACAAAATTGTCAACCATAAACAGAGAATAGTAGTTAACCAAAACAAAATATGGAGGTCTTTTGAGGACTATGTCACCAGCAACTTTCTTAACTACATTCAACTTTAATTTCCGTTATTCAAAAATATCGATGGGTCTTACCTTTTCATGATGAATCAAAAATTTGATAACCGACAACGTAGAATGAACAGAGATTAATTTAAAGTTATAATCAGCTTGCACAAGTTTTGTTTTCTTAATTAAATGCCAAACATCAATTAAGCATATATTGTGCACATACTTATTCACACAAAATTTAGGTTGCTGGCTCTCTCTCAACGGTGAACTAGAATAGCGAACTCCAGGGTTGAACACACGAGATTGTTCACTCGTTCCAAAATGCAGCGCGAATTTCTTAATCACCAATAATTCACACAAGTGAAACAAAGAGAATTTGAGCATGCACATATTCAAACAATCATACATCGTAAATCTCATTCGAACAGACTTGCACAAATAGATGGTATTTCCACAACAATTTAGAGACTTCATTTTATCATCACAAACAAACAAACTAGGCATTTTACATGGCAACTTTTTTATCACAAAAGATCAAAATTTGTTTGTGCTGGTTTATTCTTACCTTATCAAAAATCTTGCTGACGTTATACTCATCAATAGGAAAACTCATACCACTTATCAAAAATCTTGCTGACGTTATACTCATCATTAGGAAAACGCTTTATACCACTATGTAAAACAAAATCCTCATCAATCAAAATATGACAATCAGCCAAATTACGGTGAGGAGTTCTTTCAAAAGCTAAGTTTTCAGCTTTCTCATAATAACATGCGAGTGAATTTGTTGAGACTCGAATAACAAAGAACCCTTACCTTTCTTACCTTTAAGCAATTGTGGATTAAAGTCAACTTTGATATTACCTTTCTCGATTAATTGAAACCGTGTCTTGTTGGAAAGGTAATGAAGTTGGAACTTGTCTCATGAACATTTAGAAACCTGAAAAGAAGAAACAATACGATAACAACTCGCATTGGTTAGTAAATACATCACTCACTTTCTCTTGATCACGATCTTCTTATTCATTCGTTTCTTTTTCTAACTCATTTTCAAATTCTCGCACTTTTACCACAATCTCTTTTATTTTTGAGAACTTGTCACTTGTTTCTTTCACATTATCACTCTCTTTTTCAATTTGCTTTTCTTGCTCGCACTCTTTTTCTTTTTCAATCTCGTTTTGCTTTCTCTCACTCTCTTTTTCTTTTTCAATTTCTTTTTCTCTCATCTCTCTTTTTCTTCTCTCAATTTCTTTAGGATTCACTCATTCTCTTGTATCAACATTTTTTGCCTCTCTTTTCATTTAATTTCTTTTTCTTGCTTCCTTTCATTACAAGATGAAGGTAATACAAAAGAATCAGAACGACAAGCTTTTCGTTCGAATGAAGGGAAAGCATCTACATATGAGTCATGATCAACTATTCATGAATAATCCTCCGTGGATGAGTACTTTGATGCTCTTGAAGAGATATATCTACCTTCTCGTTTGTCATCTTGAAAGACCTCAGACTCAAAGCTTTCTTTCTTTCTACTTGAATGCCTCGATGAGTAGGAATCATGGTATGGATCTCTTCTCGAATAGTCATTGGATGTTTGTCTCCATGACGATCTTGACTCCGTCTTTTGACTTGGAAAACTTCGCTCCCATTGGGCTCTTTCCTCCAATCGGTCCAATCGCTCATGCAACATTTGAAATTTAGATCTCACAATTCTACGCATTTCTTTCACCACGTATTGAAAATATGATTCGGAAAGCTCTTCTTGAAACATGATTTATTGATGGAAATGAAAAGTGTTTAAAAATAGAAAATGAATGCCTCACCAATACAAACCTCACGTTTCACTCACAAAGAAAAGATTAGATGGCACTCCACTCGTGTTTGCACTCACTATTGGCTTTTTCTTCACACTAATGAGCTCTCACCTCACTTGTGCCTTTTTCCACTTGATTCTTCTCTCGTGCTTTCGTAAAAGACTTGTTTATACTTTATCATATTCTAGAGGTCGGCTTAAAATGGTTTGCAAGGGTATTGATGAATAGGTGCAAGGTTGGCTAAAAGAAAAGAATTAGTTTTGAGTGTGGCGTGAAGGTAGATGATGGTAGTAGAAAGGGAACTTGATGATCAGGAACACAAGAAGATGAACACAAAACTTCAACACTTTTTTTATCTTCAAATTTCTTTCTAATTTTTTTAATTACAATATGATGGATACAATGAAAATACTTTGATTCATGATTTTTTTAATTTTTTTTCACGAACCTACTCTGGAATAGCTCCGAACGTCTGTACTTCTCATTTTTACAGGCTCTGATACCAAATGATTGATCTCACCTCAAGAATCATTCAAGTCGTTTGTTATTTGATAAACCGTAAAAGTAACATAATTTAATCCCACATTTAGTATACTTTTGGATGATTTATCCATTGATTTATGTAAAAAGGTGCTTTTAATCCCTTCTTTTCATGTCTTATACTCAGGAAAGCACCCGAGGATTAAAAGAATATAAAACGGACCCAAAACGGAGTAAATGGGCCATATCACGAAATCCACACGGCCTGGGCCCAAGTCCACACGGCCGTGCCTCATTGATCTACTAGAATACGGCCTAATCATGATCCACACGACCGTGCCCCATTCAACAGGGTCGAACATGGCCTGGCCATGACTTACACGGGCGTGTGTTTTGGGCGTGTCCCTGCCGCGACCAGTAGAAGTTTTACTCGGATTTTGATACTTGGAGGCAAAGAAACACATTTCAAAGCCTATTCAAACACCTTAGTAGGAATTCTACTTGAATTAGGATACTTAGGGACTAAGTAAGGCATCTCAAAGTCTATATAAACACCTAAGAGGGCAACTTGAAGGGCAGTTCGGCAGAAGCCGGAATGGGCAGTTAGTTAGGCCAAGGAGCCGAGCCGAAAAGGTCAGATTTGTGGGAATCACTCGAGGATAGCCAGTTGATCCATCTCAAGAAGCCGAAATTCTACTCAAAACGACGGATCTCTCCTTCAATTCCTTCAGGGGGTTTTAGGGATTTCTTATGTTTTGTTTTATCTTTTCTTCTGAAATGTTTTCTTTTAGTATTATGAACTAAACCCTTCAGATACCTGAAGGGGATGAAACCTAAGATGGGTCTTGTTATTGTTTTCTGAACTATATGATAAATACTTGATTTGTTCTTAATTATGTGTGCTTAATTCTTGTGTCAATATTTCTGGATATTAATTCAAGTCTGATGTGCTTAGGCGGAGGAGCAAAAGTCCCTGCTTAAGAGTAGATCTAGCGTAGTTAAATGGAGTTGATCGCGCGCCTAGAGATAGGGTGACGAGATTTTTCCGGATTAGGGTGAAACCTAATATGGGAGTCCATAGATCGAGTTAATGCGATTCTAGGGGTTTTAATTAGAAAGAGACTTCAATTAATCAACCTAGGGTTAGACGTTATTCTCCTCGAGAGAGGGTTTAATATACATTAGGGAGTCTTACGGATCAAGTCGAGTGAATATATCGTCTGGTTCAGTGTTAGATAACAAGTGAAGTCTAGGTGGATTCTTCCTAAGGGTATCGTCTTAATCAACTGAGTCTTCCCAACAATATTTCCCCAATTTATTCTTTTTGTCTTTGCGTCTTTAGCTTAGTAATTAGTTAATTTTATATTAAACAACAACTTCACTTATTTTAGGCTAGATAATAAAAAGAAAGTTAGTATTGGTACTTTTAGTTCCTTTGGGTTTGACAATCTAGCCTTGCCTAAGTTATACTATTGTGCGATAGGTGCACTTGCCTTAAATCGTTGTCAGAGTTAGTTTCCAGGTTCGATCATTCTCTTTATAAATTTTAAAACTCGACAAAACAACAATCATTATTCACGATCATAAATCTGAGGAAGTATCGTTCCAATTGAAATAAGCTGAAATTGGTTAAGAATAGGCTTTAAATAAAGGGATTTTCGAAGAGTTTTAGAATGCATTAGGAAAGGATCGGCTAGGTGTTGGAACAAAGGGGAATAAAGAGAAGGGCTGAATTGGCTAAGTGAAATGACGATGGAAATGGCTAAGTGATTGAGGTTGGAAATTGGATTGAAAAAATGGCTAAAAAAGGTTTGGAAGTAGATGGATGTTAATTCGGCTAACAAAGAAATTAAAATAGCTTCGAAATGGAAAAAGTCAAATGGATGGAATAGGCTTAAGGCCAAAGAAGAACCAATACTATAGGGAGTATTGACCTGAACCTTATACAACACTTAAGGTGGATGGATGTTTAAGGATAGGACCTTGACCCGCTAACGAGGAAGTTAGGAACCACATGTATCAATGGGGTGAATGCCACACTTGATGGTGAGTGATAAGTTCTAAAGAAACAGAATAACGCCACTAGCAAGCTAGATAAGTCAAGCTGAGTCTAAAACGAATTAAGAGAGTTGAAAAACTCACAAATGTTATAAACATTCACAAAAGTAGCAAAAAAAAAAAGTCCCTACAAAATGAAATTGGGTAAGTATTTATAGCTAGAAGTCTAGGCTAGCCGAATAGTCAAATTGATAACTAAATGGACACCTAATTTCAGCTTTTAATGAGCTGAAAAATTCCAAAAAATTTCAAGAAAATTCCAGGAAGCTCCTTCCTCCTTGGTGACGCCAATGGATAACTTCTAGATGCCTTGATTTAGCTAAAAATTAATTGAAGTGATTGGGGAGTTGAATTGGCTGAATTGAGTTGTTTAGACTAAGCTAAATTCATCCAAAGGGTGTGAAAGGATATAATAAGCAGGCCTTTGTCAGCTGAATGATCTTGAGGTGTTAAATGATGTCTTGAGTACTCCAATGGACATTATGTGTGAAAACTGAATGTAAACAACCCCTTATGTGTGAATGCACAAAACCGAATGGGCATACAATGTGAAAGGAATGTCCAGCTTGTGTGAAAGCTTTTAAGGCTACTTTGGTGAGCTCAATGCCAGCTTGGGAACAAGAATCATCAGCTGGTTGTGGCTTTTGCAATGACTGAACCATCATCTCACTTGGAAGAAATAATTCAGCAGTTCACTTGCATTTATGCCGGCCCAAGCATGTACCTGCACCTATTTACTTCAGCAAATTAATTCAATTAAGACATAATAAATTCGGCAGCTCAAAGACACATTGAAAATAGCTTTTAAACTAGGACATATTTATAACATGTATTTAAGCTAAGACTCTAATTAAATTCAGCTCTAGCTAGACATATTAAAAACATGTAATAACTAAAACACAAATTAAATTTGGATGTACCTAGGACACATTAAAAATATGTATTAGACTAAGACACATTTAACACTCTAATTTAACATGTTCAGATTAAAGACATATTTATTAACACTCATTTATTAACTTAAGCTAACTAGCTGAATTAACTAATGCATTTATTTTATTCCAGCAACTAAAATTGTAAAAATTAAAATAAACTCAAAACGAGTAAACGAGCTCATTGAGCTGCAAACGAGCTGATTTGAGCTCAACGAGCTGGAATTGAACTAATTCAGTTTGCAAGGGATTGCAAGCAACGATTTCGGAGCTGGTCCAAGAGTGTGCTCGGGGCGTGGCCGTATCACCCCTTACTCGTATTCAATGCCGAACAGGGTACAAGGCATTACCAGACTTATATCGCAAGCGAACATACAAAACGAGTCATAAATTTGCATCCAAATCAAAACCATTTGTATTCAATCATAAAGTCCCTAATACGAGCCTACGAGGCCCAAAACATGCTTTGGAATTGGTTCGAGACTAAACTGAGAACTTAGGAAATTTTTGCTATGTACAGGGGTCACACGCCCGTGTGGTTTGGGACACGCCCATGTGGGCAGGCTGTGTGGTCACACACCCCCGTGTCCCTAACACATGTAACTCTCTACTTACAAGGCATGAACAAATTAAAGTCACACGGCCGAGTCACACGCCCATGTGCTAGGCCGTGTGGTTAACAAAATTTTCATAAATAGGTGCAAACTTCACATGGTTAGGACACACGCCCGTGCTTGAAGTCGTGTCCCTCACACGGTTGAGACACACGCCCGTGTCTCTGCCCGTGTGCTCAATTCTGAGCATTCTGTTTCTCAAAATTATGGTGTAGAGGACACACGGCCAAAACACATGCCCATGGAACAGGCCACGTGTGACACACACCTATGTGCCTACCGGTGCGGACAAAATAAAGGCTATTTACCAAGCCATTTTCCACCATCGTTAACACATACACATAAACAATTTCAATGTCATGAATCATGGTATACTTAGGCAAACAAATATCCACAATCATGGCCAATACATGTCAAAGCGATATTGTCATCTATCATGATCATGACATTTCATTATGCCAAATCAAACATACCAATTTCACCTACAAAAACACCACTAATACTACTTACCACTTGCATTAACTTATCAAGATACTCTAGCATACCAATGAACCAAACTTATCCATTCATCACAAGTCATTAGGCCCCAATCAACAGTTAGTGAATTAATATAAACTACATCATCAAGGATGTTGGCACATACATGCATATGTATATATATATATGCTTACAACCAAATTAACCAAAATGAGCCAAATTACATTGCAAAACACCAAATTAAGCCTTTGACAATTACAAGCCAATACATTTGGCCACATTCATAATGACGCATATAATAAAATGACCAAGTCCCTATACATGCCATATACACAAAATGTTAAGATCATCATACCCAGAATAACAGTTTGATAGTGTGATGCGATCTCCGACAATATCCAACCCGAGCTACCTTGGTAACACTATAAAACGTGGAAAAACAAAACGGAGTAAGCTATATAGCTTAGTAAGCTCATTTGCAAGAAATAAGCAGATCTTACCATACATTGCCATGCAAGTGACATAATATAAAATAATGTAATTTGCAATAAATCTCATGGACGTAATTTACTAAATCACATCTTACCAAGGATTCACCATTTTGTGAATTCAACCATCACAAGTGTTACGTACATATCAGTGCTATCTTGTAATAATTTCACACTTATCCTCATCTTTGACATACTCATTGAACCACTTGGAATAATATCGGATACCCGGGAAATATCTCACACAAAGTGTCACATATGTAGCCATTGCTACCTCTTTATCAATACACATGTATATGCTCGCTCTCGAGCCATCAGTGGGTCTACTCACACAAGCTGTCAGTCAAGACGTAGCTACACGACGCTACTCACACAAGCTGTCAAGTAACTGCAACATATGCTGGAATACTCAGCCACCGGTAGAACGTACAGGACCAGCACCCGGATCACATAACATAATACCCTAGTGACATGTCACTTGTATCCTAATCTATTCCTATGGTTCAATCGGGATTTTTCCCTTGCTGAATCATTGTCGAACATGTCCGTAGAGTAGTTGATACAATTTATGCAATATTAAAGTATTTAGAATACAATTATAAAGATGCTTATTTAACATAGGAACTTACCTTGATTACAAAAACGGCGTAAAGGATCTACTCGTTAATTACTTTGTTTTCCCCCGATCTAGACCGAAACTTCGTTTTCCTTGATTTATAATACCACATTTAACTTATTTAATCATCACATTATTCAATATAACCCAAAAACACCTTATGGTAAAAATTACATTTTTGCCCCTAACATAACATTTTACAGTTTAGTCCCTAGGCTCATAAAATGAATTTCATTCAATTGCATCACAACCCAAGCCTAGCCAAATATTACATGTACTCATAACATCCCACATTTTTCATTTATTCACACATTTCTACATATTTTATAACCTTTTACAAATAAGTCCCTATTTGACGTTTTTACCAAAAATCACTTTACAAATGTTGTTTAACTAACTATAAACATGCATTTTCTATCATCAAACGTCAAAATACATGCATATTCAACATGGGTAAAATTTTAGACTTTAACTTTCTCTCAAATTAGTCCTTGGAATAGGTAGATTAAGTTACAATGATCTCAAAAATATAGAAATCATTAAAAACGGGACAAGAACGGACTTACAATCGAGCTTGAAAGCTTGGCAAAAAACCTAGCTATGGCATCTTGAGAATTTCAGCTATAGGGGACTTAATTGAAGAATATGGACACTTTTATTTAGTTAATTTTGTCTTTATCTACCAAATTACTAAAATACCCTTAATGCATAACTTTAAAATTTTACCTAGCTATGTCCATTTTTGTCCACCCTAAAGTATAATGGTCTAATTACTACATAAGGACTTCCAATTAACATTTCATAGCAATTAGACACCTTTAACTTATAGAACTCAAGTTTTGCACCTATTGTAATTTAGTCCTTCTAGACAAATTGAGTACTCAATCGATAAAATTTCTTAACGAAATTTTCACACAATCATTCTGTCATGTTGTAGACCTTAAAGAAATAATAAAATAAATATTTCTACTTCAGATTTGTGGTCCAAAAATTACTGTTCCGATTTGACCCAAAAACGGGTTGTTACATACTTTCATAATCTTGAGTGGATGATGAACTGTGTATACGTGAATCATGTACTTTACTATAAGTAAAAGCTTGAGCTCAAATAGATAAGGAACTGAAAGCTTGTGCATAGGGTATATGACTTCTATAGCATATAGCATTATTCACAATAGTGGAATTCATTGCCCAAGTCATGGGTAAATGATATCCTCTCATTAGCTATAACACCCCATACCCAAATTAGACGTTATGGCTGAATTTGGCGTGTCACATTTAAGTGCTTTTCGAAAACCATGTTTTCATTGAAAACCCTTCTTGAAATTTCAAACTTCTTGCCATTTAAAACTTGTACAAAACCTCAGTTTGTATTTGTTTATTTTCAATCGAGGTTTATAAAAAGGTTCTTACCTTCAAAACCTTATTGTTGCGGAAACTTAATTTAAAGTGAATGATTTACGAAAACATGATATTTAAAAATTGAGTGGCTAAAACATAGTGTTTTGAAAACATTTATCGTTTTGGGAAAACTGCGTTCTACTTCTAACAAGTATAAATCATAATGATTAAAATCTCAGATCGAAAGCTATGAAATTGGAGAGACCTTATTATAAATATAAAAACCCAGACGAAAACTATTAGTAAATAAAAGCCAAGTAAAAACAGGAGCAGTAGTATGGCCATCTTCGAGTCCCTCGCAGCACCGAACCATCTAATACTGAGGATTACCTGAAAGGTCAAAACCGGGGTGAGTTTATGAAAAACTCAGTGTGTAATCCCCTTATTAAAGAAACAGTCAGAATACAGAAACAGAATCAGTCCGGGCCTAAGCCCAGTAACAGTAACAGTACAGTTCAGCTCAGAGTATATGTGGGCCAAAGCCCAAAACAATATCTTTTGGGTTACAGCCCATAACAGAACCAATTGGGCTTAGCCCAATTGGGCAATGCATAAATACCCAAACCAACCCTGCACTCTGTCTCCTGTCCAACCCTACACTTCTATGGGGATTAAATCGACCCGCGTAGCCAACACACCAAGCTTAGCACCGTTGCGACGCTAAGTCAACAGAACAACTCGGCACCGTAGATAGAACAGTTAAAAGCCATAAATATTGCAGCACCGCTGCCGGTTAACAGAACGGCTAAAAGCCATAAATATTACAGAAAGGCTAAAAGCCTTGTACAGAACGGTAACTGTCCGTACACTTCCCCCGTAACAATGTCCCAACCCATGCAAAATGTCGTGTATGTCATGCTCAATCATCACAGGAGTATGCAGAATGGCCATGCTCAGTAACGGTCATTTAAACATATATCAAAAGCATATCAGTCACACGACCACAGTCAAGTTAGTTAAAACATAATCATACGATCACAGTCAAATCAGTCAAGTTCATAGTCTAAGTCAGTCATTTACCCTCAAGGGCAAAACAATCATTTTGCCCTAAAGGGGTATTTCGGTAATTTTACAAATATTAGGGTCTCGATACTTATTACGACCTCTTAGAAGGTCTATCATCGCTTTGAGTGACTCAGATAACCTACACGACCAGAACAGTGTATATGGACCCAAAACCCGCTACTCGGCCCAAGTGGGCCCACACGCTCGTGTGGCCCATTTAGTCCAGATTCACATACAGCATTGCGAGCCTCATAGCCCAACCTTTCAATGATCACTTATCGAGGATTTTACCTGTGTGGGCCCACAAGCCCATTAGGCCCACGCGGCCCATTTCTACCTATCGAGGCCTATAACGACCCAGTCCACGAATACGCACGTGGTGGCCTTTGCAGTTTGTTGCCCACGATTTGGGGCTCGGTTTGCCTCATGTTCATTCGCATGCTCATCAGGCCTTGAATGCCGAGGTTCTGACATTTTAGCTTATCGGATTTTGCCGATTCACAGATAGACAGGGGTGTGAATACACACCTTTATCTCGCGTTTAACAGTCACGAAATCGGGCGTATGGTGACACACCCTTTATAGCTTTTGAGCCACTTATCATGTACGAAAAACAGTTGCACACTCTATCGGCTTTTGACTGATTAGCAATTACGGTACTAATACACACCTGAATACAAACTCTTGCAGATAGCCCACGAGCACCATCCTACATTTAAACAAGGTATTTATCAATCACTTGACAATAGGATCTCAACCTTCCTTGTTAGTTATCTGCATATAAAGCGAATTTAGTAATCGGGATTGCTTATACATATGGGTTGAATCTATGATTATCAGCCTAAAGAAAACGCAAACCCCAAACAAGGGAAGAGCATATTCAACCAATACCAACTCACGACAACTTATTATCATTCACTGCGAGCAGTATTACCTTCGGTCAAGAACGAAAGAGAAGGGTCGAATCATTTCTACAGCGCTAGAGGACTCCTCCACTCCTCACAAATTCCTTAAACTCGAAAGAACACCATAACAAAGATAAAAAGAAGATAAGAATCAGAATCTAAAGAAATAGTGGAGAAAAGCTGAAAGAGTAGAGATGCAGGGACCTACCAATCGATATTCTTCCAACGAAAACTATTTGAGTGACAGGGAAGAGAAGTTAAAATCGTGAGGAAGATGAGATGGCCATCCACCACGGCTTGAGAGAGAGGGAGAATAGAAGAGAATCGACAAGCAAGGACAAGGGAGAGGATTGATGACACAAACAATATTCGGCTAACAAGGGAGGAAATGTTTGGCTACCCAAAACCAAAAATAAGTAAAGGCAAAGTACCAATGAGGGAGGGAAAGGAAGTTGATCCAACAAAGAACTATTTTGAAGAACAAAAACCCAATTATCCTAATGGACACTAATGGTACTCGGCTACCAAAACACACAATACACAAAAGGGGGAAAAATAGCACAACAAGAGGTAAACGTTTTTGAAATGGAGAGCAAAAATGCACAACCTATTTCAGCACAAGAATAAGAGTCATATGACCGAATTTGCACCATGGGAAACCCACTTTCAGCCAACAACTAATACACCCCTAATTCCACTCCCTAAATCTCTCAACACCCCTAATTTGAAACACTTTCAAACACTTTCAAATCCTTATCCCATGAATCACTCCCCTAAGACCAATTCCACAACCACCTGAGCAGAATCCCATTACAACACAACCTCTAGGCGTCACAACTGCAAAATAAAACCTTCATTGCTCATCCCAAGACTTGAACCTCAGACCTTTTTCCAGCTGTAACGGCACCTTGCCACTAGACCACCCATTCTCTTTGTGTCACCTTTTACCACATTTTATTCTTAAAGCCTACTTACTTACTCCCAGGGTTTTATTCACCTAAAACCAAAATTTTTGCTAGAGCTCAGGTTTGAACCAAGAATTCTCCAATACTTCTTAGGACCCTTAACCACTAAAGCAGACATTTAATTGTGTCATTTCCTAGCTCACATGAACTTTTATGCATAGTTTCCTAATTATTCCCTTGCTCAAGGCCCAAATTCCGGGGCGTTACAATTCTACCCCCTTTAAAGAAATTTCGTCCTCGAAATTTCCAACTATCTGAACAACCGCTTAGCTCAACCTACACCGCTACGCTCCCGCTACGCACTTTAGTTCCAAATAATACAAGCACGCACCACACCATCTATCCATTGGAGCGTATGGATATCACATGCATATCATTTCCAGAATACATACAGAATAAATACAAACACTAACTTTAAGTGTAGCACTACAATCTAATATCTATCTACTAGTTTTCCACGAAAACAAACAACAGTTTTAGAAACTTACGGATTCGGCGCAGGAGACTCGGTGTACCACACTTTCAGAAAAACAGTCAATACAACATTTCAGAAATTCAAATCTTTTCAAGCCTTTTTGAACAATACATTTAGAAATTCAATTTTAAAGACCCAATCCACAACTGAGTTTTGTAACTTGACTCTGATACCACTAAATGTGACACCCCAAACCCGACCCAGACGTTATGGCCGAATCTGGCGTGTCACATCAAAGTATCGTTCAAAAATTAAGTTTGTCGTTAAAAGTTCATTTCTATGTTTAAATCCTTTTGCTCGAGTTTAACAAATCACCTTATCAAAAACATTTACTTAACGTCTGCATTGATACTTTTGGTTATTCCAATCGCGGAGGCTACTAAAGTTTGAGATATAAAAACGTCTATTTTAAAGTGTTTTTGGAAATAGTTGTTAACTTTGAAAATTTGTGTTTAGCAGTTTTTTTAAAAAAAGAAATCTAAAGCCCATTTAAAAATTTAATCCCTTAAAGGCCTTATAACAGAATTAAAACTGAAAGTATAAAATTCAAATAAAAAGTCTACAGCAGAGCGTCAGCGATCGTGTGGCCACCTCCGAGTCTCTCGCGACTCTAAATCGCCTAAGTCTGGGGATTACCTGAAAGGTTAAAAACAGGGTGAGTTTACGAAAAACTCAGTGTGCAATCCCCTTATTAAAGAAATAATCAGAATACAGAAACAGAATTAGAAACATTTCAGAATTTCAAATCTTTTCAAGCCTTTTTGAAACAATACTTTCAGAAATTCAATTTTAAAGACCCAATCCACAGCTGAATTTTGCAACTTGACTCTGATACCACTAAATGTAACACCCCATACCCGGCCTAGACGTTATGGCCAAATCTAGCGTGTCACATTGAAGTGTTTTTCGAAAACCATGTTTTCATTGAAAATCCTTCTTGAAATTTCAAACTTATTGCCATTTAAAACTTGTACAAAACCTCAGTTTGCTTGTTTATTTTCAATCGAGGTTTATAAAAAAATTATTACCTACAAAACCTTATTGTTGCGGAAGCTTAATTTAAAGCGAATGATTTACGAAAACGTGATATTTAAAAATTGAGTTGCGAAAACATAGTGTTTTGAAAGCAGTTATCGTTTTGGTAAAACCGCGTTCCACTTCTAACAAGTATAAATCATAATGATTAAACTCTCAGATCGAAAGCTATAAAATTGGAGAGGCCTTATTACAAATATAAAAACCCAGACGAAAACTATTAGTAAATAAAAGCCAAGTAACGAAAATAGGAGCAGTAGTGTGGCCATCTCCGAGTCCCTCGCAGCACCGAACCGTCTAACGCTAGGGATTACCTGAAAGGTTAAAAACGGGGTGAGTTTATGAAAAACTCAGTGTGTAATCCCTTTATTAAAGAAACAGTAACAATACAGAAACAAAATCAGTCTGGGCCTGAGCCCAGTAACAGTAACAGTACAGTTCAGTTCAGAGTATATGTGGGCCAAAGCCCAAAACAATATTATTTGGGTCACAGCCCAAAACAGAATCAATTGGGCTTAGCCCATTCCAGTAACGGTGGCAACTGGGCCTTAGCCCCCATCAAGCTTGGTTGGGCCTGAGCCCATATCAAAAGTCACATATCACATATATTTGGACCTAAGCCCATCTCAATAACAGAATCAGTATATGCAATGCATAATCTCCTGTCCAACCCTACACTCCTGTGGGGATTAAATCGACCCACCCAGCCAACACACCAAGCTTAGCACCGTTGCGGCACTAAGTCAACAGAACGACTCAGCATCGTAGACAGAACAGCTAAAAGCCATAAATATCGCAACACCGCTGCCCGCTAACAGAACGGCTAAAAGCCATAAATATCGCAGAAAGGCTGAAAGCCTTGTACAGAACTAAAACTGGTCGTACACTTCCACCGTAACAATGTCCCAACCCCATGCAAAATATCGTGTATGTAGAATGGCCATGCTCAGTAACAGCCCTTTAAACATATATTAAAAGCATATCAGTCACACGGCCACAGTTAAGTCAGTTAAAACAAAGTCATACAATCACAGTCAAATCAATCAAGTTCATAGTCTAAGTCAGTCATTTACCCTCAAGGGCAAAACATTCATTTTGCCCTACAGGGGTATTTCGATAATTTTTCAAATATTGAGGTCTCGAAACTTATTACGACCTCCTAGAAGGTCTATCGTCGCTTCGAGCGACTCAGATAACCTACACGGCCAGAACAGTGTATATGGGCCCAAAACCCGTTCCTGGGCCTAAGTGGGCCCACACGCTCGTGTGGCCTATTTAATCCATATTCACATACGGCACTGCGAGCCTCATAGCCCAACCTATCAATGATCACTTACCGAGGATTTTACCCATGTGGGCCCACAAGCCCATTGGGCCCACGTGGCCCATTTTGACCCATCGAGGCCTATCACGTCCTTAGTCCACGAAAACGCACGTGGTGGCCTCTGCAGTCTGCTACCCACGATTTGGAGCTCGGTTCGCACACTCGTGAGTCCTTGAATGCCGAGGTTTCGGCATTTCAGCTTATCGGCTTTTTTCAATTCACAGATAGACAAGGGTGTGAATACACACCTTTATCTCGCGTTTGACAGTCACGAAATCGGGAATACGATTACACACCCTTTTCGGCTTTTAAGTCGCTTATCATGTACGAAAAATAGTTGCACACTCTATCGGCTTTTGACCGATTAGTAATTATGGTACTAATACACACCTGAATACGAACTCTTACGAATAGCCCACTAGCACCATCCTACATTTAAACAAGGTATTTATCAATCACTTGACAATAGGATCTCAACCTTCCTTGTTACTTATCTACATATCAAGCGAATTTAGTAATCAGGATTGCTTATACATATGGGTTGAATTTATGATTGTCAGCCTAAAGAAAATGCAAACCCCAAACAAGGGGAGAGCATATTCGGCCAATACCAACCCATGACAACATACTCCAGTTCAGATCATTCACTCAGAGCATTATTATCTTCGGTCAAGAATGAAAGAGAAGGGTCCAATCGTTTCTATAGCGCTAGAGGGCTCCTCCACTCCTCACGAATTCTTTAAACCTGAAAGAACACCATAACAAAGGTAAAAAGAAGATAAGAATCAGCATCTAAAGAAATAGAGGAGAAAAGCCAATAGAGTAGAGATGCAGGGGCCTACCAATCGATACTCTGCCAACGGAAACTATTTGAGTGACAGGGAAGAGAAGTTAGAATCGAGAGGAAGATGAGATGGTCATCCACCACGGCTTGAGAGAGAGGGAGAATAGAAGAGAATCAAGAATCAAGGACAAGGGAGAGGATTGATGGCACAAACAATATTCGGCTAACAAGGGAGGAAACGTTCGGCTACCCAAAACCAGAAATAAGTAAAGGCAAAGTACCAATGAGGAAGAGAAAGGAAGTTGATCCAGCAAAGAACAATTTTGAAGAACAAAAACCCAATTACCCAAATGGACACTATCGATTCTCGGCTACCAAAACACACAATACACAAAAGGGGGAAAAACAACACAATAAGAGGTAAATGTTTTCGAAATGGAGAGAAAAAATGCACAACCTATTTCGGCACAAGAATAAAAGTCATATAACCGAATTTGCACCATGGGAAACCCACTTTTGGCCAACCACTACTACACCCCTTATTCCACTCCCCAATTCTCGCAACACCCCTAATTTGAAACACTTTCAAACTCTTTCAAATCCTTATCCCATGAATCACTCCCGCAAGACCAATTCCACAACCACCTGAGCAGAATCCCACTATAACACAACCACTAGGCGTCACATCTGCAAAATAAAAGCTCCCTTACTCATCCCAAGACTTGAACCTCAGACCTCTTGCAAGCTATAACGACATCTTGCCACTAGACCACCCATCTCTTTGAGTCACATTTTACCACATTTTATTCTTAAAGCCTACTTACTTACTCCCAAGGTTTTATTCACCTAAAACCAAAATTTTTACTAGAGCTCAAGTTTGAACCCATGACTTCTCCAATACTTGTCAGGACCCTTAACAACTAAAGTAGACATCTAATTGTGTCATTTCCTAGCTCACATGAACTTTTATGCACTATTTCCTAGTCGTTCCCTTGCTCAAGGCCCAAATTCTGGGGCGTTACATTGGCATTACATGATAGATGAAAAGTAAATGTGGTCACAAGTTGTTTTTCTTTGTGATGAATGACTTAATTTATATTTGATAGCAATTGACTTTTCATGAAGGAAGATGTAATGGTTACCAAGAAATAAAATAGGATCATGTTGGGAGAACAATTTTTTTCGTAAAGAGATTAAGAATATCCTATGAGTGTAACACACTTATGACGGGGTCATCAGATGAGCATTAATTGAGTAGCTTTTGTAATTGGGGAGAGCTCAATCACGATACTGTAGTGGAATGATTACCCGCCCACCTTGGCGTTCGAATTTCAGGATTGGAATTACTATAAATAAAAAGATATAAAATAATAGTGGTTTATGTATGTATATGAGTCAGGTTGTAATATAGAAGTTACAACAGAACACGAAAGTATTTTGAGGATCATACCCAATGGAGGCTAAATTGGGGATTTGATCTTCCAAATTAGTACACAAGAAATTCAAAGAATATTTGCTCTCTCTTTGCTAAAGATGGGGTATTAGAAAGGATATCTTGTATGTAATTTGGGGACCATAACCCTAATATTTATAACTTTGGCATATTAACCCTAATTCCCAATTAGCCCATCATTAATTAGAATTTGATTAGAACTTAATTACTAGAGTATCTGCACATATTTGATCCATATTTTATTTAATAATTAAAGCCCAATAAAACTTTAACCAAATTAGATCACTTTTAATTTGGGCTAACCTATCATGATAGTAAATAATAACATTTACTTACCTTTATTATATATGTGATGACCATATTTTCCAACAATCTCCCACTTCAGTCACGGGGCTAGATCTTTCATCTCATAATCTGTACGGCCTTAGGCATTTCGTTCATCCAAACTCGCCTAAGTCAGCCTTTACTCAAGTGAGGATTCCCTTAGAAGTCCTCTAAGGCACCAATTTGCATAACGAAAGAGATTTATGCCAAAAGAAGCAACAGAAAGAACACACACAAGGTGTTCGAGTAAATGCTCTCAATATTCTCTTATTCACAAAGAGTAATGAAACAATGAATGGAGTGAGTACAAATGAGGGGGAGGCTCTCTATTTATAGTTGAGCTCCCCCAAAACCGACGGTCAAGATACATTTACATCAACAGACGAGATTAACTATATCCCTTAAATCATGAGATTTACAAGATATGCCATATCAAATCTAATCTTTACAAGATATGATTGTATCAATCTTCTAAGATTAGTTACCAAAATAGCCTAAGTTGTCATATCTCTGTTATCGAGCCAACCAGGCTTCAATCTGATAGGCTTCTCCAATAGGTTACCGAATTGGGCCAGTTTTTGCGGGCCAAATGATCCCCGTCTACATAATAGACCTCTATCAGATGCATTTGGTGTTATGGTCACGCACTTTGAACTACGACCCGTGACATTCTCCCCCACCCATTCTCACAATGCCCTCGTTGTGACTTCCGAATGGCACTGACTTGACTTGCCTCAATCTCATTTTGACGCCTTAACTCAAACCATCCTACTCGTTGCATTTGCTCTAGTCAACTGTCCCACTTGCATCACTTCTTTACCCTTTAAGTCTGATGCATCACCCACCTCTCCCATAGGTGGAAGCCTTGTCGATGACTAGGCCAACTCCGACACTTCACTCGAATTGAGCCTCATTGGTCCCAGCTTCACTGTTTTCATCGCAACATTTTCCTCTAAGTTTGATGACAAACTCACCTCTTCCTTGGGTGGAAGCCCTTTCAATGACTCACCAAGCTCAGACGTTGCTTTTCCTTTGACTACAGCTTACTTTGGACAGTTCTGTAACTCATGCAGACTACGGTACAAGAAACACGTTACTCGCTTCTTTTTTCTCCTCTTTGGCCTCTTGGCTTCGGCTTTTCCCTTGCTCGAACCAAGCTTCTTGGGCTCCTTGTTTCCTCCATCGTCCCTTTCGATGATAGACTTCTTCGAACACTTCCATAACTTGTGTGAACCATGACACAAGAAGTACTCCACTAGCTTCTTCTCAGTTTCAGCCTCCTTGGCTTCGACACCTCTTGCGCTTAAACCAAATCCCAAGGCTTTACCCATCGACTTCTCCTTAAGCGCGGATTTCTTTGGAAATTTCTTCAATATATGTGAACCACCGCAGAGAAAGCATTTCAACTTGTCCCTTTTACTCTTGGGTTTCTTTTTTCCCAACTCGTGGTTTCCCATTACCACCATTGTCGTCGTTGCCATTTCTATCAACATCTTCCTTGTGATCTTTTTCACATAAGCCCCTTTCCTCAGACTTGGAAGACCCAAGCTTGCCTTTCCTTAAACCAAGCTTGACCACGGATTTCGTTACCGTCATGGCTTCCGACAGCTTTTGGACACCTTTTTGTTCCACCTCCTATCTGACCCACGGCTTCAATCCATTCTAAAAAGCAACTAATGCTTCTTTCTCGGTCACATTTGAAACTTCGAGCATGAGTTCCTTGAACTCTCGAACATAACCCCTACTGTGCCCTGTTGATTATCCCTTGCAACTTTGACTGAGCTTCTTCTTGGATAAACTCCGGGTAAAACTATCACTTCAACTAACATTGGAACTCTTGTCATGTCCCAATCTCACCTTGCCTTTTATCTGTGGTCCTGCCTTGCCACCATAAAAGCGCAATATCAGTAAGAAACATTGAAGCATTGTTTACCTTAATCGCATCATCCACGATGCCTTTGGCACGTAAGTAGTTTTCCATCCTCCACAAGAAGTTGTCCACATCGCATGTAGACATTGTCCCCACAAACATTTTCAGCTTTGGGATATCCTCGTTACTGAGTGCTGCATTTGACACTCCTTTAACCACGGCTGCTCGGCACAAGGCTAGCTCTCCCTCGAGCTCCTCTGTTCTTGTGCTCAAAGCCATCGTTGTGGCCATTGTTTCCTCCTTCAAAGCCTTCACCATGGCTTCGAGAGCATCGTTCCTCTCTGTCATCTTCTTCCTTTCAGAATCTAGCAACTCTTGCACGTTATCCCTATTAGAAGTGTGACACGTGGTCACAAAGTCCCTAGACTGCTCCTTCAAGTCATCTATGCTTTACCCAAGCGCATTGTCTAACTCTTTCGCGTCCTCCATGGGCTCCTCAAGTTTACACACGCGTTCCTCAATAGCCGTCAGCATCTCACTCAAAGACTTTCTGGCCCACCTTTTTTTGAACTCTTCTTTCGACATCCCAATGGTGCATTCGAACCAATAGCTGGATACCACTTGTCACGAGGCTAGATCTTTCGTCTCACAATCCGTGCAGCCTTAGGCATTTCATTCATCCAAACTCACCTAAGTCAGCCTTTACTCAAGTGAAAATTCATTTAGAATTCCTCCAAGGCACCAATTTCTATAGCAAAAGCAATTTATACCAAAAGAAGCAACAAAAGAACAATAGAAAGAACGCACACAAGGTGTTTGAGTAAATGCTCTCAATATTCTCTTATTCACAAAGAATAATGAAATAATGAATGGAGTGAGTACAAATGAGGGGGAGGCTCTCTATTTATAGTTGAGCTCCCCAAAATCGACGGTCAAGATACATTTATATCAACAAACGAGATTAACTATATCCCTTAAATCATGGGTTTACAAGATATGCCATATCAAATCTAATCTAATCTTTACAAGATATGATTTTATCAATCTTCTAAGATTAGTTACCAAAATAGCCTAAGTTGCCATATCTCAGTTATTGGGCCAACCAAGCTTCAATCTGAAAGGCTTCTCGAATAGGTTACCTAATCGGGCTAATTCTTGCGTGCCAAAGGATCTCCATCTACACAATAGACACATTTGGTGCGATGCTCACGGGCTTTGAATTGCGGCCAGTGACACTTGGACCACATATATATTGTAAAACCCTGAAGTTGGGCCTAGTAAATTAGGCCTATTGGGCCTTGGGCATGAGAGTGTTTAAAACTTTTGAGAACAAGAGAACGACACTAATACAAGTTGGATCTATTAGGTGAGTGATTTTGGAGGGTTAAGGGGCTTCTATGAAGTCCTGGGTTCAAGTCATGTCATTTGGAAATTTTTTATTTTTAGCATTAGGGGACCCTGACTCCTGGTATTAAGCCTTATAAGTATTTGTGATTAAAAAGGAGACACAAAAGAGCCTGTGGTGGAGTAGTTGTTGCATCACAAGTATGGCAAGGAGGGCAGAGGTTCAAGTCTCACTGCATGCAAAAGGGGATTATTTATTTTACTCTGGTGTAGACAAGAGTTTGTGTTGGATTTGAACTCTATGTTTGGGAGTTTGAATTGGTCAAGTGAGTTTTTAGGGGAGTGTTTCAATGGATGAAGATTGGATGAAGGAGTTGGCCGAATATTGGGGTCCTTGCTCTTTCTAATTCAACTAGTGTATGAAGGGATGTCGTTTTTCTTTTAGCCATCTTGGCTTTTCACTTATTTTATTTCATTTTCTTTTTTTCCTTTTTCAAAACCGAGCAATACCCTTTTCTCTGTTATTTTCTTTGCATCAAGTGCTGGTTGTGCTGAATTGACATTATTCTTCTCCTCTTTTGCTAAAATGAAATAAGGTTCCTTTGTTTCCTTTTTCTTCCAATGATAGCCGAATACCCTTTTCCTTTTCTCTATTTTCTTCGATTCTCTTCGAGTGACCCTCCTTGTATTGCTAAAGCCGAATACTTTCATGCTGCCTATTGAGAATATTTATCTACACTTTCCCTTTTCCCAAACTCTTTTTCCCTTATTTTGTAGTACTGAGTTACTTCTTTGGCGGAATAGGTGTTTATCTGTTGGTCTCATTTTATTGCCAAGCTTTGCTTCTTTCTTCTTAAACCCTTGCTGAATTGACCTTGTCTCTCGCCATACATTTTCTTTCGGTTTCTAAAAACTTCTCAAGGTGTAGAAGAGTTTTAAAGTATCATTGGAGCTTTCAAATCTGCCTTTTGTCTTTCGATTGAATATCTAGGGTAAGTTAGATTGTATTCTTGGTTTGGGCCAGATGCCATTTTCCCTATTCTGGGGTGTTGTGCTTGTTATAGATTAATATATGTTTAACCCGTGGGTTTAGGCAATCAAGAGATTATCATGGAGACAAGTGGTAGCCAGTCTGAGGGGGGATCAGGAAGAGTGCCTACTGCAAAGATTAAGAGGCGTGCGGTGTCGGCTATTCGAGACTTTCTGCTAGGATGTGAAAGGGTGGCTGGACCAAACTCTAGTTCGAGTCGACTAGTCACAGTCGACCGATCAAGTCAAGGCAAGTGGTAGGTGACCTCTCGGTTAAGTGGTTGTTAAGGATTTTTCTAACACTATTTGATAAGTGATTAACTGATGTTATGTCTAAATAGGTTCCAGCGTGATCAAGTGTGTACATACACCACTTAAACAGTAGATCGGCAAATGTCGACAAGTCAAAGTACCGGTGAATGATGCCACACGAGCGTGCTGTTGTATGTGTGTTGGACCAAGCCCACGAATATGGGTGAAAGATGGTTGAGGCCACCATGAGCGTTCTTATGGGCTTAGGCCATTTTTGGGGCCAAATGGACCGGAATGGGCCGAGTGGGGCCAATGGGCCGTAGGCTCTACGCGAGTAAATTTTGTGGATAGATAGGAAATAATGAGCTGGCCATGACGATCACATGGCCAAAGGCAGTTCTGGGTTAAATGGGCCACACGAGTGTGTGGGCCCACTTGGGCGGAGTAATGGGCATTAGGCCCATTTACACCGTTATGACCATATATGCTATCAGTGTCGCTCAAGGCAACCGTAGACCTTCTGGAAGGTCACAAAATTACCGAAATAGCCTCGAAGGGTAAAATTACTAAAATACCCCCGGTTTGCAAAATTACCAAAATACCCCTGTAGGGTAGGATTACCGAAATACCCCTGTAGGGTAGAATTACCGAAAACCCCTGAAGGGTAGGATTATCGAAATACCCTTATAGGGTAAAATGATTGTTTTGCCCTCGTAGGGAAATGATTGTTTTATGCTATGTTTTGACTGGCCTGAGCTATGATTTGTCTGTCTTTCTAGAGTATGCCATATGATTTATATATATGTGCTTTGCATACATGACATACTGCATAGGATTGGGATTTTGTAATTGGAGGAAGTGATTGATCTGTTAGGGTCGACGGGTCGCCCGAGACGACTGTGGACCCACTGATTTGATTGTTAGGGTTGCACGGGTCACCCGAGACGACTGTGGACCCACCAATTTGGTTGTTAGGGTCGCACGGGTCGCCCGAGACGACTGTGGACCTACTGACAGCTTTAAGTCTTTTATATTCTGGCAGCTCTTGTAACGTCCCAAAAATTAGGGGTTGTAATTTTTGTATAATGTCATGTTGTGCCTGCTCAGCTGGTTATTTGAGTGTATTTGGGGGTTCTAGGGAGGCCTAGGTTTGAGTCTGAGCCTTGGAAAAATTTTAGTTTTTGTTCTTTTAGTGGAGAGGGTTGTTGGCAATAGGGCTTAAGTATAGCTGTGTGCATATAAATGTCACAAGTGAGATAGTAGCAAGATGGTTGTAGCGTCACTAGGGAACAAGGAGGAGTGGAGTTTTATTCCCTTGGCAAGCAAATAGATGCATTTATTTTATGCCTTGGGAGTGGAGGAAGCAGAGTTCGGATCAAACTCTACAAGCGGAGTTGGAGACTTGGTCAAAAGTTTCAAATGGATGGAGGGGAGCAATAGTAAGAGAAAATAGTGGAGAAAATCAAAGGGATGGATGTGTGAGGGAGAGTTGGCCGAATGTGGGGAAGTTGAATAGGGAATTTCGGCCAAAGGCTTATCATTTTAGGGAGTGCATATTCAGTTTGTGTTAGGGGAAGTGCCGAATTTTCTCTAAATTTTCTTGGGGAAGTGTTTGCATTTTAGCACTTTTGTACATTTCAGGTCGTTTCTTTTCATTGTTGACCTCTGCCGAATTCACTTTTTCTTCATCTTTTCTTTCTCCTTCATTTTTCTTGCTAATTGCCGAATTGATAAGGCTCTACCTTCACTTTCTTTTCTTCCCTCTTCACACTATTCTTCTTACTTTGCAAAATCATCTCGAAACAAAAAATTAAATTAGTAAACTAAAATAAAATTACATTTAAAAAATAAAAATAAAAATTGTATCTATAACTTGAAACTTTCCTATTGATCCTATTAAATGTAGAAATTAAAATTTAGCCTAAGTCGAAGCCTCTCCGATAACGGCGCCAACAACTTGACTGCTCGCCTCGACGTGCAAACTCGGGGTTAGAAATACTACAAAAAATATATATAAAATAACAGTTGTGTCCTCAAGTTTACGGGTTAGGTTGAAATATAGAAGTTACAATGGAAAACGAAAGTATTCCGAGGATTGTACCCAAGGGAGGCTGAATTAAACTAAGGCTAATTTCTAGGCTAACATGTCTAAAAAATAATCATCTAAAATTATAGTATGATAAACCAAAATAAAATTGAAAGGAAAATACCATAAATTTAAGAAAACTAAACAAACAATCAAATTCACTCAATTAAGCATATAGAAGATTAACTTACATCAATGTTTATAATTAACTTTGGATTTAGGGTTTTGATGAACTAACTAATAATTAACCTAGTTATTGCCTTTTAGCTCTAAATAAATCAATTAATCGACAAAAACTACTTATATTTTGACCTCGTAGTTTAAATTAGGTTAAACTAGGAGGTACTCAGTAAACTATTCTTTCAACCTCATTTACCTAAATAACTTCTTAAGGTTGCCAATCCTAGGGTTTAAGCACACATAATTTAATCCAACTAATTCCAAGGCAAACCCTAATTCATCAGTTAATTAATCCCACCACTGATTGTTAATCGTCTTACAGGTTTAGCTCCTCATGAATCTAAATTCAAATTTCCCTAAGTTCAATTCAAACGTAAAAACAAATATCAATTTAGAGAGACGAGAAAAGAAAATCTTGGTTTGTTGATATGTCGATTGCGCTTGGAACTCGAAAACCATTAACAGTCATAAAGTAAACATCGATTGCAAGTGAAAACAAAAGAAAAACTAACAATTATTGCAGAAAACAAAAATTTGTCTACAATTGAATCCAACTATGAAATAACAACCAAAATTCCTTAAAAACTTAGACCTTTGAAAGTAAGAATTAAACTAATGAAAACCGCCTCTTAAATTACTCTTGAACATTACTATATATAGCTCCAATGGTTTCTGACCATTTTAGGTTAGTTGCAAGTGATTAGACTAAATAAAACATGTTGTGCAGACGAAAACACCTTGGCAGTATTTTGGTCATTGTTAAACCGATCTCGTGACACTAGATATGGATGTCGCGATATTGGACTTCAAATGGGACTTTTTTTGGCTTGAATTTGGGTTTTGTGACACTGCATGTTGGTGTCGCGACATTGAAGACGTCCCTTGTGTTCCTTGGCCTAAAACGATGTCCTACACACTCAATTAGCTCATTAGTCCTTCCCTAGGCCCGGACTAGCCTAGTGGGTTGTTAAAACATCCAAAAATGCATAAAAATGCTTATTTTACTAAAATTAAATACAAATTACTAAAATGGAAAACTAATAGAAATATAATCAAATTACTTGAAAACAAGCTCATTAAATGTCGAAAAGAACTTAATTTGCCACAACGAATTGTGGTAGATCAATGACTTCGTGACTAAATGAGTTTATAATTCATAAGAGAAAAGCTAGAACTTAATTATAAATAGTTTGAGCCCTTGCCGAGCCATTGGTAGCTTTATTCATATTTGAGCTTCTGGTAGTAGTTCCACTGAATCGTCAGACTAGTGGATTATTTTGCATCTGTTGTTGTAGTCGCTTCTGTCTTAAAGTTCTCTTAGGTTCAACATTTGGCTTGATTGGAATACTTCTACTTTGAGTCATACATTAAAATCGAAGAAACAAAAAATTAAATTAGTAAACTAAAATAAAATTAAAATTTAAAAAACAAAAATAAAAATAAAAATTGTATCTATAACTTGAAACTTTCCTATTTATCCTATTAAATGTAGAAATTAAAATTTAGCTTAATGTCGTAGCCTCTCCGGTAACGGCGCCAACAACTTGACTGTCTGCCTCAATGTGCAAATGCAGGACTGGAAATACTACAACTAAATAGATATAAAATAACAATTGTGTCCACAAGTTTACAGGTTAGGTTGAAATATAGAAGTTACAATGTAACACGGAAGTATTTCGAGGATCTTACCCAAGGGAGACTGAATTAAACTAAAGCTAATTTCTACGCTAACAGGTCAAAATAATCACTTAAAATTATAGTACGATAAACCAAAATAAAATTGAAAGGAAAAATACCATAAATTTAAGAAAACTAAACAAACAATTGAATTCACTCAATTAAGCATATAAAACATTAACTCGCGTCAATGTTTATACTTAACTTTAGATTTAGGGTTTTGATGAATTAACTAATAATTAACCACCTTTCAACTCTAACTAAATCAATTAATCGACGGAAACTACTTATATTTGAGCTCATATTTTAAACTGGGTTAAATTAGGAGGTACTCGGTAAACTATTCTTTCGATCTTATTTACCTAAATAACTTCTTAGGGTTGTCAATCCTAGGGTAAGAACACATAATTTAATCCAACTAATTCCACGACAAACCATAATTCATCGGTTAATTAATTCCACCTCCGATTGTTAATCTTCTTACAGATTTAGCTCCTCAGGAATCTAAATTCAAATTTCCCTAAGTCCAATTCAGACATTAAAACAAATATCAAATTAGAGAGAGGGGAAAAGATAATTTTATTTTGTTGATATGCCAATCACTCTTGGAAGTCAAAAACTAGTTAACAGTCATAAAGTGAACATCGATTGCAAGTGAAAACAAAAGAAAAACTAGCAATTATTGAAGAAAATAAAGATTGAATCCTACTATGAAATAACAACCAGAATTCCTTAAAATCTTAGACCTAAATTGAAAAGTAAGAACTAAACTAATGAAAAATGGCCTCTTAAAATTACTCCAGAGCATTCCTATATATAGCTCTAATGGTTTATGACCATTTTAGGTCAGTTACAAGTGATTAGACTAAATAAAACACGTTGTGCAGATGAAAACACCTTGGCAGTATTTTGGCCCTCGTCAAACCGAACTCGTGACACTAGATATGGATGTCGCAACATTGGACTTCGAATGGTACTTTCTTGGTTCGAGATTGGGTGTTGCAACACTGCATGCTGATGTCACGACATTGAAATCGTCCCTTGTGTTCCTTGGCCCAAAACGGTGTCCTACACACTCAATTAGCTCATTAGTCCTTCCCTAGGCCCAGATTGGCCTAATGGGTCGTCAAAACATCCAAAAATGCAGAAAAATGCTTATTGTACTGAAATTAAATATAAATTACTAAAATGGAAAACTAATAAAAATATAATCAAATTACTTGAAAACAAGCTCATTAAATGTCGAAAAGAACTCAATTTGCCACAATGAATTGTGGCAGATCAATGGCTTCGTGACTAAATGAGTTTACAATTAATAGAAGAAAAGTTGGAACTTAATTATAAATAATTCGAGCCCTTGCCGAGCCATTGGTGGCTTTATTCATATTTGAGCTTCTGGTAGTGGTTCAACTGGATCGTTAAACTGGTGGATTATTCTGCATTTGTTTTTTTTCGTCGATTTTATCTTAAAGTTCTCTTAGGTTCAACATTTTGCTCAATTGGATTACTTCTACTTTGAGTCATACATTAAGTTGTAACATCCTTAACCCCATATCTGTTGCAGAATTAGGGTTACAGAGCATTACTGTACAATTAAAAACATTTAAACAATATATCAAACAATAATATAAACATATCATATATCAATCATACATACACATTCCGTCCTTAAATCGAGCCCTCGGGGCTCTAGAAATACCGAAGAAACGATTCGAGACTAAATTAAAGACAGTTGGAATGTCCAAGAAAAAGTTAGAAAATTTTGAATACAGGGGTCACATGGCCGCGTGACTAACACGGCTAAAACACACACCCATGTCCCAGGCCGTGTAACCTCCAAATTTGAGACACATGGCCGTGTCCTAGCCCGTGTACTTGCCTGTGTAACTCTCTGAGTAGGGTCAGATGGTCATGTCACACGCCCATGTGTCAGTCCATATAACTCTCGAAATAGCCCCACACGCCCGTGTGCCAGGTCGTGTGCTAGGTCGTGTAACTCATTGACTTGCATACAAAGAAATTCTCAGATGACACATAGCTGTGTCGCCAGGCTATGTGGACCCAAAATGAACCTTAAACAACAAGTTTACCATTTCAAGCTTAATTATAACCTAAGTAAACCATTTTCCAACCAAAAAACCTGTTCAAAGTGACCAAAATCAAGCCAAAAACATGCTAAATCATCCATCTAACATTTGACCAATATGCCACTCATAGTCACCTTAAACACATACAAATAATGCTTACTTAAACATGTCAAAAACCTACCACATATTCAAGCATCATATCTCATTCCATACTAAGCTTAAAAACACAACACAATTAAACATTCTTACTCCAACACTTTGCACCAAAATGCTTTATACATCTACAAAATAAAAGAGTTCCAAAAGGAATTATCTAGTCATGCAACATAAGTCCAATACCATTCATTAACAACAAGCATAAATGTAATATCCGGGATTTAGCGGTTATGCGTTTTCACTTAAATGTATGTGGTAGCATGCTTGTGTGTGATTTGTACGTGTTTTGGGGTTTCGGGAACCTTGGGATGTAGGTAGGAGCATTAGAAAATATTTGACTTTAAGCTGTTAGGGGAGGAGTTAGGAGCGCTAGGCCTGAAAAAGGTTAGCATGTGGCTTAAGACACAAGAACTCAGCTGGTAAAGTGGCAAGGGAGGCGCCACTTAGAGCACAGGAGGGTGACGCCTCAGGGAGTGAGAAGGGGCCTAGGTTCAAGCAGGAAGGGAAGAATTTTGGAGGTTCTTTTTGTGTCAGGCAAGAGAGGAGTTGGACGACACAAGGTCTCTGAAGAGATGAGTGACAGACTTGGTCAAATTCATTTGAAAATTTGGCTAAGGGATAAGGATAAGTGTTGACTCATTCAAATACTTTTGAATGAGTGGTGAAGAGAAGATTTAGGAGAAAAACAAGGGGAGCAAGAGTTTGAGTGTTAGCCGAAAGCTAGAGAGGAGAAAGAAGGTGGGGTACATTCGGTTGGGGGAGGCTAGTGTGCCGAAAACTTAATGCCATCAAAGTGCCAAATCGGTCACTTTCTTTTGCCAAAATTTAGCCTCATTCTCCCCTAAGCTCTCACCCTTTTCTTCCATAATCAAACCACACCGAAATTGACTCTTTTCCTCACTTATTAGACCTTGGCCGAAACATCCAAAGACCATTAAGGTCACTTGTTTTCTTTATCTTTCTTCTCCCTACTCGTTTTCTTGGAAGCCGAATCTAATTCCCCTCCCTAGTTTCTTCTTTGATCATCTTGTTCTCTTTTTCTTTTCACGATTTCTTCTGTCATCAAAAGCCGAAAGCACATTTGACCATAGCCGATTGCATCTTTAACCCTTGAAACCGATTTATCCACTAGATCAAAAGCCGAATCATTCTCATCGATTCCTTTTCCATTTATCTCTTGAAGCCGAATACTCTTTCTCCTGTGGCCGAATCTCTCATTGGTCAAGGGGAGGTGTTGTCGATCATTGGTACAAGCTATTCAACCGAATCTAATAGTGGGGTAAAGGATCCTTGTCATTTGATTGTTTTTTTCTTTTTTCTTTGGTTAGCCGAAATCTAAGAAGCTAATCCCTTTTTATTCTTTTGGCCGAAACCATGAAGGTAAGTTTCGGGATCTCTGTAGCCGACGATTAGAGGGAGATCTTTCGGGATTCGGATATTCAAGGTAAGCATAGTATGACCTTAGGCCGAAGGCCACTCATTCTCGTCCATTAATGCTAGAATCGATTCTAACTTATGTTATGTAGGGATTCGACAACTTCCAAGGGCAAGTGACGATTTTCGGGATTTCAGCAAGCAAGGTAAGGGAGTTGTAATATTTGGCCAAAGGCCATGTTGTTTATTAAGGGTTGTTCGATTCTAACTATGGTATTTTAGGGGGTTTTCGACAGAGATAAAGGAGGAGTCTCGGGATTCAGATCTATTTCGGTAAGGGTAATTAAGTTATAGATTGTATTTCGTTTAGATCTTATATGCCGATTAACCGGATTTTGATTAAGTGTTCCTCAATGGATGCGAGTACCAGTGGAGGAGAGAAAGGGGTAGTTCCCACCACTAGATTCAAGAAATGCTCAGTTTTTACCGTGCGTGATTAGCCACCGAGTTGTGGGCCAGCATCGGAAAGGGATAAGCAGATCGCTGTTATCCCTGCTAGCGAGAGTGTCGGTATCGAGAGTGTCATTCTCACTGTTATCAGGTTTGTAACCCCACAATAATTTCCTGATAGATTAATAGATTAATGTTAAGCATGGGTAATAAGAAATGAGAACGAACATGGCTAAGGGTACCATTCAATGGTACGGTGTAATCAGGTACGTTACCCCTTAAAACTCAGTTAATAATGTTTATAAACATTGATATGGAAATATGAGTAATTTCGTTATGGCCTTGGGGTAAGGTATATTGCATGATATCTGTATGTTTTGTATGATGCATGGGCATATGGGTGAAAATGATAAAGGGGAAGTGTTCCGGTGGTTTTACCACATTATCCGGTGACTTATGTCACATATTATGAATCCGGTGACTCTGTCACATTATCTGGTGGCTATGCCATGTTATAAGGGTGATGTGTAGTTGACTGCAGCGACTGCCTTCGAGGGTGTGTAGCGGATGGAGGGTCGATTTAGTAATCCCCACGGTGTGATTGGCAGGTACGGGTGGTGTGTAGAGGTTAGATATCTAGGTGGGTTCGGGTTGTACTTCCATTTTATATATATGTGACTTGATGTGCTATGATAAGTATGCTATGTTATCGGCCTATGGCCGAATATGACTAAAGATGGGCTTTGCCCGAAACGTTTGAGATAAAGGCTATAATCGATTGGGACTTTGTGTTGGCTGGTACACATTGAGTCTGTTGGCTCACCCTTCGTGGGCTAACATTTTGCAGGTGACACTTAGTGCTATGGACCGGGTCAGCGAGGACTATGTGGTGGCCATGCTCAGCAAAATTTCGGTTTTTCTTCTATTTGAACTCCTTACGTTTTCTTTAGTATGTTTTCGGGACTTCTTTCGGGTTTTATTTTGTTCAGTTGTAATAAGGCCACTATTAAACTGTTTTAATTTAGCATTTTAAATTTGTATTCTCATACGATCAACAACAATCAAGTAATTAAACATTTTTCCCAAGCAACTCTAAACGTTTTATCACCTAATCAACTTACGGTTTTTAACTTAAAAAGCTCTAAAATCTGACATTTCTTTTATACAAACTTGGACGACAAATTGGTTTTCAACTCGTTTAAAATTCAAACTTGATTTAATACTCGACTTATTTTACTAGAACATGAAACAAAAATAAGTTAAGTTTTTCTGAAGGAACATGTCAGATCCGGTTGGGGATCGTGGGCCGGGTTTGGGGTGTTTCAACTTGGTATCAAAGCCCAGTTTTAAACACTCGACCTTGGGTTTTGAAGCCCACAACGTTTTCAAAGTTTGAGCCAAATGGGTTTTTGTTGAAATTTTTCATTAAAATGGTTCTATGGAAGCATGGCACCCGAGTTCTCGGCCCAAGTCCGCCAGGTAAGCTCTCTAGTTGATAGATTGATCTAAATATGCTAATGTATGATACTTTAGAAAGATAAACATAAGAAACTATACTATAGAGACATGGACCCTAGGTATATGTGTACTTCTACGGAAAAACCACTGATTAAAACTCTCTGCATAAAACTTCTCTTTAAACAAGAAGTGAAAAGACTCTAATGCTTAAAATTTCGTAAAAACAGATAAACCGCGACAGTAGACATGAGTTCTAGGGGACGTGGTCGCAATACTAGTGGGCGCGGCAGAGGCAGAATGACTGTGTCGGAACCAGTCGGGTCTGGTCAGGGTTCCGAAAATGAGGCGCCGCCACCGGCTGTAGGAGCGGAATTCCAGGAGCAAACGGGAGAAGACAACGCAGTATCGCAGGCTATGCTGCGAGTTTTAGAGCGAGTCACAGGAGCTAGCATGGGAAATGGGGCTCGAAAGTCAGTATCTGAGAGACTTAGAGTGAATGGAGCCGAGGTTTTCAGAGGAGTATCTGGGGTAGCAACGAATGTAGCAGAGTACTGGTGGCAGTCGAGAGGATCATGGACGATTTGGACTACACTGCTGAGGAGAAACTAAAAGGTGCTGTTTCACTGCTTCGGGATGAGGCCTACCAGTGGTGGCTCACTGTTAGAGAGGGTACCCCTGCAGATCGAGTGGATTGGGGGTATTTTAAGAGTAAGTTTGAGGGGAAATACGTCGGAGCTAGCTACGTAGACTCGCAGAGAAAGGCGTTTTTAGACCTAGTGCAGGGAGGCAAGTCAATAGCGGAATTTGAAGCGGAGTTTCTGCGGTTAAGCCGGTATGCCAGAGGGATTGTAGCTACTGATTATGAGCGGTGTGTCAGATTCGAGGATGTACTGAGAGATGAGCTGCGTGTGTTGATTGCCCCGCAGCGGGAGAGAGACTTTGCAATCTTAGTGGATAAGGCTCGGGTAGCTAAAGAAGTTAAACGGACTGAGAGACAGAACCGGGACAGAGGTCAAAGTAAGAATAAGAGGAGCTATGGGTCTTTAGGGTCATCCAGGAATTTTCAAAAGAGACTTAGAGTTGATGAGCCACGAGGTCAGCAGGTTGCTGCGGGAGGACAGTATCATACTTGTGCTCAATGTGGAAAGAGGCACCCGGGGGATGTTTCAAGTGTGGGTCTAAGGATCACATGATTAGGGACTGTCCGGTGGGAACAGATAGGAATCGACCAGCAGGTCAGGGGTTTAATCAGGCTGGCAGAGGTGGACAGCAGCCGCCGAGGGGTCATGGTCTGATTGGCAGAGGTAATGGTTCTGGTAGAGGTCGCGGAGCACCAGGCAGAGGTGTCGGTAATGCAGAGACGAGGCAGTCGGGTCTAGTGTATACAGCTCATCAGAGGGAGGATGGTGACGCGCCTGATGTCATAATGGGTACGATCCTTATTTCTGGATTACCCTTTATTGCTCTGATAGATATTGGGTCGACTCATTCTTATATCGCTAGTGAAGTGTCTGGAACTCTGAATGTGAACTTTGAGACTATACCTAGGAAGATGACTGTACTTAGTCCTTTAGGGCAATCAGTAGTGGTAGACAAACTCTTTAGGGAAGTGCCTTTAGAAGTTCAGGGGGCGCAGTTTTCGGCTGACTTAATGGAACTGCCATTCAGGGAATTTGACTTAATCTTGGGTATGGACTGGTTAGTGAAGTACTGTGCGAACGTGGACTGTGCTGCTAAGCGCATATCGTTGAGGACTTCCGATGACGAAGAGATTGTGGTGATGGGCGAGAGACGGAATTATTTGTCAAGTGTAGTGTCTGCCCTTAAGGCAGAAAATATGGTAAGAAAGGGATGTATGGCTTTTCTGATGCTTGTTAGTGCTTTGGAGGCTAAGGAAATAGCTGTAGAAGGGGTTAGAACGGTAAAAGAGTTTGTGGATGTCTTCCCGGAAGAACTTTCAGGATTGCCTCCGGATCGCGAGGTGGAATTTGGGATTGACTTATTGCCTGGTACAGCACCAGTATCTATCGCTCCGTACAGAATGGCACCAAAGGAGTTGGTTGAGCTCAAGGCCCAGATTCAGGAGTTGTTAGATCGTGGGTTTATCCGACCCAGTGTGTCTCCTTGGGGAGCACCGGTCCTATTCGTGAAGAAGAAGGACGGAACTATGCGCATGTGCATAGATTATCGGCAGTTGAGCAAGCTGACCATCAAGAACAAGTACCCTTTGCCGAGGATAGACGACTTGTTCGATCAGCTTAAGGGGGCCACAGTATTTTCAAAGATAGATCTAAGGTCGAGATACCATCAGCTTAAGGTGAAGGAAGCAGATATTCATAAGACAGCTTTCCAGACAAGATACGGGCATTATGAGTTCTTAGTAATGCCGTTCAGATTGACGAACGCCCCAGCTACGTTCATGGATATGATGAACCGGGTTTTCCAACCCTACTTGGATCAGTTCGTCGTTGTGTTTATCGACGACATCTTGGTGTATTCTAAGTCAGAGGAGGAGCATGTTGAGCATCTCCGGGTAGTATTGCAAGTGTTAAGGGAAAAGAAGCTATATGCCAAGTTCAACAAGTGCGAATTTTGGCTGAAGGAAGTTGCGTTCTTAGGGCATGTGGTGTCTGCGGAAGGAATAAGGGTAGACCCTCAGAAGATTGAGGCAGTGTTAGATTGGAAACCACCTAAGTCTATGGCAGAGGTTCATAGTTTCTTGGGGTTAGCAGGCTACGACAAAAGATTTGTGGAGGGGTTCTCATCAATAGCAGCACCTCTGACGAAGTTGTTAAGAAAGGAGGTACCTTTCGTATCGGCAGACAAGCAATAGGAGAGTTTTGAAAAGCTTAAGAGAGTATTGACAGAAGCTCCGGCTTTGATTCAGCCTGAGGTAGGGAAGGATTTTGTGGTGTACTGTAATGCTTCTCACACAGGATTGGGATGTGTTCTGATGCAAGATGGGAAGGTGGTCGCTTATGCGTCTCGGTAATTAAGGCGACATGAGGTTAATTATCTGACGCATGACTTGGAATTGGCTGCGGTGGTCTTTGCTTTAAAAGTATGGAGGCATTATTTATATGGAGAAAAGTCAGTGATCTACACGGACCACAAGAGTCTGAAGTATTTGTTGACTCAGAAGGAGCTAAATTTGAGACAGCGAAGGTGGGTGGAGTTATTGAAAGACTACGATTGTTCAATAGAGTATCACCCGGGCAAGGCGAATGTAGTGGCAGATGCCCTAAGTCAGAAAGTAGTGTCGGATCTGAGGGTGATGTTTGCACATCTTAGTCTTTATGATGATGGAAGTTTGTTAGCAGAGTTGCAAGTGAAGCCGACATGGTTAAGTCAGGTGAAAGAGAAACAGTTGGTAGATGACGAGTTGAGTGCTAAGCTACGGCAAGTGCAGAATGGGGAATTAGAAGACTATGGTATTAACGGCGACGGAGTGTTGTGTTTCCAAGGTAGGGTCTGTATGCCAAAGGATGAGGAATTAAGGCAGAGAATTCTTCGGGAATCGCATAGTAGTCCTTGTGCTATGCATCCTGGGGGAAGTAAGTTATATAGGGATCTACGGGATCAGTTTTGGTGGCCTGGTCTTAAGCGGAAAGTTACAGAATTCGTAGGGAAGTGCTTAACGTGTCAGCAGGTCAAAGCCGAACACCAAGTACCTTCAGGGTTGCTTCAGCCGATAAAGATTCCGCAGTGGAAGTGGGAGAGAATTACAATGGACTTCATCAGTGGGCTTCCCCTTACGCCTACTAAGAAGGACTCAGTATGGGTGATAGTGGATTGGTTGACAAAGTCTGCACATTTCATACCGGTACGAGTTGACTATTCTCTGCAGAGGTTGGCAAAGTTGTATGTGGCAGAAATTGTGAGGCTGCACGGAGTGCCAGTGTCGATTATCTCGGATAGAGATCCAAGGTTTATGTCTCGGTTTTGGAAAGCACTGCATCAGGCTTTAGGCACTAGGTTGGACTTCAGCACGGCATTTCATCCGCAGTCGGATGGCCAGTCTGAACGGGTAATTCAAGTGTTAGAGGATATGTTAAGGGGTTGCGTGATAGACTTCAGAGGAAGCTGGGAGGAGTTCTTGCCTTTAGCGGAGTTTGTGTATAACAACAGCTATCAAGCAAGTATTCGGATGGCACCGTACGAAGCACTGTATAGACGGAAGTGTCGCACTCCTATGTGTTGGACAGAATTGGGGGAACGTCAGGTTTTGGGTCCGGAGATTGTGGCAGAATCTAAAGAAAAGGTTAAGGTAATTCGGGCAAGGTTGAAGGAGGCATCTGACAGGCAAAAGTCGTACGCAGATCTTAAGCGGAAGGAGATAGAGTTTGCTGTGGGAGATCAGGTGTTTCTGAAAGTTTCACCGTGGAAGAAGGTGATGAGATTTGGTCGCAAGGGAAAGTTAAGTCCCAGGTTTATAGGACCTTATCGGGTTTTGAAGTGGGTTGGACCAATGGCATATCAGTTACAGTTGCCTTCGACATTAAAGCAAATGCACGATGTGTTTCATGTTTCGATGCTACGTCGGTACCGATCAGATCCATCTCATGTAGTACCAGTTGAAGAGGTGGAGCTGAGACCAGACTTGTCCTACGTGGAAGAGTCGGTTCGGATCTTGGAATGAGATGTGAAGGTATTATGGAGGAAATCAGTTCCTGTAGTCAAAGTGTTATGGTGTAACCATTGATCGGAAGAAGCTTCTTGGGAGCCAGAGGAAACAATGCGGCAACAATACCCTCACCTATTTTTAGCCAGGTAATTTCGGGGCCGAAATTATTTTTAAGGGGGGTAGAACTGTAATATCCGGGATTTAGGGGTTATGCGTTTTCACTTAAATGTATGTGGTAGCATGCTTGTGTGTGATTTGTGCGTGTTTTGGGGTTTCAGGAACCTTGGGATGTAGGTAGGAGCCTTAGAAAAATATTTGACTTTAAGGTGTTAGGGGAGGAGTTAGGAGCGCCAGGCCTTAAGAAGGTTAGCATGTGGCTTAAGACACAATAACTCAGCTGGTAAAGTGGCAAGGGAGGCACCACTTAGAGCACAGGAGGGTGACGCCTCAGGGAGTGAGAAGGGGCCTAGGTTCGAGCAGCAAGGGAAGCATTTTGGAGGTTTTTTTTGCGTCAGGCAAGAGAGGAGTTGGACGGCACAAGGACTCTGAAGAGATGAGTGATAGACTTGGTCAAATTCATTTGAAAATTCGGCTAAAAAATACTTTTGAATGAGTGGTGAAGAGAAGATTTAGGAGAAAAACGAGGGGAGCAAGAGTTTGAGTGTTAGCCGAAAGCTAGAGAGGAGAAAGGAGGTGGGGTACATTCGGTTGGGGGAGGCTAGTGTGCCGAAAACTTAATGCCATCAAAGTGCCAAATCGATCACTTTCTTTTGCCAAAATTCAGCCTCATTCTCCCCTAAGCTCTCACCCTTTTCTTCCATAATCAAACCACACCGAAATTGACTCTTTTCCTCACTTATTAGACCTTGGCCGAAACATCCAAAGACCATTAAGGTCACTTGTTTTCTTTATCTTTCTTCTCCCTACTCGTTTTCTTGGAAGCCGAATCTAATTCCCCTCCCTAGTTTCTTCTTTGATCATCTTGTTCTCTTCTTCTTTTCACGATTTCTTCTGTCATCAAAAGCCGAAAGCATATTTGACCATAGTCGATTGCATCTTTAACCTTTGAAACCGATTTATCCACTAAATCAAAAGCCGAATCATTCTCATCGATTCCTTTTCCATTTATCTCTTGAAGCCGAATACTCTTTCTCCTGTGGCCGAATCTCTCAGTGGTCAAGGGGAGGTGTTGTCGATCATTGGTACAAGCTATTCAACTGAATCTAATAGTGGGGTAAGGGATCCTTGTCATTTGATTTGTTTTTTCTTTTTCCTTTGGTTAGCCGAAATCTAGGAAGCTAATCCCTTTTTATTCTTTTGGCCGAAACCATGAAGGTGAGTTTCGGGATCTCTGTAGCCGACGATTAGAGGGAGATCTTTCGGGATTCGGATATTCAAGGTAAGCATAGTATGACCTTAGGCCGAAGGCCACACATTCTTGTCCATTAATGCTAGAACCGATTCTAACTTATGTTATGTAGGGATTCGACAACTTCCAAGGGCAAGTGACGATTTTCGGGATTTAAGCAAGCAAGGTAAAGGAGTTGTAATATTCGGCCAAAGGCCATCTTGTTTATTAAGGGTTGTCCGATTCTAACTATGGTATTTTAGGGGGTTTTCGACAGAGATAAAGGAGGAGTCTCGGGATTCAGATCTATTTCGGTAAGGGTAATTAAGTTATAGATTGTATTTAGTTTAGATCTTATATGTCGATTAACCGGGTTTTGATTAAGTGTTCCTCAATGGATGCGAGTATCAGTGGAGGAGAGAAAGGGGTAGTTCCCACCCCTAGATTCAAGAAACGCTCGGTTTCTGCCGTACGTGATTGGCCACCGGGTTGTGGGCCAGCATCGGAAAGGGATAAGCAGATCGCTGTTATCCCTGCTAGCGAGAGTGTCGGTATCGAGAGTGTCGTTCTCACTGTTATCAGGTGTGTAACCCCACGCTAATTTCCCGATAGATTAATAGTATTAATGTTAGGCATGTGGTAATAAGAAATGAGAACGAACATGGCTAAGGGTACCATTCAATGATACAGTGTAATCAGGTACGTTACCCCTTAAAACTCAGTTAATAATGTTTATAAACATTGATATGGAAATATGAGTAATTTCATTATGGCCTTGGGGTAAGGTATATTGCATGATATCTGTATGTTTTGTATGATGCATGGGCATATGGGTGAAAATGATAAAGGGGAAGTGTTCCAATGGTTTTACCACATTATCTGGTGACTTATGTCACATATTATGAATCCAGTGACTCTGTCACATTATTTGGTGGCTATGCCACGTTATAAGGGCGATGTGCAGTTGACTGCAGCGACTGCCTTCAAGGGTGTGTAGCGGATGGAGGGTCGATTTAGTAATCCCCACGGTGTGATTGGCAGGTACGGGTGGTGTGTAGAGGTTGGATATCTAGGTGGGTTCGGGTTGCACTTCCATTTTATATATATGTGACTTGATGTGCTATGATAAGTATGCTATGTTATGGGCCTATGGCTGAATATGACTAAAGATGGGCTTTGCCCGAAATGTTTGAGATAAAGGCTATAATCGATTGGGACTTTGTGTTGGCTGTTACATATTGAGTCTGTTGACTCACCCTTCGTGGGCTAACATTTTGCAGGTGACACTTAGTGCTATGGACCGGGTCAGCGAGGACTATGTGGTGGCCATGCTCAGCAAAATTTCGGTTTTTCTTATATTTGAACTCCGTACGTTTTCTTTAGTATGTTTTCGGGACTTCTTTTGGGTTTTATTTTGTTCAGTTGTAATAAGGCCACTATTAAACTGTTTTAATTTTGCATTTTAAATTTGTATTCTCATACGATCAACAACAATCAAGTAATTAAACATTTTTCCCAAGCAACTCCAAACGTTTTATCACCTAATCAACTTACGGTTTTTAACTTAAAAAGCTCTGAAATCTGACATTTCTTTTAATTTATGAAATATGTAGGAAACGTTTTAGTGAAATACAAACTTGGACGACAAATTGGTTTTCAACTCGTTTAAAATTCAAACTTGATTTAATACTCGACTTATTTTACTAGAACATGAAACAAAACTAAGTTAAGTTTTTCTGAAGGAACATGTCAGATCCGGTTGGGGATCGTGGGTCGGGTTTGGGGTGTTTCAATAAACATACCAACTTTTAACATTTACATATTCACCAAAACATCATAATACCAAAGACCCTTCCTAATATGTGCCACTTTAACCAACTACTAACAAGTACCAAAATGACTACCGAGATGATGATAGTGTGTGAGCTTCCAAGTCGATCCAATCAAAGCAACGATTCCAAAAGCCCTACAAAAACAAATCAAACTAATAAGCACAAAGGACCTTAGTAAGTTCGATAAATAAACTCATTTGCTATCAACTACCAAATTTCCAAAGGATGTTAACTTTTTTAATACACCGGCAATAAGTCTGCTAGGCACAAAGCTTGAATAACACCAGCACTACGCCTGCTACGCACAAAGCTTGAATAACACCGACACTAAGCCTGGTAGGCACAAAGCCTAATTAACACCAATAGTAAGCCTGCAAGGCATAAAGCCCGAATAACACCGGCACTAGGCCTGCTAGGCACAAAGCTCGAATAACAATATAATTCAACATTTAAACATCATTTCATAATAGACTTTAATGATTTAATCACTAACAAGGTATTTAATTTAACTAAAAATAAACATAAAAGGAACTTAAAGGACTAGGTTGCAGTACTCGCAAAACACATGAACTACTCCGAAATCTTTCATTTTCCACGATCGTAAACCCATTCGTGATCTAAAACAATAGTTTTATTCAAATAAGTACTTCTAAACATCAATTTAACCCATAATTCATTTTTATGAAAAAACCATTTTACCCCTAGCATTTTAACTTTTTACAATTTAGTCCTTCATCACATAAATTGAATCTAAGCAATTTAATCCCCCATTCAAGCTAACCGAATTTATTCGCTACTTATATCAACCCAAATAAACCATTATTTCATAAATTTAACATGAATTTTACCATTTTTACAAATCGATCCCTAAATGCAAATTTCATCAAAAGTCACTTTACAAAACTTGTTTATTTATCAACAAAGATTCATAATCTAGAATTAAATATCAAGAATCATTCAAGAAAATTCATGACATAACCATCAATCTGTAACAATTTTACAAATTAATCCCTAGGCTAGCTAGATTAAGCTACAACTGTAACAACCCTAGACTCGGCCCAGACGTTATGGCTGAATCCGGTGACGTCACATCAAAGGGATAATTCCAAAACAACTTTGTTTAGTTAAATTTATGTTCAGTAGGAAATTTGCATAGTTGAAAACTTAAGTTTAAGATTTAGAAACCCAAAATCCTTGCAACTTGTTAAGTTATTATGAAAGCCCATGTTTTAAGAAAACGTCCCTATGTTATAGTTATTTTGAAAACCATGTTAAACTTTAGAAATTTAAGTTTAATAATTAGGCAGTTGAAGCAATAATAAAACCCAAATGTAAAGTAGCTTGCAGTGTGGCCACCTCTGAGTCCTCTTCCACGTCGGGTCGTCTACTGAGAGTTACCTAAAACATTAAATAAAAGGGAGTGAGTTTCGAAACTCAGTGTGTACGACCCTTGGTAATCCAATCAACATGCAATTATCACATTGGGCCTAAGCCCTATCAAAATTGGTGGTCTTGGGCCTTAGCCCACAATGACATCATATCACATCAGTATCACATGAATGTAATGCTCCCATCCCAAATCCAACCCCGCACTCCATTTCCCTTCCAACCCTACACTCCTGTAGGGATATAAATATCAACCCACCCATCCCTACACTCCAAAGGTAGCACCAACAGCGGCACTACTCAAACGTTGCAGCAAGGTTGCTAAGCATATAATGGGCTTAAAGCCAACGGTGGATCCACGGTCGTCAAGCGACTATGCGATCCTCACATATCTTCCTCCGTATCATCAAACCCACCCAAGTGCAACATATATCTCGTGAATGTAACATACACATTTTCACACATTAAGCACCTAGGGGTATTTTTGTAAATCTCCCTATAGAGTATTTTAGTAATTCTACCCTACAGGGGTATTTTTGTAATTTCTTTCATCTCGGGTTTTAGTTATGCACTTTGGCCCATCAACAAGTCCTTGCGACTAAAGTGAACAGACACTATGCACCAGGTACGATCCCAGAGAAGAGGAGGTGGGTCACTAGGACCGCTTAAGTACCTAGCTCTCCCTAGATCCAATCCTAGACATACATATGTCCATTGCCACACTCTAACCTAGCGACTTGTCCACAGACATGTTTGATTATTAAAATAAGTTTTATGCTATTTGAGAATTTATCAGAACTAGGCCTAGAGTCCATTAAAACCCTAGCATGCATTTCTAAAATCCCATAAGGCCCACTAAGCCCAATCATGTCCATATAGCCTATTAAGCCCAATCATGTTTGTGTAGCCCATTATGCCCGATCATAATCAAATCATACAACTATCCATATCAATCCATCATTCAATTTCACATATCAACTCTTGCCGATTTGGGCCTACGAGCTCGGCAGGCCCATTTGGCCTCGTCTGGCCCGGTCGAAGTGGCCTAAGACTATGAGATCGCTCTATTGGCCCCGGTAATCATATCGATGTTCCCACACGAATGTTCACACACTCGTGTGGTTGTCGGTGCCAACCTTTCGGCTTTTCGATTTTTCGATATTCAGTTTTTTGGGATTTCGGCTTTTGCCGATTTGTCGTGTGTGAAGTGCATGTACACACCTGGTTAATGCGACGTGCTACACTATCCCCAGCCTTGAACCTACAACCAATACCAATCTCCAATCAATCACACACTTAACCACAATATTTACCCAAAAACCGAAGCCTTACCATAACCTTACCGTGTGCCACCAGTTCTAGTAGCCCTTGCTTAGCTACTATTCACGAATATCCCCCTAGATCTGCACCCACACATATATTATCAAAAATCAAGTGACTCATATTCCACACAAGTCACCTATATAACCCACACTTACATTCGGCCACTTACTAATCCACAATTGAGACGAGTACACTTACCACTTGCTAGCGATCCTTACCACGCTTGCGATCTTTGAACCTTACCCTTGTTAATACAAGGTTAATGACAAGAAAGAGTTAGATAGCCCTCCAGCTTTTACCAAAACACACTAAAGGAGGTTGACTAAGTACTTACCGAATCCAACCTTTGATCTTGCAGCCTAGATAGCTACTGAACGAGATCCGGCTTTTAAAACTTGATGAAGAGTATATAACAACAACCGATTTGTGATGGAGGAAAAACAACAAGGAATCGGCAAAAATATAGGGCTATTCGATTATAAGAGAGTATTCGGCTTTCAGAGAAAAAAGAAGAATGCAACGCCAATAGGGATTTCGGCAAAAAGGAATGATGGTTTTTCGGCAATGGAAGAATTCGGCAACAGAAGAAACATAATGAGGGGGAGAAAAGAAAAGTAATAGAAAACCCAAGGAACCTTTCAAAGGAATTTGGCACCCCCCTTTTATAGCCAAAAGCCGAAACTACCTTCCCCCAAAGTCCCATTTAGCACCAACTCTTCACACTTCTCAGCTCCTAACTTTTCTCCCTGATAACTCCTCAATCTCATCCTAAATTTCCTCCACAACCATCTCACAAAATCAATTCAAACTCTCCAATGCAGGAGTTCAAATCCAACACAAACTCTGGCCGTCCAATATGCAAAATAAACACTCTAATAAAATACCATGCCACTACTCGAACCTTGGACTCCCTTGCCTGCTAATGATGCCACCTCCCTGCTCCCTAAGTGGTGCCACTTTGCCACTACACCACAAGCTCTTTTGTGTCATTTTTCTTCTTCATTTATTTAAAAGGCTTACTAACTGAAGTCACAGTTCCCTTGGGCTAAAACCAAAATTTTTCCTATACCTTTACTTGATCCCAGGACATCTCCAACACCCCTAGACACTCCAAATTCATTAACCCTCAAAGCCCACATACCAATTGTCATTTTCTAGCTCACTTAAAAATTTTCTGAGACCCAAAGCCCAAAGCCCAATAGCCCCAATTCTACTAGGCCCAAATTCGGGGCGTTACAACAACGATCTCAAAAACATAAAAATGTTTGGAAACTCACCATGCAACTAAACAAAGCTTGACTGGTCCAAGCATTCATCCATGGTATTCTTTCTCTTCAAAACAAGTTTTTAGGTAAAAAAATAAAGATGATATGTAACACCCCAAACCCGGGCTAGACGTTATGACCAGATCTGGCATGCCACATAGAAGGGTTGGTAAAAACTAGTGCGTTCGGTAAGAAACTTCGTATTTTGAACTCAGAACTCTGTTGTTTGTGAAAATTTCAGATTTTTGTTTATATGATTTTGAGAAAAAATGTTGTTGTTGTTGATGTTATTATTACTATCATTATTTCCAAGAACTTGTTTAAAATGGAATTTAGATTCAGTGAATTCCAGAAATGTGATATTTTGAAAATAATTTTAGAAGTTTAAGAGAACCCAGAGTTTTATCACGTATAGTTTGCAAACTATTCGTTAATCATTTTGGAAAACATTTATTAATGTTTTAGGAAAACCCTGTTTTGAACATTTAACAGTAGATAATAACCGAACTAAAAATCAAAACCAGAATTAAAATCCCAGAGGCCTTATTACAAAACATAAACCCAAATCAAAGTAAAGTTTATAGTAAAGTAATATGGAATTTACTAATGTTGCGATGTATGGCCACCACAGAGTCCGCCTCGGCTCTAAATCCTCAATGCTAGGGATCACCTGCAAGATTAAGCAGAGGGGGTGAGTTACAAGAACTCATTGTGTAATCCCCTAAACGGTCACGAATTGGGCCTAAGCCCATAAAAGCAGACTGGGCCTTAGCCCATACAGAAGCAACTGGGCCTTAGCCCTATTAGCATGGTAAAATACATAATGCATGCAATGTAACCCCGCCCAGCCTAGTAATCCATCCGCTACACACCACCCGTACCAGCCCAACACACCTGTAGGGATTTCTACAATCAACCCTCCATCCGCTACACACCTCGATGGTACTCACGCTGCTCATCGCCGAAATTGTGGCAAAGCCACCAGATTAACAGAATATACGTGGCATAGCCACCAGACAAAATGTGACAGAGTCACCGAAATATGTGGCAGAGCCACCGAATTACACTTCCCTGATCATCAATATCCCAATCCCATGCAACATATCATGACATAATAATTTTGTGCATGCATGAACGTACAAACACAACAGATAAACAGAATACACGGTCATGCCAAGTCTACCCGGAAGGGTATAATCGTAAATTTACTCACCTGGGCTATTTCCTAACTCACCTACTAAGGGTATCTTAGTAGCTTACCCATTAAGGGTATTTTGGCTTTAGGCCGACACACAGTATAATACATAACAAATGAGTAAAGGTGTGAAATTACACACCTGTTATGAACGTAGATTGAATCCTCAAGATCGCGCACCTAAAAATCCATATCCTTCACCATTAGTCTCAATCACAATATGACACAACTCTAAGATTGAAAACAGCAATACACCACACTACATGCCAAGAATAACAGCACTTCTTCGCTACCCTTGAATGTTGGTTACTCCCTTTGGCTACTAGATTGAGTCCCTAAAAGAAAACACGAGTTAGCAATGCTGCCCCAAGTCCAAAAAGAATTAGCTATACGGCCTCAAGACCTCATAGAATAGCACAAGAATTGATCACTCCATATTCAGCCATCACCTTACCTACCAACCAGCTTCCGAACTCCAAAGCTAAGAGATAGATAAATGGCAGAAAAGAATGTCTTGATTTGGCCCTTCCCAAAAGAGAACAAAAGGAGTTTTAGATTACAACAAGTGGTTAAGGTTCGGCCCAGCCAAGCCAAGAGAAGAAAGAACCCAAAAAGAAACATGAACGAAAGAGGAAGAACCATTACCTTAGTATTAAGAGTGAGCCGAATGGAATAGTAGCATTCGGCACTAGCAGCAAGACCCCAGAACTCTTGATTCGGCTATTGGCAAAAGAAGAGAGAAGCCGATTTAAAAGATGAAAAGAGAGACTCAGTTGATGAAGAAAAGAATAGAAGGAACACTGAAGAAGAAAAGAGAGTTTCGGCTATGGTGTTAATGGTGTAGAAGAAGATGCGAAAAGGAGAATGATGGGAAGTGAGTCTCAGCTAGAAGAAAGAAATGATGAAGAAGGAAAGAAGAGTAAGGTTTTCAATCAATTGGTTCGTGTGAAAGTAACACAAAATGCACTAAGCAAATCGCACACAATTTGCACAAAATCACAGAGAGAAAAACAAGAAGAGCCTAAGGAATTTCAGTACACAATCTCTTCACTTGACGGAATATGCTACCTAACACCCCCTAGCCGAATGTTCACTCCCCTCCCAAGTTCCCATTTTTGGCCAACTATCACCACACTCCCAAATCCCATGATTTTCTCCCTTACATGCTCTACAATACACTCTCCATCACCCATTTGAAATGTTTGACCAAGTCCAACTCCTCAATCTCCTCTCCACCTCCCATTCAAACCTGATTGACCAATTCAAACCCTCCTTGGTAGAGTCCCACGCCAACTCCACCTCTTCTCCCTCTTGGCCACAAAATAAAAGCCATATTTTGCAGCATGTGGGATTCGAACCCCACTCCACCCAGCTTCCACCTTGACGCCACACCCAACACACCACACAGCTCTCTTGTGTTATCAAAACAACCAATTATACTTAAGTCCTGCCTTCAATAGCTCTCCTCACTTAAGTACCCAAAACCAAAATTTTGCCAAAACCTGGGCTCGTACCCGAGCCTCCCCAGGACCCCCAAACACACCCAAATAACAAGCTCATCAGGCACAAAACAAGCAATAACCCAAAAATGCCAGATCCTTATTTTTAGGATGTTACATGATACACCTTATTTCTTTTCTTTTGATTTTAGTTTAATTACCTAATTACCATAGTAACCTTCAAAAACTAACAAAACTGCAATAATACCATGCCATGCACATCCACTAACCTTATGAATGGTATAATTACCACTCAAGTCCATTAAGTTCCATTTTCAAAGCCATTTAGCCCTTTTAACTATTATAACTCAACTTTTACACTTTTTACAATTTAGTCCTTTTTACTTAATTAATCATGCAAACACAAAAAAATTCTTAATAAAATTTTAATACAACACTAATAAAATTTCGTAGACACCATTTAAATGATAAAATAAAAATTTACTCTTTAGATTTGTGGTCCCGAAACCACTATTCCAATTTCACTGAAACGGGGTGTTACAAAAATCGAAGAAACAAAAAATTAAATTAGTAATCTAAAATAAAATTAAAATAAAAAATAGAAATAAATATTGTATCTATAACTTGAAACTTTCCTATTTATCCTATTAAATGTAGAAATTGAAATTTAGCCTAATGTCGAAGCCTTTCTGGTAATGGCACCAACAACTTGATTGCCCGTCTCGACATGCAAACACGGGGCTGGAAATACTACAAATAAATAGATATAAAATAACAATTGTGTCAACAAGTATATGGGTTAGGTTGAAATATAGAAGTTACAATGGAACACAGAACTATTCCGAGTATCATACCCAAAGGAGGTTGAATTAAACTAAGGCTAATTTTTATGCTAACATGTCTAAAAAATAATCACCTAAAATTATAGTACGATAAACCAAAGTAAAATTGAAAGGAAAAATACCATAAATTTAAGAAAACTAAACAAACAATCGAATTCACTCAATTAAGCATATAGAAGATTAACTCACGTCAATGTTTATAATTAAATTTAGATTTAGGGTTTTGATGAATTAACTAATAATTAACCTAGTTATTACCTTTAAGCTCTAAGTAAATCAATTAATCGATAGAAACTACTTATATTTTGACCTCGTAATTTAAATCAAGTTAAATTAAAAGGTACTCGGTAAACTATTCTTTCAACCTCATTTACCTAAATAACTTCTTAGGGTTGTCAATCCTAGGGTACGGACACATAATTTAATCTAACTAATTCCATGGCAAACCATAATTCATCGGTTAATTAATTCCACCTCCAATTGTTAATCTTCTTACTAGTTTAACTCCTCATGAATCTAAATTCTAATTTCCCTAAGTTCAATTCAGACATTAAAACAAATATCAATTTAGAGAGAGGGGAAAAGAAAATTTTGGTTTGTTGATATTCCGATTGCGCTTGGAAGTCGAAAAATCATTAGCAGGCATAAAGTGAACATCGATTGCAAGTGAAAACAGAAGAAAAACTAACATTTACTGAAGAAAATAAAGATCTAACTACAATTGAATCCAACTATGAAATAACAACCAAACTTCCTTAAAATCTTAGACCTAAATTGAAAACTAAGAACTAAACTAATGAAAAATGGCCTCTTAAATTACTTCTGAGCATTACTATATATAGGTCTTGTTTGGGGATTGACCCGATTAAACAGCAAACATGTAAAAATAGTGAAAAATATTGAGAAATTGACACACAAATTTAACGTGGAAAAACCCCTCCAAAGAGGATAAAAAACCACGGGCAAAGATAATTATACTATAATGGCAAAAGAACGAAGAGTAAATATGGAGATAAAAACTAAACCTCAAAAACCTGAAAACAAAAGACTCTCAAAACGTAAACACAAAATTCTCTAAATGTGTTATGAGTTCTCACCTCTAATGGGTGTTTTTATCTAAGGTTGTAAAAGAGCCTATTTATAGGTTAAATTCATAGGTCAAATAATAATAAAATAATCTAGACTAATTAGAGTTTGATTGAAACAAATAACAGGGTTTAACTAGAAGATTATTTCACAAATTTGATTGAAATATGAGTCATACTTAACAAATCTTCACCTTGACACATATTTCCACAACGCCATCTTTCCCAAAACCCGCCACGTGCCTATCTTGAACTATGGAGGAAATTAAGTCAGTCGAATTTATGCTTAGAAACTGGAAAACTTCTAGCTTTCGACTTGTACACTGCAAAATCAAAACTAACTCAGGTCCCCTAAATGTCAAAACTTACATCCAAATGGTCATACCATTTTCCCCTATGAACAAGTTGCCTCCGCTCCAAACGAGTTGACTTTGACTCCATAATGGACGAGGGACGTTCGATTTTATCGGTCACTATAGAACCTTCTAGAATATAAAGACTGCCTATTCTTTTACCTTTTAACAAAACAAGAGCTCCACGACATAGTTCAATGTCGCTCGACTCGATATTGATTCTGCATCCTTTCAAGACTTAAATACTCAATTAGATGAGATTCTTTTGTAAATCAGGTACATACCTGACATTTGAGAGTTTCCAAATCATCCCATTGTGCATCCTAATTTTAGCATTACCAATACCAATTACCATACCAGATGAATCGTTTCCCATGCGTACAACTCCACCTTCAATCGAACTGTATGTGGAGAACCATTCTCTATTGGGACACATGTGGAAAAACCATCTTGAATCTAGGATCCACTCGGACGTAAGCTAGGAGTTACCACTCGTTGACACTAACAAGAAATCATCACCACTTTCATCTGCCAAATTAGCACCAGCTATATCTTCCTCATTACTTCCAGCAGCTCTTTTATTTCACAGTTTATAACAATCTGCTTTGATGTGACCTAACTTTTTACAATAGTGACACCTTTTGTCTCGCTTCTTTGATGCTATCAAAATGGAAGCTTGACTATCTGCCTTGCTATCTGAACCAAACTCATTGTCGAGTTTGTCTCTACTCAAGAAATGACCCTTTCGCATCTTCGAATGAGAGTTTGTCTCTACCATAAATCAGCGTCTCCCTGAAAGACTGGTATAAAGAGGGTAAAGAGCACAATAATAACATAGCCTGATCTTTATCATTAATCTTAATCTCAACATTCTTTAAATCATTTAAAAGAGTAATGAATTAACTGATGTGATCTCTAAGAACCTCACATTCATTCATACGAAACGTAAATAGACGTTGTTTCAACACTAAACAGTCAGCCAAAAACATAGTCGCATAAAGAGTTTCTAACCTTTTCCACAAGGCAGATGAGGTCTTCTCCATCAATACCTCCTGTAATACCGTATTCGCGAGGCACAAGTAGATTGTAGACAAGGCCTTTTCATCAAGCTCTTCCCATTCTGTTTGATTTAGATTCTCAGGCTTTTTCCCGATAATAACCTTTTTTAAGCCAGTTTGAACAAGAGTTGCCATCATTTGAACTTGCCATAGATTCAAATTTGTGACTCCATTAAATTTCTGAATTTCAAACCTTGTTCCTGGCATTTCTAAATGAACTGGTCTATGAAAAATTAAACTAGCTTTGATACCACTTGTTGGGGATCGACCCGATTAAGCAACGAATAAGTAAAATAGTGAAAGAAATTGAGAAATTGAACACACAAATTTAACGTGAAAAAGCATCTCCAAAGAGGATAAAAACCACGGGCAAAGATAATTATACTATAATGGAAAAAGAACAAAGAGTAAATATGGAGATAAAAACTAATGTAACATCCCGAAATCGGGCCTAGTAGGATTAGGCCCAATGGGCCTTGGGAGTAGTAGCGTTTAAAATTTTTGAGAACAAGAGATCGGCTTAAATGCAAGTTGGACCTATTAGGTGAGTGATTTTGGAAGGTTAGAGGGCTTCTATGAAGTCCTGGGATCAAATTTAGGCTTTAGGAAAATTTTGGTTTTAGGTGAATAAAACCCTGGGACTTGGTAGGTAGGTTTTAAGGATAAAATGTGGAGAAAAATTACACAAGTGGAGTGTGTGGTGTAGTGGAAAAGTGACGCCACATAAGAGACAAGGGGGTGACGCCACAAGGAAGGAAGGAGGTCCAAGATTCAAGTCTTGGCTCTTGCATTTTAGTTTTCTTTTTATATGGACTTTAGAATTTGGCTATAGATTTAAATTTAGTTGTGCATGGTTTAAGACACAAGAGGAGCTTGTGGCCAAGTGGTTAGCAGCGTGGATTATGTTGCAAGGGATACTGGGTTCGGATCTCATGACAAACAATGGAGTATTTATTTTGCGGATTGGACGGGAAGAGTTTGAGTTGAATTCAAACTCCACTGACGAAGGGATCCCACATCGGAAAGATACAAAGAAGGAAGGTGAGAAGCTAGCTATATATAGAGCATTCTATGATAGGAGAAAGGATACCTTGGAGGGCGTTTGGGCACAGGAGTGGTCGGAGCGCGGATTAGCACCAGATTCTTATCAGGTGTGCAACTCTCTCTACTCTAGTTGTAGAGCGGCAAATGTCGAAGTGTCGGTCACGGTAATAGTAGCCACACAAGCTTGCGAGCGTACATGTGGGGCTTTGATGCGATAGTTGAGGCCATCAGTAGTATTCTTGTGGGTTGAGGCTACTTGGGCCACGATGGGCCAAAGTGGGCCCAATGGGCCCGTAGGCCGAATTGAATAAAATGTATGATGGTGTAGTATATAGTGAACTAGACTAGGTGAATCTCATATACGTGGCTAGATTTGTGTTAGGTGGGCCATACGAGCGTGTGGGCCCAAATGGGTCGAAATTGGGTTTTAGGCCCAATAGTCTGGTACGACCGGAAATGGTAGTTGAGTCGCTCGAGGCGACATTAGGCCTTTGGAAAGGCTATCGAAGGTGCAAAATTATTAAAATACCCTCGATGGGTAAAATGAACGATATGCCCCTGAAGGGTAAAATGATGAAAAAGCCCCTACATATTAAATGATTATTCTTGTATGTGATTTATGATTGTTATCGTATAATTATTATTTTATGTTGCATTCATGTGTTCTTATGTTGCATGGGGATGGGATTATTAATACGGAGGAAGTGCTAATAGGATCGCATGGTCGCTTGACGACTGTGGATCCACCGAAGTCTTTTTAGCCACCGAGTAGCCATGTTGCACCGATAAGTTAGTGCCGCAATCGGTGCTACATAAGGAGTGTAGGCATGGGTGGGTCGATTAAATCCCCACAGGAGTGTAGGGTTGGACAGGAGACGGAGTGCAGGGTTAGTATGGGCATTAATGCATTGCATATGTGGTTTCTAACATTGAGATGGGCTTAGGCCCAGATAAATATGATTTGTGACATTTATAGGATAAGGCCCAGCTGAGGCTTTTATGGGCTAAGGCCCAATTGCCACCGTTACTAAAATGGGCTCCGGCCCGAATTGTTGTGATTCATGTTCTTACTGATGAGGGTTGTGCTGTAATATCCTGAATGAGGGGTTATTTGTGATGGTATTGTTTTGCAAGAGTTCGGTTTGTCGTGTTGTTAAGTGAGATGTTCTAGGGCTTAGGAATAAGCCAAGGGTAGGCTCGAGCTGTGGGAAAAATTTTATTCTTAAGCTTTAGTTAAAGGGAGTTGAAGGAGCTAGGGGCTAAGAGTAATTCGTGGAGAATTTTAGCACAAGAATTGGCTTGGTAAAGTGGCAAGGAGGCACCACTTAGAACCTTGAAGGTGATGCCACAAGTAGTGTGAGAAGGCTTAGGTTCGAGTCTCATGGATGACATTAAGAGGACTTTTTATTTTTGCATGTGTATGGCATGTGTTGGTCAACTATAATTAAGATAAGTTTGGACTTTATCATTTATGGATAGTAGACCAAAGGGAAAAGGCAAGTTAGTAGTTAAGGTAGGGAATCAAGATGTTATGGAAGGTTTAGGGGACAAAAGGCTTGATGAGTGGGGGATGTTTTGGAAGTTTTTCCATGGTCATTTGACCATGAACCTAGACGGCATAAGGGGCTAAGGGGGTTGGTTTAATTGTGATAGTGATTAAGGGGATGATAGGGAAGAAATGAGGAGGAAAAAGGGGGATTAAGTTGGCATGTGAGTTGGCCGAATGTGGTATGGGATTAGGGGGTGATAGTTGGCCAAAATTTTAACAGTTTGTGGTCTGATGTTAGCCTTGTGCTACATTGGCGCTTGATGGTAGCTATGTGCTTCATCAAGGGAGGTGTTGGCTAGGTACCCATCTCGGCGGATGATAGCTGTGTGCATCACCGTAGATTGAGGATGACCTCGAGTCACCTCGTGGATACAGATATGTGGATCACTATGTGATCGGTGGCTTAGCCACGGCCTTGGGCAGCAAGTCTGCCAAGGTAAGATATGAGGATCATTATTTGATCGGTGGATTAGCCACGGCCTTGGGCAGGGAGTCTGCTAAGGTAGGAGTAACGGATGGACTCTAGGATGGGTTGGGCTTCATGTTGCATATTTATGCATTTTGCATGACTATTTATGTGGATCAATGTGGATTTGGGCCAAGCCCAATATGTGAAATTATGTGGATATATTGCCTTATCATCTGATATGTGATTGATGTGTGGATGTGGGCCAAGCCCATATGTGGGGACATGTGTATTAACTATGCACTGAGTCTGTTTGACTCACCCAATTTTTTTTTTTCTCAAACCTTTCAGGTGATTCATAAAGCTTGGACCGGGTTGGGAGTGGATACGAGGTGGCCCATGCAGAAGATAAATTTATTTGTTTTACACATTTTTCTTATGAAAGGTTATTTATTGTAATAAGGGCCATTTTAAGTATTTAAGGACTTTTATTATGTTTTAAGTTGGATTGTCGATTATATTATTATTTGAAAATGTTTTATTTTAAACAACTTGATTTTATTTGGAACTTTAATTACACAATGTTTTAGTAAAGACAACAAAATTTTATGTTTTTAACTCTAAGTCAAAAGTTTTTCAAACGTTTTCCGCAGCGCATTTCAAATTCGGTCATAGCGAATGGGCCGGGTTTGGGGTGTTACATGTGCACACTGAGTTTTCGTAAACTCACCCCTCTCTTTTTAATATTTTTCTCAGGAAATCCTCAGTAGGCGGTTCGACGTGCTGGAGGACTCGGAGGTGGCCACACTACGAGCAGTTTTGGGTTAATATTTTAAAACCAGAATTTAAGAGAGGCCTTATTACAAAATATTAACCCAAGTTAAAAATAAGTAAATTATCCCTCTCTGTATTACATTTCATTGATTTAAGATGTGTCGTTCATTTCCAAAATGTGAGTCATTATCAAAAAGTTATTTACTTTCAGAACGTTATTAATTTTCAAAACGTCACTTATCGCGGAAGCTTTAAAAGTAGTTTGCGTATTCGTGTGCAATTTGTTAAAAAGGTTTGATTTTTTGAAAACTCGATTGTCCCTACTACTAGCAGTTATAAATCAAAACAATTAAAATCCCAAATAATCCATGAAAATCCAAAGAGGCCATTATTACAGTAAATACCCCAAAATAAAATCAAATTTATAATTAATTACTAAAATAGAATGAAATGAGTCGTGTGGCCACGTTGAGTCCTCTGCTGCACCGATCCGCCTATGTCGGGGGATTACCTGTACAGATAAAATAGATGGGTGAGTTTACGAAAACTCAGTGTGTAATTCTATATAAAACAACCGGACAGAAAGCAATCACAATCTAGGCCTAAGCCCATTACAGTAACGGTTTCAGTTTCAGTTAAGGCCTTAGCCCATTACAATATCAATATCAGTTCAGGCTTTAGCCCATCTCAGTAATAGTAATGGTAACCAATATGTAATCAGGAAATCCTACCCAACCAACCTCTACACTCCATCTTCGTCCAACCCTACACTCCATGTGGGGATATAATCAACCCACCCATCCCTACACTCCAAGTAGTACCAGTTGCGGCACTAAAATAGTAGTTTGCACCTGAGCTTCCAGTAAATTAGGCTCGAGGCCTTTCAGTACGCTTCCTCTGATCCATTTAAACCCATCCCCATGCAATGCATCATACAATCATGTCATACCAAATCATGATATGTATTCAGTACAGTTTTAACAGCATGCTCAAAATACAGTCGTACACATATATATATATATATATATAATACATGAATATAAATTGGGGGTCTAGGTATGCTTATCGACCCTAAAGTAGGTCCACAATCGACTCGGGCGACCCGCACAACCTTAGCAGTCAAACAGTGAAAATGGGCCCACAAACCCATGCAATTTGCCCATGTGGGCCCACACGCTTCTTCTTAGTGAGGAGGTACTTGAGGCTCTTGTGATCTGTGTAGATAATACATTTCTCACCGTATAAATAGTGTCTCTAAATTTGCAATGCGAATATCATCGCAGCTAACTCCAAGTCACGAGTAGGGTAATTTGCCTCGTGAGGCTTAAGCTGACGAGACACATAAGCAACCACCTTACCCTCCTGCATCAACACACAACCCAAACCAACGTGTGATGCATCACTATAGACGGTGAATTCCTTCCCAGACTCTGGCTGTATCAAGATAGGGGCCTCAGTCAGAACTTTCTTCATTTTCTCAAAACTTTCTTGGTGCTTATCAGTCCAGTTAAATGGTACCCCTTTACGAAGCAACTTAGTCATAGGTGCAGCAATCAAGGAAAACCCTTCAACAAAACGTCTGTAATACCCTGTTATACCTAGAAAGCTTCGAATCTGAGATACGGTATTAGGTAGTTTCCAATCCAGTACGGCATCAATTTTTTGAGGATCAACCCTAATCCCTTCGACAGATAATATGTGACCCAGAAATGTCACCTCTCGCAGCCAAAACTCACACTTGCTGAACTTCGTGTATAGCTGCTTCTCCCTCAAAACCTGCAGAACAATTCAAAGATGTTCATCATGATCCTCTCTGGTTCCTAAATACACCAGGATATCGTCTATAAAAACCACCATGAATCGATCCAGGTAGGGCTGGAATACTCGGTTCATCAGGTTCATGAAGGCAGCTGCTCCATTCGTCAGCCCAAACGGCACTACTAGGAACTCGTAATGACCATAACGAGTCCTAAACGCAGTCTTATACATATCAGCCTCCTTAACTCTCAACTGATGGTACCTAGAATGAAAATCTATTTTGGAGAAGACCGAAGCTCCTTGCAGCTGATCAAATAAATCATCTATCCTCGGCAAAGGATACTTATTCTTGATAGTCAGTTTATTCAATTACCGATAATCGATGCACATGCGCATGGACTGATCCATTTTCTTTATGAATAACACTGGTGCTCCCCAGACACACTAGGTCGAATGAATCCTCGATCCAGCAGTTCTTGAATTTGTGCTTTTAACTCCACCAGCTCCTTCGGTGCTATTCTATAAGGAGCGATGGACACTGAAACTTTTCCAGGCAGGAGTTCAATACCAAATTCCACTTCGCAGTTCGGAGGCAACCCAGGGAGCTCATCAGGAAATACATCAGAAAAATCCTTAACCATTCTGATATTTCCAACAGTAGGACCCCTAGAATCAGATACACCAAAATAAGCTAGAAAAGCCTTACAACCCTTGCTAACCAGTTTTTCAGCCTTTAATGTAGAGATCAAATTAGACAGAAAGTCTTTTCGCTCCCCAAATCACAGCCACCTCCTCATCCTCCGTAGTCTTCAACACCATACGCTTAGCAGCACAATCCAAACTTGCACGGTGTTTTACCAGCCAATTCATTCCTAAGATTAGGTCAAATTCACCAAACGGTAGCTCCATCAAATCTGTTGGAAGTATAACTTCTTAAACCTCTAGGGGCACATCTCTGAACAACTTGTCTACCCTTACTGATTGTCCCAGTGGACTTAACACAGTCATCTCATTAACAGTACTCTCACACATGATACCCAAGGTGCCAGACACAGTGCATGCAATGTATGAATACGTAGACCCTATATCAATCAATGCAATGTAAGGTACATTATGAATTAAGAACGTACCGGTTATAACATCTGGAGCTCACCATCCTCTCGGTGACGAGCAGCATAGACCAGTGCTGGCTGCCTCACCTTAATGTTACCAGTACCTCTACCTGGCGCTCCACGACCTCGTACCACACCATTTCCACCCTGGCCTGCCCATAGCCTCTCGGTGGCTGCTAACCACCTCTCGCTGGCTGAACATGACCCTGTCCTACAGCTTGCATCTAAACAGACCCCTAAGGACAATTCTTAACCTGATGGTCTCTGGACCCACATCTGAAGCACGCCCTAGTCCTCTTCCAGCACTCACCTGGTGAGACCTCCTATAATCAGCGCAAGGCTGCGGTCTAGCAACAGCAATAGGAACTCCAGCCCAAACTGGCCCATCAAACCTGGCCTTCTTTTTAAACCTTTCAGAAAAACTTGAGGGCTCTAAATCCCTCTTCTATCTGCCCCTATCCTTCTCACGATCCTGGAGCTCAGAGCGCTTCAAGTCCTCGATAATTTTCGCCTTTTCTACTAGGGTAGAAAAATCTCACTCCTTCTGCGGAGCTATCAAGACTCGTAACTCATCTTGGAGGCCGTACTCGAATTGAACACAGCATTCATACTTAGTTGCTACTATCCCATGAGCATATCGACTCAACTACAAGAACTCTACGTCATATTCTGCCACTGTCTTATTCCCTTGGGTCAGGCTCAGAAATTCCCTTCTTCGGGCGTCCACATAACTTGCGCCTACATACTTCCCTTAAAAGGCCACCTTAAAAAAATCCCATGTCAACCGGTCGACCTGCGTACCCTCTCTCACGATGAGCCACCACTGGTAGGCCTTGTCTCGTAATAAGGACACTGCTCCTTTTAGCTTTTGTTCCGTAGTACAGTCGAGGTCGTACATTATTCTTCGGTGGCCTCCAGCCAGTATTCTGCCACATTAGGGGCTATTCCAAAAATACCCCTGAAGATTTCTTCTCCATTCGACTGGAGTCATTCTCAAATCGACCTACGGCCCACAGCACCAGTACTAGTCCCTACAACCCTTTCCAAAATGCGGAGCATAGCTTGGAATAGTGCATCATCCCCAGCCGCTTGATCGTATGATCCCATCTCAGTCACCGGTGAAGCTGGTACCTCCTTAGCCTCAACATTGGGCATGTGGCCTGATGCCGAAGTCCCAGCCCTAGCATTTCTTTGGCCTCTACCGCGGCCCCGTATACCCCTTCCATGAGTACCTCTTATGCTCATTTCGATATACGCTTTATATGTTTTAAAAAATCTTATGCACAAGTTTATAATTTCAATAATTATTAACAAATGAGTTATGAAAGACAATATTAGGGGTTTGTTTTCGCAGATTGAGATCTTGCTACAGTTTTCAACCTTCTACGGTCTCAGTTTCCTCTATTAGAGTTTCACAGTATAGTCCTACTATGCATAGTAGTTTCTCAGTATAATGTATCGGTCTATAACTGTTAAAAGTATTAGAGGACTTACAGATTTGGCTTCAGAGACTCGGTGTGCCACACTTGTGAATCTTCCAAAATGTTTCCAATCTTTAAAATCCACTTTCAAAAAAAATTTCAAAAACCCATTCCACAGCTGAGTTTTGCAACTTGTAACACCCCAAACCCGGCCTAAATGTTACGACCGGATCTGGCATGTCACATGAAAGGAATGTCTAAAAACTGTGCGTTTGTTAAAAAGCTCGTATTCTTTATAGTTGTTGTGAAAAATCGAGTTTAAGTAATTTTGAATAAGAAAGGTTTATTATCATCTTAGGAAAACCCCATATTGATCATTTAATAATAAGCAGTAAACAAATCAAAATCTAAACCAAATAAAATACCAAAAATACAGTTAAAGTGGCCCTATTACATAACAAAAATCCCAGTTACAAATAAGTTTAACTAAGAGAACGAGTTTAGAGAAAAACATTGTATGGCCACCACAAGTCTGCCTCGGCTCCCAAATCTGCTATCTAACGATTACCTGCAAAATTAACTAAGGGGTGAGTCACCGAGACTCAGTGTGTAAATCCCCAATCCAAAAGATGTTAAGCTCGTACACAAATTCATATGCAAATATGCATGTCATGAAACCCATCCAACCTATCCATCCGAAACTCCCAGATCTACCCCGTGTGGTACCAAACCACTGCTGGTGCCAAACCACTGGTGACCCAAAGTCACTGATATCAATATAATTGTGGTGCCAAACCACTGGTGACCCAAAGTCACGAATAATCCATATGTGGGGCCAACCCATGTTGTGATACCAAATCACTGGCGACAATCCCGTTATATCAAATGTGGGGCCAACCCACTGTGGTGCTAAGCCATTGGGACGAGTCGCTATGAGGTGCCAAACCTCTGGTGACCCAAAGTCACGAACATCAATAATCCAAGTCTGGGGCCAACCCACATTGTGATACCAAATCACTGGCGACAATCCCGATATCAACTGTGGGGCCAACCCACTGTGATGTTAAACCACTGGGACGAGTCGCTATGAGGTGCCAAAACTCTGGTAACCCAAAGTCACGAAATTAACTGTGGTACCAAACCACTGGTGGTGCCAAACCACTGGTGACTTAAAGTCACAGATATCAATCTTCCCCCTCCTCTCATCATACCCATGTCCATGCCATGTTCATCAGTCATAATAATTCGTGTATGCAGTATGCCAAGTATGCAAATCATATATCAAAGATAACGCATGAAACGTATGACCATCATAATCAGAACAACTAATACGATATAACCAAGCTAATCAACCTCTAAAGGGTATAACAGTAATTTTTACCTACCAAGGGTATTTTCGTAATTTACCTTTTAGGGGTATTTTGGTAATTTACCCACTAAGGGTATTTCAGTAATTTCGTACCTGAAATGGCCTTTCCGAAGGCCCAATTTCGCCACTAGCGACTCAGCTACCATTTCTGGTCCTTACCAGACTATTGGGCCTAAAACTCGATTTCGGCCCATTCGGGCCCACACGCTTGTGTGGCCCACCTAGCACAAATCTAGCCACGTATATAAGTTCCACCTAGTCTAGTTCACTATATACTATATCATCATACAATTTACTCATATGGGCCCACGGGCCCATTGGGCCCACTTCGGCCCATCGTGGCCCAAGCAGCCCAACCCACAAGAATACTACTGATGGCCTCAACTATCGCGTCGAAGCCCCACACGTGCGCTCGCATGCTCGTGTGGCTACTATTGTCGTGACCGGCACTTCGGCATTTGCCGCTCTACAACTAGAGTAGAGAGAGTTACACACCTGATAGGACTCTGGTATTAAACCGCGCTGCGCCCACTGCTGTGCCCAAACGCCCACCAAGGTATCTTAACTCTCCTCTTGGAATGCTCTTTATATAGCTAGCTCTTCACCCTTCTTCTTTGTATCTTTCCGATGTGGGATCCCTTCGTCAGTAGAGTTTAAATTCAACTGAAACTCTTGCCGTCCAATTCGCAAAATAAATACTCCTTTGCTTCTCACGAGATTCGAACCCAGGCTCCTTGTAGCATAATCCACGTCGCTAACCACTTGGCCACAAGCTCCTCTTGTGTCTTAAACCATGCGCAACTAAATATAAATCTATAGCCAAATTCTAAGATCCAAGTAAAAAGAAACCAAAATGCAAAAGCCAAGACTTGAACCTTGGACCTCCCTCCTTCCCTTGTGGCATCACCCCCATGTCTCTTATGTGGTGTCACTTTGCCACTACACCAGACACTCCACTTGTGTCATTTTCCTCCACTTTTTATTCTTAAGGCCTACCTGCCAACTTCCAGGGTTTTTCCGCCTAAAACCAAAATTTCCCTAAAGCCTAAATTTGATCCCCGGGACTTCCTAGAAGCCCTCTAACCTTCCAAAATCACTTACCTAATAAGTCTAACTTGCATTAATACCGTTCTCTAAAATTTTAAACGCTACTACGCCTAAGGCCCATTGGGCTCAATCCTACTAGGCCCAATTTCAGGATGTTACACAAATGGGTTCTGATACCACTAAATGTAGCACCCAAACCCGGCCTAGATGTTATGGCCGAATCTGGCGTGTCACATTGAAGTGTCTTTCGAAAATTGGACTTATTGGTAAAACTCATTTCCAAATTCAAAAAAACCCCTTTATTGTTATTTAACAAATCACCTAGTTAAAATGTTTGCCTTATTATCAGTTATTGATATAATAGGTTGATTTAAAATCGCGGAAGCTTTTGGAAAAATCTAATGTTTAACTTTCCTGTCTTTGAAAATAGTAGTTATTTTGAAAATTCGCCTTCTACTAAACTAGTAGTTTCAAGTAAATAAGCAAAACCCAATTAAAAAGTTAAACCAACATAAATGGCCTTATTAAATAAACAAAACCCAACATAAATTTTAAATTTAAGTAAAATCAGTGTAAAACAGCTGCAGTAGTGTGGCCACCTCCGAGTCCCTCACAGCACCAAATCGCATATGGTTGAGGTTACCTGTACAGTAAAAAGGAAAGGGTGAGTTTATGAAAACTCAATGTGTAATCCCCTACCAGTCAGTCAGTATGCAACATGCAATAACAGATTGGGCCTGAGCCCTATACAGTAGCAGTACAGTGTGGGTCTTAGCCCAAAACAGTAACAGTATGGGCCTTAGCCCAATACAGTAACAGTGTAATAATGCAACCCATTCTAATCCAGCCAACACACCACTCCGTACCACCAACACACCATGTAGGATAAAATCGACCCATGCAGCCAGTACACCAATATCGCAGCAAAGCTGCCAGTACAGTATCATAGTAAAGCTGTCGATAACAGTATTGCAGTAAAGCTGCCAGTAACAGAATATGTCGCAAAGCCACCAGTACAGTATACTTCCTCCATAACAGTATCCCAACCCCATGTCGTATGTCATGTCATAAATCATACGTATATGCAGCATGTCATACTCAGTAATAGTCATATATAAATCATGAACACATCAATCAACCTACCCTCAGGGATATAATGGTCACTTCCATCTATTAGGGGTAAAATAGTCATTTCACCCTTTATCGGTATTTTGGTCATTTTACCTACCCTGGGGTCTTGGTGTAGATATCGACCTCTCGAGAGGACCGTAGTAGCCTCGGGTGACTTCGGTAACCTAAATGGTCATAACAGCGTAAATGGGCCCAAGGCCTATTATTCAGCCTAAGTGGGCCCACACGCTCGTATGGCCCATTTAACCCAATTTCAGTCACGGCTATGCGAACTACATTGCCCAATTGATCATTGTGTTTTGCGCACCTATCGAACAGTAGTATAGTTAAGGCAAAACCGGATTGTCGAACCCAAAGGAACTAAAAGTACTAATACTAACTCTCTTTTTATTATCTAGCCTAAGAATTAAGGGAATTGTTTATCTAATCTAAAATTAACTAACTACTAAACTAAAGACTCTAAGACAAAGATGAATGAATTTGGGAAAAAAACTTTGAGGAAAAACCAATTGATTAAGACGATATCCAAGGAAGAATCCTTCTAGACTTCACTTGTTATCTAACTCTAAACCAGACGATTTATTCATTTGACTTGATCCGTAAGATTCCCTAATGTATATTAATCCCTCTCTCGAGGCGACTAACGTCTAACCCTAGGTTGATTAATTGAAATCTCTTTCTAATTAAAACCCCTAGAATTGCATTAACTCGATCTATGGACTCCCATATTAGGTTTCACCCTAATTCGGAAAAATCTCGTCGCCCTATCTCTAGGCGTGCGACCAACTCTGCTTAATTATGCTAGATCTACTCTTAGGCAGAGACTTTTGCTCCTCCACCTAAGTACATCACACTTGAATTAATATCCCGAAAATATCAACACAAGAATTAAGAACACATAATTAAGAACAAGTCAAATATTTATCATACAGTTTAGCAAACGATAACAAGATTCATCTTAGGTTTCATCCCCCTCAGGTATCTGAGGGTTTAAGTTCATAACAATAAAAGAAAACATCTCAGAAGAAAAGATAAAACAAAACATAAGAAATCCCTAAAACCCCTGAAGGAATTGAAGGAGAGATCCTCCGTCTTGAGTATAATTTCGGCTTCTTAAGATGAATCAACTGGCTATCTTCGAGTAAATCCCCACAAGTCTGCCCTCTTTGGCCTAGCTGGATGCCCCTTGACTAAAGCCTTTGGTTCTAGCTTCTGCCAAACTCTACGCTTAAGTTGCCCCCTAGAGTGTTTATATAGGCTTTGAGATGCCTTACTTGGCCTCCAAGTATCCTAATCCGAATAGGATTCCTATTTTGGTGTTTATATAGACTTTGGAATGTGTTTCTTTGCCTCCAAGTATCTTATTCCGAGTAAAACACCTCTTGGCCGCGGCAGGGACATGCCTATGGCACACGCCCGTGTGAATCGTGGTCAAGCCATGTTCGAGTCTGTTGATGAGGCACGACCGTGTGGTCTTGGGCCCAGGCCGTGTTGATTTCGTGATATGGCCCATTTACTCCGTTTTGGGCCCGTTTCTCGTTCTTTTCCGATGGTTTCCTGGGTATAAAACATGAAAACAAAGGTTTAAGAGCACCAAATTACACAATCCAAGGCTTAAATCATCCAAAAATATGCTAAATGTGAGATTAAAATATGTTACTATTTCGGTTTATCAAATACCCCCACACTTAAGCTTTTGCTTGCCCTCAAGCAAAATTCTCAAGTCACCATTAAAACAAAACTTCCCCGATTCATAATATTCATGAATAATGTTTCGTCATAATTCAAAGATAATTCATACATGGATAATTCAACTTAAAGGGTCCTAAAGATTCAAACAATCTAAGTCATACATTTTGTAGCATGAAAACATATGTGTTTCCCCTTATCCAAATAATTACCTCTAATTCAAAATCTACAATGGTTGACATCGTTACTAAAGATTCACTCAAATCACTCGAAGCGTTTAAGGTTCAGAATTAAGCACTCAAAAGTCAAACATGAAGAGTTAATCCCATAGGCTTGCATGAAAATTAAATCTCCACCACTATAATATGAGATAATACACAAATCAAAAGGACTTCAACAAGGTTGTAACGGGGCTTGGGTAAAAGGTGTGGATAAAGGCTGAATTAGAGGGTTAGAATCGAGATTGACCTGCCAAATTTCCTAACTAGAAACAACGAACTGAATATAAGTAACTACATCAATTGGAAACTAATAATACTATTATTGATAATACTCTAGTATGAGCTTCTTCAATAATCAGAATTTAATGTATAAGCTTACCTAATCACAAAACTAATAATGAATATACTTCGTTTTTTTAAGAACAAGTCATTAGATATACATAATAAAGGATAAATTTAATGATTGAAATAAATAAAATAGTTAGGAAACTGATCAAATCAATTCTCGACATGAGGGTAGTAAAAATGAATGGTGATAACAAATACAAAGGGTTTCGGTTTAATATTAGTATGTGAATCAATAAATGGGGTTTGTTAGGATCAACGGGGTTCACTAGGGGTTAATTGTGAAGGTAGGCTTTTTAGTGGAGTGAGTGGGTTAAAACCTAGGTGCCTTTATCATCTCTGTATATCAAATCAAAGGTGTTGTAACAGTCCGGTTTATACCCTAGTCGGAATAGTGGTTTCGGGACCACAAATTCGACTTCGTATAATATTTTAATATTATATTTTGTGTCTTTGATATGTGATTAAGCATGTGCTAAATTTCCGTAAGTTAATTTGTCCGTCTGTGTGTTTAATTTGACAAAAGGATTGAATTGCATTAAATGTGAAAGTTGCTTGTTATTTGTTAAAGTACCCATGTGTTGTGGCTTTGTAAAGGTGAAGGCCTTATGAGGCAAATAGACCACTATTTAGTTGGTGGATAAACAAAGGACAATTATGCCCTTAATGTATATTGGTTTCAAATATTAATTGAAAGGTTAATAAGGTAAATAGATTAATAATATGTTAATAACAAAAAAAAAAGATGAAAAATGGCCATTTTCTTATCATCTTTGACCGAAATTTAGAAAGAAAAGAAGAAAGAAAACCTAAGCTAAGTTTCGGCTACTATCAAGCTAAATTAAGGTATGTAATGGCTTCGATTTTTTATAATTTCTACGTTTTGGCAATCGTTGCTTTGTCTACTATCAAGCCCATGTCTCAATTTTGTGTATTGTTGATGTTTGTGTAAAATGCCATGGATGATATGTTGAGCTTTGACATGAGTTTAGTTGTTAAATGAAAGATTTAAGCTAGATGAACATATTTTGTTCTTGAATTTTTGATGAATTTAGCTAAATAGGGCTAAATTGAGAAAATATTATTTTTGAGGACTAAATTGCAAATATGATGGAAAATATGGGCTTGTATGATATATATGTGCATTCGGCTAAGCTTGGATGTGTGATGATTTAGTGAATTTGATGTTTTGAGAAAAATGGACTAAATTGATAAATTGTGTAAATGTGAGGGTTAATATGTAAATAACCCTAAATGTGTGTCTATGGATTGAATTGAATGAATTAGTGAATAAAAGGGTTTAATTCTGAATATGTTTAGATCAAGAACCGAGGAAAATGGACTTAGATCGCGGGAAAGCGAAAGTAACCGAGTAGCCATTTCCATTTCGATAGATCGAACCCAAGGTAAGTCATTTTGCAAATAAACGTACTTGTATGGAATTGTAAATGCTCATATGACTAATAATGATAATGAATGCTTATGAGAGGTTATGGATATAAATTAAGAGATAAGGTCGATATAGCGACAATGTCTGAGAAGTCCCGTACGAACCTAGGAATAGATAGGATTAGCTATGTCATGACGTAGGAATCTGTTTTGTTTTATCATGTAAGACCACGTCTGGGATGTCGGCGTTGATTTGAGACTCGTGTAAGACCACATCTGGGACGTTGGCATTGATATGAGCTTTACATGTAAGACCACGTCTGGGACGTTGGTGTAACACCCCTAACCCCTGTCTGTCGCCGGATTTGGGTTACGAGGCATTACCGATCTAATTACGACCCAGGATATGTATTAATATACATATATCATACTTCTCTGGTACAAAACTGAATCCAATAAATCTCATATACAAGTCTGTCAAAAATTTCGAATTCATTATTGAACATACATCAAGCACATTTTACTCACCTTCATATAAATATAAAAGTTAATATATACCATTTCATTCATCGAACATTTTAAAAACGACATATAGCCAAATACAAAAGCATATTATCGCCAAATTATCAAATCAACTCAGAATATATATATGTCTACTAAAACACATTACTTACTCATTAATCCAATACATATACAAGGTCGATTCTCACTAATCATTTACATATTTATTTTAAACATGGTTAAGCTTACTAAAGAACTATTCATTTGGTCATCGACATTATAATAGCCGAGTATGCATATGTTATATTCACTTTTCAAAAACAAATTGTCCATTATCAATACCAAATGAACATATACCAAAACTTTGTTTAATAAAATCTAGGTTATACCAAATTCACACCAATTGCCGAATGTATCAAAGTGTATAAACAACCACATCTCATACAATTATCATATTCGACATTACCTATCCTATAATTAACCTAAAACATATAAACCAAGCTCATTATACATATGTGTGACTATCATGACTAGCTTGCATAACCAAAATATACAATACCTATAATGCCATTCTTACTTATCATAAGATGTTATTTACCTAATTATACCAACACCATATTCGACATTACATAACAAGGATGTTAACCTTAAGATCATTCAAGCCACATTTTCATACATCAAACACAAACACATAGAAAATGCACTTTCATATTAAGTAAACATCAAGGCCAAATTCACACAAGACGAAGTTACCATAATTTAGCCATTTTCGCATGGCATAAATACACATACACACAATTTGAAATCAATTGAAAAGTATCTTAGCCTATACATGCCATAATAGTCAAAGTTTACTACTTCAAAAGAGTACCAAAAGAGATGATAGTATGGAGAGCTTCCGAAGTGATTCCCGAGCACAAGTCGAGCTTCCAAAAGTAACCTACGCACCCAAGAAATCAGCCAAGAACAAAATAAGCTTCCACAACTTAGTAAGAATTAAGCAAATAATTTCCATTCACATAAGCTTATTTAAAATTAAAAGAAATTATCCTTATTTATTTGCAACCATCAACCGAATAGCCAAACCCTCAAAAGTTAAATAAATAACCACATTATAATGGTTTATATACATGTTACATACTTAACAAGTCATCAACTTACACAACAACTTCTATCACTCTTAAATTAATGAATAATAATACTTACCTTTAGGTTACTTACCACACCTAATTTACTCATCCATGCAAAGCATATCATAATATACTCCATCTTTCATACATGTATTTGTATTAAAAATAGAAACCCTTTTTGCCGAACCCCTTTCCTGCACATGTATAAATTTCGAGTTGGTAATGTATTGCACACTTAGTGCCGTTACCTGTCTATTTCGCACACTTAGTGCAATTTTTCAGAAACGTCTCGCACACTCAGTGCTGTTACTCAATATATATATCCGCACACTTAGTGCCCTAAAGCTGGTTCTGCACACTTAGTACCCGGTTATACTTTCGTACCCGTAGACCCATAATCCATTATAACATGAACACACACATATGTACTTATTCATATATACACCCGTATACGTATATAAAAGTTTACAAATAGCTCATACAATCTTGATACTAACTATTGCATTCGGCACCTTTATCATATATGAACATATATCCGACCTTTTCAATTAATTGTTCCTCATATCATTTTTGCACATATCCCTCTCGTATTTCATTCATACATATTCAATGACTAAACTAATCATAGTCTGCTTATACAAATTCCCAAGTCTTATATTCGATCAATTCAAACTAGGTTTCCTCAACTCACATCCAGCATTATATTAGTTAACATGCCAAAAATCATTTAACTTAGGCACTTAATATAGAATAAAATTCAGTTTAGTCCAACTGCTTAAATCTTACCTCGAGTATCAACGAATTCAACTTCCCGGTTAGTCATTCAATTTGGTTTTTCCCCGATCCAATCCCACCTCCTTTTGTTCTTGATCTAAACACATTCAATTTAAGCTCGTTCAAACACATTTACATTCAATTTAGTCCTAAAACACATAAATGGGCAAATTACCATTTTACCCCTATTATTTCCCACTTTTACAATTTAGTCCCTATTGCACAAAACACAAAATACACAAAATTTGTACATACTCCTTTAGGACCGAATATTCATAGCTATTATACAAACTTTTACATTTCATTTATTTCACATTTTGACCCCTCAAATTACATTTTTCACAATTTAATCCTATTTACTCAAATTTATCAAAATTTCCAATACAAAACATGTTAATCTATAACATAACTTTAATATAAAATCATCAAACATCACAAAGCACAAGTTTCCATCCATGGCCGAACATCACATATATATTAATCTCAAAAATTCTAGCATGGGTCGGATAGCATTCATAACAACGATCTCAAAAACGTAAAAATTATCAAAAACCAAACAAATTACATACCTCAATCAAGAAAAATCAAGGCCAAATGTTCAAAGCTTTTCCTCTTTTATTTCCTTTGTACTTTCGGCCAAAAGATGAACAATGCATGGCTTTGTAATTTGTGTTTTGTTTTAATTACATAATAATATGTTAATTACCTTTTTAACCTTATAATTTTAATTAGTAAACCATATATTACAAGTCCAAAACCGGCCATGCTGTTAATTAATGGCTAATTTGCCACATAAGGACCCCATAATTAATTACTCAAAGCACTAAGCACTTAAACATATAGATAGCTACTTTTACAACTTATGCGATTTAGTCCTTTTTAATAATTCGACACTCAAACGATAAAATTAAATCACGAAAGTTTCACACATAGTAATTCACATATAAATGACTCATAAAATAATATTTTAAAATTTTTCTGACTCAGATTCGTGGTCCCGAAACCACCGTTTCGATTAAGGTCGAATTCGGATTGTTACAGTTGGCATTGATATGAGCTTTTAAGCTAAGTTTCGGCTACTATCAAGCTAAATTAAGGTATGTAATGGCTTCGATTTTTGATAATTTCTACTTTTTTGCAATCGTTGCTTTGTCTACTATCAAGCCCATCTCTCAATTTTGTGTATTGTTGATGTTTGTGTAAAATACCATGGATGATATGTTGATCTTTGAGATGAGTTTAGTTGTTAAATGAAAGATTTGAGCTAGATGAACATACTTTGTTCTTGAATTTTTGATGAATTTAGCTAAATAGGATAAATTGAGAAAGTATTATTTTTTGGGACTAAATTGCAAATTTGATGGAAATATGGTCTTGTATGATATATATGTGCATTCGGCTAAGCTTGGATGTGTGATGATTTAGTGAATTTGATGTTTTGAGAAAAATAGACTAAATTGATAAATTGTGCAAATGTGAGGGTTAATCTGTAAATAACCCTAAATGTGTGTCTATGGATTGAATTGAATGAATTAGTGAATAAAAGGGGTTAATTCTGAATATGTTTAGATCAAGAACCAAGGAAAACGGACTTAGATTGCGGGAAAGCGAAAGTAACCGAGTAGCTGTTTCTATTCCGATAGATCGAATCCGAGGTAAGTCATTTTGCAAATAAACATACTTGTATGGAATTGTAAATGCTCATATGACTAATAATGATAATGAATGCTTATGAGAGGTTGTGCATATAAATTACGAGATAAGGTCGATATAGCGACAATGTCCGAGAAGTCCCGTACGAACCTAGGAATAGATAGGATTAGCTATGACATGACATAGGAATCTTTATGTTTTATCATGCAAGACAACGTCTGGGACATCGGCGTTGATTTGAGACTCGTGTAAGACCACGTCTGGGACGTTGGCATCGATATGAGCTTTACGTGTAAGACCACGTTTGGGACGTTGGCATCGATATGAGCTTTACGTGTAAGACCATGTCTGGGACATCGGCATCGTATTGATTCGTGTAAGACCCTGTCCGGGGCAGTGGCATCGATATCTGAGTGCATGTCTGGGACGTTGGCGTTGTATGACTATTCCGAGCTTTCTGAGTATCCTACTAGATTCCTTACGGTTCAACGGGCAAGTCTGTGATACGAATTGCAAATCTGAGCTTTGATAAATTAAGTGAATGAATATCTGTTTCAGGTACGTTGCTTATATACTAATTGTGTATATAAGGTAAGTATCTATGTGATCATATTATGATGTTATGTATATGGAATTGATATACGATATGTGAAGTCTTGACTAGATGAACTATATGCTTATATGGTATGTGATTTGGAAATATGGTAAGTTATGGCTAAGCATATGAGCTCAAGAAAGAATGAGGTGATTTTTTTCATGAGAACCATATTGATCATCTTATTAATTCGGTTATGTGCAACTCATGCTAAGTTTGTTTGTATATTGACTTATTAAGCTTTTGGAAAGCTTACTCTGTGTGTGTTTTCTCTATTTTATAGGTCGTCAAAGCTACTGAAGGCTCGGGATTGTCGATGATTATCATCACACAAATCACCTTGTGTTTGGTACATTTTGGATTTGTAAATAGCTAGATATGGCATGTATAGGCTAGTATTATGGTATAAGTTGTTATATGAACTTAGCCATGGGATTTGGCTAAAGATGAGTTGAGATTATGCATTATGATCATGATATGTGAAGCATGTTTTGGCATGGTTAGTTGATTCATGAAATGGTCAAGCTTTTGAATTAAGCAAATTAATGTATTATGCTTTTGTTATATATATTTGGGTGTTGGAAGTTGGCATTGTTGAAATGGTTATTGAATGTATAGTATGGATGGTTAATTGGTATATTTTTGCTTGACATATGGGTATGAAATGAGTTAGTTGAGATTGCTTGTAGGTATGACCCAAATGGGTGGATTTTTAGCTTTGAAAATGGCTTATAATGTCACACAGTTGTGGCACGCGGGTGTGCCTAGTGACCGTGGGGTAAAGTCTGTAGCTAGCATATGAGAACACGGTTGTGACACACGGGCGTGCCTAGTGACCGTGGGGGCTAAATTAGTATAGTCCATGGCCAGGGTTGAAACACCCCAAACCCGGCCCACGAGCCTGACCGGATCTGGTATGTTCCTTAAGTAAACCGGTTTTCAAATTCTTTGCTACTTAGAGAAAATTTGTAAATTTTAGAAGATATTGTTTTGGATTGGGCTTAGGTTGGGAAACCCATTTAATTAATTTTAAAAAAAACCCAATTTTATTAAGGTGACAAAAATAATTTTCTTTAGGTTTATAAAATATTTTCACTTAAAATTTAATCCAACAATCATTTGTAACAAAATAATTAAAAAATAAAGCAGAAATAAAGAAATCCAACTTGGGCCTTATGGCCTTATTACATCAAATAAAACCCAATATTAAAATTAAATGTTCTAAAACGAAATAAGGTCCAAAATAATAAAATCTTCAAATTGATGCATGGCCACCTCAAGGTCTACCGTCCCGGTCTGTCACTGTTCATCACCTGAAAATAGTTCCCACAACGGGGTGAGTCAACAGACTCAATGTGTACATCATACTAACATCCAACAAATCAGGCATACATGTTCATGTCAAATTCATATTCATATCAAAATAAATGATGCAACCCAACCCAAGCCTAATGGTCCATCCGCTACACACCACCCGTACCTGCCAGTCACACCGTGGGGACTACTAAGTCAACCCTCCATCCGCTACACACCATCGAAGGCAGTCGCTGCAGTCGACGTGCTCATCGCCCATATACGTTGTGTCATTAGACACTATAGTCAAATTTATACGTTGTGTCATTAGACACTATAGTCAAATATTGTAACCGAAGTTACCAAAATTCCGCAATGTGACCGTAGTCAACATATTTCGTTGGTGAGACCGTAGTCATCACCTTCAATTCTCCCTTCACATATATCCCGTATGCCCCAAATTATTTTTATAACATATTCAGCATACTTAAATTTCATTCATGTTACTGTTCACATGTTCAAGTATATCACATTCATAATCCTAGAGAAGTAGGAAACGTACCTGGGTATTTTTTTGCCACATTTGTGGCACTTAGCCACATTCTCATTCTTATGCATATTCATATATTAAAATAACCATTGCCATAATATATTGAAAATTAGTGTAAGTACACACCTGATTCGCTTAATAGGTTCCTTGAAATCCCGAAGAGTGATCTACTGCCTTAGATATCAAATTCCTACATTTGATTAATCACTTCCTTACATTTAAACTTAACATTTTTGAATCATTTCCTTACATTTCCAGGTTTCCAAAAATGTTCACTTTCCTCTTTTAAACTTAACATTTCCATACATTTTCAAGACATTTCCCTACATTTCCAAGACAAGACATTTCTTTACATTTCCTTACATTTCCTTGCATTTCCTTACATTTCCTTACATTTCCTTACATTTCCATACATTTCCAAACATTTCCTTACATTTCCTTACATTTCCATACATTTCCTTATTTCTAGAATTCACATAACACATTCATACATAATTCATAAGACATGCCATTTTACCACATGGTTCCTTGTGTCATGCTTCACACGGAGTTTCTTTTCAAGCCTCATTTACCTAGCTCCCCTTTTTACTTAGAAACCAATAATTTTTCTAAGCTTTCTTGTAACATCCCCAAACCCGGCCCATTCACTACGACCGAATCTGGTTATGTCACTGCGGAAAAGACGGTGGAAAATTCCTTTTTGACTTAAAATAAAACCGTAAATTATTAACCTTTTGGTAAAACCCATTGTACTTTTAAAACTAAACTTTAGACTTTGATATTAAAGAAAATGTCCATATTAAAACACTTTGTTACTTATGAATACTTTGAGTAAGTAGATTAGAGTAAAATCATTTTCACAAGCTAGTAATTTAATTTTACCAAGTCATAATCAATTTAAAATAAAATAGTACCAAAATAATAATAAAGTAATTTCCAAAGTAAATAAAAATAAATAAAACGGCCCTTATTACACAATATTTAAACCCCGATACTTCAAATGTAAATAAGCTTAAAATATTTGAACTCTTCTTTCTGCATGGGCCACCATGTATCGTCTCCGATCCCGGTCCAATCTACGCATCACCTGAAATGGTTAGAAAAATAGAGTGAGTCCACTGACTCAGTGCATAATCACAACACAGATTTCCACACGTATGGGCTTGGCCCAATACCATACTAATCTCATAGCAAGTCATGCAAATATGCATATCAGCCCAACCTACAATCCAACCGTAACACCAACCTTAGCAGACTCCCTGCCTAAGGCCGTGGCTAATCCACCACTGATCACATCGTGATCCACAAACCTTACCTTGGCAATTCGCTGCTCAAGGCCGTGGCTGAGCCACCGATCAACCATAGTGATCCCAATATCGTAATCTGTCTACGGTGATGCACATAGCCATCAACCGCCGAGATGGGCACCTAGCCAACACCTCCCTTGAGGTAGCACAAAGCTAACCCTCAAGCGCTAATGTAGCCTGGGCTAACATTAGACCACGTATACCATGTGTACACTTCTTCCTTCATTGAATCAAGCCCAAATCCCATGCAACTATATAAGTGCTACATGTTAAGTCATCATATAACATGAGTATATATATATATATATATATATATATCATATCATTACCACATCATATCTTATCACATTAACATAATATCCAAGGTTTATTTACCTGATATCTGATTACCCAAACCATGGTATCCACCATTCAAACCAACATAATTGATTACCACACATAATACATCTGATTATACATTAAACAACTACCCAGAAAAACAGTGCGGTGATTACGCACCTAAATAGCACAACCGATCTACTCTCGAAACGCAACTTTATGCCACTGCAACTGCTGACTAAACGACTCCCGAGAAAGGTCTCCTGCGTTAAGCTCTTCTCCCCTACAATCGGCCTCACACATAACAAGGAACACTTAGGGCCATTCGGCCAAGACAAGAAATTCTAGAGCAAGGACAAGCTAATACACCCTTACCTCGCTAACCACTACTTTTCCTCTAACAAGAATCGGCCACCACAAGGATGTAAGGTTCGGTTCAAAAATTTGCAACCAAAGTGAAGAGAAGGTGAGAATGGATGATTCGGCAAGGCTCCTAGATGGTGTTGGGATATTCGACAATGGCAGTCTTTTAAGGGTGATTTCGGTTTGAAGCAAGGTTTAAGAAAAGGTGTGAAGGGAGAGGGATATGGGAAGGTTATGCCCTCTTCCAATTTCGGCTTCAAAGAAATAAGATGGAAAAAGGGATTTGCTCAGACTCACTTTCGGCAATGGACTAGGGAATGAATAAATGAAGACAAAGGGAAGAACTTTCAGCAAGGGAGAAAACAAAATGGTGAATGAAAATGAGCACCTCCCCCCCTATTTATAATATTCGGCCAAGCTCCAACCTCCCACAAAAAAATCCTCAAATCTCTCCTAAAACACCTCCCTTCCATCCATTCAAAATAATTTGAATGAGTCAAACCTACCTAGCCGAATTTAAAAAAACAAGGACCAAGTCTTCCTCCACCTTTCAAGCCTCCCAAAACCGTCCACCACCTAACCTTAATGACGCAAAAACAAGGCCCCAATTGCTGCCCTTGCGAATTGAACCTGAGACCCCTACCAGCTCCCCCTTGAGGCGTCACTTCCCATGCTTTATGTGGCGCCTCCTTGCCACTCTGCCAAGCCACTCTTAGTGCTAAAACTCCACCAAAAATTCTCTTAAGGCCCCCTCTATCCAAGCTCCCCTTTTAACCCCTAAAACTAAAAATTTTCCAAATCATTCCACCACTACCTAGGGTTCTCAGGACCCCTAAAACTAACCCAACCACACATTAAAGTGTGCCAACACCTGAGCTAAACACCAAAAATCTAACCCCTAAAACCAGGGTGTTACATTTCTCTTCCATCCTAGAATTTTAAAAACCCTTAATACACTTCCAAACATTGCCAAAACCTACTAACTCATGAATTATGCACAAACGCATAACCCCTAATCTAGGATGTTACAAGGGTACACGGCGTGCTTGGTGGTCGTGGAAGTATAGTCAGGATAGACCACGGGGAGGACATACGGGTGTGTCTAATAGCTGTGGGAGGCACACGGCCTGTCCATACGGGCGTGTAAGCCCTGAAACTTAGAAAAGCTTTAATTTTCCATGAAATTTTGTATGTGTTTCGATATAGTCCTGACTTGATTTATAAGCATATTTGAGGTCTCGTTGACCGTATTAAGGGACATTGTGTTTGAGAATGATGAATGAATGTATAAATTTTTGTAAATGATTTCCGATCTGTTCGGTAACGCTGCTAACCCTAATCCGGTGGCGTACTCGGGATAGGGGTGTTACAGGTGTGGTCTCGACAAGTATAATTGATGCAAGTTCTAGAATAACAAATCAATGCTGACACACTCATAATCAATAAAGTGAGCAAGAAAAAGAATATATGCTCTATAAGGCTCAAAATCTCACAAAAATTATGGGTATTTGATGTCAACCTCACAAATTTCAAACTTCGAGGTAATAATTAAATTCTGGTAGACTACCTAAAAATTTTAATTCTGAAAAATAGACTTCTCATGCTTGATTCTCTAGTATCCTTCAAATTTAATCGTCAATGCACAATTATCAATGACTTAATCCAAAACACATCAATAAAAATCATAAATCACAGGAAATTTCATTCTAATCATAATATGAGGGAATTACTTTAGAACAAGGCATATTCAGGGATTTTCAAATAATACTATAGTTAACCCCCCCACGCTTAAGATGGACACTTCCCTCAATGTACAAAGATAGATATGACTAATAATAAAAAATTTATAAGGTAGGGTGAGATGTAAAACTTCTTGAATTTTGGATGGGTTCCTTGAATCGGAGGTGAAAGATAAGTGATGAGGACTTTAGGCATGTGGTTGTGACTACTCCTAGTGATGTGTTCATTTTCTGTAGTGTCAAATTGAACCTTTGTGGACTATGAAGTCATTAGTTAGATATTCAGGGAGAACTATGAGTGTTGTTAGAGGTACTCGAGGGTTAGATAGCTAGTGATAAAGAAATGAAACTGAAATAATAAAAGTTTTAAACATGAAGGTTAAAAAGTCTTAATTAATACGAAAATGAACTAAAAGAAAGAAAAAAATAAAAATAAAAATAAAAATAAAAATAAAAATAAACTGAAAAATAAAGAAAATGAAAGGACTCAAGGGTCCTCGTCATCGGCTGGGTCGCGTGGTGGTGGTGGCGATGAGATGTGAAGGTGCTGACATATCTGGTGGAGGGTGCTGTTAATATGGTCGAAGCACTGGAAGCATTGCTGCTCAAATCGTGTTAGGCGCTCAGATATGTCTGAAATAGATGCCGCCGTATGGGATAGACAATGGCTTGGTTGTGGTGCTTCCTGTGTCGGGGGGACATCATCAGTAATGTCCTCAGGGTCCTCCTCGTCGGTGAGAGGTGCTAACCGGTATTGGGGAGGATCGGTCCTACGTCGATGCTGAATCATCCTCATATGTAGCATCGTCTGGATGCCCTGTGGGGACATCTGACCTATCAGTGTGAGTGAGGAGGTTTGTGCGTCGGTGTTGAGGAGCTCGAAATATCGAGCCAAGCGTGTGATGTAGGGACCCATATATATGACCCCTCACCTGTGCTGCTCCGTTTGGTGTTGAATGGCATGGGCTATAAAACAGGCTAGGTCGAAAACATGTCCATTCAACATGCACCATAGATAGTAAGCGTCGTGAGTATTGACGACGCCGGTGCTTTCTCGCCGCCCTGTTAGAGTATGAGCTAAAATAGCATGTACGTACCTCAGGGCTGGAGCAAGGGCTGTTGCTTTTGAGCGGCTGGGTCATAATGGTTGTTGTTGGGAGCTATCTTGTGCCAACATCTGGTGGGGCTGTAATGGATATGGCGATGCAGCTCCAAAAGATCATTCTATACTATGAAGTCGTCCATATATAGTCCCAATGTGGCCCCGAATTGCAGTACATTCAGCTGTCGTATTGTGCCTCCGAGACGAAATTATATTGTACCTGGATCATCGTGACGTGTCATCACCGTCTGAAGTTGGAACGTTGAGCAGAGCTCCAAAGTGAGCTCTAGGTATGTGGGCTCGATAATGTTGAAGAATTGGTCCCACGGATCTGTGAATAATAATGCGCGAACCTCCTTTGCTAGCTGGACCTGCTCCAAGGCAGTCCAATCGATAGACCTTCCTACGCCGAGAGGTCTTGCGCGTAGTATCTTATAACGGTCCTCTTGGGCTCCTGGAGGAAACTATAGAAACATGTGGCGCACTTCGGTGGATGCACTTGCGGAGGATGAACTGGGTCCCTTTCGCTTTTTAGAACTCGGGGCTGTGGTTTTCTTTCTTCGGGATGACGACATTGTGCCTGAAAGTATTAATTATTCAAGTAATGTTTCTATCAAGAAATATCACACATTTTGATCAATATCTAAAATACATAAAAACCGTTCAGCCATAAACTGTTCAACTATATTTAGTACGAGCAAGCATTTTGACAATGAACGATTCCCATTCAAATTATTATGTACACAATGACTAAAGTAATAGTACTCAAAATAGTGATAAAATCTTAAGGTCTAAACTTAATAACTCATGATAATAATAAAAAGGAACTTAACTAAATAAAATTCTAATTATAAAATAGCTAAAAAGAAGAGAATGAAATAGTGAGGGGTGACCAGTGGTGTTTTTGGAGCGTGGCGGCATGGATGGGCGGAGCACGGGCGCATAACGGTGGGGCATGGGCGTGTGCTGTAAATATTTTGGGTAACACGGCAGGGGAGCGGGCGTGGACTCTTGTTTAACACGGGCGTGGCTTTAGTTTTTTTTTTATATGGTTATGTGAAAGGTAGAGAGGTGAGGGAGTGGTGGGAGTCAATGGTAGTGAGTTTTGTTGATGGTGGTCGGAGTGGGGGTAGGGATTTTGAGAGAAATGTCTTAGGGTTGGGGGTTTTAGGGAAGATGAATGTCATGTTCTTTAAATAGGGGTGAGGGCACGGGCAGAGGCCACGCCCGTGCTCAATTTTTTCGACCCGTGTTTTTCGCAATTTTCAAATTTGGGCGCGTTCAGGTCGTTAGCCACACCCGTGTTCCTTGGGCGTGGGTTTCTTTCGTTCGTTTCTCCCACGCTCGTGTGTTAGGGTCCCACACCCGTGCTCAATAAGTCAATGTCTCACATGGCTGTGTAACACAGGCGTGTCTCATGCCCGTGTTTGTTTAGTCAGGATAGTCCACGGGAATAAGGAACGACCGTAGGACTATTATCGCAGCCGGTGTTGGGGAATATTTTCTTCTTTGTCACACACAACTACTGGCAGGCCAGTGTCTCGTCCCATGGTGTCCACACAGCCACGGGCACGCCCGTGTTTAAGGTCGTGTAGTAGGAAAACCTGCGCTCACTGGATTGATTAGTTTGGATTTAGATGCTAAAAATTAAAAATATAATGTTAGTGAAGTTGGTGCTCGGATTGCCTCCCAAGAAGCGCTCGTTTAACGTCTTAAGCTAGACTCACCCTGTTTTCATTTCTAAATGAAGGTTCACGGAGCTGAAGCTCCTCTCTCAATTCCTTGAAATCTTCACCGTTATAAAGTTTCAATCGATGGCCATTTACCTTGAATGTTCCCTGAGTTGGATGGGTTACCTCGATTGTGCCGTATGGAAAAATAGTTTTGATCACGAATGGGCCTGACCATCTTGATTTCAGCTTTCCAGGAAATAGTTTGAGTCTTGAATTATACAGTAGGACCAAGTCTCCTACTTTGAATTGCTTTTATTGTTTTAAACGAGCATCATGGCGTCATTTTGTTGCCTCCTTATATAGTCGTGAGTTCTCGTAGGCCTCAGCTCGCCATTCATCTAGTTCGTTCAACTGCATCATCCTCTTCTCACCTGTGGTTTTAATATCGTAATTCAAGCATTTTATAGCCCAGTACACTTTGTGCTCTAACTCAAGTGGTAGATGACAACTTTTTCCGTAGACAAGTTTGTATGGGGATGTTCCCAAAGGGGTTTTAAATGTTGTTCTATAGGCCCATAAAGCATCATCTACTTTTACTGCCCAATCTTTCCTATTTGATTCAACTGTTTTCTCTAGGATTTGCTTAAGCTCTCGATTTCCCACTTCTACTTGCCCACTGGTTTGAGGATGATAAGGGGTAGCTGTTCTGTGGTTTACTCCATATTTTTTTAAGACTTTATCAAATTGAGTATTGCAAAAGTGAGTACCCCTATCACTAATAATCGCTTTGGGTGTTCCAAAACGAGAGAAGAGTTTCTTAAGAAACTTTACTACAGCTCTAGCATCATTAGTAGGTAAAGCTTGGGCTTCCACCCATTTTGACATGTAATCTACTGCTACTAAGATGTATTTATTTCAGAATGAACTAGGGAACGGACCCATAAAGTCAATACTTCATACGTCAAATACCTCACATGATAACATATATGTTTGAGGCATTTCATCGTGTTTAGAGATATTACCTATTCTTTGGCATTTATCACACGAAGCGGCATACCTGTTGGCGTCTTTAAATAGAGTTGGCCAATAAAATCCTAATTCGAGCATTTTGTGTGCTGTCTTAATCCCACTATAATGTCTTCCTGAAGGTCCTGAATGGCAATGTTCTAGGATTTTACTTGCTTCCGCCTTTGTAACGCATCTCCGAATTACTTGATCTGCATATATGCGAAAAATAAAGGGATCCTCCCAAAAATAGCTTTTTGCATCAACAAAGAATCGCTTCTTTTGATGGTGTGTTAACCTTTTTGGTAGGATGTTAGCGTCTAAATAATTCGCAATATCTGCAAACCACGGTACCTCGGAGTTGGTTATGGAAAAGATTTGTTCCTCAGGGAACGAGTCGTTTATCTCACTCTCGTCGAGCTCTTCGATATGTGGGTTCTCAAGCCTGGAGGGGTGATCTGCTGCAAGATTTTCAGCTCCCTTCTTATCCTAAATTTCCAAATCAAATTCTTGTAGAAGTAAGATCCATCGTATGAGTCGAGGTTTTACATCAAGTTTAGTTAAAAGATAACGTAGAGCTGAATGGTCAGTGTAAACAACAACTTTAGATAATATCAGATACTGTCTAAATTTGTCAAATGCAAAAACTACAGCTAGCAATTCTTTCTCTGTGGTGGTGTAGTTTTCTTGTGCAGGCATCAATGTTCTGCTAGCATCAAAAATTGGCTGAAAATGCTTGTTTCTTCGCTGTCCCAAAACTGCACCTACTGCAAAATCACTCGCATCACACATTAGTTCCAAGGGTAGATTCCAATCAGGTGCAATTATAATCGGAGCATTTATTAGTTTATCTTTGAGGATATTAAATGCATCTAAACAATCCTGATCAAAATTGAAAGGAACATCTTTTTCTAGTACTCTTGTTAAAAGCTTAGATATTTTAGAGAAATCTTTAATAAATATTCTGTAAAATCCAGCATGTCCTAAAAAGCTTCTAATAGCCTTAACTGAACTAGGGGTAGGTAATTTTTCTATGGTTTCAATCTTTGCTTTACCTACCTCGATCCCCTTACTAGAAATCTTATGTCCTAACACAATCCCTTCTTTAACCATAAAGTGACATTTTTCCCAATTCAAAACAAGATTCGTTTCTTCACATCTTATTAGAACTCGTTCTAAATTTTTAAGGCAAAGGTGGAAAGAATAACCGAATATTGAGAATTCGTCCATAAATACCTCCATAATGTCTTCCACAAGCTCATCAAAGATGGCTAGCATGCAGCGCTGAAAAGTAGCAGGAGCATTACATAATCCAAAAGGCATTCTACAATAAGCAAACGTACCGTATGGACATGTAAATGTTGCCTTTTCTTGATCCTCAGGAGCTATTGGGATTTGGAAGTAGCCGGAGAGTCCGTCCAAGAAGTAGTAGTACATATGCCCAGATAATCTTTCTAACATCTGATCAATAAAAGGCAAAAGGAAGTGATCTTTTCTGGTGGCGTCGTTCAGCTTCCTATAGTCAATACAGACTCTCCAACCTGTGACTGTTCTTGTAGGAATCAATTCATTCTTTTCGTTGGCTACAACAGTCATGCCTCCTTTCTTTGGAACTACCTGCACAGGACTTACCCAAGTACTGTTAGAAATAGGATAAATTATTCTTGCATCTAGAAGTTTAATTACCTCAGCTTTAACAACTTCTTTCATATTGGGGTTCAAACGTCTCTGAGGTTGCACACACAATTTATACTCATCTTCCATTAAAATTTTGTGGGTGCAGAACAATGGGCTTATTCCTTTAATGTCAGACATTTTCCATGCTATGGCTCTTTTATGTTTCCTTAGTACCCTTAGCAAATCTTCTTTCTCTTTGGGTCCTAGTTCTGAAGAGATGATTACTGGTAGTGTAGAATTATCCCCGAGGAATGCGTATTCTAATTGTTTTGGCAATTGTTTTAATTCTAATTTGGGCGGTTCATCAATAGAGGGTTTATGTTTTAGTTCATCGTTGATTTCAATGCCCTCTATTTTCGTCTGTCTATAGGATGATGTATTAGGATTCAATTCATCGATATCATCATCTATCTCCTCTCCTTGTGAAAGACACAGTTCCATCGTGTCATTGTGCATGATTTCCTGCAAAGACTCTTGAAAAATGTGATTAGTGACATCAACAAAGTAACAAGAATCATCTTGTTCTCTAGAATATCACATGGCATCATAAATTTGGAAAACAATTTCCTCATCGCCTACCCTTAATGCAAGTTTACCATCACCAACATCAATGACAGCCATAGCAGTAGCTAGAAAGGGTCGTCCCAAAATTAAAGGTACCTCTACGTCCTCATTCATGTCAAGCACAACAAAATCACCCAAAATTAAAGGTACCTCTACGTCCTCATTCATGTCAAGCACAACAAAATCAACAGGAAATATAAATTTATCTACTTTTACCAGAACATCTTCGATAATTCCCCTAGGATACTTAACAGATCTGTCAGCTAACTGAATACTCGTCCTAGTGGGTTTTGGTTCCCTGGGACCAAGTTGTTTAAACATTCTATAAGGCATTAGATTAATACTGGCACCTAAATCAGCTAGTGCTTTCTCTATGTTCAAACTACCAATTAAATAGGGAATAGTGAAACTTCCTGGATCTTTCAATTTGGTTGGCAGCTTGTTTTGAATGATAGCTGAGCATTCTTCATTAAGTTCCACTGTTGAAATTTCCTTGAACTTCCTCTTATTTGTTAGAAGCTCCTTTAAAAATTTTGCATATGTTGGCATCTGCGAAATAGCTTCAACAAAAGGTAAGTTAATATGTAGCTATTTGAAAAGTTCAAGAAATTTACCATATTGTGCGTCTAAGCGGTCTTTCTTCAACTTCGCTGAATATGGGATAGTTGGTTTAATTTCCTCATGGGTTGGGGTTGCCTTTGTCTTATCGGTTTCATGTGGTATTTTCTTCGTTTCGACTAACTCCCTTCCACTTCTTAGCGTCACTGCCTTTACCTACTCTTTTTCCCTAGGTGAGCTTTCTGATCGTATTTCAGAAATTATCTTAGTAAGTTGCCCAATTTGATCCTTGAGCTCCTGTGTCGATGCTTCAAGTTTTGTTTCTATATTTTGGAAACGTGTTTCTGTGGCTGCCATGAATTTTTTCAGCATCTCCTCGAGGTTTGGCTTTTTTTCCTGTGGGTAGGGCTGTTGTTGGAAGTTTTGGGATGGTTGTTGCCTTTGATTTCCTTGGCACCCCATGAGAAATTAGGGTGGTTCTTCCAACCTAGATTATAAGTATTACTATAAGGGTTATTATTAGATCGAAAATTGTTACCCATATAGTTCATTTGTTCGTTCTCCATGCCCTGTCCATAGGGTGCGTACTCAGGATTCACCACTCCTCCACTTGTGTCGCACTGCATAACTAGATGTGCCTGCGAAGAACCACATAAACCCTCAAATTTTTTATGTAACATCTCTACCTGATTTGATAGTAGGGTTACTGCGTCGAGGTTGAAAACTCTGGCTGCTTTGGCTGGCCTTGTCCTTGTAACTTGCCACTGATAGTTATTCAATGACATCTCCTCTATAAACTCGTAGGCTGCATCAGGAGTTTTGTTGTTCAGGGTTCCGCCGACTGCTAAATTGATTAATTGCCTTGTCGAAGGGTTCACACCGTTGTAGAAAGTTTGGACCTGTAGCCACAAAGGTAATCCGTGGTGTGGGCACCTCCTCAACAAGTCTTTGTATCTCTCCCATGCATCATAAAGTGTCTTTAAATCCATCTGCACAAAAGAAGAGATATCATTCCTCAACTTGGCCGTTTTGGCCAGTGAAAAATATTTTAATAAAAATTTTTCGGTCATTTGATCCCATGTAATGATCGACCCTCGTGGAAGAGAATGCAACCACTGTTTGGCTTTATTCCTCAAAGAAAAGGGAAATAACCGAAGACGGATGGCATCATCAGAAATGCCATTTATCTTGAAGGTATCACAGAATTCTAGAAAATTCACTAAGTGTATGTTAGGATCCTCATCCTACAAACCATCAAACTGAACAAACTGTTGTATCATCTGTATAATGTTAGGTTTCAGTTCAAAATTATTTGCAGCGATAGTAGGCCTAACAATACTTGACTCAGCTCCTGTTAAACTAGGTTTAGCATAATCATACAAAGTTCGAGAAGCATGATGTTCAGCCATCTTTAGAGGTGGTGGGTTATTCTCAGCCATCTCTTCGGTGGTATTGATTTCGGCTTCTTGCTCTTCTTCTATGTAGTTTAAGCTTCGCCTTATTTCTCTACGATTTCTACGACCGGTACCTTCAATATCACTGTCGTAAAGTAGGGGTCATGTCGGGTTCCTTCTAGTCATAAACTAGAGGTGCCTGAAAGGAACAAAAGAAAGAAAATTAGCAAAGTTAAAAATAAAAAAATAAAAAATAAATTGCAAAAAATAAAAAAGGCTAAAGTAATAAAAATTAAGCTTTCTTAACATTTTAGTTCTCCGGCAACGGCGCCAAAAACTTGATCGTTCTGTTTTGCGATGTCAAAGTCTTAAAATTTATATGAAGAATGATTGAACCTAGAAACTAACTATGACAACGATTTGAGGCAAGTGCACCTATCGAACAGTAGTATAGTTAAGGCAAGACCGGATTGTCGAACCCAAAGGAACTAAAAGTACTACTACTAACTCTCTTTTTATTATCTAGCCTAAGAATTAAGGGAATTGTTTATCTAATCTAAAATTAACTAACTACTAAACTGAAGACTCTAAGACAAAGTAGAATGAATTTGGGAAAATAACTTTGAGGAAAAACCAATTGATTAAGACGATACCCAAGGAAGAATCCACCTAGACTTCACTTGTTATCTAACTCTGAACCAGACGATTTATTCATTTGACTTGATCCGTAAGATTCCCTAATGTATATTAATCCCTCTCTCGAGGCGACTAACGTCTAACCCTGTAACACCCCTTACCCGAAACCATCGCTGGAATTAAGTAAGAGGCATTACTAGACTTGACTACAAGTTCAAAACATAAAAATTTTAAAGCTGTCAAACTGTGTCGTGCCAACTAATTTGGCTATAACTCGAGTTACAAAACTCGAAATTCAGATCCGTAAATTTTCCTTACAACTAGACTCATATATCTATTCACCATAATTTTTCTAGAATTTTTCATGTGTCCAATTAGTACAGTTTATTCTTCAAAGTTACCCTTATTACACTGCTGGGCAGTTCTGACCTGTCCCTATAAAACTGCAGTTATCTGATTTCACATTTTTCCTATGGTATTCTTGTTTATACCAATGAAAAATAGACTCATTTAGGGTTCTACACATATAAACCATGCTTCCTAATTATTTTTGTACAATTTTTGACAATTTTTCCAAAACAGGACATTGACTCACGAATTCATTCAGAGCAGGTCTCGTTTAAACTTAATTATCTCATAATATATAAATCTTTTGCCTATTCTGTTTCTTTCGTATAAAAATAGACACACTAAGGTTCAATTTCATAACTCACTCACCTCCAAATTCAATATACCCTATTTTTGGTGATTTTCTAACTCACGTCACTGCTGCCACTACAAACTATTTTGTTGTATTTCATAAAAAAAATAAACTAGCTTCTAACTGAACCTACCTACATCTCAAATTCAAGGATTCAATTCATATACAACCATTTCCTTAATAAAAACGATTAACTTTGATTAATAATGCATAGACCTTTGCCATCATAAACTAACTTACATTTCAAACACAACAACGTAGTTAACTGAAAATTTAGACATATTCGCATGGCTATTACATACATGGACCTTAAAATCGTCAAACAAGGACCAAGTCTATTCTATACATGCCTTCAAGCAAACCAAAATGAAGTAGTACCCCAAATTGTAGAATGATAGTGTGAGTGACTTTCCGAACTATTCCGTTGAGCTTGTAGCTGGATCCTAATCTATAAAACAGAGAAAACATTTCACATAATAAGCTTTCTAGCTTAGTAAGTCCTAACTTAAGAAAAATAGAACATTTAGTTGTTTACGAAAAGAAAACAATCAACATATGGCATTTCACATAGGCAATTAAGTAATTAGTTTACACAAAGCCAAATACTAATAATTCAATAACCTACTTTCTTAACGTCTATACATGAAAACCAATCGTTCCATAATAGCACGTTCTAAGCTCGACTTTCGTCAATTTACATCCATCAATATTAATTTGGCACAAGTAATATTAAACATAACATACCTCACATACTTACCCGAACCATATTCTTGACAATTTAGCTCTAAATTGTCTTGACAAGGATTAAATTCCCCTTTGGTAAATTACATCACCGGCATCAAGCCTGCTAGGCGTAAAAGCCTGAAAGGTAACACCGGCACAAGGCCTGCTAGGCGTAAAAGCCCGATAAATAACACCGGCACAAAGCCTGCTAGGCATAAAGCCCGTTTATGTCAAAAATAGCTTTACAAATTTTTCACATTTCACTGTCACATATCGAACCATATGCGTTTATTCACTTTTAGTTAAATACATTTGAAATTAACCCAATCCATCATCATCACATTCGGCCAACTCATGATTTTGTACCAACTCATACAAATTCTATCATTCATTAAATTTTGTAAATAATCTCAAAACATAAGATTTCTCAAGGACTTACTTATTCCTTTGCATTAACCAAATCAATTCACTACAATACTATACATTTACATTCGGCTATATCATGAGTTTATACTTTAATTTTCCACAGTTTATCATTTACTAAATTCGTAATTAACTTATTTACATATTTTAGATAAAGGACTTACCTCAGAAGTAGATAGATTCAAAGTCTCCAACTATTCGTTTAGTTTAGCTTTTCCCCGCTCCAACTTTTTCTCCTTTTGATCTTGATCTAATTTGGTTCAATTAAACCAATTAAACCACACTTCCATTCAATTCGAAAGCAAAATCATAAAATAAACAATTCCAAGACATAAATATTTGCACTCGGCATTCATCCTCTACTTTGTTCAAGTGCATTCAAAATTATTAGGGAACACTTTGGTAATAATTTCTTTGATGTGCTTTAACTTACAACTTACCCTCTTATCTATAGCCACACTTTAACTTTATATAATTATACATATATATAACCGAATACAATAGCTCAATGTCATTCTTTCTTATGGCCGAATATGCCAATTCACTACCCATGCATTTACCTCAACATACAACCAAGCAACAACTAATTAACCACACCAAATTCAAGCATTTAACTAATCCGATTTAACCTATTGAACACCACAATAAAATTTTCAACCCACTTGGATCCCTTCTCCATGGCCGAATGGCCCTTAGGTTCCTAGGATTTTCTATAACTCTTCCTTCCATCCATTTGACCCCTTGCACTAATTTACTTCAAGAAAGCTAGTCTTAAACTTAGTTCACCCAATAATTATACATCACATATAACAATTAATCTAGGGTCAATTTCATTATAAGTGAATGGCCGAACATCAAAACACAAGAAGAAATTATTTTCATGAATGTCCAGCCCAATATTCGGCCAAATATGAAGGTATCTTCAAGCCAAAAATTGACAAAACTTTCTTACAAGTTCAAGCTATTTCTTCTTATACTATCTAAGTTTATTTTCAACTCAAATCATAAACCCCCCCATGGCCGAACTTCATCATGCTTAGCATTACAAAACTCTACTTGTTTTTTTTTTTTTTCAATGGTGATCAAAGAAATCAACCTATTTCAAAGATGGATTGTTAAACTAGAGTTTGAAATATCACCTTGCTCAACACATGCAATAGCCGATTGAAGAAGAGGAATTTCTTCGTCTCTTGATGATAGCTTCGGGTGGGTGAGGAAGTGAAGAAGAAAGATAAAAATGATTTTTTTTCTTTTTCTTTTGTTTAAAACTATCTACACATTATTTTAGCATGCTTTTAGTATAATATTATATTAAACTATCATATAATTTGAAAAGCTTAATATTCTTAGCATGCTTACACAAAAATTTAAGACCATAGACTATTTTAATGCATGCTTGCCGTCCACCCTTCTAAAAATGGGGGATTTGACATGCAAGTCCCTATGTTTGAAGCATAAGTCACTTAGCTCCTTATTTCATTTCATATTTACTACTTTGATTCTTTTCGCAATTTAATCCCCTTTTTTTTTTACACACTCAAACAATTCAATTCTTCTTCAAAACATTCACATACATCAATTCACCCATAATAGACACAAAATAGATATTAAAATATTTATTGGGCTCGGATTTGTGGTCCCGAGACCACCGTTCCGATTAAGGTCAAAATTGGTCTGTCACAAACCCTAGGTTGATTAACTGAAATCTCTTTCTAATTCAACCCCCTAGAATTGCATTAACTTGATCTATGGACTCCCATATTAGGTTTCACCCTAATCCGGCAAAATCTCGTCACCCTATCTCTAGGTTTGCAATCAACTTCGCTTAATTATGCTAAATCTACTCTTAGGCAGGGACTTTTGCTCCTCCACCTAAGCATATCACACTTGAATTAATATCCCGAAAATATCAACACAAGAATTAAGAACACATAATTAAGAACAAGTCAAATATTTATCATACAGTTCTGCAAACGATAACAAGATTCATCTTAGGTTTCATCCCCCTCAGGTATCTGAGGGTTTAGTTCATAACAATAAAAGAAAACATCTCAGAAGAAAAGATAAAACAAAACATAAGAAATCCCTAAAACCCCTAAAGGAATTGAAGGAGAGATCCTCCGTCTTGAGTATAATTCCTTCTTCTTGAGATGAATCAACTGGCTATCTTCGAGTAAATCCCCACAAATCTGCCCTCTTTGGCCTAGCTAGACGCCCCCTGACTAAAGCCTTGGGTTTCAGCTTCTGCCGAACTCTCTGCTTAAGTTGCCTCCTAGAGTGTTTGTATAGGCTTCGAGATGCCTTACTTGGCCTCCAAGTATCCTAATCCAAATAGGATTCCTATTTGGGTGTTTATATAGACATTGGAATGTGTTTCTTTGCCTCCAAGTATCTTATTCTGAGTAAAACTCCTCTTGGCCGCGGCAGGGACACGCATATGGCACACGCCCGTATGAACCGTGGTCAGGCCATGTTCGAGTCTATTGATGAGGCACGGTCGTGTGGTCTTGGGCCCAGGCTGTGTTGATTTCGTGATATGGTCCATTTACTCCGTTTTGGGCCTGTTTCTTGTTCTTTTCATCCTCCGCTGCTTTCCAGGATATAAAACATGAAAACAAAGGATTAAGAGCACCAAATTACACAATTCAAGGCTTAAATCATCCAAAAATATGCTAAATGTGGGATTAAAATATGTTACAATTTCGGTTTATCACCAGTCCGGTATTTGCCACTTATCGTGGATTTTATCCATGTGGGGCCCACGAGCCCATTGGGTCCACACGGCCCATTTCAGCCAAACGAGGCCTATATCGGTCCAAGAGCACGAGAACGCTCGTGGTGGCCTCTACAGTCTATTGCCCACAAGTTTTGGGCTTGGTTCACCACACGAGCAATCGCACGCCCGTGAGGCCTCAAATGCCGAAGTTTTGGCTTTTCAGCTTTGCCGATTCACAAAAGAGAGGGGTGTGACTACACACCTGTTTGCGCAACGAACAGATTACCCCACGCCTGATAAACCGACAATCATCCCAAAACAATCAATCTTTCATCCTTTCATGATCATTAACACTAAATACCCAAACCGATATCACCACCTACCTTGACCAAAAGTTATGCGACTATTACTCTTAGGTCGCTAGTTTAAAATGATCGCACCCTTCTTCTCGATTTACTGCGCATATAACGGATTTCATTAGCAATGATCGTTTATTACAAGGCTTGAATTGATGCCCATAGTACAAAGAATTAGATTTGGAGCAGATTGAGTATTCGGCCAATACTATAAAACAAACATACTTACCCCACAGTATTCAGCCAAAGAAGTATTCGAAGAAGAAAGCAGAAATATGCAAAAAGCAGGGTAGTCGATGCTCCACCTGTTGTCAGAGACTATCATCCAAATGGTTTCGAAATAACAAGATAAGATTTATGATATTCAGTCACTATTAAAAAAATAGATAACCAAAAGAGAGGGGAAAAGAGAAGATGTAGTATTTGGCTTACCAAAGTGTTATGAACAGAAGAAGAAATCGACGCCCACTACCCAAAATCAATTAGCATAGAAGAGAAAGAAAAAGATAGAATCGGCCACTCAGTCAAAGAGGAAAAGAGAAATGTTTAGAAGAAAAACAAGAAAGATTCGGCTATTCTTTAAGAAAAGAGGAAGAGTTATGATGCCAAGACACACATAAAAACACAATTCGGCCAGGGAGAAACAAAAAAAAGAAGAAAAATGCCAAAAGAAAGAAAACCAAACAAGACCTATACCAAAAGAACTCTCTGCTGAATTTCTGAGTAGCTAGACACCAACTTCGACACTACTCTCCCCACAAGCAAACTCCTTGATTTCCTCCTAAAATCTCTCCCCAATCCTCTCCACGATTTGCACCACAATCCACTCCTCAAATCTCTCTAATCTCTCATCTATCAGAATTTTACTGCAACTCAACTACTAGCCGAACCATCAGCAAAATAAGTACCCCCTCATGCTATACCAACACTCGAACCTCAGACCCCTTGCCACACTTGTAACGCCAGAACCACTGCACCAATAGGCTTTTTGTGACTTCAAACAAGCACAATAATTAATAAGACCTATGTGCCAGTGTCCAGATTCATTTAAGAGCAAAATTAAAAGTTCTACAAAAGCCAAGACTTGAACCCAGGCTTCTCAAACACTCCCAAACACACCCAAATCACTTAGCCATTAAAGCAAACAAGCAACTTGTGACATATCATGCAAAAATTAAAGACTTAAATTTTTGGGGCGTTACATTTATTTATAAGCCTACTGATTAGATATAGGGGTTTATTCATTTAAAAAAATTGCCCAAGCTAAGGCTTAAACTTGGGACCTCTCAGACACTCCCGAAACACATAGCCACTAAAGTAGATAATTATTTATGACACAAACATACGAAAATAAATATCTAGGGGATTTTTAGGGCGTTACAAATTTACTGGTAGAAATGTGAAATAGGAAGTTAAATTAGGCCTAGAGTGAAAATGATATAAAAATTTGAGGTTAAATGTGAAAGTTATGTTAGTCTCGGTTTTAGGGACTAAATTGAATAAAATGTAAAAGTTTCATAAATTCAAAATTGAATGTGAAATTGGCTTCGTATTGATAATTTATTATGTTTGTTTTAATCTGTAACTAACATTGACCCAAATTCCTCAAAAAAGAAAGGAAAAGATAAAGTTGTCGACAAATAGCTTGGAGTTTACAGTTTGTATTTCTATAATCCAAACTACTTGTAAATTGTTACATTTTGAACTGTTGTTGCATGGTAAGAAATTAAGGTGAGGCGTTTTGATATGATAAGCTGTTATGAGATTGAATTGAATTGAATTGATGATTTTGAGAACTAAATTGAATATATTTGAAAAATATGGGTTTTTATATAAGTGTGAAAATTGAACATATATTGAGATGATGATTGTTGCCATATATGTTGGGTAAGTGTGTTCATAATGAAATAAATGTGAAATATGATATTGGATGGTAATTAACTATGAAATAGATACCCTATTAATTGTTTGGGAAAAGTCAGATATAGTTGGCATGTCATAGGATAGGAAGAATTCAGGGTTACTTCAACTACAAGTCGATGAGGCACTGGGTGTCAATTTGCTTTAGTTTAACCGATGAGACACTAGGTGTCAAACTTATTTATAGTCTTGGGCGCAACTACTTGCTTTAGATTTATCTGATGAGACATTAGTTGACAAACTAGTGTGTTGGTTGGGTCCTTGTATCCGTCCGAGTCCAAGTTGTGTTATTAGGGAAATAAATGGTGAAATCGAGATGATGATTTTGAAATAAAAAATGATATTTATGGCGTATGAATATGTAATGCAAATGTGCAAATATACACATTTTATCAAGTAATAAAGTGATAAGTGAGATCATCTCCATAGGGATCGAAATAGGTAAAAATATGGTCGAGTTATTACTATAAACTATACTAATTAGGCTTATGGAAAAGTAAATAGAATAATGATTTGAAGTGAAGTATTAATGTATGAAATATAAGAATCAAATAATGAATAAAATGTTGTGGCAATTCTACGGGACAAAGTTGACAGGATTGAAGTTGATGAATGGGAAGGTTGGAATTACTTGGATTATATCTTAATAACATAATAATGTCATGGCAAAATCTTGACCAAATTACTGTTTAAAGTATAACTACTACATCTGCTTCTTTCGAGAGCTAGAATTAAATCTATCATTCTAAACCTTTGTATGTCTACAAGTCTCAAGAACAATACCTAACAATATTCTTCCTTACTCTATACCGATTGCAACTCTATGTCTAGAGTGCTACGAGTATTCATTTGAGTACTCACTCGTATCATTTGATTACGATCCAACTTATTTAACCTTTTTAGAATTAAATCAAGTTTAAGGATGTACCATGCATTCATTTATGTCTAGAGATTGCATGCATTTATTTAAAATAATCCAAACCGAATAAAATAGTAGATCTACTCAAAACATCACCATGATCATCAATATATCAAGATAGATCAAGTAATTCCAACCCAAATGAAATTAGCTCATGGGTTGGAATTTAAAATCCTAAACCAGAATAACATTGAACATCATCATTAGCAGTTTAGAAATCACAGAAATTAATTAACGGAATGAAGGTAGAACTGCAGGAAACTTTCGCCACTCTAGCTTTCACTTCGACGCTATTGAATCTGTAACAACCTATTTTTAGTCAAATCAGAATAGTGGTTTTGAAACCACAAATCTGAGGTCAAAATATTTATTTTATTATTATATTAATGTTTATAACATGGTATGATGATTGTGTGAAAATTTCATTAAAAAATTTTATCGTTTAAATGTTCAATTTATTAAAAAGGACTTAATCACATAAAATGCAAAATTTGTATTCTATTAGTTTAAGGTGTCAACTAGCTTTGTTTTTTAAATATGATGGCCTTAAATGGTAATTAAACTGTAACACCCCAAACCCAGCCTAGACGTTACGACCGGATTTGGTATGTCACATGGGAAGGTTGTTTAAAGAAACTTCGCGTTTGCTTAAAAAGTTCGAGTTTTGATTCCCTTTTAAAAATCAGACTTGATTTAAGGTTTTCTTGCAAAAGGTTATAAATATTATTAGCAGCCGAAAACTTGTTTCATAATACGAGAATCGAAAACTAGTGGATTTCAGTATGTGACGTTTTTGAAAACAACTATTGTAGTTTAAGAAAATCCTGAATTTATTTATCCATAGTGTGTGATCCATTCCTTAATGACTTGGGAAACGATTGTTTAAGTTTTTAGGAAATCACGTAGTAATCAATTCATGACAGATAATAAATACGTTAAAATAAAAAAAAATAAAAACCCAATTAAAATCATAATGGCCCTATTACAAAACATAAACCCAGGTTTAAAATAAATTTAAAGTAATTTAAAACGGAGTTTACTAAGTAACAATGCATGGCCACCACAGAGTCCGCCTCGGCTCCAAATCCACGAAGCTATGTATTACCTGTGAAATTAAGCAGAGGGGTGGGTTACGAGAACTCAGTGTGTAATTCCCCACACGATCAATATCTGGGCCCAAACCCATTCAGAAACCATCTGGGCCTTAGCCCTTACGAAATCAATGTGGACGAAGCCCTTACAGAGCAAACTAGGCCTTAGCCCTATTAGCATAGTATAGCAGATAATGAATGCAATGCAAAACCCAACCCAGCCTATTATTCCATCCGCTACACACCACCCGACCAACCAAAGCACACCGGTGGGGATTTCTACAATCAACCCTCGTCTGCTACACACCATCGATGGCAATCACGCTGCAGTCATGCCGCTCATATCCGAAATTGTGACAGAGTCACCAGATTGTATGGCATAGCCACCGAAACTGAATGTGGCAGAGCCACCAGATCAGAATGTGGCAAAGCCACCAAAATAGTGTGACAGAGTCACCAGAATACACTGCCTCTTTCATCAATATCATATCCCAACCCCATGCAACATATTATCATAATGTGATGAATGCAGAACATACGTCAATGTGCATCAGACAGTCGGAGCATACATATAATTATGCTAAATTATCCAAAAACATAGTCACAAGTGTTACTTACCTGGCATCCCCACTTTACCCACTAGGGTATCTCAGTTTCCGTTACAATTATTTGGGCCTATGGCCAATACACATATTAATGCAAACAGACAAATGAAAGTGTGTTGTTTACACACTTGATTACGCGAAGGATTAAACACTCTTGATCGTCGACACTCTCACTAGCAGGAATCACAGTGATTTGTCTAATCCAAACAGACGTCGGCTCTCTCCACAACCAGGTGGAAAATCCCGAACGGCTGACACTGCACGCCGTTTGAACTTAAGAGCAGAGACTGCAAGTCCGCTCCCTTTCGGCTCCTTTGACGCACTCTCCTTAGTATGGCTAGCACTCGCATGCATGAGAGAATCTTGATCAACACAGTACTATAGTGAAAATAGTGATTGCCCCAACAAGGTTTTGATTATGGCAGAGTAAAACGAATAGAAACTGGTCGCAAAGAACGAAAGAGGGACTCCTTACCTTGACTATTGAGGAATCATACCAACGGGTTCGACTTGCGATTCCAAATGAATCCTTAAATAACTCACAAGCTAGAGATGGTGTTCCAAATAAAGAAGAAACGGCCTTTCGGCCTAAACGAAACATGAAGGAGGGCCTTCCCCCTTATTCGGCCATGACTAACTTACCACCCTCCTTACAAGATCCCGAAGCTAAGAAGAGGCTAAAAGGGTGTACTTGCACTTCAACAGATTCGGCCTTAGGAAGAAGAAATAGAGTGAGACTTTCGTCTTTAAAGCAAACAAGATAGAAAGGAAAAGAACAAGAACCGAAGGCAAAGAAATTAAGAAGAAAAACATTACCTTGCAACTAACCAATATCGAATGAAGAGGAACTTTCGGCAGACAGAAGACTAACCACTTTGCTTCTTAAGGTTCGACAGAGTTTGATTATGGAGATTGCAATAGGAAGAGATAAGAGGAAAAAAGATGGGAATGGATGCACAAAGATTCAAAGAAAAGAAGAGTTAGGGAGTAGAAGGGGATTCGGTAATACTGTGCACAAGAGAGAGATGAAACAAAAAGGGGAATGGTAGTTAGTGATTTCGGCAAGGAGAATGGAAACACAAAAGAAAACAAGTGGAAGAAAGGTAGAAAAGAGAAAGTGCTCAAAAGAAAATAGCAGAAAAGCAACACAGAGAACCCGAAATGTCTCAAGAAGAAAGCTTAAAATGTCAAAAGAAGAAAACAAAGAACATAAGGGAATTTCGGCACACTCTCTTCAAAGCTTTCGGTTTTCACTCCCCTCCTACCAAATGCCGAATTTGCCTACCAAAAACACTCCTAGCTAAAACTCACCTCCCAACAACTCCCATATTCAGCCAACAACTCTACCACCCACCAAATCCCTTGTTTTGCTCCACCAATTACTCCCCATCACCCTTTCAAATTGGCTTGACCAATTCAAACTTCTCCAAGCTCTCTTGTCCATCATTTGAATGCATTTGACTCATTCAAACTCCTCCTAGAAGTGTCCCAGCCGAATGCCAACTCTTCACCACCTTGAGCACAAAAATAAAGTTCCACTGTGCAGCAGATAGGACTCGAACTCTTTCCCCCTCCTGCTCCTTTGTGATGCCACTCCCTTACTCCTTAAGTGGCGTCACCTTGCCACCACACCTTACTCCTTTTTGTGTCAACAAACACAAATAAATATTCTTAAAGCCTACTTCCCCTAGCTCTTCCCCCTTATGCCCAAAAACCAAAATTTCACCAAGGCTCTGGCTTGAACCCAAGCCTTCCCAAAACTCCCAAACACACCAAAATAAAAAGCATAACTAGCCAAACGCAAGAAATAGTGCAAAACGCAGAACCCCTAATTCTAGGATGTTACATAAACCATTTGAAACTTGAATGGACATTCTTGGACAAGGTTAGTTAATGTTTAAAGGTTATTATTAAGGTTAATATAGTAAATTGATTAATAATAGAAAATGTAAAAGAATTAAAAGATGAATAGGCTATCATCTTTCTTATCTTTCATCATCCATGGCTGAATATACCATTAAAGGAGGAGAATAAAATTTGGCAAGTTCATCCTTGTGCATGTAAGTGATTTTTGTCCCGTTTTCAATGATTTCTATACTTTTGTGATCGTTGCATCTAGTACTAGCTAGCCCGGGGACTATTTTACAAAATTTTTAAAGATTTTGAAAGTTTCAATTGATGAAAATATGTGTTTTTGATGATTGATGATAGATTTTGAATGCTTGTTGTTAGATATTCAAGTTTTGTAAAGTGATTTTGAGTAAAAATGCAAAATAGAGATTTATTTGTGAAAATGTGAAAATGTGTGGTTAAATGTGTGAAAAAGTGATAAATATGGGCTTTTAGGGGCCTTATAGTAATTCGGCTATCATGGGTATTTAAGAAATTTCATGAATTTGTGATTTTGTGTAATAAGGACTAAATTGTAAAAGTTGTGAAATTTTAGGGGTAAAAGTGTAAACATGCTTAAATGTGTGTTTTGGACAAAAATGAATAGAGGGATAATTAAATAAGTTAAGTTTGAATATACTTAGATCAAGAAAAGCAGAATTCGGATCTAGATTGGGGGAAAACTAAAGTTATCAACTAATCGACCTATTCCGTCGTTTTCACATACGAGGTAAGTTCGTATGTAATAAGCATTGTTATAATTATGCTTTAAATGCTTTGATATTGCATAAATTGTGTATACGAGACTACAGTCATGTTTGACGACAATTTCGCTATGTATGGCACTTAGTGTGCGAGATTGAGATAGAAGGTTATGTATGGCACTTAGTGTGCGAGACTGAGATAGCTTTGGCTATGTATGGCACTTAGTGTGCGAAATTTAGATAGCTTCGGCTATGTATTGCCACTTAGTGTGCGAGAATTCAAGTATTCGACATTATTTCATTTAGGTATGAGTTTGTATATAGGCATATGATTAAGCATGTGGAAGGTTTATTAGTATTCATGAATTACAAGTTAACAAGTTCAAATTGATGATTTATGTATTTATGTTTTGTTGAGTTTATTTCATACGAGCTTACTAGGCTATAAAGCTTATTTTGTTTATTTTTCTCATATTTTATAGTGATTTCAAAGCTAGCTCAGATTCAAGGATCGTCGGAGACTCCATCACACTATCCAACCATCACTTTGGTACTTTTGAGCTTATGGTTTGGTCATATGGCATGTATAGGATTATAGTTATTTTTATGTGTATTTTGGTAGTGAGTTTTGCCATTAGAGATGGCTTGTGAATGGTCATGTTTTGGTTTGTATATATAGCCATGGGACTTGGCTTAACTTGGTTAGTTTGGTTATGTATCTATATAAGTGTGCATATGGTTTATGCTATGTGACTAAGGTTGGTTTTGCAATGTTATTGATAGTTGAAGTTATAAATATCAAATGTTTGATAATTAAGAAGATATGTGCTTGTGAATTGGTGCATGATGATACATGTTTAGAAAGGTTTAATTAGATGTTTTGAATATGTGAAGTTGGTATGATTTGAATGAGTAAAAAATGAGATAATAAGCATGTTAGTTGTTGGAATTGAAATCGTATGTTTTAGTCTTTATTGTGGTTGAATTGGATGTCCACTTATGCTATGAATGAGTACCATTTGAATTGTGTAGGTGTGCACAAATTTGGGTGGCAAATTGGCTTGGTAAATAGCCTATTTTTGTCCACACAGGCAGAGACACGAGCGTATGTCTCAGCCGTGTGTGACACACAGTCATGTTACACGGTCGTGTGTCCCCTAGTGTTGAAATTGAAATGAAGTCAGTATGCCCCACACGGTCTCACACATGGGCGTGTGATTGTCCATGTGGCATAAGTCAGTATACCTTATAATTTAGACACGGCCTAGCACACGGGCGTATGACTTGGCCGTGTTGCATAAGTCAGTATACCCTACAGATTTGGCATGGCCTAGCACATGGCCTGGCACAGTGGCGTGTGTGGCCATTTCGAAGGGCACACGGGCGTATGGTTGGCCGTGTGACCCAAGTCAGTAAGCTCACTTGTTTGAACATGGGGTTGGACATAGGCTGCGACACAGTCATGTGCTTCCATTTCGTATGTTCACACGGCATGTGACATGGGTGTGTCTGGTGGCCGTGTGAGACACATGGCCTGGCCACATAGGCTTATGTCCCCTATTTTGAGAAAAATTTTCTAAATGATCCAAATGTTTTAAAAGTTATCGGTTTAGTCCTGAACCACTCACAATGCATGTTTAAGGCCTCGTAGGCTTGTATTAGGGACATATTGATTGAGGTTGAATGATGAATGTTTGAATTGAGAAAATGTATGCTAAAAGTATGTATAAGTGTGTTGTAAGTTCGGTAATGCTTCGTAACCCTATTACGATGTTGAATACGGGTGATGGGTGTTACAGAATTGTGCCAAATCCTCCTCCAAAATCCCCCTCCAAATCCCCCACCATAATCCTCGTCTCTTCTTTCTTTTCTCTTTCCTCTTTTATAGGGTAGGTCCCCCTCTCCAGCACACACTTTTCTCCCTCTTTTTCAGGTGGATTTATTTGGTACACGTCTAGCTGGCTAAGAGTGACAAGGACTGAGTGCTACGTCAGCATTTTCCTAGAATAGCCATGGCATTTGTGTTGGCAATCCATCCAACCTTTTGCCATGGCAATATTTCACTTCTTTCATTCTCTTGCTCCTTTTTCTCATTTTCTTCATCCTTCCTACACTTGCTGCAAACAACTAGGGCTATAAATGAACTGAGCTTGAACAAACAAACCTCTTTTCATGTTCGTTTGTTAATTTTTAAGCTTGTTCGTGTTTAATTTGTGTTCGTTAAGAATTTCAAATTTTTGTTCATGTTCGTTTATTTAAAATTATGTGTATTCATGTTCGTTCATTTAATATTCACGAACAAGTTCATTTAACTTAATCTAAAATGTTCACGAATATTAAATGAAAATGTTCATGAACATATAATTGAACATGTTCACGAACAATGTTAATAAATAATAAACAAACAAACAAACAAACAATAAATACATTCACACACATATATTGTTTAGATATAAAATAGTCAAATATAAATATTAATAATTATATTATAAATGAAAAAAATACAAACTAAGATAATTTTATTAATATATATTAATGGAACAATAAACGAGTTTTAAGATAATTCTATTAATATATACTAATGGAATTTTTATAAGAAAATATCATTAATAAATAAACAAGCCAATAAATGAGCTTGTTCGTGAACATAAACGAACTAAACACATCTTTGTTCGTGTTCGTTCGTTTATTAAATGAACATAAAAATTTTGTTCATACTCGTTTATTTAGCTTAATAAACAAACATAAACGAATGTTATATGAACAATTCTCGAACAGTTCATCGAACGTTCTGTTCATTTACACCCCTACATACAACAACCAATTCCCGTCTTCCCAACAGTAAAAGTAACATGAAATGACATTTAAGGCACAATCCAAGCGTTATTATGCAATGTTCTAAAAATAACCTAAAAATGCAAACATATCTACTTAAGAACAAGCATTTAATCAAGCTTAGAGGTTCGAAATATAACTCTTTTCAAGAGTTACCGATACTGAAATGGCAATACTATCGAAATAGCAAATGTTATGGAATGAAATGAAATGTGAAAATGAATATAAAATAGTGGAATGAACTATGAATATTGATTTTATTTGTTCAATGAACATTTGAAATGAGAAATTGAGATGAAATGTGCCATTACATTAGTTGAATTTGCAAATGACTTATGAAATGTGATTGTTAAGTCTTAATGTTGGTAAAATGAGCATATTGGGTTTAATGACTATATGAATTAGCCTAATGAGTTTACTTATTGCATATTATCTTAATTAAGTTTTTGCATCATTATTACTTATATTATGTTTTAAATGTTCAGATTATAGAAATATCATTGAGTTATACTCAGTGTACGGTTTTGTTTTTCTTACATAGGATAGGTACTTAAAGAATCAATCATCGACTCAGCATCCAGCGATAATCTCGAACTCAAGTGTAGGTGATGTTTTAAATTTTTGTCTTGGCATGTACCTAGGAAGTCTTTTGGTTAATATGATCATTTTGTATTTTGATGGTATTTGAATGTTATATGTATAAGTTTTTATATATGTGGTTGATGGAAATGGTCAAATTGATGTTATCTTGCGAAAATAATTTGGTTATGTGGATAATGGTTTGTTAGTTGAGAAGTTAATATGTTTGGTGTGTATTTGGTTAATGCATAATTATGATAATGATGGTTGGTGAATGGTTTTCGTCTTACAATGGATGGCAATATTTGGTGTATGTTTTATAAGTGAATTTGAATGTTTTATCATATCTTAGAAGGGTTAAGTGATGCATGCTTAGTTCAAGCTTATCAAGGAGTGGGTAAGTTCATGTTTATACCTATGCTATGTTTGAAAATGATTTGGTAATTCAAGTATCTAGGTTATAAAGCTTATATGAAATCAAGTGTTGAATGCTTGAATATTTGGCTTAATATTGAGGTGACATTGAAGGCACATTGGTTAGACATTTAGGTTAACTGTGCAGGTGATGTTAATATATGCCTTTGGTTGATATAGTTAACTTTTGGTTAGTATGTGATTTGGGCATGAAATAGACATTTTAAAGATAGAATTTTACCAATTATGAGCTCAAGTATCGATATTGTGGCATTTGGTATTGATAATTGACCATATGAACAGTTTTTAAAACTAACAGAATGCCAAAATGGTATCGATACTTTTTCATAAAATACCGATACCTTTGTTTTTGTATAAACAGAATCTTAATTTGGTATCGATACCAAATAAAGTATCGAAACAGTATTGATACCAAGAAATTAAATATCGATACCAACTTTAATATGTTGAAAATTTACAATTCAACCCTATTTCATGCATGGATTTCATGATTAGGTTCATATAGCTTACAAATTATTATATTTGAGTATATGTGATTTGATGATAATTAATTGAGATTTTAGTTAATAAATTACATGTAACTTATTTGGTTTTTGTCCGTAGCATCCTATTACTCGGGTTTAATGGTCGGATAGGGTAAGGGGTGTTACAGCCCCTCTCTCTCCTAATTCAACAAGAGGATTATTTTTCTATTAAATAAATATTATTTACATTAAAATAATTCAACTAGGGTTTCACTATCTCTTCTTATAAATAAATGGCACTAGTAGGGTTAAAAATACACAAGTTGAGATGTTGTTATTATGCCCGAAATAGTCAGAATTTATTTTTAAATATAAATTTTATTTTTTGGGAATAACAAATCTACCGGTTTATAAAAGAGGGAGAGATTTATTTTCCTACTAAAAGTATGAAAATTATTTTTGATTATGTGCTTGATTCGTAATCATTCGAGCCCACATTTGAAGCAGTTCATGGTATGAGAATAGCGAAGAAAGTCATCTGGTTGAAAGACGGGAACGTCAAGGATCCGTCTCGCTCAAAGCACAGGTACTTTTCAAGAAAACATTATTGCTATAAATATCACAAATCGGCTTGGTTTTCAAAATTTTATTTTTTCGCTGTATAACAAAACCATTTTGAACTATATTTTTTTCAGTAAAGGATAACGAAGAAGGTCGTTCAGTTGAAAGTTGAGAACGATTTAAATCCTTCTCGCACAAAGAACAAGTACTTTTTGGGAAAAACATGTATGACTATAAATATCACAAACCGGCTTGCTTTCCAAAATTTTTAAACTTCCGCTACGACTGAAAACTGTTTTCTAAACCGAATTTTTCCAATATCAATCCCTTAGGCACTTTTACTAATATCGAATTTCACATATAGCCAAAATCACTTTTAAAATTCCAATGAGCAATTCATGGTCACTCCACGATTAATTCATCATTTCACTTTCAAGTAGATGAATTTGCTCATCAATTCATTTTTACACAATTTATATATATATTTCACTTTTACACTTGTTTGACAAGGTGAATAGATCACCATTTCTTATTCTCTTATATATACAATTGATTTATTATTCAAAATTTTCACATATCACTTTCACAACTACTTTGTAATTTAGTTCATCAAAATTCTCTTATCAACATCAATATCAAATTTACTATTCACTTTCACATTTTAATAAAGTTTTCAAGTCTTAACACATTTTATTATTTCTATACAACTACTTCTTTCTCTAATTTTTAACCTATAATCACATATTTATTAAGACAAAGTTTAAAAATCTTAGGGTACTTACCTCTTAAATAACAAATGTTCCCAACATAAAAGCTTCCTTGATCATTATTATAGTTGAATCTTCTCAAACATCCATCCAAAATCATCTTAACTCATCAACATGTCTCAGCACAAAAACATAAATGACAATATTAATATATATGTTCCAACAACTTTTCTTACATTAAAATCTTAAATCTTCAAAATGAAAGTGATGTAAGATCATTTTCTTATTTTTCTTGGAGCTTTCTCTCTCTAACCATAACTTTCTCTCACTAAAATAATAAAACGTAACTTTAGAAATGATGAGATTGATGAAATAATCCAACTTGAATGAAATTTTCTTGCTTGTTTTTAGTGAAAAAAAAACCCAAAGTTGTGGGGTGAGATTTTGGCATTGGGTTGAAGAAGAATGGAAGAGACAATAAAAGAGAAGAACTTCTCTTCTTTCTTTATGGTGACTGGCCATGTGAGGAAGAAACTAACAAAAGATGTCATCTTTTCTCTCTTTCAATCTATTTTAAAAACCCAAGTCAACCTTAAGAAAAACTCATCCCATGCGTGGTCTACATTTAATCAAGTCATTTAACCCAATGTAATTGCTCACAATTAGTCCCACATATCAAATATTTCATAATATAATATTCTTAATAATTTCCATGTAAAATATTAAAATACCCCTTATGTGATAAAATTGCACTTTAACCTGTTTTTGTCTTATCACTAATCTGTATTTCATTCAAGGCATTTAATCCTTCAAATTTCCATTAATATATACTTTTAAATCATAATTATTAATTATCCATGCATAAGTTTGTATTTGAGACCTTCCTCGACAAAATGGTAAATTTGTGGTTTAATTCTTGAACTCTTATTTTATTCAATTCAGTCCAATAACTCCTTATTTGTTATACCTACTTGCAATACTAACCACAAGGCACTCTATTAATACTTTTTGGCTCATTTCTCGATTGTTGGGAAATTTATACTTTAGATCCCTACAAATTTCCAACTTTACAATTTGATTCCCGTTTCCACAATTTCTCACCCAACATTTACTTCATTGATTTCTAACAATAAATCCTTATAATTCCCTTTAAAATTTCTCCTTATTGGTCTCATGATTGATTTTTTTTCAAAAATTCACTATAACAATATTTGAAACAGTGCTACATACTATATCAAAAAATTTAGGATGTTACAAGATTAAGGACTAGTTTAATATTGTTTTTGAAAAGTACTTTTGAAAAGTGCTGTGGAAAAGTGCTTTTGAGAAGTTTGGTTTAAAATTTAAGTGTTTAGTATTACTGTCGAAAATTGGTTTTGAGAAATAAAATATCTATTTTAGATATGGTATTATAGAGTAACAAATATGCATTTAAATAATGTTCAAATTAGTTAATATTATGATATTTTAGCAAGAATATAAAAAATAATTTATTATAACTTATTATTAATATTTTAATAAATAATATTAATTTAAATATTTCTAATTAATTAATATTAATTATTTATTAAATTTAATTAGAATATAAACTATATTTTAAATATTTAAATATAATCATTAAATATTTGTAATTAGATATTATTTTAAAAAATAATTTTTTTACAATTTTTAATTAATGATTTTAACACATTTGTATTATTTTATTTTAAAATGCAATTTGAATATATAACCCATATTAGATATTAACATAACATAGAAAAACATAAACCTAACAAATTAAAATATTACATGTATTTGGATTAAAGTTTCAAGAAGGGATAATATTTATATACCAAATATAAATACTAAAAATTTTATATTAGCATATACAATTTAAAGAGAATTCATTAAACTAGAAGCTATAGCATCTCTTGTTAATTCCATATCAAAACCACTTGAATTGTTTGATTCATCATCATCATCATCATCACTTTTTCCATCATGCATATTTTCTGAATTAATAATATTCTCATATGCCCTGTTAATATTTTCGTATTCCATAAAATCTGCATCATTTCGACTGACAGTTTTCGAATAAAATTGTGTATCGTCATTGTAGCAACAACGATCATCGTTTGCTTTTCAAAACTATTACTTGGCCTTTCTACCATAAAAAAATATCTTACAAAAATGAAATCCCAGAGTTTTGAGAATTTACATGACTTATCATTTAAAGAACATAGAGATGCATAGCGTTTCCAGCCATTTGTTAGAACATGAAAATATCTTCTAGAATTTGTTTAAAAATCAATGAAAACAAAATAGTTGGTCGATTTCACAATTCATAGGGAATCAAATTTTTAATGAGTTCATATCATTCCCCAAAGATTTTATGAAGGCATGTTTAAGAACACCAAGCTTTCTTAACATTTAAACAATTATTATCATCTCCAATAAGTTACTAACATAAATGTAGCAACAACTAAACAATAATTGCAAGTAACAACTGTTGAATTCTGAAATACAATTGATTCTTTATCTTCAAACAAAAGACCAGAAGAAACTTTAATCAACTTTAGCTAACAAGTCACTCTCTTTACAAAACACGTCCCTAGTATCTGTTCCCAAATCCACCTGCAAGCAACGTAATAGCATTTTAGAAACCTCATGTGCAGTACACCTGTAACACCCCTAACCCGTATTCGTTGCCGGAACAGGGTTACAAAGCATTACTAAAACAATCAGAAACATTTACAGGTAAATCATGCAAGTTACTATTCAAATTCCGAAATCATTCGTAACGTCCGTTAAATGGACCCTCGAGGCCCAATACGAGCATTAGAATCGAGTCAGGACTTAATCAGAAACTCTAAGAATTTTTCATGACATTTCAAAAATTTTTCAAGGTGCAGGGCTCACACGCCCGTGTGGTCCAAGGGACACGCCTGTGTGACCCTAGGACACGCCCGTGCTGTAGGCCATGTTTGAAATTAGGTAGCTTACAGACTTATGCCACACAGCCATGCCACACGCCCGTGTGCTAGGCCGTGTGGTTAATTATTTCAATTTGAATTAGGTGCATGTTTCATACGGCCAAGACACACACCCATGTTCAAGGCTGTGTCTCCCACACGGCTGAGACACACGCCCGTGTACTCAATTCTAAGAATTCTGTTTTCTCGAATTTAAGGTGCAGGGGACACACGGCCTAGCTACACGCCCATATGGTAGGCTGTGTGTCACACACGGCCTAGACACACGCTTGTGTGTCAACTCGTGTAGACAAAATTAAGCCATTTACTAGCCTCATTTGTCACCCAAATTTACCATGTTCCTACACTAAAACATACCAAATATAATCCAACCATTTCAAGCATCCAAATCAAGTAAATTCCATCATTCATCATGGCATATCATTTCATGCATACATGTTCATAATCTTGCCTTGGTTTAGTCCATATGTTAGGCTAATTTGATCTGCTACTTAACACATATGTAGCTACCATAGTATGACATTACAAATATATTAAAACAAACCATTACTATCCATTCCAATGGCTAGATTACAAGCATCATTTACATTTACATGCCAATATGGCCAATATATCCTATACATGCCATTATAACCATAATTGATTTACCATATTGTACCAACATGGGCCGATGCATAGTGTGAGTGATCTCCGCCGAGCTTCCAATCCAATGAACTTTCGTTGTCATATAGCATCATTTTCATGGATTTTAGGAAACTACATGTAATAACTCATTTCCTATTCATGTCATTTCATGTCAAGGTTTTTACCCGTTGAATTTATTCTGAATATCGATGGATACACAAGCATTACACCCAAGGTGTACAAATCAGGATATGTCAATTCCTGTCCAATGATACCCATAAGGTACTATTTCAGATAGTACACTCCCGAGCCACATATATATAAGCAACAAGATTACCAGTCCAGGCTAAATCCTTTTTATAACATATGCTCTAAAGAGCTTGATCTGGATTACCCGTCCGGGCTAAATCCAATTCATAACATATGCTCGAGAGGACTCACATCAGGATTACCCGTCCCGGCTAAATCCTTTTAGAAGTGAGGTCAATAGGATTACTCGTTCGAGCTAAATCCCTCCAGCAATAAATGTAGGACCTCATTCATTTCGGGAAATCACATATCTATCGATCTTCCATTACCGGGATTTAAATATTTTTCAAACATTATCGGGCATGTGATTATTTCATACATCCACAACATTCATATAATTCAAATAATCACATTCCACACTCATTTCAAGCATATAAGTAACATTCTCATCATTTATCCCTTATCATTTATCTGGCATTATCATTTAATTTAAATATTTTCATTTATCGGGCTTGATCGGATATGTAGTCATTTCACATATTTATGACATTTATACAATTTACATAAGCACAATCAATGCAAGCATGTAAATAAACACAATTTAGTTACACGAACTTACCTCGACAAAGGTTCGTGTACAACCATCTACTAATCTGACATTTTTGTCTTTTTCCTCATTCTAACTCCGAATTTGGTCTATCCAGATCTATACGAGTAAATTTGACATCAATTTCACACATCTCATATTTATTTGGACTCAATTTACATCCTAGGAAAAATTACCATTTTGCCCCTAACTTTTCCATAAATTACCATTTTGTCCCTAGGCTCGGAAAATGAAATTCATGAAATCCGACCCTTTAGCCAAGCCTAGCCGAAATATATATACAACTTTACAGCACATACATTTCACAAATTTCAGCATTTTCCATGGATTTTCACAATTTTTCATTTTAGTCCCTAAATCAAGTTTTCATGAAAAAACATTTTGTAAAAGTTGTTTATCTATAATCAATCTTTCATTTTGTACCATAAATTTCAAATTTCCAGCATATGCAGCCTTGAACCAATTTTTATACCTTGATAACTTTTCAAATTGATCCCCCAAATAGATAGTTTAAGCTATCCCGGTTTCAAAAATATCAAAATTGCTAAAAACGGGACAAGGAAACATACCCAATTTGGCCATGAAATTTTCTTCTCTCTCTCTTAGGGTTTCCATGTCTTATTTGGGGAAGAAGATGAGAAAATATGATTTTTTATTTTCTTTTCATCTTTTTAATTAACTAATTTAGTTGAATTCCAATTTAGTCATTGCCCTTTTTCTAAATTTCCATGGATGAGTCATACCAAAATATCTACATACTTTCTTCAATGGTCTAATACCATATAAGGACCTTTATTTTTGAATTCCATAGCTATTAATCCTTATAGCTACTGGAATTCAACTTCCACATTTTATGCGATTTAGTCCTTCTCGTAATTAAGCACTAAATCGATGAAAATTTTGTATCAAAATATTTTCAATTATAATACGTTCCATATAATAAAATAAAAATAAATTATAATTTTGGCTAGGATTTGTGGTCCCAAAACTACTGTTCCGATTTCACCGAAATTTGGGATGTTACAACTCTCCCCCCGTAAGGATTTTCATCCTCGAAAATCTTATCAGTAACAAGATTTAGACATTACTTTCTCATAGTTTCTTCTGATTCCCAGGTAGCTTTCTCTATATCGTATTATTGTCAAAGAACTTTCACTAAAACTACATTTATACTTTTCGTTTCTTTCACTTCCCATGCCAGAATTTCAATCAATCTTTCATTGTAAATCATGTCAGGCTGAATTTCAATATCTATCGGAGAAATAACATGTGATGGATTAGATCGTTACCATCATAACATAATCATAGGAAAACATTACAAATTCTATCAAGCTTCGAAAATAATGCCAATCAATACGCAACAGGTCCGATTCCTTTCAATATTCTCATATGACTCAGTAAGCGGCAGACTCAATTTTGCCTGAACAGCCAATCTGAATAACTTTCTTTCATGATAAATTTTCAGAAATACCTCGTCACTATCATAAACTCTATTTCTTTTCATTTTAGATCTACACCAGATTTCTAACGATCAAATACTGCTTTTAAACTGTCTCAGATCACAGTCATCTTTCTTCGGTTTCAAATAATCAAACCTACTACATGTATCTTTTCTCACTGAACTCCATCCAAAACACTGGAGTTTTACATTTGTAACCATATAAAGCCTCATACAGTATAAATTTGTACTTGAATGTTAACTGTTATATAAGCAAATTCAACCCAAGGTAAATACTTTTCTCAGTTACCTTCAAATTCAAGTACACAACATCGAAGCATATCTTCCAAAATCTGAATCATATGTTCAAATTGATCATCTGTCTGAAAATGAAACACGGTACAAAAATGTAACCATATACCCAGATTTTCTTGTAACTTGTTTCAGAGTTGGAATATGAACTATAGATCTCTATCAGAAATAACAGAAGCTAGCACATCATGTAATCTGATAGTTTCAAAAACAGATTTTTCAATCAATCTATCAAGTGAGAAACTTATTCATACCAAAATAAAATGTGCAAACTTCATTTCTTATTCATAGTCTGAGAGAATCCTGATATAAAATTTATAGTAACTTTGTCCCATTTCCATTTCTGTGTCTTCGCTGGCTATAACCATCCTGAAAGTTTCATTCTTATCTTGTTGGTACATCCAACATCTAAATACAATTTCAGAAATACCACATTTAATTTTTGATCTACTAATACATCTTTTTCAAATTATTATGCATTTTATCATTTTCCAGATAAACCGGCATAATACAACTTTGATCATTCTTGTAGAATTTTTCGTACAAGCTCCAAATCCTTCAATACACAGACTCTGCCTTCGAATAACAGACATTTATCGAATCTATTCTGAAATTCTGAATCAGAAATTATTTCACACTGTATTCATTTAACCAACAACTCATTATCACTTTTCTGAGTTTCATTATTCTGTTGTAGAAACATCGTTTAAGCTCTATACTGAGCTAAAATTATTCTTTCATCAGAAAATAGCAATCGAGTATTTATTGCTCATAAAGCAAACAAAGAATTTTTCTACTCAACATATCAACAACTATATTTACTTTTACTGAATGATAATCAATTACCCAAATCAGGGTCTTTCAATAATTCAATCCATATACGCAATCTCAAAGTCAAATCTTTTAGCAACATCAGATAATTCTAATTTTTATGATCGGTGAATATATGACATTTTTCACCAAACAAGTAGTGTTATCAGATTTCAATACAAAATCAGTAGCTGTCAATTCTAGGTCGCGTATCGAGTAATTCTTTCCATGTGATTTTTAACTGTCTGAAAGTACAAGCTATTACCTTGCCTTACTGCATCAAAACACAATCTAATCCCATTCAATAATACATCTCTGTAATAACAACTCCTTACCCGATTTAGGCTGAACCAAAATTAATACTTCGGTCAACAGAGTTTCCAACTGGTCAAAACTTTACTGATATTTATCGGTCCACCCAAATCTTACCTCTTTTCTATAATAACTGGATCATCAATGTAGCTATTTCAATTGTTAACATTGAAGCTTTGAGTTTTTCCAAAGCCAGAACCATCAAATAGATTCAAAACCATAGTGCTATATTATGACGGACATTTCAACTGTATAGATAAAGCAACACTTCAATATCAAAAGTGTACCTCAAATTAGATGATGGATGATCGAAAGTGTCCCCAATTGTAACACCCCAAACCCAGCCCAGACGTTACGACCGAATCTGACGTGTCACATCGAAGTGATTTCCAAAATTTGGACTTGTTGATAAAAATCTATATTTAAATTAAAACCCATTTAGTTTTTATTGCTTGAGAACATTCGACAATTTAAGTTATTACAATCTGAAACTAGCTTATCAAAACGATTGCCATATTTATTACTGTTGATTTCTTAAACTGAATAAAACCTTAGAAGCTTCTTTAACTAAAAACTTTGAAGTTTAAAATGCGTGTTTTTCTTGAAAATAGTTGTGATTTTGAAAACTCTTTTGTGTCCATTTGGCAGTTTAAAACAAGAAATCAAACCCAATTAAAGATTAAATCCACCAATGGCCTTATTACATAATCAATAGCCCAATATGAAATTCTAAAATTAAATAACTAAGTCTAAATCAGAACATCAGCGATCATGTGGCCACCTCCGAGTCCCTCGCGGCTCCAAATCGTCTAAGGCTAGGGATTACCTGTATAGTTAAAAAGAAAGGGTGAGTTTATGAAAACTCAGTGTGTAGTCCCCTAACAGTCAATCCGTAACAACATATGTAGTAACAGTCTGGGCCTGAGCCCTATTCAGTAACAGTGCAGTGTGGGCCTTAGCCCATTACAGTAACATTGTGGGCCTAAGCCCAATACAGTATCAGTACGGTGCAAGTATGCAACCCACCCCAATCCAGCCAACACACCACCCGTACCAACCAACACATCATGTAGGGATAAAATTGACCCACCTAGCCAGCACACCAATATCGCAGCATAGCTGCCAATAATAATAACGCAGCAGAGCTGCCACTAACAATAAATGTGGCAACTTCACCAGTAATAGTGAATGTGGCAGAGCCGCCAGTACAGTACTTCCTCCATATCAGAATCCCAACCTCATGCAGTATGTCAAGTCATAAATAGTTCATGTATGCAAAGTGTCCTACTCAGTACAGTCTTACAAATAATCATACACTCATCAGTCAACCTATCCCTAAGGGTAAAATGGTCATTTCCATCTAGTAGGGGTATAATAGTAATTTTACCTTTTTAGGTATTTCGGTAACTTTACTTATTTTTAGGTCTCGGTGTAGATAATGACCTCTCCGAAAGTCTACAATCGCCTCGAGCGACATAGATAACCTAAATGGTCATAACGGTGTAAATGGGCCCAAGGCCCATTATTCAGCCCAAGTGGGCCCACACCTCGTGTGGCCTATTTAGCCCAATTTCAGTCACGGCTATGTGAACTACACAGCCCAGTCCAGCATTTACCACTTATCGTAGATTTTATACTTGTGGGGCCAACGAGCCCATTGGGTCCACACGGCCCATTTCAGCCAAACGAGGCCCATATCGGCCCAAGAGCACGAGAATGCTCATGGTGGCCTCTACAGTCTATCGCCTATGATTTGTGGGCTTGATTTACCACACAAGTGATCGCACACTCGTGGGGCCACAAATGCCGAAGTTTCAGCTTTTTAGCTTTCGTCGATTCACAGTAGAGAGGGGTGTGATTACACACCCGTTTGTGCAACGAACAGATTATCCCACGGGCGATCAACCTACAATCATCCCAACACAATCAACCTTTCATCCATTAGAACATTAATACTAAAGCCCCAAACCAGTATCACCACTTACCTTAACCGAAAGTTATGTGGTTATTCCTCTAAGATCGCTAGTTGAAAACGATCACCCCCTTCTTCTCGATTTACTGCGCATAAGACAGATTTCATTAGCAATAATCATTTAATACAAGGCTTGAATTGATGCTCAAACTCCAAAGAATTAGTGTTAGAGCAGATTGGGTATTCAGGCAACACTACAAAACAAGCCTACTTACCCCACAGTATTCGGCCAAAGAGGTATTCGAAGAAAGAAGGCAGAGATGTGCAGAGAAGCAAGGCAATCGACGCTCCACAGATTGTCAGAGACTATCGTCCAAATGGTTTCGAAATAGCAAGACAAGACTTATGTTATTCAGTCTATATTGGAAAAGCAGAGAAACAAAAGAGAGGGGAAAAGAGGAGATGTAGGATTCGGCTTACCACAGTGTTATGAACAGAAGAAGAGATCGTCGCCCACTACCAAACTAACTGGCACGGTAGAGAAAGAAAAAGGGAGTCAGCCACTCAGTCAAAGAGGAAAAAGAAATGTTGAGAAGAAGAACAAGAAGGTTCGGCTATGAACCAAAAACCGAGGAATAGAAAGGGGAAAAAGGGATTCGGCAGCAGAGAAAAAGAAAAGTGCAAAAGTGTGCAGAGAAAAGTGCCAAAAAGACTACCACATTTGGCCAAAGAGGGAAAATAACCAAAACGAGCAGTATACCTCCCCTGGCCGAATTTCTTGAGTGCTAGAGTCCAAATTCGGGATAATTCTCCTCCCACTCAAACTCCTTGATTCTCTCCCCTTATCCCTCCTTGAATCTCTCTGTAACACCCCAAACCCAGCCTAGAAGTTAGGCCCGAATCCGGTGTGTCACATTGAAGTGTTTTTGCGAAAACCTTGTTTTCATTGAAAACCCTTCTCAAGAAAAGTTAAGTAAAATCCAGTTTGCTTTCAAAATGAGGTGTAGCCCAAAAACCATTTCCTTGTTACCATGTAAAAATTTCCTTTAACTGCGGAAGCTCGTTCTTAAAACACAATTATTTTCAAAAACTTGAAATATGCTTAAAAGAAATAAATCCAGATTCCGTTTCCAAAATTTCAATGCATAGTAGAAGTAATGGAATAATAACTAGAGGGAAACCTTAATACAATCCGAAATAAAATAACTTAAAATCCAAAATTTAGATATTAAGGAAAACAAGTCTAATCGTCTCGCTAGTTGGCCACCTCTGAGTCCCTCAATCCATTGAACCGCCTACTGAGGATCACCTAAGAAAAATAAAAGAGGAAGTGAGTTTTCGAAAACTCAGTGTGTACGACCCTCGACAAACAAATCGCATACATATCATAATAATAACATAACAATATCATACATGCAATGCTATGCAAACCCTCCCTAAATAATCCATCTGGTACACATCATCTCCGTCCAACCGAAACACATCTGTGGGGATTTCTAAACTGACCCACCCATCCGATACACATCAAGGGTAGCCCGGTTGCGGTAATACCTAACGTTGCAGCGAAGCTGCTAATCATATAATGGGCTTAAAAAGCTATCGGTGGATCCACAGTTGTCAAGCAACCATGCGATCCTCATATACTTCCTCCGTTCCATAATTCCCACCCCATATGCAACCTAAACAGAATATCATATGAATGCAGCAAATGTACATGTAACATCCATAAATCTTACATTCAACAAATAGGGGTATTTTAGTCATTTCACAAATTAATGGTATTTCGGTAACCCTACCCTATAGGGGTATTTCAGTAAATCTACAGTATGGGTCTTAATTACGAACCTTGGCCCGTCAACAAGCCCTCGCAGCTAAAGTGAACAGACACTACGCGCCAGGTAGGATTCTAGAGAAGATGAGGTGGGTCACTAGGACCGCTTAAGTACCAAGCTCTCCCTAGATCCAATCTTAGACATGCATATGTCCATTGCCACACTCTACCCTAGTGACTTGTCCATAGACATGTTTGATTATTAAATTAAGTTTTATGCTATTTAACAATTCATCAGAACTAAGCCTAGAGACCATTAAAACCGTAGCATGCATTTCTAAAACCCCATAAGGCCCACTAAGCCCAATCATGTCCATATAGCCCATTAAGCCCAATCATGTAAATGTAGTCCATTAGGCCCGATCATAATCAAATCAAACAACCATCCATATCAATCCATCATTCAATTTCACATATCAACTCTTGCCGATTTCGGCCCACGAGCTCGGCAGGCCCATTTAGCCTCTTCTAGCCCGGTTGGCCAAACAGTTGCCCGAGACCATGAGATCGCTCTCTTGGTCCCGGTAGTTGTATCGGTTCTCCCACACGAATGTTCGCACGCTCGTGTGGTTGCCGGTGCCAACCTTTCGGCTTTTTAGCTTTTCGGCATTCTGATTTTTCGGTATTTCGGCTTTTGCCGATTTTTCATGTGTGAAGTGTATGTACACACCTGGTAAATGAGACGTGTTACACTATCCTTAGCCTTGAACCTACAACCAATACCAACCTCCAATCAATCACACACATAACCACAATATTTACCAAAAACTAAAGCATTACCTTAACCATACCGTGTGCCACCAGTCCTAATAGCCCTTCCTTAGCTACTACTTACAAATATCCCCTAGATTTGCATCAATCTTAATCATTAAAGACAAAATAATAGGTCTTGTTTCCACTTAATTCAACATTTCCCTTACTATAGACTATTCGGCCAACTTATCCCAAAATCAAGAACACTTACCTAAAGCCGAAATGTATGGATAGCTTTTCGGTAAAGACTTGTAGATCCAAGCTTGATTCTGATTTTTCACATATCCGATCCACCAAAAATCAAAGGAATGATGATAGCACGATAGAGGTTTGGTCACTAGAGTATTCGGCACAAGGTTTGGGGCGATGAAGAAATCGGCTCCAATAGCAAAGGTTTTCGGCTTTTGAAATCATGAATATTCGATCCCCAACAATTGAGATGAAGGTGGGACGGCACAAGCAATGGAGAAAGAAGAGAATGATATTCGATTTAAGGCTTTAGGAAAGAAGAAAAGAAAACACATAAGGAAGAGGCAAGGTTTAGAACAGAAAAAGTGAAAGAGAATTCGGTAGAGCACTATAGTTGCCGAAATAGCACAGAGGAAATTCGGCACCCCCTATTTATACACAAAACCGAAACTCTGCCTACCCCCCAAAGTCTCAATTGGCTCCAACTCTTCCCCATCTCATCTCCTCATTTTTCTCCCTGATACCTCCCCAATCCTTTTCCTAAATTTTCTCTTCTGATCACTCTCTTTAGAGTCCATCATCACACCACTTCCAACCTTCTAGAAGGCCAAAATTAAACTCCTAAAAAAATACTAAGCTAGGATTTGAACCTAGGAACTCCTTGCTAGCCCATAACGCCACCTTCCTATACCCTAAGTGGCGTTATTTAGCCACTCCAATACAAGGCTCTTTGATGCCATTTTTCCCAAATTTTATTTAAAAGCCCAACTATTCTCCGCCCTGGTTCCTTTAATAATTAATTAAAAATTCCTTCTCCTCAAAGTTCGAACCCAGAACTTCTCCAACACCCGTAGACACTCCAAGTTTATTAAACCCTTAAAGCCAACATGTCATTTGCTTAAAAAAAAATTATGAGACCCAAAGCCCAAAGCCCAATTCATCTAGGCCCAAAATTCGGGGCGTTACAATTCTACCCCCTTAAAGAAATTTCGTCCTCAAAATTTCAAACTAACTATTAATCGCATCGCTCAAGCCACACCACTATGCTTTTTCTGCGCACTCTGATCCCAATAATTTCAATATATACCCAAAACATCCACCTACTTCAAACATTTTCAAACACACGCAGAAGAAGTGCCAAATTCAGATTCAAATGTTTACAAAGCCCTAACACTTCCATGGCTTCTGCCGCGGCCCCTTGCACCTCTTCTAGCGCTCATCATCGATTCGCGTATTATCTGAATTAGAAATTTTATGAAGTTTTAATCAATTTCAGTAATTAAGCCGATGTTTTATGAAGTATTAAGTAAAGCATTATTTTCGCAGTCGTAAATCCTCTACAGTTTTAGTTCCCTATGGGCTTTAGTTTTACTCTAGGCATATTCTAAAAGTAGCCCACTATCTATAGTATAACATTTAAAAATAACTAAGTATCAAGAGAACTTACTTGGTTCGACGTTGGAGACTCGGTGTGCCACACAGCAAGAATTTCTAAAATATTTTGACTCATTCGAAAATAGTTTTTCTAACCCAAATACTAAGGCCCATTTCATAGCCCGAGCTTTGAAATCGAGCTCTGATACCACTAAATGTAACACGCCAAACCCGGACTAGAAGTTAGGCTCGAATTCGGCGTGTCACACTGAAGTGTTTTTGTGAAAACCTTGTTTTCATTGAAAACACTTCTAGAGAAAAGTTAAGTAAAATCCAGTTTGCTTTCAAAACGAGGTGTAGCCCAAAAACCATTTCCTTATTACTATGTAAAAATTTCCTTTGACTGCGGAAGCTCGTTCTTCAAACACAATTATTTTCAAAAACTTGAAATATGCTTAAAAGAAATAAATCCAGGTTCCATTTCCAAAATTTCAATGCATAGAAGAAGTAATGGAATAATAACTAAAGGGAAACTTTAATACAATCCGAAATAAAATAACTTAAAATCTAGAATTTAAATATTAAGGAAAACAAGTCTAATCGTCTTGCTAGTTGGCCACCTTTGAGTCCCTCCATCCGCCGAACCGCCTACTGAGGATCACCTGAGAAAAATAAAAGGAGTGAATTTTCGAAAACTCAGTGTGTAAGACCCTCGACAAACAAATGGCATATATATCATAATAATAACATAACAATATCATACATGCAATGCTATGTAAACCCTTGATGTAGCCCGATTGCGGTAGTACCTAACGTTGCAACAAAGCTGTTAATCATATAATGGGCTTAAAAAGCCATAGGTGGATCCACAGTTGTCAAGCAACCATGCGATCCTCATATACTTCCTCCGTTCCATAATTCCCACCCCATATGCAATCTAAACAGAATATCATATGAATGCAGCAAATGTGCATGTAACATCCATAAATCTTACATTCAACAAATAGGGGTATTTTAGTCATTTCACAAATCAATGGTATTTCGGTAACCTAACCCTATAGGGGTATTTCAGTAAATCTACAGTGTGGGTCTTAATTACCAACCTTGGCCCGTCAACAAGTCCTCGCAGCTAAAGTGAACAGACACTATGCGCCAGGTAGGATTCTAGAGAAGATGAGGTGGGTCACTAGGACCGCTTAAGTACCAAGCTCTCCCTAGATCCAATCTTAGACATGCATATGTCCATTGCCACACTCTACCCTAGTGACTTGTCCATAGACATGTTTGATTATTAAATTAAGTTTTATGTTGTTTAAGAATTCATCAGAACTAAGCCTAGAGTCCATTAAAACCCTAGCATGCATTTCTAAAATCCCATAAAGCCCACTAAGCCCAATCATGTCCATATAGCCCATTAAGCCCAATCGTGTATATATAGCCCATTAGGCCCGATCATAATCAAATCATACAACCATCCATATCAATCTATCATTCAATTTCACATATCAACTCTTGTTGATTTGGGCTCACAAGCTCGGGAGGCCCACTTAGCCCCTTCTGGCATGGTTGGCCAAACAGTGGCCCGATACCATGAGATCGCTCTCTTGGTCTTGGTAGTCGTATCGGTGCTCCCACACGAATGTTTGCACGCTCGTGTGGTTGCCAGCACCAACCTTTCGGCTTTTTAGCTTTTCGACATTCTGATTTTTCAGTATTTCAGCTTTTGCCGATTTGTCGTGTGTGAAATGTATGTACACACCTGGTAAATGAGACGTGTTACACTATCCTCAGCCTTGAACCTACAACCAATACCAACCTCTAATCAATCACACACTTAACAACAATATTTACCAAAAACCGAAACTTTACCTTAACCTTATCTCCTAATAGCCCTTCCTTAGCTACTACTCATGAATATCCCCTAGATCTGCATCAATCTTAATCGTTAAAGACAAGATAATAGGTGACTTGTATCCATGTAAGTCACCCTTTCCCTTACTATAGACTATTAGGCCAACTTATCCCAAAATCAAGAACACTTACCCAAAGTCAAAACGTATGGATAGCTTTTCAGCAGAGACTTGTAGATCCAAGCTTGATTCCAATTTTTCCAAGATCCGATCCACTAAAAATCAAAAGAATGATGACAGCACGACAGAGGTTTGGTCACTAAAGTATTCGGCACAAGGTTTGGGGCGATAAAGAAATCAACTCCAAGAGCAAAGGTTTTCGGCTTTTGAAGTCACGAATATTCGGTCCCCAATAATTGAGATGAAGGTGGAACGGCACAAGTAATGGAGAAAGAAGAGAATGATATTCGATTTAAGGCTTTAGGAGAGAAGAAAAGAAAACACATAAATAAGAGGCAAGGTTTAGAACAGAAAAAGTGAAGGAGAATTCAGCAGAGCACTATAGTTGCCGAAATAGCACAGAGAGAATTCGGCAGCCACTATTTATACACAAAACCGAAACTTCGCCTACCCCCCAAAGTCCCAATCGGCTCCAACTCTTCCCTATCGCATCTCCTCATTTTTCTCCCTGATAACTCCCCAATCCTTTTCCTAAATTTTCTCTTCTGATCAATCTCCTTAGAGTCCATCATCACACCACTTCCAACCTTCTAGAAGGCCAAAATTAAACTCCTAAAAAAAATACTAAGCTAGGATTTGAACCTAGGATCTCCTTGCTAGCCCATAACAACACCTTCCTATACCCTAAGTGGCGTCATTTAGCCACTCCACCACAAGGCTCTTTGATGTCATTTTTCCCTAATTTTATTTAAAACCCCAACTACTCACCGCTTTGGTTCCTTTAATAATTAATTAAAAATTCCTTCTCCTCAAAGTTCAAACCCAGAACTTCTCTAACACCTCTAGACACTCCAAGTTTATTAAACCCTTAAAGCCAACATGTCATTTGCTTAAAAAAAATTTATGAGACCCAAAGCCCAAAGCCCAATTCATCTAGGCCCAAAATTTGGGGCGTTACACTCTCCATGACCAGTTCAAACACCATTCAAATCCTATTCAAACTCCCCTTAGCTGTGTTTTAGTCCAACTCTACTACCCACACAGCTCAAGCAACAAAATAAATATCCCATTGCACAACTCAGGACTTGAACCTCAGACCTCTCAGTTACACAACACGCCACCTTGCCACTAGACCACAAGCTCTTCTTGTGGCATAAAACATGCATTTATTTTTACAAGGCCTATATGCCAGAGTCCAGATTCATTTAAGAGGAAAACTAAAAATTTTTCAAAAGCTAAGACTTGAACCCAGGCTTCTCAAACACTCCCATACACACTCAAATCACTTAGCCATTAAAGCAAACAAGCACTTTATGTCAGAACATGAAAAATTAAAGACCCTATATTTTTATGGCGTTACAACTCTACCCCCTAAAAGAAATTTCAGCCTCAAAATTTACCTGGTCAAAATAAGTGAGGGTATTGCCGATGCATTACCTCCTCAGGTTCTTACGTGGCTTCTTCTAAACTGTGATTACGCCAAAGCACTTTGACTAGTGGAATAGATTTCCTCCTCAGTACTTTAACCTCACGGTCCAATATCTGCACTAACTCCTCCTCGAAGGTCAGATCTGTCCTAACCTCGATCTCCTCGACTGGTACTATATGTGTGGGATCAGAGTGATAACGCCTCAGCATGGAGACATGGAACACATCGTGAATCCGGTTTAATTTTGGAGGTAGTTCAAGTTGATAGGCGACCGGTCTCACACGCTTCAGTACACGGTAAGGCCCAATGAACCTTAAGCTAAGCTTACCCTTCCATCCAAATCTCAAAATTTTCTTCCACGGTGAAACCTTAAGGAATACATAATCCCCCACAGAGTACTCAATCTCTCGGTGTTTAAGATCTGCGTAAGACTTCTGCCTATCAGACGCTTCCTTCAATCGGTCCCGAATCAGTTTTACCTTTTCTTCGGTATCAAAAACTAACTCTGGCCCCAAAACTCGCCGCTCGCCCAGCTCAGTCCAACAGGTAGGAGTACGACACCTACGACCATACAATGCCTTGTACGGTGCAATTTGAATACTGGATTGATAGCTTTATTATACGCGAACTCTGCTAGCAGCAAGTAGTCTTCCCAGCTGCCTTGAAAATTCATTACACAACTTTTTAACATGTCCTCCAGTATCTGAATCACCCTCTCTAACTGACCATCTGTCTAAGGATGAAACGCAGTACTGAAGTCCAACCTGGTACCCAAAGCGTCATGTAACTTCTTCCAGAACTGAGATGTGAATCTAGGATCTCTATTAGATATGATAGAAACCAGTACCCCATGCAGTCTCACAATTTCAGCCGCATATAACTTTGCCAGCTTCTGCAACGAGTAATCAGTGCGGACTGGTATAAAATGGGAAGATTTAGTCAATCGATCTACAATAACCCATACCGAATCCTTCTTAGTAGGCACTAAGGGCAGCCCACTCACAAAATCTATAGTTACCCTCTCCCACTTCCAAAGTGGAATCTTAACTGGCTGTAGAAACCCAAAAGGCAGTTGATGCTCAGCCTTAACTTGTTGGCACGTCAAGCACTTACTCACAAATTCAGTAACTTCGCGTTTCAGTCCTGGCCACCAGTACAGCTCACGAAAATCTCAGTATAACTTGTTTCCGCCAGGATGCATATCATATGGACTACTATACGCCTCTCATAGTATAGACTGCCTCAGCTCAGAATCCCTCGGCAAGGGGTACTTATTTTTGATAGTCAGTTTATTCAACTACCGATAATCGATGCACATACGCATGGATCCATCCTTCTTCTTCACAAACAACACTGGTGCTCCCTATGGAGACACATCGGTCGAATGAATACTCGATCCAGAAGTTCTTGAATTTGAGCTTTTAGCTCAACCAGTTCCTTTGGTGCCATCCTATAAAGGGCGATGGACACTGGGGCTACTCCAGGCAAGAGCTCAATACCAAATTCCACTTCACGGTTCGTAGGCAACCCAGTGAGCTCATCAGGAAATACATCAGAAAAATCCTTGACTATTCTGATATCTCCAACAGAAGGACCCTCAGAATCAGATACACCAATATAGGCTAGAAACGCCTCACAACCCTTGCGAACCAGTTTTTTGGCCCTTAATGCAGAGATTACATAAGACAAAAAGTCTCTTCGCTCCCCAATCACAGCCACCTCCCCATCCTCCGAAGTCTTCAACACCATGCGCTTAGCAGTACAATCCAACCTTGCACGGTATTTTACCAGCCAATCCATCCCCAAGATCAGGTCGAACTCACCAAACGGTAGCTCCATCAAATCCGCTGGAAATATAACTCCTTGAACCTCTAGGGGCACATCTCTGAACAACTTGTCTACTCTCACTAACTGTCCCAGTGGACTTAACACAATCATCTCATTAACAGTCTCTCACACATGATACCCAAGGTGCCAGACACAGTGCATGCAATGTATGAATAAGTAGACCCTATATCAATTAGAGCTGTGTAAGGTACATTATGTATTAGGAACATACCAGTTATAACATTTGGAGCGTCACTATCCTCTAGGCGATGAGCAGCATAAACCAGTGCTGGCTTCCTTGCCTCAATGTTACCAGCACCTCTGCCTGGGGATCCACGACCTCGTCCCATACTGTTTCCACCTCTGGCCTGCCCACGGCCTCTCGGTGGCTGCTGACCACCTCTCACTGGCTGAACATGACCCTATCCTGCTGCTTGCATCTGAACAGGCCTCTAAGGACAATTCTTAACCTGATGATCCATAGACCCGCATCTAAAGCATGCCCTAATTCTCTTCCAACACTCACCCTGGTGAGATCTCCCACAATCAGCACAAGGCTGTGGACTAGCAACAGCAACAGGAACTCCAGCCCGAACTGGCTCATCAAACCTAGCCTTCTTTATAGGCTTTCCAGAAGACCCTGAGCGCCCAAAATCCCTCTTATTTCTGCCCCTATCTTTCTCGCAGTTCTTGCGCTCAGAGCGCTTCACATTCTCAGCAATATTTTCTTTTTCTACAAGGGTAGCAAAGTCTCGCTCCCTCTATGGAGCTATCAATATTCATAACTCATCTCGAAGGCCATCCTCAAAATGCACACAGCATTCATACTCAGTTGCTACTATCCCACGAGCATATCGACTCAACCGCAGGAACGCTGCATCATATTTCGCCACTATCTTATTCCCTTGGGTCAAGCTTAGAACTTCCCTTCTTCGGGCGTCCACATAACTTGCACCTACATACTTCCCTTAAAAGGCCGCTTTAAAGAAATCACATGTTAACCGATCGGCCTGCGTACCCTCTCTCACGGTGAGCCACCACTGGTAGGTCTCGTCTCGCAGTAAGGACATTGCTCCTTTTAACTTTTGTTCCATAGTATAGTCAAGATCGTCCATTATTCTTTCAGTGGCCTTCAGCCAGTATTTTGCCAAATTTCGGGCTACTCCAGAAATACCCCTAAAAATGTTTGCTCCATTAGACCGGAGTCGCTCTGAAATTGACCCTCGACCCACTGCACCAGTGTTAGATCCAGCAACCCTTTATAAAATGCAAAGCATAGCTTGGGACAAGGCATCATCCCTAGCCGCTCGATCGTAAGACCCCGTCTTGGTCACTGGTGAAGTTGGTGCTTCTCTAGAAAGTATGTGGCCCGATGCCGAAGACCCAGCCCCAGCACTTCCTCGGCTACTACCGCAGCCCCGTGTACCCCTTCTGCGAGTACCTCTTGTGCTCATTTCAATGTACGCTTTATCTGTTTTAAAAGTCTTATGCATCAGATTATAATTTCAGTAATTATTAACAAAATGTGTTATGAAAGATAGTTAATAGAGGTTTGTTTTTGCTAATCAAGATCTCACTACAGTTTTCAGTCTTCTACGATCTCAGTTTCCTCTATTTAGAGTTTCAAAATATAGTCCTACCATCCATAGAAGTTTCTCAGTATAATGTCTCAGTCTATAACAGTAAAAGTATTAGAGGACTTACAAATTTGACGCCGGAGACTCGGTGTGCCACACTTTGAATCTTTCAAAACGTTTCCAATCTTTAAAATACGTTTTTAGAAAAACATTTCAAAAACAGATTCCACAGTCGAGTTTTGCAACTTGCCTCTGATACCACTAAATGTAACACCACAAACCCAACCTAGACGTTACGACCGAATCTGACGTGTCACATCGAAGTGATTTCCAAAATTTGGACTTGTTGATAAAAATCTGTATTTAAGTTAAAACCCATTTAGTTTTTATTTCTTGAGAACATTCGGCAATTTAAGTTATTACAATCTGAAAGCAGCTTATCAAAATGATTGCCAAATTTATTACTGTTGCTTAAACTGAATAAAATCGTAGAAGCTTCTCTAACTAAAAACCTTGAAGTTTAAAATGCGTGTTTTTCTTGAAAATAGTTGTGATTTTGAAAACTCTTTTGTGTCCATTTGGCAGTTTAAAACAAGAAATCAAACCCAATTAAAAATTAAATCCACCAATGGCCTTATTACATAATCAATAGCCCAATATAAAATTTTAAAATTAAATAACTAAGTCTAAAGCAGAACATCAGCGATCATGTGGCCACCTCCGAGTCCCTCGCTGCTCCAAATCGTCTAAGGCTAGGGATTACCTGTATAGTTAAAAAGAAAGGGTGAGTTTACGAAAACTCAGTGTGTAGTCCCTTAACAGTCAATCCGTAACAACATATGTAGTAACAGTCTGGGCCTGAGCCCTATTCAGTAACAGTGCAGTGTGGGCCTTAGCCCATTACAGTAACAATGTGGGCCTAAGCCCAATACAGTATCAGTACGGTGTAAGTATGTAACCCACCCCAATCCAGCCAGCACACCATCCGTACCAACCAACACACCATGTGAGGATAAAATCGACCCACACAGCCAGCACACCAATATTGCAGCATAGCTGCCAGTAATATAACGCAGCAGAACTACCAGTAACAGTGAATGTGGCAGAGCCGCCAGTACAGTACTTCCTCCATATTAGAATCCCAACCCCATGCAGTATGTCATGTAATAAATAGCTCGTGTATGCAAAGTGTCCTACTCAGTACAGTCTTACAAATAATCATACACTTATCAGTCAACCTACCCCTAAGGGTAAAATGGTCATTTCCATCTAGTAGGGGTATAATAGTAATTTTACCTTTTAGGGGTATTTTGGTAACTTTACTTATTTTCAGGACTCAGTGTAGATAACGACCTCTCTGAAAGTTTACAGTCGCCTCGAGCGACACAGATAACCTAAATGGTCATAACGGTGTAAATAGGCCCAAGGCCCATTATTCGGACCAAGTGGGCCCACACGCTCGTGTGGCCGATTTAGCCCAATTTTAGTCACGGCTATGCGAACTACATAGCCCAGTCCAGTATTTGCCACTTATCGTGGATTTTATCCGTGTAGGGCCCACGAGCCCATTGGGTCTACACGGCCCATTTCAGCCAAACGAGGCCCATATCGGCCCAAGAGCATGAGAACGCTCATGGGGCCTCTAAAGTCTATCGCCCATAATTTGTGGGCTCGATTTACCACACAAGCAATCGCACGCACGTGCGGCCACAAATGCTGAAGTTTCGGCTTTTCAGCTTCCGCTGATTCACAATAGAGAGCGGTGTGATTACACACCTGTTTGCGCAACGAACAAATTATCCCACACGCGATCAACCTACAATCATCCCAACACAATCAATCTTTCATCCATTAGAACATTAATACTAAATCCCCAAACCGGTATCACCACTTACCTTGACCGAAAGTTATGTGATTATTCCTCTAAGATCGCTGGTTGAAAACAATCACCCCCTTCTTCTCGATTTACTACGCATAAGACAGATTTCATTAGCAATAATTATTTAATTCAAGGCTTGAATTGATGCCCAAAGTCCAAAGAATTAGTGTTAGAGCAGATTGGGTATTCGGTCAACACTATAAAACAAGCCTACTTACCCCACAGTATTCGGCCAAAGAGGTATTCGAAGAAAGAAGGCAGAGATGTGCAAAGAAGCAAGGCAATCAACGCTCCACCTATTGTCAGAAACTATCATCCAAATGGTTTCGAAATAGCAAGACAAGACTTATGTTATTCAGTCTATATTGGAAAAGCAGAGAAACAAAAGAGAGGGGAAAAGAAGAGATGTAGGATTCGGCTTCCCACAGTGTTATGAACAGAAGAAGAGATCGTCGCTCATTACCAAACCAACTGGCACGGCAGAGAAAGAAAAAGGAAGTCGGCCACTCAGTCAAAGAGGAAAAAGAAATGTTGAGAAGAAGAACAAGAAGGTTCGGCTATGAACCAAAAGCCGAGGAATAGAAAGGAGGAAAGGGGATTCGGCAGCAGAGAAAAAGAAAAGTGTAAAAGTGTGCAAAAAAAGTGCCAAAAGAGCCTAACACATTCAGCAAAAGAGAGAAAACAACCCAAACGAGCAGTATACCTCCCCTGGTCGAATTTCTTGAGTGCCAGAGTCCAAATTCGGCACAACTCTCCTCCCACTCAAACTCATTGATTCTCTCCCCTTATCCCGCTTTGAATCTCTCCATGACCAGTTCAAACACCATTCAAATCCTATTCAAACTCCCCTTAGCTGTGTTTTAGTCCAACTCTACTACCTACACAGCTCAAGCAGCAAAATAAATACCCCCTTGCGCAACCCAGGACTTGAACCTCAGACCTCTTAATTACACAACACGCCACCTTGCCACTAGACCACAAGCTCTTCTTGTGTCATAAAACATGCATTAATTTTTATAAGGCCTATATGCCAGTGCCCAGATTTATTTAAGAGGAAAACTAAAAATTTTGCAAAAGCCAAGACTTGAACCCAAGTTTCTCAAACACTCTCATACACACCCAAATCACTTAGCCATTAAAGCTAACAAGCACTTTTGTGTCAGAACATGCAAAATTAAAGACCCTATATTTTTTTGGGGCGTTACAGCAATAATAACCAATGCAATAATACAGTTTCTATAATCTGTGTTCTATATTACCAAGTTCCCATGATCAAGTCGAAACTCATAACGGTAATAAGTATAATTACCACTGACCAATGAATATCTTTCACAAATAAACCATGCTTGAATAATAAAGAGATTGATGACATCTCGGAGAAAATTTAGAAGAGCAATATCACACATACTCAGTAGAAACAACTGTGATAAAGACAATATAATTTGCACATTCGCAATTCAGGGCTTCAATCAGTAGAAGTAGAAAATAACATCACATGAACCTTATCACCAAATCTTATATCATTCATGATGAATTAGCAACCCAAGTAAAATAGCGCAATACCGCTCATGAATCAACCAGACTGTCGGTAATTCCATTTATCATAATTTACTAGTCTTTCAATACGATGTATATTGCATCTGTACATGCACAATTTCATATGCCTCTGATAAAAACAAAACTTATAGAATACCAAGAAGATATTGATGTAATATCCCTGATTATAACAACTACATTCAAATATCAGTGCAATTTCATCACTATTCCACTGACTAATAAAGTCATCAATAATCTTACATTATTCAGTTCACTGAGTTAATTCGGAAAAATTTTCGGTTAATCTGTTCTGTAAATATCATGTCTGGATAAGTCGTTTACTCATGAACAACTTTTTCCTTAACAATGACATCACATAATCTGAATAATCCTAAAAAAATCTGATATCTCTTTTAATATCGTCTTTACTTTCTAACCCATTCTCATTCTGACTACATCATTAGTCATTCAGCCTTTGAACTCTTTAGTTCCACATTCATGAGCTTAATCCATATAAATCTTGTGAATTTCATTGTATACAACTATACTGGTAAGAGGGTGGAGATCGTAAGCCTCAAAAATTAACTTGCATATATACACACATATCACTTAACGTGTACCATTAACATGTTCACTATAAAACATTTATTTCATACCTTTACAAGTCTCATTTCATCATAAGTAACATTTTCACTCAGCCACGTGAGTATCACTTTTAGCAGTATTAGAATCAGCTCGGTTGGAAAGCATCTCTGTTTATTTCTAAAACAATTTTCATCAGAGTCAAGAGATATCACACTATCACAGGTTATATAATGTCATGTATTTCTAGACTCCACATATGCTACATTCAGTCTGAGAATCGACTGAACCGTAGCTTTGATACCATTAAATGTAATACCCCTAACTCGTATTCATCGTCGAAATAGGGTTACGAAGCATTACCAGAACAATTAAAAACATTTACAGATAAATCATGCAAGTTACTATTCAAATTTCAAAATCATTCGTAACATCCCTTAAGTGGACCCTCAAGGCCTAATACGAGCATTAGAATCGAGAAGGGACTTAATCAAAAACTCTAAGAATTTTTCGTGACATTCCAAAAATTTTCCAAAGTGCAGGGCTCACACGTCCGTGTAGTCCAAGGGACACGCCTGTGTGACCCTAGGACACGCCCGTGCTGCAGGTCGTGTTCAAAATTAGGTAGCTTACTGACTTATGCCACACAACCATGCCACACATCCGTGTGCTAGGCCGTGTGGTTAATTAATTCAATTCGAAATAGGTGTAGGTTTCACACGGCCAAGACACACGCCCGTGTTCAAGGCCGTGTCTCCCACACGGCTGAGACACACGTCCGTGTACTCAATTCTAAGCATTCTGTTTTCTCGAATTTAAGGTGCAGGGGACACACGGCCTGGCTACACGCCCATGGGGTAGGCCCTGTGACACACACGGCCTAGACACACGCTCGTGTGTCTACCTATGTGGACAAAATTAAGCCATTTCCTAGCCTCATTTGTCACCCAAATTTACCATGTTCCTGCACTAAAACATACCAAATATAATCCAACCATTTCAAGCATCCAAATCAAGTAAATTCCATCATTCATCATGGCATATCATTCCATGCATACATGTTCATAATCTTGCCTTGGTTTAGTCCATATGTTCGGCATAATTTGATCTACTACTTAACACATATGTAGCTACCATAGTATGACATTACAAATATATTAAAACAAACCATTACTAGCCATTCCAATGGCTAGATTACAAGCATCATTTACATTTACATGCCAACATGGCCAATATATCCTATACATGCCATTATAACCATAATTGATTTACCATATTATACCGACATGGGCCGATGGATAGTGTGAGTGATCTCTGCCGAGCTTTCAATCCAACAAACTTTTGATTTACTCTAAAATAGGGGAAAATAAAACGGAGTAAGCATTACATGCTTAGTAAGTTCGTATAACATGGTACTTAACTTACCATTCATTCTATTTTGAGGCAACTATGTAAGGCATATTCACTCAATTTGACCTCAAGCCCTACAGATATCCTCATTGCCCTTGTTAGTCATATATTTCATAATAACATCAAAACATATATGGGCACAACAACAATCAAGTTTCCATGCACATATGCTTTACACAACATGTATTCATTTGACATGTATAAATCATCTCTTTATACTACAAGTAAAATTTCATAATATTTCATCTTGAGTTCATATCATTTCATATCATAACTTTACCCATATTACTCGAAATATCAAGGTCACGGTTAATACACTCAAGGTGTACAAGTCTATAATCAAGAATAAACATATATTCATCAAATAAAGTCCATGTACAAATATCATCATCTCATGTTTCCATATATCATTTGTCATATAGCATCATTTTCATGGATTTTAAGAAACTACATGTAATAACTCATTTCTTATTCATGTCATTTCATGTCAAGGTTTTTACCCGTTGAATTTATTCTGAATATCGATGGATACACAAGCATTACACCCAAGGTGTACAAATCAGGATCCGTCAATTCCTGTCCAATGGTACCCATAAGGTACTATTTCAGAGAGTACACTCTCGAGCCACATATATATAAGCAACAGGATTACCAATCCATGCTAAATCCTTTTTATAACATATGCTCTAAAGAGATTGACCTGGATTACCTGTCCTGGCTAAATCCAATTCATAACATATGCTCGAGAGGACTCACATCAGGATTACCTGTCCGGGCTAAATCCTTTCAGAAATTAGGTCAATAGGATTACTCGTCTGAGCTAAATCCTTCCAATAATAAATGCAGGACCTCATTCATTTCGGGAAATCACATATCCATCGATCTGCCATTTATTCAACCGGGATTTAAACATTTTTCAAACATTATCGGGCATGTGATTATTTCATACATCCACAACATTCATATAATTCAAATAAATACATTCCACATTCATTTCAAGTATATAAGTAACATTCTCATCGTTTATCCTTTATCATCTATCGGGCATTATCATTTAATTTAAACATTTTCATTTATCGGCCTTGATCGGATATGTAGTCATTTCACATATTTATGACATTTATACAATTTACATAAGCACAACCAATGCAAGCATGTAAATAAACACAATTTAGTTACACGAACTTACCTCAACAAAGGTTCGTGTACAAACATCTACTAATCTAACATTTTCCTCGTTTTAACTCCTAATTTGGTCTATCTGGATCTATACGAGTAAATTTTACATCAATTTCACACATCTCATATTTATTTGGACTCAATTTACATCCTAGGCAAAATTACCATTTTGCCCCTAACTTTTCCATAAATTACCATTTTGTCCCTAGGCTCGGAAAATAAAATTCATGAAATCTGACTCTCTATCCAAGCCTAGTTGAAATATACATACAACTTTTACAGCATATACATTTCACAAATTTCTTCATTTTCCATAGATTTTCACCATTTTTCATTTTAGTCCCTAAATCAAGTTTTCATTAAAAATCACTTTATAAAAGTTGTTTATCTATCATCAATCTTTCATTTTCTATCGTAAACACCTTTGACCCAATTTTTATATCATGATAACTTTTCAATTGATCCCCCAAATAGATAGTTTAAGCTATCCTAGTTTCAAAAATATCAAAATTACTAAAAACGGGACAAGGAAACTTACCTAATTTGGCCATGAAAGTTTCTTCTCTCTCTTAAGGTTTCCATGTCTTATTTTGGGGAAGAAGATGAGAAAATATGATTTTTTATTTTATTTTCATCTTTTAATTAACTAATTTAGTTGAATTCCAATTTAGTCCTTACCCATTTTCTAAATTTCCATGGATGAGTCATACCAAAATATCTATATACTTTCTTTAATGGTCTAATACCATATAAGGACCTTTAGTTTTGGATTCCATAGCTATTTAATCCTTATAGCTACTAGAATTCAACTTTCACATTTTATGCGATTTAGTCCTTCTCGTAATTAAGCATTCATCCACCAATATGTCATCATGTAGATATACTTCTATGCTTAAATTGCTTCACTGAGTTAATGTCAAGAGTTAATAAGATATAAAATCACTTAATGAAACTTCTTAACAATCTAAATATAGAGTAGTGGAATCAACATCAATTAAGAATAGCAAACTTATGTAACTCAATCTTCATATAAACTCATAGAACAGGGAATGGAAGTGAAAAACAACAAAGATAAAAAAATAAAAATAAAAACCCTTCAACATCATCATTGCCCTTTGAAGGCAAAAGTTTGTCACACGAGAAGTCAGAAAAAAGAAATGAGCCCCATCTCGTTAAAAAAATCAAGCAATCAATTGTTGTAAGATTTTTTTTCTTGTTTCATTATAAACTAGAGATTGAAATATTCCAATACAATATCGAAAGCTGAAAAACATGATTCTTTCACAAGATAAATGTAACACCCCTTACCCGTGTTCGAAGCTGGAACCGGGTTTAAGGCATTACCTAACTTATATCACTTAAACATCTCACATTGAGATATGAAAATTTCGTTTAAACCCCTCACTTGCTTATTCTTGGCCTACGAGGCTCTAAACATACCTTCGAGAGGTTTCGAAATTTAACCGGGAACTTTCATGAACTTGGAAAACTTTTCATCAAAATAGGGGCCATACACCCGTGTTGATCTAAGGCTATGCCCGTGTGCCCCTAAGACATGCCCGTGTTCACCACCCGTGGTCGACACTGACTTATTTCACCGTGGTCGACACTTAGCCCACCATCAGTCTTTAATAAGGTCGTATCGCACATAGCCCACCAAAAAGGATAATTACGGTGGTATCACACATAGCCTACCAAATATTAAAATAAACGACGGTATCACACACAGCCCATCGTAGTTGCGTAATAAGGTGGTATCGCACTTAGCCCACCGTCAAGTGTTGTTATTACACATTTACATATCTATTTCGTCATTCATACGAAATCTATTCAATAACTACCAAATTCAATCCACTTGAATCATACATGTTCACAATCATGCCATGCACCAATTAGCAACAACAATGTGTATATAAAATGCATCGTTTACACATAAACTTACCTCGATGCAAAACGTTTCAATTTGCGATTTAATCCGTAACCTTGCCTTTTCCCCGGTCAAGGTTAATTCCGCGCTTTTCTTGATCTATAATAATAAAATTCACTCATTTAGATCATTCTATGATCATAATACATCAAAATCTACACTTAGGCAAAAATGACCATTTTGCCCTTGTACTAAGGCAAAATTATGATTTTGCCCCTAGGCTTGTAAATCATTTTTTTCAACTCACTTTCTCATTAAACAAGCCTAGCTGAACATTTATTTGTCTTACAACTACTCAAAAATCCAACTATTTCATGCATTTATAACACAATTACAATTTTTGCATTCAAGTCCGATCTAGGTGTTTTCATGCAAACACCTTTCATAAAAGTTGTTTCCCATCTCCCTAACATTCATTTTCTTCCTTCAAAACTCAAATAACAACATAACCATTCTCATGGCAAGTCCCTAGACTTTCAACCATATCACAAATTAGTCCCCTCATTAGCTAGCTTTAGCTTTGAGGACTCCAAAAGTGCAAAAATTATCAAATAACACTACCAAAATCACTTACTTGTAGGGAGATAATTTGGCTGAAATTTTAAAGCATTCAAAACCCCTCTAAGCTTGAAATTTTCGGTGGAGATGAAGAGTGAATAGTGAAAGATGATAACTTTTCTTTTTAGCATATTTTATTCATCTTTTCTCACCTAATTTCACCCAATTTTGACTAAAATTAATGCTCTTGTCCCCTTTGCTATCTATGGCCGATCAACACATTCTCTAGGGCCTAATTGCACTTTAAGGACCTCCAATTTAGTAATCTATAGCTATTGGACACTTCTACCTTGAAAAATAGAACTTTCGCACTTTATGCGATTTAGTCCTTTTTCACAATTAAGCATGCTATTGCTCAAATTAAAGTACCAAAATTTTCACATAGCCTTATAATAATACCATAACACATAAAATAACATCAAAATAATTTTCTTTAACCTCGGTTTAGTGGTCTCGAAACCACTGTTCCGACTAGCCCTAAAATCGGGTTGTTACACTAAAATAGTCGTAGAAAACAACTAAACTAAGCATAAAAAAAAATTAAAGAGAAGAAGAGAACAACTAAAACAGTTGTAGAAGAAAAGAGGCTCACTGGTGAAAGAATTAAAGAGGAACAACCTAAAATAGGAAAAAAAACGAAAAGAATTAAATTGAGAGTTAAAATGAGAAGATGAGATTAGGGGAGTAGAAAGAGAGAGAGAGCAGCAACAATCTTGAAGAAAATAGAAGAATTGAAGAAAATAAAAGAGAAGAGAACTAGAGAAAAAAACTTTAAATGAGAAAATGAAGAAAAAATTGGGATTCTACCGTGTGTTTTGGGAGAAGACAAATGGAGGATAAAAATGTAAATAGCCAGCCAAAAACACTTTTGGCTTTTCCATTTGAAGAAAGGCACTTTTTTAAATTAAAATTTTCGCTCAACTAGTAATGAAAAATGCAAAACCCATATAGGAACTAATAAAAGAAACCCCAAAAAAGGAAATTTTTTTAATTAAATCGAAGAAAAAGAAATATGAAGATGAAGAATAGAACCATTCAATATTTTTTTGTGCGTTTTCAATATTTTTTACTTTAAAATTAAATTATTTTTTTATTTATCAATTTTAATATATTTTTACATTTTATTTTTAGAATATAGTATTAATTATATATCTCTATTTTATTATGTTGAAATATTTTTATTTTTAATATATAATATAAAAAATTTTCGCATGATTTTATTGTGATACTATCATTACTACTTGTCATAGTTTTAAAGTGCCAAGGTATCTTATATTTGTTCGCATTGGATATTAAGTTGCAATAGGAATGTAAAGCATGATATGTTTTTATTGGATATATATATTTTGGATGAAATGAAATAAAATTGATTGTATTATTTTTAATAAAAATCGTTTATGTATCTAAATACGAAAACAATATAATTAAGTGATTAAATTTATAATTAATGTTCTCTTTGTTTTATTGAAAATGATTTTTATGGGTGATTTTACTTTTATATAAAAATTAACTTAAATCAAGTTTAATATTATTATATTAATAATAAATTTTTATTTTAAAATATTTAAAATTAATAAAATATTAATATAAAATATTATAATTTCAATATTATTAAACATACATATTTAATTATCTATATCTAATGATATAATAATAAATAATTTATTATTAAAAATATTCAATATTAATATTTTAATATTAAATATTTATTACCATTATAAATATATTAATAATAAATGTTTTGTAGTATAAAAGTTAAAATAAGCCATAAGTCTATGTACTCTTCCCATATTTGAAATTTAGGCTCTATATTTTTATTTCAAGGATTTAGTCTCTCTACCTTTCAAATTTAAAAATTAAGTTCAATTGTTAACATTGTTAAATTTTTTTGTAAATTTTTTTGTCACATTTTTAAATAAAAAAAATACTCGGTATTCATGTAGCTAAGAAAATCATGTTATAATGAACATGATTGTAATAAAATATTTTTAATAATGCTAACAACTGAACCTCAATTTTAATAACTAAAAAGTAGGACAAACCCAAAAATAAAAGTACATGGACTAAATTTTAAATTTACGAAAAGTATAAGAATCTATATCATATTTTAACTTAGTATAAAAATATGAATATTTTAATTATATAAATATAAGTGCTTGTTTAAATAATGCTTAGTTAAATTTATTCCTTATAACTCTAATATGTCAATATGTACTCTCATATATGTAATTTAAATTAAGTTTTAATTAAGCATTATTTATTATTAAGTTTATATATCACATTGATTATTATAAAATATTTTATTATAAAATAAATTTCGATTATAAAAAGAAAATTGCACTATAATATTTTATAACAAATATTTATATCGTGTTTACTTTACAAAGAACAAGTAAAATATTAATTTATAGATATAAAATAAACTCAATTAAACAATTAAAAAAATAAAAACCTTAAACGTATATTTATTTAATTAAAAATAATTTTATAAAATATTTTAAAAAAATCTATCAAATAGCCAAAAAATATTTTATATAAATTTATCCAAATACAAAAAAGAAACAATAAGTTTTTCGGAGAAATAACTCATTTTCCTGAAATGATTTTACTCAAATCATTTTCGTAAAATATAAATATTATTTAAGTTGAGAGGTGCCAAATTTAGGGAACGCATACTTAAGCCAACAAAAGCAGACGAAGGGGAAGAAAAGAACCTTCGCTTTGTTTCCGCGCTTGCATTACTTTTCTCGCCGAACTAAACTTTCAAACAGGAAACCGAACCTTTTTTTCTTTTTTTCTACTTCCCAAAATTTGGAGCTCCCTTAGGTTCGCTGTCCCTCTCCCTTTTCTCCCTTTGCAAAAGAAAAATAGAAAAAAAGAAGTCTCTGGTTTTAACTTCTCTCAGCGCAATTGCCATCAAGGTATTTTTTTTTTTTTTCTTTTTATCAGTTTAAGATGCTTCAATTGTTTTCTTTGTTTTTTTTTTTGATGAATTAAAAGAGGAGGGCAAAGCCCTAACAGCAACGCTTTTTCTCTCTTTCTTTCTTTTTTTTTTTTTTTGACCAAATGCTTTCTTTTGGGATTGTCTAAATTGGGTATTTTTATTATGTTCAGTCCATGCATGTTTAGGACCAAATTATGTGCTTTAAAATTTTTTTCCTTGCTTTCAATTAGGGCAATCTAAAATGGTTTTTTTCTTTTATTTGGTTAATTCATGCTTGTTTCTGGGTTGATCTCTTTGCTTTTAATGGATTTTAGGGTGTTGGTTTTGACGAAAACTTGAATCTTTGAATCGTTTGTTCTATTCTTTTCTTGCTCGAAATCAAAGGAGAGTTAAATTTTAGCTGCAATCTTTGATTCCGAATATATATGCTTGATTTCTTTTAGCTTGCTTAAATGGTTTTTCTTTATTTGGTTATTCATGCTGGCTTCTGGGTTGATCTCTTGATTTTTTTATGATTTTTTCGATTTTTTATTTTGATAAAAACTTGAATCTTTGAATCGTTTTGTTCTTTTTCTTTTTCATTGGTTGGCTTCAAAGGAAAATTAAATTTTAGCTGCGATCTTTGATTCTGAAAATTGTGGCTTTATTGTTTTTATTGGTATTTTCATTTCTTACAGTCAAAAGGAAAGAACCCCTTTTCTATTTATGGACAAAAGAGACTGTCAATTTTGTTGGAAAACAAAGTAAAATTGTACAAACAATTTTTAGGAGTATTTCTATATATATATATATTTTGCATGTTCACCTCTAAAGGGCAGCTCACTGGTTCTTTATTACTAGCATTCTGAGCTTGCTATGATGATTGTTCTGTTGGGGTCAATCTGGTTTATGTTATCCGCAAACTGACAATGCTTTTTTTTTTTTTTTTAACAGCTGAAGAAATACCTTTAGATCTAAATTATATAAGGGCATTCAACATTTTGTAAATAGAATAGAGAGAGGTACTGGTTCGTAGAGGTGGTGGGACTTCTTCGAGCTTAGGGTCCTCTCTCATTGCATTTATTTTAGCTTTGGGAGTTTTTTTGTTGGTGCATATGTATAATTAGAACAGTTGAGCTTTAATGGTGAGGTTTTGTGGAGAGTTTTAACTGAAGGGAAAAGCTTAAAAGATAACATTATGGGTTCTGTTTGTTGCTGCTTGCGCCCTGAGGATTTTGAGGACTATATCAATCCGAACAGTAATGTATATAGAAATTGCGTGTGCCTCAGTTGCTTTGTTCAGAACTTCGTACATGTGGTATGTTTTATTATTCTCATCATTAAGCATTGGTTCAGACTCTAGTATTATTTATTCACTCTCCTTCACTGTGTCACTCTAGGTAATTCCATCAGCATCTATATATATTGGCTTTAGGTGAACAAATATCTATTGAAGTTAGTTGTGGATCATTAATTACTGAGCTAACTTCTGAAATTATCTGTTGATTGTTTACACTATGAAGAATGTAATTCATTAACAGTAGGGATAAGCAGTGTCTAAATTGATCCATTTAATAGTAGGGGGACTAATTTGATCCGGTCCCTATGGTAGAGGGACTTGTAAGGCACATTCACCTCAATTATTTGATTCATGGTGTTCGAGCTTTTTGATCCTTTTCTTTTTTGGTTTTCTTTGCCCTTGTAATTGTAGTATACCACATTGTTCCGAAGAGGGGAATTCCGTTCTGTCCCTTCATCCATTCAGGGGACAGGATCTATTATCTCTTCTGCATCTCTAGATAACTCACTCTCTGACATGTACCAATCTCCTCCGAGACCCTTGCCTTATGATGCTGAGACTAGATATTTCCGCTTACAACCTGATGGTCTTGTTTCAAGACATGAGAAGGGTTCAAGTCAGTCACATGAAGAGTCAGAGCCTGTAAGAGGCGATAACGATGCAGATCCAGGATCTTTGAGTACCGAGGGCAAATGGAATGCCTTTGAGCAAGGCTCGAAAGAGCAGCATTCTAAATCCTCACAAAAACTCTCATCAGCAAAAGCAGCAGTTGGAATTGGGTACATCTATTCATCTGCTGAAGAAGAGGAGGATGTCTGTCCAACATGTCTTGAAGGTGATCTTTTTCTCAAGATTGAATGGTGTTTTATTATAGCCACTATATTTGCAGTGAAGCTTTGTTAGAACTTGCTCAATAGGCCAAGATTTGCTATAACTTAGGAAGGAGGGATGGCATTAAAATGCTAAATTTATGCTATATCTTGCCTCTCTAACATGGATACTCATGCCATTAATTGGACCTAGATTCTAATGAGTTGATGATTAAGCAGCATTGATTTAATAGGGGAACTTACAATTAATCTGTAATTTTAACGATAAAACTAGTCCTCCACTTCAATAGGTGTCATTTGAACCTCTAGCCTGTTGTTATAGTCAATTTAGCCCTCCATCTAATGTATACATATGTATATTGCCAAAATGACTTAATTTTCTAGGTTCCAACATGACCACCTTGATATTCAATCTCTTCCCATTTCATCACTCATTCCCGAAAATTATGGCCACCCGTTTCCACTAGCAAAGAAGGAAAGAAAAACAGATCAAACACAAGATTATTTCAATTGCCATTTCTATGGTTTTTGGGGAAAATCAAACATCTATAAGAATTAAAAAGAAATTCAAGCACTGAAGATTTTGGTGCTCAACCCCAATAAAACCCAATTCACATCCTACCTTACTGTTAAAATTCCTATTCATGTTAACTTTTAAAACCCCAGTAACCCGTGATACCCAATTTCCTTTATCATTATTAATATTATTCTTTATGAAAATCAAATCTGACTTTAATTACAAACCATTAACTTGTTAAACCTCATACCACTCGTCCATAAAAAACTTGCTGGTTAGTTTGACAAAAGAAAATTAGATGGAGGGCTTAATTTGCTCTAATGAAAAAGTAGGGCTTCAATGACACTTTTTGTATCGGTGGGGGGTGCTTATTCTAATCACTGTACATAGTTTTTGCTCTTAGAAATAAGTGCTGCTAAAAAACTGCGTGATATTACTAATCATATGAGATTGGGCTTTTATTGGATGGATTATGTTCCTGATAAACTTATTGATACCTCCCATGGTGCAGAATATACTCCAGAGAATCCCAAGATAATAACAAAATGTTCCCACCATTTCCATCTTGGTTGCATTTATGAATGGATGGAGAGAAGTGAAAACTGTCCAGTCTGTGGAAAGGTGACCTTTTTGAACCAGTTAGCGTTTTCATATCCATGGTACTTATAATCAATCAACTGCATGGCAGTTGCATTTTATTCTGCTTGATTAGATTACAATTTACTAGGATACTCAAGCTTTACAGGCTTTTTTAGTTTCCTTTGATATTTTCAGGTCAAACAAGCTTCTAGTTATATGTGCACAGTTTCCCGCCTTTTTAATTTCTTTTTATTGTCCAATTTTGATATCTTCCATTTTTTGCAAATAAAACAGACTTATTTTTAACAGACATATTAGGCCCAAAATGTGAAGTTTGTTTGGTGAGCCTTGTGGTTTAGGTTATATCCTTTGATGTATATTTGCCAGCAGCAGAAATGATGAACTCTGTTATATCAAAAGCTGAATGGGAAGAATTGTTTGTTATAAACTGCATAATGATTATGTAGGTAATTGAGGCATTGAGAGGTTATTGAGCTTCGAATTAATGTTGCATGCATGTTTAGCCAGACTGCAAAATTGCTGTTTAGGTTGATAATATTTTTCTGCCGACTTCCCAATTCCTTGGGCACCTTCTCAAGTAAATATTAGTTCCAAACAATAGCAATGTTGGTGGGGACGTAGATGTCTTTTTTTTTCCATCTGTGCTTGCTTCTCCAAGTCTAAATTCTGATGTCATATCATTGTCTAGCGTATAGAGTTTAAAGAACCCTGAATTTTGATGGTTCACTTTTCTTTTGCATTTTTTGAATTTACCTGCTCCTGGCTCAGTTGCTTAGACGTTTGATCTAATAATGTAGTGCTTAACAAAGCTTTATATCGAAGTGAAAACAATTTGTATACTCTGTTGTAACCTAAATCTCCCATCTCAACTCGGTTTGCTTTTCCAGGTTATGGTGTTCGATGAAACGACTTAACTTTTGTTCCAAAGGTTTTGTTGTGGATGAAAGCCAACAGAAGACGGCCAGCAAAGAAAAGAAAAAGATATGTAATCTCCTATGTGAATATTGCAGGGATAAAGCGATTGTCACATGCTGTAAATATGAAAAATGTTGTGCATAAAGACTGGAAGTTCGTTCTCTGTGTGAACATTTGAGTTGGGGTTTGGGGGAGGGGGAATCATACGCACGATTGTTGTAAATCACACTAAAGATTATTTTCTTTATCAATGTGAAGAAATGTGGACCTGAGGAAGCTATTATGTATCAATATTTTATGCCTTATCTCCTTTGAATTGTTAGGAATTTATGTATGTGCCCAGATCATATTTAATTTTTTTTTTTTGCCAGTACAAGCTTGCGAATTGCGGGAAGGAATGTAACACTGGGTCTTGAGGTATCAATATAGAGTTCTAATCATTTGCAGGTTAAGTCGTAAATTTCACCAATTAAATTATAGGTAAGTCTTTATTTTGGTTATTTAATCTAAAAAAGTTAGTGATTGAACTATTCAAAAGATTTTATTTATGTTATTGGGCTGTTCAAATTGTTATGTAGCTTTTTCTGTTGGTATTATCTATACTAATTAAAAGTCCTTTTTTTTCTTTTATAGTTTTTTTTTTTCATGAAATAATTTTGAATGTCATAATCTGTGAATTACAATTCAAATAGTTTCTTCTTTGATCTTTATTATTGTTCATAAGATCAATTGAGATTTAAGATATGTTATGTTATCGATGGATTCTGATCTATTGAATCAATTGTCGAATTATTGTTCAGAGTTTGCTAGTGAAAAGAAAAAATTTAACAACCTAATGACTTAGATAATTTTTTTGAATAGTTTAATGATTTAAATATTTTTTTTTGAATAATTCATTGATCAAATTGTAATATATTTTAAATTAATTAAAATGAAAACTTACTTATAATTTAATATAATGACTAATGATGTAATTTATAGCTCCAAATAGAATAAAATGTAAGGAATCAAATTGTTGGCGCCCAAATAGAATGAAATGTAGGGACTCAAATAGAATAAAACGTAGGGAATTAGAAGGTAAATCGTTGAGGGTCTTTCAATCATTCGGCCGATAAAATAATTAATTGAAAACTAAAATTTTTAATAGTTTAAAATAAGTATTACATAATTTTTTTAATAAAAATATAGAAAAATAGTAAGTAGATAATTCAATGGAGAATATATTAAATTTCTTTTCGTTTATTTTCTTTTTAAAATATTATAATGTTTTTGAAGATTTAATGTTATGTCCTCATTTACTTCTTTAGTCTCTTCTTTTATTCAATACATTTTTAATTTATAGTATTTAATATTCATTCTTTTAAATTTATAATATTTTGCACTTAATAGTGAAATTTATTTCAAAATATTGTCAATGTGATTTAAAATTTGACTTTCATTAAAATAAATAAAATGTTTTTTTAAATAAAAATGTAAAATAAAAATTTTGCATTTTTTAAAATGTACATTGATAGCAAGATAAATTCGTATTTTTAATATATTTATTTTTGGCTAATTATCATATAAATGTTATTAAATTTAAAATTTTCTTATCAAGAATGAAGTTGATGTGCTGAATTCAAACTCTTACAAAAATGGACTAAATTGGAACAAAAAGCAAAGATGAATGCTTGATTGAAAGATTAAAGATTCAAGGATGACTGGATAAAGATTAAAGGGTTGAAGATTTTTTTAAAAGTAGCTGGATAAAAATTGAAGGATTTTTTATATTGTTACAACAGTTTAAATTTGATTTATAAATTTTGAATTATTTAGTGATAATATTGAGGAAAAATCTAGCCAAATTTAACACTAAAAGCATGTATAAATAACTAGTGGCTACAGCTAATTGAACACACACTTTATCTTTGGCATTTAATAAATTCTTTATTTTTTTTCTCTCTACCTGTATCAGTGCTCCATTTTGCTATTTTAGTTCTTTTTCTTTTACTTTCAACTTTTTGGTTATTTGCCTTCTAAGCCCTTTCCCTCTCCCATTTTCCACAGTTCCATTTAAATCTTTTATTTTCAAGTATGATTCTTTTCATGATTAACTAAACCCTTTTTAGTCTTAGCCCGATGATCGCTTAGACAAAGTAATTGTGAGATATGAACCCACACTTAACACTTTGCAATTCGGTATTCGTTATCTCTCCGATATATGGGATAGTACAAATTCGTCCCTCAAAGTTTATTCAATTTCAATTCAAAAAGCTCACGTTGGGTTGGAATCATTTGGCGTACAGTTGGGAAGTTGAGTCTACGGTGCTGTATTCAAAATCTTGCGAACAAATTGGTGTGTTCAATTGGAAAAAGCTAGTTGGATTTCGTCAAGGGAGATAGTGATCAAATTTAAAAGACCCACACGGTTGAGGTCGTTAATTCGAGTTGGGCATTTCAGATCGCAAGGCTGTCGAAGTCTTAATTTACGGGTACGTGCCATGTGGTTGGAAATTCGACAAGGGTTAATTTGCAGGTGATACCGGGATCGACTATGAGAGGAAGAGTTGGCGATTTGAGGGATCCTCGATTGCTATAACCAACTTATCACTTGGAAAGGAAAATCTATTTCAAGGATCAGTTCAAGATTAGAGTATACCGAGGCTAAGGCTAAGCTAAAAAACTATATTTTATTTATCCATTTATTTTATTTTCTTAAATTTATTTTTTCAATTTCGAATCTATTTTTATTTTATTTTCCGTATTTTCTTATTTTATTATCTTAATCGATTTAAACCCCCAATTTATATTTTTATCTTCAGCATTTCTACGCACAGTTTATGAGCACGACTGTGACTGTGACAGCGATTTTGGTCACATAAAAAGGCAAAATTAGATACTCAGTCCATATGGATTCGACCATATTGTTTTATACTGCTAATTACTATTATTTTGTCGTAGGAATTTATATTTGGTGATTTCAATGCCCATCAAATTTTAGCGCCGTTGCAGGGGGTTGGTAAAAATTTTAATTTTTGTTTATCTTCTTTATGACCAGATCAGAATTAGGGACTCTAGCATTTGAACCGGAAATAGAAAATTTGGCTCGAACACTTTGAAGAGAAGCTATTCGACGCGGTAAACAACCACAACCTAACTTTGAAGAAGGATTTTGTAACACCCCTAACCCGTATCCGTCGCCGGAACAGGGTTACGGAGCACTACTAGAACTTTTCTGATCCGAAAATGTATTGTGTGTGCTCTGACCCTTAGCTAAGTTTAGTAAGGGTGTTCATGACTCGATATCAGTGCTGAGTGTGTGTGTGATGTGTGAGTTTGAATCTAGTTTGTGGAGTGTGTTGTTTATCTGTTCCGACTGACTTACTGTGTTAATGTTTCTGTTCTGTGAGCTTGTATGCATTCATGCATTTGCATAAAGTATTTTTGGGTTGGGTTGTGAAGAGAAGGAAGACTGTATCTGTTCTGATTTGGCAGTTTAACTGCAAGTTTATATGTACAGCGATTTATCGCACTATACCGCTCATGCGTCAGCTTTGCTGCGCACTATTATCTGATTGTAGTTTTCACTTCAACATGACTGTATAGCAGATTACCGCATTGCACTGTACTGTACGTACGTCAGCTTTGCTGAGTACCATTATCTGATCTGGCCTGTACTGCGGTCTACCACAATGCACAGTACAACACATACGCTAGCCCTGCTCGTATTATTATCTAAGTGGCTTAGTCCACGTATGTGGTGTGTAACAGCCCGATTTAGGGGCTAGTCGGAACAGTGATCTCGGGATCACTAGTCCGAGATTAGAGAAATTTATTTTCATGTCATTTTATGAGTTAGAACATGATGGTATATGTACATGAGAATTTTGGTACTTTAATTTTAGCGATTTCTTGCTTAATCGCGAAAAAGGACTAAATCGCATAAAGTCCGAAAGTTCCATTTTATAAGCTAAAGGTACCAAATAGCCATAGATTGTTAATTTGGGGTCTTTAAAAGGCAATTTAGCCCCTTGTAAATGCTTGGCCAGCTATAGACTAGCATAGGAGACAAAATTGTCAAAGTTGGTCAAAGTTGGTGATAGTAGGTGGACTAAATTGATAGTTTAATATTAAAATAAAGAAAAGATGATGTCCATCTTTCTTGCTCATCTCTTCGACCGAAAATTTGCAGCCAAATAGGGGTTAAAAGCTTCAAAAATTTCAGCACACTCTTCTCTTCAAAAGTAAGTGTTCTAGGGATCATTTCTTGATAAAAGTTGTACTTTTGAGACCTCTAAAGCTTAAGCTTTCAAATGAAGGGACTATTGTGCAATATGGTGAAAAGTTTAGAGTTTTTCCATGAGAGCTTTCATTGTTATTTGTTGCATTTTTATGGAAGAAATTAAGTATTAGTTGTTAGATGAACAACTTTTATGAAAGGTGGTGTCTTGAAAACACCTAATTGGACCTTGATGAAAAGGTTATAAATTTGTAGTAATTATGAGAAATGTTGAGTTTTGGGGATAGCTATAAGAGTATTAAATGTTCACCTAGGCTTATTGAAGGTAGAAATGTGATTAGAATTAATTTCCGAGCCTAAGGGCAAAATGGTCATTTTGCTGAAGTCTAGGGACAAAATTGTAATTTTGCCAAAATATGAATTATGAGTCGATTTAGTCAATGTGTGAATTTAACAAGTGAAATTGTTACTATAGATCAAGAAATACAAAGCCTGGATCGGGACCGAGGCAAGAACAAAGTCGAGGAATAACTAACATCTCTACATACATTTTGAATACCGAGGTAAGTTTGTATGAATTAACACTTTACATGTATTCTAATGAAATTACTTATTATGTTGTCTAATATACATTATTTCTATGAAGTTAAATTATTGATATTTTGATGAGAAAAGTAAGTGAGAATATGTATGAGAAAGTCCCGATTGAAGACTCAGAATAATGAGGATACTAATATCACAACATGAGACAAGGAAAGTCCGTGTAAGACCATGTCAAGACATGACATCGGCATAAGGCAAGGATATCATGTAAGTCCATGACAAGTCATGGCATTGAAAATGTTATTATGAGGCAAAGGTCCCATGTAAGTCCAAGCTAAGGCTTGGCATTGGTGAATTCATAAGGCAAAGATGTCATGTAAGTCCATGTCAAGACATGGCATTGATAAGATTTATAAGGCAAGGATACCATGTAAGACCATGTCAATACATGGAAATGGTAGGTTTCCAAAGGAAACATATAAGGAAGGTCTCGTGTAAGACCATGTCTGGGACATGGCATCGACACTAAGTTAAGGGATCCCATGTAAGACCATATCTGGGATATGACATTGGCATCATGAGGCGATCCCATGTAAGACCATGTTTGGGACATGGCATTGGCATCGAGATATATGTTGATGAGATTGAGTAACCTCAATTATTCCGGGTAATTCATCGGGCAAAAGAGCCAAGCAAGAAAGAGGTAACAAGAAAGCTAAGCAAGTTAAGATAATAATAAATTAAGCTATACAAGGTTGATATTAAGCATCATTCATGATAAGAAAGATGAAAGTTGAGTTTGCTTTTGCATCAGCAAAATGTACTAATCTATGTGATCAAGTGACACAGGTACCATGAATATAATGCAAGTATGGAAATTATTATGTAACATGTGATGAGTAAGTAAGCCAAGCACTTGAGATGTATGTTGTTCTTATCTCAGGATGGATGAGTTATAATGAGTTAATATATTGCTAAATGAGTTTCATGCAAGCTTACTAAGCTATATGCTTACTTCTCTCTCTTCTTCTTTCCTTGTAGTCTCGCCAAGCTAAATCGTGGAACATTGACGTCGGAGCTTGGAGCACACTATCAATCACTATTTTTGGTATAGCCAAGTTGTTTTTATTAAGTATGGCATGTATAGGAATTAATTCATCTTGATGTAAGTCCTAAGAGGGGCCAAAGTGTTGGCTATTATGGTTATTATTCTTTTTGTATATGGCTAAAGAGATTGGCCAATATTTACTAAGTTCATACATTAAATGATGATGAGTTATGCATTAATGTTCATGTTTTTAATGAAATATTTGAGTAGTTGGATTGGGTATATGAATGATCTTGATTTCAGGGTGGCAATTGGCTTGGAAAATAGCCTTTAAGTGTCCACATGGGTAGACACACGGTCGTGTGTCTAGGCCGTGTGTGACACACGGTCAACCTATATGGGTGTGTTAATAGGCCGTGTGTCCCCTGCATGTTAGTGTTTTAAGTCAGTGTCGACCACGGGCTAGCCACACGGGCGTGTGTCTAGGCCGTGTGCTCCTTAAGGGGTTGCTGACATCACAAACATAATACCCCTAGTTTTTCACACGGGTAAGGACACGAGCGTATCTAGGCCGTGTGAAGGACATGAGCTATTGACACGGGCATGTGTCAAGCCATGTGAAAACCCCTGTAGATTTGAAATAAAAACAAATTGTACATGAGCTAAGGACATGGGTGAGTCTTAGGTCACACAGGCATGTGACCCCTATTTAGACAAAAATTTTCAAAGAGAGTAAAAGTTTTCGGTTGAACCTCAAAATCTTTCGGATGCATGTTTATGGCCTCGTAGGCCCATGAGATGAGTGTTATGACTAAGAAAAAAAAGTTTTTAAATTGGAACGAAATTTTATAGCCCATTAATACATGTTTAAGTAAGGTCAAGGATAGTAATGCCTTGTATCCGGACCCGACATCGGTCATGGGTAAGGGGTGTTACATGGTGTGTAGGGTTGGATGGGCCTTCTAAGGTCATAATTGGTGTGTTGGGTTGGATGAACTTTAACAGCTCTTATGAGGTGCGATCGAGGGACGGAGAGGTGTGTTTGCTGGATGGGTGGGTTATATTTTCTAAATGCATTTCATTTGCATCTGTCTATGAGATTTGTCTTTACTACCGCTTGACTATATTCTGTCTATGTGTGTGTGACTTGGTGTGATTTGTTCTGATGGTGTGTTGGAACATTGGTTCCCTGTCTGGTATCTGTTTCTACTTACATCTGTAAGTATGTTTGTTTTGAACTACCATCTGGTGTTCCCTTCTAAAATCTGTTTTTAACCATTTTAGAACTCACACTGAGCTCGTGCAGCTGACCCCCTCTTAGTGTTTTCTTTTCAAGTACCTTTTCTCAAATTCTGATGCTGGACTCGGTGTGCAGAGGTCTCGGATTGTCTCAGTGGAAATAAATGATTATCGGTTTATATTATCAGTTTATATTTGGTTAAACAATTTTTGGACTATAATATTTTATAAAAATGTGGTAGAAATTCCATTTTAATTTAATTTTGGTTATATGTTTTATCTAATTGTAATTCTATATACTGGGTTTTAAACGATTAAATGTTTCGATTTGACTTGAGAACTTGTTTTGTAAAATTTAACTACGGTTACTTCGGTGACCAATGCGACATCTGAGATTTGGTCTAAACTTCTAGGTTGGGTTTTGGGTGTTATAGGTCTAATTCGTTTCAATAATCTTGTATGGCCCGATAAACCACAAACTTATTTTGCCTTTACGGCCAAATTGGGGAACTTTCTTCCATGGCGAAACTTTGAAAATATTTTGTCCCCAATCTGAAACTCTATTTCTTTTCATTTTTAGATTCACATCGGATTTCAGACGATCTAATACTGCTTTTAAACTGTCTCAGATCCCTTTCATCTTTCTTCGGTTTCAACGAATCAAACCAACTACATGTATCTTTTCTCACATAACTCAGTTCAAAACACCAGAGTTTTACACTTGTGACCATATAAAACCTAATTAGGTAAAACTTTATACTTGACTTTTAACTATTATAATAAGCAAATTCAACCAACGGCAAATATTTCCTTTTCAATTGCCTTTGAATTCAAGTACACAACATTGAAGCATATCTTCCAAAATCTGAATCATATGTTCAGATTGATCATCCGTCTGAAAATGAAATATGGTACTAAAATGTAATCGTATATCCAGAGTTTCTTGTAACTTGTTTCAGAATCGGAATATAAACTATAGATCTCTATCAGAAATAACAGAAACTAGCACATCATAAAATTTGATAATCTCCAAAAATAGATAATCCGGGCAATCTATCAAGTGAGAAACTCATTCACGCCTGAATAAAATGTGCAAGTTTTGTTGAACAATTGAAAATTACTTAAATCTTATCTTTCTTTTTCATAGACAAGGAGGATCCTGATATAAAATTCATAGTAACTTTGTCCCATTTCCATTTCAGTATTTTCACTAACTATAACCATCTTGAAAGTATCATCTCTATCTTTCTGATACATCCAGCATTTAAATGCAATTTAGAATTACCACATTTCATTCCGAGCTACTAATACATCCTTTTCAAATCATTATGCATTCCATCATTCCCTGGATAAACAAACATAGTACTACTATGATCATTCATGTAAAATTTTCTATCTAAACTCTAAATTCTTCAGTACACAAACTCTGTTTCTGAATAACAAGCATTTATCAATTCTACCCTGAAATTCTGAATTAGAAATTATTTCACACTGTATTCATTTAACTTAAAATTCATTATCACTTTGCTCGGTTTCACTGACTTGTTGTGGAAACATCAGTTTAACTCTATACTCAGCTAAAATTGAGCTATTATCAGGCAATCATAATCGGTATCCATAGATTGCAAAGTATACAGAGGTTTTCTACTCAGAATACCTGTAACCACATTCACTCTTTCCGAGTGATATTCAATTATCAAATCATAATCTTTCAACAATTCAAGCTATATACGCTATCTCAAAGTCAAATCTTTTAGCAACATCAGATACCTCAACTTTTTATAATCGGTGAATATATGACATTTTTTACCAAACAAGTAATATTGTCAGATTTCAATGCAAAAATAATAGCCGTCAATTCTAGATCATGTATCGAGTAATTATTTCCATGTGAATTTTTAACTGTCTGAAAGCACAGGCTATTATTTTTCCTTACTACATTAAAACACAGTCTAATCCTATTCAATAGTACACCACTATAATAACAAATTCCTTACCCGATTCAGGCTTAACCAGAATTAATACTTTAATCAACAGAGCTTCCAACTGGTCAAAACTTTACTGATATTTATCGGTCCATTCAACTCTTACCTCTTTTCTGTAATAATTGGGTCATCAATGTAGCTATTTCAATTATTAACATTGAAGCTTTGAGTTTTTCCAAAGCCACAACCATCAGATAGATTCAAAACCATAGTGCTATAATATGACCGACATTTCAACCGTATAGATAAAGCAACACTTCAATATCAATAGTATACCTCAAATTAGAAGAGGGAGAACTGAAAGTGGCCCCAATAATAACCAATGCAATAATACAGTTTCTATAATCCGTGATCTCTATCACCATACCTCATGATCGAGTCAATATATATAATGGTAGTGAATGTAATTATCTCTGATCAAAGAATATCTTTCACATGTAACCCATGTTTACATAATAAAGAGATTGATGACATCTTAGAGAAAATTTAGAAGAATAATATCACGCTTACTCAGTAGAAATAACTGCGATAAAGACAATATAATTTGCACATTCGCAATTCAGGGCTTCAATCAATAGAAGTAGAAATAACATCACATGAACCTTATCTTATATCAATCATGATGAATTAGAAAGCCCAAGTATGATAGATCAATACTACTCATGAATTAACCAGACTTACAGTAATTCCATCTATCATAATTTACTAATCTTTCAATACGATAAATATTGCATCTGAACAAGCACAATTTCATATGCCTCTGAGAATAACAAAACTTATAGAGTCCCCAGAAGAAATTGCTATAATATACTCAATTATAACAGCTGTATTCAAATATCTTTGCAGTTTTATCACTATTCCACTGACCAATAAAGTCATCAATAATCTTACATTATTCAGTTCACTAAAAGAGCCAATTCAGAAGAATTTTTGGCTAATCCGTTCTGTAATTATCATATCTGGATAAGTCAATTACTCGTGAATAACTTCTTCCTTAGTAATGACATCACATATTCAACATAATTTTTAGAAAAATCTGATATCTCTTTTAATATCGTCTTTACTTACTAACCTATTCTCATTCTGACTACATCATCAGTCATTCAGTCTTTGAACTCTTTAGTTCCACATTCATGAGCTTAATCCATATAAATATTGTGAATTTCATTGTATAACACTATACTGGTAAGGGGGTGGAGATCGTAAGCCTCAAAAATTAACTTTCGGAAATACACACATATCACTTAACGTGTACCATTAACATGTTCACTATAAAACATTTATTTCATACCTTTACAAGTCTCATTTCATCATAAGTAACATTTTTACTCGGGCACGTGAGTATCCCTTTTAGCAGTATCGGAATCAGCTTGATTGGAAAGCATCTTTGTCTATTTCTAAAATAATTTTCATCAGAGTCGGGAGATATTACACTATCACAGGTTATATAATGGCATGTATTTCTAGACTCCACATATGCTACATTTAGTCTGAGAACTGACTAAACCATAGCTCTTATACCACTAAATGTAACACCCCTAACCCGTATCTGTCGCCGAAACAGGGTTACGGAGAATTACCAAAACTTTTCAGAACATTTTCAAATAAATCATGTCAATCACTACTTTTTAACCGAGATTATTTGTAACGTCCCTTCTATGGACCCTCGAGCCCAATACGAGCATTAGAATTGAGTCAGGACTTAATCGAAAACTTTAAGAATTTTTCACGGAATTTTAAAAATTTTCCAAGGTGTAGGGCTCACACGCTCTTGTGGTCCAGGGGACATGCCTATGTGACCTTGGGACACTCCCGTGCTGTAGGCCATGTTCGACCCTGTGTGATTCTCTGACACAAGCACACAACCATGCCATACGACCGTGTGCTAGGCCGTGTGGTTAATTAAATTTTCATAAAATTAGGTGCAGGTTTCACACACACTCCTGTGTCTCTGCCTGTGTGCTCAATTCTGAGCATTCTATTTTCTTGAATTTAAGGTGCAGGGGACACACAGCTAGGCCACACGCCCATGGGGTAGGTCGTGTGTCATACACGGTCTAAACACACCCCCGTCTGTCTGCTTGTATGGACAAAATAAAGCATTCCTAGCTTCATTTCTCACCCAAAATCACACCCCTGACCTGCACTTGAATCACACATCCAAATACCAACCATTTCAAGCATTTAATTCAAGTAAATTCCATCATTCATCATGGCATATCATTTCATACATACATGTCTATAATCTTACCTTAGTTAAGACTTCAAGTTAGACATAGTTTGATCAACTACTTAACATATATGTAGCAACCATAGTTTGACATTACAAGTATATTAAAACAAACCATTACTAGCCATCCTAATGGCTAGATTACAAACCTCATTTACATTTACATGCCACTATGGCCAATATAACCTATACACGCCATTACAACCATAATTGATTTACCATAATGTACCGACATGGGTCGATGGATAGTGTGAGTGATCTCCGCCGAGCTTGCAATCCAACGAGCTTCTGATTTACTTTAAAACAAGGAAATAAAACTAAGTAAGCATAAAATGCTTAGTAAGTTCGTATAAAATGGTACTTAACTTACCATTCATTCTATTTTGAGGTAACTATGTAAGGCACATTCATTCAGTTTGACCTCATGCCCTACACATATCCTCATTGCCCTTGTTAGTTATATATTCCATAATAACATCAAAAACATGTATGGGCTCATTAACAATCAAGTTTCCATGCACATATGCTTTCCACAATATGTATAAATCACATTGCTATATCTCAAGTATATTTTCAGATAACACATCTTGAGTTCAGATTATTTCATATCAAAACTTTACACATCTTACTCGAAATATCAATGTCTTACGAGTAATAGTACACTCAAAGTATACAAGTCTAGAACCAAGGATGAACATATTCATTAAATGAATCCCGTATACAAATATCATCATCTCATGTTTTCATATGTCAATAGTCATGTAGCATCATTTTCATGTATTTTTGACAACTACGTGTAATAACTCATTTCTTATTCATGTCCTTTCATGTCCAGATTTTTACCTGTTGAATTTTTTCGGGATATCGATGGATACACAGGTAGTACACCCGAGGTGTATAAATCAGGTTTCGTCAATACATATTCAATGGTATCCATAAGGTACTATTTCAGAGAGTACACTCTCGAGCCATACATGTATACAATAGGATTACCAATCCAGGCTAAATCTTTTTTATGACATATGCTTTAAGGAGCTTGATCTAGATTACCCGTCCGGGCTAAATCCAATTCATAACATATGCTCGAGAGGTCTCACATTAGTATTACCCGTCCGGGCTAAATTCTTTCAGAAATGAGGTCAATAGGATTACTCGTCCGAGCTAAATCCCACCAGCAACAAATGCAGGACCTCATTCATTTCGGGAAATCACATATCCATCGATCTTCCATTTATTCAACCGGGATTTAAACATTTTTCAAACATTATTGGGCATGTGATTATTTCATACATCTATAATCATCCATATAATTAAAATGATCACACTTCACATTCATTCCAAGCCTAAAAGTAACATTTTCATCGTTTGTCATTTATCATCTATCGGGCATTAACATTTAAATTAGACATTTTTATTTATCGGGCTTGATCGGATATGTAATCATTTCACATATTTATGAAATTTATGCAATTTACATAAACACAATCAATGTAAGCATGTAAGTAAACACAATTTAGTTACACGAACTTACCTCGACAAATGTTCATGTACATAACATCTACTAATCTGACATTTCCTTTTTTTCCTCGTTCTAGCTCTGAATTTGGTCTATCCGGATCTATACGAGTAAATTTTACATCAATTTATCATATTTCACATTCAAGTGGACTCAATTTTCATTCTAGGCAAAATTTGTAACATTCTGATTTTGGGTCTAGTCGGAATAGTGGTTTTGAGACCACAAATCCAAAGTAGAAATATTTGTTTTATGATTTTTTTTGTGGTCCATTACATGTTTGCATGATTGTGTGAAAGTTTCATGAAGAAATTTTTTGAATAAGTGTCCAATTTAACTTTTAGGACTAAATTGCAAAAGTTGCAAAATATGAGATTCTAGAAGCTTTAAGCATGAGATAGATTTGGATTATAAATTAGAAGTGCTTAAATAGAAATTTGACCAATTTCTACTTTTATGGACAAAAATGGGCATGAATGGGTAAAATTTAAAAGTTTAGTAAAAAGGATATTTTGGTCATTTAGTAATTAAAAGATTAAAAAGGGAAAAATGAAGCAAAATTTTCTTCTCTTCTTCAAGCTAGGGCCAAAACTTTGAAGCTCTCCATAGCTAGGGTTTCTTCACTTTTCAAGCTTGATTGTAAGTGCATCCTATCCTCGTTTTTAATGTTCTTTACATTTTTGAAGTTGTTATCAACCGATCTAGTTATTTCTACCATTTGTTTGAGATAGGGCTCATGATTAAAAGTTTACCTATGTGTGACATGCATGTTTTTTGATGTTTCATGGTAGATTATGAAAGTTTGATGTGTAATAAACATCTTTTACTAAGTGATTTTTGATGAAAACATCTAAAAAGGACATTTTTGTAAAAGTTATAAAATGAGTAGTAAAAATCTGATTTGAAGGAAAATGTGGGCTGTTATGAGCACGTGTTAGGTTCGGTTAGGCTTGGGTAACAAAGAAAATGTACACATTTCATTTTACGAGCCTATAACACCCTGGTTTAGGGGCTAGGTAATTCGGGTATAATTCAAGTGTTGGAAGGGTTTTGGGTGTTTTTGGATGTGTTTTAGAAGTTTAAGAATGCTCGGATTGAAGGGGAAAGGCTTAGGAAAAATTTTAATTTTAGGGTTAAGAAATGGAGCTGGGCTTTAGAGGGCTTAAGAAAATTATTTGGATGATTTTGGCACATGAAAGGCATTGGCAAAGTGGTTATGCGCTGTTTAAGGGGGCTGGAAGAAGGCCCATCGAGGGCCTGGGTTCGAGTTGAGGCGGCAACAAAAGTGGCGTTTTATTTTTGGGATTATGGCGTTGCAAGGTAGAAGGCCTTAAAATAATTTGGGGCGTGTACTTGGCACAAGCAGCAACTTGGCCAAGTGGTTATCGTGCGGCTCATAGGTGTTGGAGGGGAGTGAGAGCGCGGGTTCGAGCGCCTGGGGCAGCATTTTTGGGCGTGATTTATTTTTGGCGGTTGTGGGCCGAAGTAGGAAGGCTTTATAAATAATTGTTGGGGCTATTTGGCATAAAAATCAAAGTGGCCGAGTGGCCTGGGCGTTGGGGGTAAGGTGAGCAGCAGCAGGTTCCAGGTTCGAACCCAGGTATTGGCATTTGGCGTTATTTTTTTTTTCTTTTATTTGGTAGCAGCTTGGTAGTGTGTGGGACGGCACATGGGGGGGTTTCAAATAGGATAAGATTAGATTAGTGTTTAGCTTTTAAATTCGGTGGAAGAAGGGAATATTATTATTAGTTTATCTTTTATTTTTTTTTAATTGATAAAGTTATAAAATGGGAAAGGGAATTTGAATTAGAATTAAAGAGGAGTTGGTGGCCGGCTAAAGGTTTTGGTGGTGTTTGAATTCGGCTGGAAGGTGTGATAAGGATTGGGTTTTGTTATTTTATTATTTTAAGATAATAAAGGATTATTTTAGTTAGTTTTAAATTAGAGAATTAGAGATAATAGCTGCTGGTGGTTTAATTGTTTTAATAGGATTAAGTGATATTTTAGATTAATTGAGTGATAAAATATGGATAATAGTGGGGGAGTTGGCTAATTCAAATTAAATTGAATTAGTGGCCTGGAGCATTTGAAGTGGAAGCCGAAATTAGGAGTTTTCAAGGGGGGAACAAGTGCCGAATTGCTATTTAATGGGCAGCCTTCCTCTTGATTTTCTTTTGACCATTTGACGAATTCTTTTAGTCAACATTTGGTGCATTTTGGTCAGCCATAGTCTTATGTACCTAGCCGAAGGTTCAAGTGGAGTTTCTTATTTTTTTTTTTCTACCTTGAAACCGAAATCCTCCCAACTACATAAACCCTTGCCGATTTCTCCTAGGGCCTTTTAGTCAAATATTTCTTTTGTTTTCTTTTAAATTCCTTGATAGCCGAAACCTCTAGCCCTCCATTCCTCTACGATTTTACTAAGTTTGAAGCCGAATTCTCCCTTGTATTCTAGCGTGGTTGGCCGATTCTTAAGCAAGTGTGGTAAGCATGTTCTGTCTTTAGCAGTCGGTTTTGGTTCCCTATTTTAGTGGCTAAACCGAAGGGTTGGCCTTAGTTTTGGTATTAGCCGATTCTAATATTGTGTAACAGGGATTTTTGGCAACTTCAGGAGATCAGTGGTGTTTCGGGATCCGAGTAAGAGGGGTAAGTGATCCATTGGTATTCGGCCTTAGGCCATTGTGTATGTTTAGGTGTTGACCGAATAGTGACTTTGGTTTATAGGGCAGATCGGCATAAGCGAAGGAAAGCCTTCGGGATCTCAGTTTATTTCGGTAAGGATATTAGTAAGTGACTTAGATTTGTTAATAGTAGATTATGACTTTGTTGATTAATCGTGTGGTTCTGATTAAGTATCGTCGATGGATGCGAGTGCCAGTCAAGAGGGGAAAGGGAAAGCCCCTATTCCGAAGTTTAAGAAAAGAGCCGTCTCGGCAGTTCGGGATTGGCCACCGGGGTGTGGACGTGCAGCAGAAAACGTTAGGCAGATAGCTGTAGTCTCGCTAAGCGATAGCGTCGAAATCGAGGGTTTAGAACTTCAGGTTATAAGGTGTGTAGTTAGCCATTGTTTCCGGGATTTGCGTGATATTTGCCTATTTTATATGTTTGCTAACAAGTGCAGTTAAATGTGAAAATGGTACCCTTAAGGGGTATGACGATGACCAGGTTAGTGGCAAACTTGTTACTATGTGATCACTGATTTAAATATGATTGTATGCCTATATTTGTGTGAATGACATGCTCATGCATCACATTGTCATTATATCACGTTACATGTGCATGGGTGGGTTTTTTTGAAAAGAAGGTACGGGTGTACCTCGAGTACGTGGTTGATGTCAGCTTTGTGCTACATCGTGGATTGGCGCTGACTGAGGTCGCGTTGTGGATCTTTGCGATTTAGTTCGCGTGGTTACCTTGATTGATATCGGCTTTATGCCATATCGTGGCTTGATGGATTGCTGTGTGCTCCATCGTGGTTTGATGTTAGCTATACGCTACATCGAGGATGGCATTGGTTGCATTTTTGGAGGGAAAAGGAGAGGGTGACTCGTTAGTCCCCTGGTGTGTGGTAGGCTGGATAAGGGGGTGTGTAGCGGATGGACCTTAGGATTGGGTTGGGTTTCATGATTGCATTATTTCATTTATGAAAAGATATGGTAATGGGCCAAGCCCAATATGACATGTGGATGGGTATGTTTTGGGAACATACGTGGAGATGGGCCAAGCCCAGCTGATATGTGGTTTATTGAGATAAGGGCCTAGCCCAGTATTTGAGTATGATTTGATTGTGGTAATTGTTAAATGAATATATATTACTTGTTGCATTTGATAATTGGGATATTATGTGGCTAGCATGTGGGTGGATTTCAGTGGTTAACTTACACACTAAGTCATTATGACTCACCCAATTATTTTCAAACATCGCAGGTGACATGTTGATCGGACCGGGTTGGAGTAGATACAAGGTGGCCCATGTAGAAGGGGATTTTCGTGCAGAAGATGTTTTACTTTATTTACGTACTTTATATTATCAGTATTTTGGAATTTTATTTGATGTAATAAGGGCCCCTTTTTATTTAAAGTACTCTATTTATGATGGTTGAAGTTAATACTATACTTAAAAAAATATTTTCATAAAAGATTCATATTATACTTATAATAATATTTTATTTCAGAAATTTTCAACAAACTTATATTATTTACTTAATTTTTAAGTGGACATGATTTTCAAAGTTAACAAATTTTTAAGTTTTATCCTAAAGTCAAGGATTTTGCAAACGGTTTCCGCAATAACATAACCAGATTCGGTTGTAACGAATGGGCCAGGTTTGGGGATGTTACAGTTTGGTATCAGAGCCCGGTTCAAAACTCGGCTTTGAGGGTTTTGGGCCCAGAAACATTTTCAAAATGGGCTTCTCAAAAATATGGGTTTTTATGAAGTATTTGCAGGAATTCTGGCATGGCACCTGTACCTCCGGCCCGAGTCCACCAGGTAAGTACTTCAGACTTGTGAAGTAGGTTGTTATATAAATTGTGATGGGCTTTGTTGGGCTCGTAGAATAGAATGATAGGGCTATTGGACCCTAGGACTAGTCTACTCGAACACGCGCATAAGATTTAAAGTGCCTAATAAACAAACCTGTGAAATAAGTCGCCGAGTTAAGGTGTGGCAACCTGTGTGCGCATGTCTAGGATTGGATCCGGAAGAGCCTGGTACTTAAGCAGTCCTAGTGACTCACCTCCTCTTCGCTGGAATCCTACCTGGTGCGTAGCTACGGTTCACCCTAACCAAGAGGACTCAGTCATAGGTTAAACCAATTATTAAAACCCGAAAGGGATTGGCCTTGCTGTTTTAAAACCTTTATTTTTTTTTAAAATTTTCAAACTTACCCTTTTATTTGTAAACCCTAAATCTGATTTTGGAAAACGTTTACTCAATTTACCAAATTACCAAAATGCCCTAGCGGCAAAATTACTAAAATGCCCCTGTAGTGTAAATTACTGTATTACCCTCAAACTTTTGTTAAAATGATTTTTTTTTCTTCTTTGCAAAATACCAAAATCTTTAGTTTTCAAAATATCAAGATACCCTGATTTGAGGAAATTTACGAAATTACCCCTGTGTTGAAAATTACTAAAATACCCCTGACTTTCAAAATTTCCAGTTTAACCCCAATTTTAATAAAATTTCCCGATTTGGCAAAAGTATTCAAGAATGCTATTTTGTGAAATCCAAGACACCTTGATTTGAAAATTTACAAAATTACTCTGATTGACAAAAATTACCAAAATACCCCTGGTTTTTAAAATCCTACTATATCTTCAAATTGCGAAATTTTCAAAAATACTCTTCAATTTTGGGAATATCAAAAAGATCCTGACTCATTAAAGTTTTTGGAATCGCTTTGGTTTATTACCGAAATACCTCTATAGGAAAATGACGAAAATACCCCAGGGGTAGAAACGGGCAGAAAGGTCCGAATAGTGAATGTGTGTGGTAGATACCACTGAATGTGTCTTCATTGAGAAATGAAGGTGTCTCTATTGATGAATGTGAAAGTGATTCTCTGAATTAGAGTAGTAAAACTCGAACTGAACCCCTGTGTGATCGAAAGAACTACTTCTGAATACCCTTCTTTCATAAAAATTTGCTCGCGATTAAATAGTGGAACAAAATTTCTAATGCATAAAATTTGTTAATCAGATTAAATCGCGACAATAGAGATGAATTCTAGGGGGCGCAGTAGAGGTAGAATGGCAGCATCGGAACCGATAGGGTCTGGCCATGGGTCAGAAAGTGAAGTGCCGCCAGCAGTGGACGTAGAGGGGCAAGACCAGACAGGAGAAGATGACGTAGTATCGCGGGCCATGTTGCGAGTGCTAGAGCGAGTAGCGGGAGTTAGTAGAGGAAATGGAACTCGGAAGTCGGTATCGGAAAGGCTTAGATCGAACGGAGCCGAGATCTTTAGAGGAGTGTCGGGAGTAGCTCCTAATGTAGCAGAGTATTGGCTAGAAGCAGTCGAAAGAATCATGGACGATTTGGACTGCACCAATGAAGAAAAGCTGAAGGGTGCTGTTTCGTTGCTTCGCGACGAAGCTTATCGTTGGTGGCTCACTGTCAAGCAAAGTGTACCGGCAGATCGACTGGATTGGAACTTCTTTAAGGTTAAGTTTGAAGGAAAGTACGTAGGAGCCAGTTATTTGGACTCGCAAAGGAAAGCGTTTCTGAATCTAGTACAAGGAAGTAAGTCGATAGCTGAGTACGAAGCGGAATTTGTGCGGTTAAGCCAGTATGCTAAGGGAATTGTGGCCACTGATTATGAGAGGTGCCTCCGGTTTGAGGATGGATTGCGAGATGAACTTCGAATGCTGATTGCTCCGCAGAGGGAGAGAGACTTCGCGGTGCTAGTGGAGAAAGCTCGGATTGCTGAAGAGGTTAAGAAGACTATAAGAGAAAACCAAGAAAAGAATAGGAACGAGAATAAGAGAAGGGTTGGACCGTCAGCATCGTCTGGAGATGCTCCGAAAAGACCGAGAGTTGAGAATACGGTACGTCCACCTGTGTTAGTTGCTGAGAATCGGAATCGTCTTTGTGCTCGATGTGGAAGACCTCACACAGGAGAGTGTTGGGGAAATAGTAAAGAATGCTTTCGGTGCGGATCTAAGGCACATTTAGTTAAGAATTGTCCTCGAGCAACGAAGGGTCGTGGTTCTAGTCAAAGTCAACTAAGGATGTGATATCGGGTAAGCTCCTTTGTTTTGGAATACTCTTTAATTGTTCTCCTTGTTTGTAAGTTAATTCTTTCCTGTATGTTTTGGATCTTGAGTGAGAACTTAGAGACTACGTTTGGGAAGTATGATGAATTGAAATCAGAGTGCGCAGCGGAGGCGTAGAGTAGGGAGTTAGGATTGCATGGTAGTAAGTAATTTCGAGGACGAAATTATTTTAAGGAGGGTAGAATTGTAACACCCTGGTTTAGGGGCTAGGTAATTCGGGTATAATTCAAGTGTTGGAAGGGTTTTGGGTGTTTTTGGATGTGTTTTAGAAGTTTAAGAATGCTCGGATTGAAGGGGAAAGGCTTAGGAAAAATTTTAATTTTAGGGTTAAGAAATGGAGCTGGGCTTTAGAGGGCTTAAGAAAATTATTTGGATGATTTTGGCACATGAAAGGCATTGGCAAAGTGGTTATGCGCTGTTTAAGGGGGCTGGAAGAAGGTCCATCGAGGGCCTGGGTTCGAGTTGAGGCGGCAACAAAAGTGGCGTTTTATTTTTGGGATTATGGCGTTGCAAGGTAGAAGGCCTTAAAATAATTTGGGGCGTGTACTTGGCACAAGCAGCAACTTGGCCAAGTGGTTATCGTGCGGCTCATAGGTGTTGGAGGGGAGTGAGAGCGCGAGTTCGAGCGCCTGGGGCAGCATTTTTGGGCGTGATTTATTTTTGGCGGTTGTGGGCCGAAGTAGGAAGGCTTTATAAATAATTGTTGGGGCTATTTGGCATAAAAATCAAAGTGGCCGAGTGGCCTGGGCGTTGGGGGTAAGGTGAGCAGCAGCAGGTTCCAGGTTCGAACCCAGGTATTGGCATTTGGAGTTTTTTTTATTTTTTTCTTTTATTTGGTAGCAGCTTGGTAGTGTGTGGGACGGCACATGGGGGGTTTCAAATAGGATAAGATTAGATTAGTGTTTAGCTTTTAAATTCGATGGAAGAAGGGAATATTATTATTAGTTTATCTTTTATTTTTTTTTAATTGATAAAGTTATAAAATGGGAAAGGGAATTTGAATTAAATTAAAGAGGAGTTGGTGGCCGGCTAAAGGTTTTGGTGGTGTTTGAATTCGGCTGGAAGGTGTGATAAGGATTGGGTTTTGTTATTTTATTATTTTAAGATAATAAAGGATTATTTTAGTTAGTTTTAAATTAGAGAATTAGAGATAATAGCTGCTGGTGGTTTAATTGTTTTAATAGGATTAAGTGATTTTAGATTAATTGAGTGATAAATATGGATAATAGTGGGGGAGTTGGCTAATTCAAATTAAATTGAATTATTGGCCTGGAGCATTTGAAGTGGAAGCCGAAATTAGGAGTTTTCAAGGGGGGAACAAGTGCCGAATTGCTATTTAATGGGCAGCCTTCCTCTTGATTTTCTTTTGACCATTTGACGAATTCTTTTAGTCAACATTTGGTGCATTTTGGTCAGCCATAGTCTTGTGTACCTAGCCGAAGGTTCAAGTGGAGTTTCTTATTTTTTTTTCTACCTTGAAACCGAAATCCTCCCAACTACATAAACCCTTGCCGATTTCTCCTAGGGCCTTTTAGTCAAATATTTCTTTTGTTTTCTTTTAAATTCCTTGATAGCCGAAACCTCTAGCCCTCCATTCCTCTACGATTTTACTAGGTTTGAAGCCGAATTCTCCCTTGTATTCTAGCGTGGTTGGCCGATTCTTAAGGAAGTGTGGTAAGCATGTTCTGTCTTTAGCAGTCGGTTTTGGTTCCCTATTTTAGTGGCTAAACCGAAGGGTTGGCCTTAGTTTTGGTATTAGCCGATTCTAATATTGTGTAACAGGGATTTTTGGCAACTTCAGGAGATCAGTGGTGTTTCGGGATCCGAGTAAGAGGGGTAAGTGATCCATTGGTATTCGGCCTTAGGCCATTGTGTATGTTTAGGTGTTGACCGAATAGTGACTTTGGTTTATAGGGCAGATCGGCATAAGCGAAGGAAAGCCTTCGGGATCTCAGTTTATTTCGGTAAGGATATTAGTAAGTGACTTAGATTTATTAATAGTAGATTATGACTTTGTTGATTAATCGTGTGGTTCTGATTAAGTATCGTCGATGGATGCGAGTGCCAGTCAAGAGGGGAAAGGGAAAGCCCCTATTCCGAAGTTTAAGAAAAGAGCCGTCTCGGCAGTTCGGGATTGGCCACCGGGGTGTGGACGTGCAGCAGAAAACGTTAGGCAGATAGCTGTAGTCTCGCTAAGCGATAGCGTCGAAATCGAGGGTTTAGAACTTCAGGTTATAAGGTGTGTAGTTAGCCATTGTTTCCGGGATTTGCGTGATATTTGCCTATTTTATATGTTTGCTAACAAGTGCAGTTAAATGTGAAAATGGTACCCTTAAGGGGTATGACAATGACCAGGTTAGTGGCAAACTTGTTACTATGTGATCACTGATTTAAATATGATTGTATGCCTATTTGTGTGAATGACATGCTCATGCATCACATTGTCATTATATCACGTTACATGTGCATGGGTGGGTTTTTTTGAAAAGAAGGTACGGGTGTACTTCGAGTACGTGGTTGATGTCAGCTTTGTGCTACATCGTGGATTGGCGCTGACTGAGGTCGCGTTGTGGATCTTTGCGATTTAGTTCGCGTGGTTACCTTGATTGATATCGGCTTTATGCCATATCGTGGCTTGATGGATTGCTGTGTGCTCCATCGTGGTTTGATGTTAGCTATACGCTACATCGAGGATGGCATTGGTTGCCTTTTTGGAGGGAAAAGGAGAGGGTGACTCGTTAGTCCCCTGGTGTGTGGTAAGCTGGATAAGGGGGTGTGTAGCGGATGGACCTTAGGATTGGGTTGGGTTTCATGATTGCATTATTTCATTTATGAAAAGATATGGTAATGGGCCAAGCCCAATATGACATGTGGATGGGTATGTTTTGGGAACATACGTGGAGATGGGCCAAGCCCAGCTGATATGTGGTTTATTGAGATAAGGGCCTAGCCCAGTATTTGAGTATGATTTGATTGTGGTAATTGTTAAATGAATATATATATTACTTGTTGCATTTGATAATTGGGATATTATGTGGCTAGCATGTGGGTGGATTTCAGTGGTTAACTTACACACTGAGTCATTATGACTCACCCAATTATTTTCAAACATCGCAGGTGACATGTTGATCGGACCGGGTTGGAGTAGATACAAGGTGGCCCATGCAGAAGGGGATTTTCGTGCAGAAGATGTTTTACTTTATTTACGTACTTTATATTATCAGTATTTTGGAATTTTATTTGATGTAATAAGGGCCCCTTTTTATTTAAAGTACTCTATTTATGATGGTTGAAGTTAATACTATAAAAAAATATTTTCATAAAAGATTCATATTATACTTATAATAATATTTTATTTCAGAAATTTTCAACAAACTTATATTATTTACTTAATTTTTAAGTGGACATGATTTTCAAAGTTAACAAATTTTCAAGTTTTATCCTAAAGTCAAGGATTTTGCAAACGGTTTCCGCAATAACATAACCAGATTCGGTCGTAACGAATGGGCCGGGTTTGGGGATGTTACAGAGCCTAGGGACTAATTTGTAAATATGTGAAAGTTTAGGTGTAAACCTGTAATTTTGCCAAAGTATGGTTTTTGGACTGATTTGAACAATGTGATAATTAAATGAGCTAAATTTGCTATTATAGATAAAGAAAAATAGAATCCAGATCTAAACCGAGGAAAGAACAAGGTAGTGGACTAAATCGAATAGTTAGCCATATTTTGGTAACGAGATAAGTTCGTGTGTAAATAATGTAACTTATATGATGTATTTAATATTTTGTTATTGCACGACTTGTACAATTATCATTATGGATTTGTTCGGCAAAGATTCGATGCGGCGAAACTCCCGGTTGAACCTTAGGAATAGTTAGGATACAAATGTCATGACATTAGGGTTATGAGTTTACGTGCAAGACCATATTTGGGATATGACATCGTTATGAGATTTCGTGTAAGACCATGTCTGGGACATGGCATCGATATAAGAATCGTGTAAGACCATAGCTGGGCTATAGGCATCGATATATGATCCCATGTAAGACCATATCTGGGATATGGCATTGGTATGATTCTATGTGTATGTGATTCCCGAGTATCCTTTAGTATTCCAAGTGGTTCAACGGGTAGTCCAAAGATTATGTCAACGAAATGACAATGTATGAACATGTTGAAAGGGTACAGGTATGTACACAAAGCTCATACATATTGAGATTATAAATCGATGAGATCTCGGTAAGAAGTGAATGAATAAATCATGATCATGAGTTTTATTGTACATTATGTAAATGACATGATTTAAAATGTATCTATGATGCTTGATGACATTGTGATAGATTATATTATGTTATGTGTACAATAATGCATGGTTAATGTTGTTAATTATTTACATGCAAACTTACTAAGATTTATGCTTACTCCTCTTTCTTTTCCATTTTCTTATAGTATTGCCAAGCTAGCTCGAGGATCGAAGGACATCGGAGACTCGATCACACTATCAATTGAAACTTTTGGGTATAGTTAGTCTCAAAATTTTTAGTATGGCATGTATAGGGACTTGGTCTTTTTGTTATATGTCATATTGGTTTAGCCAAATGTGTTGGCTTATGATGATATTTGATTCATTTTGTATAAGGCCATGGGATGTGGCTCATATTGATTATTGGGTTGTAAACCTATTTATATATGCATGCGTGTGCCAATGTCATTATGATATGGCCTATGGTCATTCATGGTCGAATGATAAGGAGTTGCCATGTATGAGCCATTTTTATGAATGTTTAAGTGCTTACGTGTGCCATGTTGGATGTTATTGAAATGTGTAAGTGTGCACGTGTTATTGAGGGTGACAAATGGCTTGGAAAATAGCCTTATTTTGTCCACACGGTTAGGCACACAAGCATGTATCTAGGCCGTGTGTGACACACGGCTAGCCCCAAGGGCGTGTGTTCTGGCCGTGTGTCCCCTTCACCTTAGTTTTGAGATACAGAATGCCTAGTAGCAAACACACGGGCACGAGACACGGTCGTGTGAGAGACAAGGCTATAGGACATGGGCCTGTGCCCAGGCCGTGTGAAGTCTGCACTTGATTTTAGGAATTTAATTCGCCACACGGCCTAAGGACATAGGTGTGTGCCTTGGCCGCGTGACCTTAATTGGTTGATGACATCATAAACAGAATATCCCCTATTTTGGACACGGCCTGAAGCACGAGTGTGTGATATGCCACACGGGCGTGTCCCTTCACCCACACAGGCGTGCGGACCTTTTTGATGAAAATTTTTTAAGTTTTCCCAGAAGTTTCTGAAGTTCTCGGTTTAGTCCCGAACCACTCCTAATTTATGTTTTGGGCATCGTAGGCTCGTTTAAGGGACGATATGAATGTTTATGAAAAGTTTTTAAATTTGAGTGGAAATTCATGTCTCGGTTTTGTATGATTGCTTGCGTATAAGTTCGGGAACGCCTCATACCTTGTTCCGGCGTCGAATACGAGTAAGGGGTGTTACAATATTACTATTTTGCCCTTAACTTTTCCATAAATTCCTATTTCGTCCCTAGGCTCAGAAAATGAAATTTATGCAATTTACTTCCTATTCCAAGCCTAACCAAAATTTCAACATAGAATTCACAGCACATATATTCTATAAATTTCAGAAATTTTCATCAATTTCACAACTTTACATTTTAGTCCCTAAATAATTTTTCATAAAAAATTGCTTTGTAAAAGTTGTTTATCTATCAACAACCTTTCATTTTCTACCATAAATTTCATATTTCCAGCATATTCATCCATAACCCATTTTCCATACTTTGATAACTTTACAAATTGATCCCCCAAATAGATAGATTAAGCTATCCTGGTTTCAAAAATATCGAAATTACTAAAAGCGAGATAAGAAAACTTACCCAATTTGGCCAAGAAAGTTTCTTGTCTCTCTCCTAGGGTTTCCATGGAATATTTAGGGAAGAAGACGATAAAAATGATTTTTATTTCTATTTAATAATTTATCATCTTTTAATAATTTTGATTTACAATTTAGTCCTTAGCCTTTTTCTCATTTTCCATGGATGAATCATCCAAAAATATTTACTAACTTTTTATTAATGGTCTAATTACCATATAAGGACCTCAATTTTTGAATTCCATAGCTATTTAATCCTTATAGCATCTAGAATTCAACTTTTTCAGTTTATGCGATTTAGTCCTTTCCCTAATTGAACACCTAATCGATAAAATTTTCGTATCAAAATTTTTACATGACTTTTCTAACATAATACAGACCATATAATAAAATTAAAATAAATTTTATTTTCGGCTCAAATTTGTGGTCCCAAAACCACTGTTCCGATTTCACCGAAATTAGGCTGTTACAGATTTTAGACCGAAGATATTTACTCATTCAAAGATTTAGACGACATGATAGATCAAAGTATACATCAACTTGCAGCTGCACCAGATGAACAACAACCGCTATGCATAACTTATCCGGCGGGCGAAACACCATTCGAGTTGAAGTCAGGATTAATACATTTATTGCCTACTTTTTGCGGTTTGAAAAATGAGAACCCACATACTCATTTGAAAAAGTTCCACATGATTTTTCTAAGCATGAAACCAGAAAGAGTAATTGAGGATCAAATATAACTACAAGCTTTTCCTTTTTCATTAGCTGACTCTGCTAGAGAATGGCTGTTTTATTTACTTCTAGGATCTATTAATACTTGGATTGATATGTCTCGATTGTTTCTTGATAGGTTTTTCCCAGCAGCTCGAGCTACTGAATTAAGCAGGAGTATAGTCGAAATTCAGCAAAAGGAAGCAGAGTCTGTAATGCCCCGAATTTTTGGGCCTAGTAGAATTGGGCCTATCGGGCCTTGGGAATGAGAGCGTTTAAAATTTTTGAGAACAAGAGAATGGCACTAATGCAAGTTGGACATATTAGGTGAGTGATTTTGGAAGGTTAAGAGGCTTCCATGAAGTCCCGGGTTCAAACCTGGGCTTTAGGAAAAATTTTGGTTTTAGGTGAATATAACCTTGGAGTAAGTAAGTAGGCTTTAAGAATAAAATGTGGGAAAAAATGACACAAGGAAGGGAGCGGTCTAGTGGCAAGGCGTCATTAAGGGTGTAAGGGAGAGCATGGGTTCAAGTCTTGGCGCTTGCAGTTCATTTTGTTTTCTTTTTAAATGAACTTAGACTTTGACCCATATGTTTATATTTAGTTGCGTATGTTTTAAGACACAAAAGGAGCTTGTGTTGTGGTGGCATGTAGCTTCTAGAGCATAGGAGAGGGCAAGGGTTCGAATCCCATTGCAAGCAAAAAGGGATATTTATTTTGCTAACTTGGGACGACAGGTGGTTGTTATGGAATTAAACTCTACTAAAGGAGGGATCCCACATCGGGAAGCTAGCATGAGAGTAGGCAAGAAGCTGGCTTTAAATAGAGTGATCTATGAGGAGAGTAAGGATACCTTGGTTGGCATTGGGCATAGGAGTGGTCGGAGCACGGATCAACTCCAGATTCCTATCAAGTGTGTATTTCGCACTACTCTAGTTGTAGAGCGGCAAATGTCGAAATGCCGGTCACACGGCGATGGTAGCAACACGAGCGTGCGAGCGCACGTGTGGGAGCTTCGACACGATAGTTGAGGCCATCATGAGTGTTCTTGTGGGTTTAGGCTGTTTGGGCCACGATGGGCCGAAAAGGGCCAAGTGGGCCCAATGGGCCCGTGGGCCCATTTGAATAAATTGTATGACTGTATAGTAGATATTGGTCTGGTCTATGTGAATCTCATATTTGTGGCAAGGTTTGGGCTAAATGGGCCACACGAGTGTGTAGGCCCATTTGGGCCGAGAATGGGCCCTAGGCCCATTCGCATCTTATCTCTGTTTAGAATACCTTGGTTTACAAAATTACCGAAATACCCCTAATTAGCAAAATTACCAAAATACCCCTAATTAGCAAAATTACCCTAATTAGCAAAATTACCAAAATACCCCTAATTTGTGAAATTACCAAAATAACCCTGATTTGTAAAGTTACCAAAATAACCTTGGATTGTGAAATTACCGAAATACCCCAGTTTGTAAAAGTACCAAAATACCCCCGATTTGTGAAATTACCAAGATACTCCCGATTTGCGAAATTACTGAAATACCCCCAATTTGCAAAATTATCGAAATACCCCTAACTTGTAAAATTATCGAAATACCCATGTAGGGAAGAATTACGGGAATACCCCTGAAAGGGTAGGATTACCAAAATACCCTTATAGGGTAGAATGACTATTTTGCCCTTGTTGGTAAATGACTGACTTAGATTATGAACTGGACTAATTTGACTGGGATTGTATGACTGTGTTTTAACTGACTTGATGGTGGCTGTATGATTGGTATGCTTTTAAATTATGTTTGAATGACTGTTACTGAGCATGGCCATTTAGCATAAACGTGTAATGATTGAGCATGACATACACGACATATTGCATGGGGTTGGGACAAAGTTACGGAGGAAGTGTACGGCCCATTGCCGTTCTGTACAAGGCTTTCAGCCTTTCTGCGATATTTATGGCTCTGTGCCATCTTGATTATGGCTTGGTGCCAACCGTATTTACCCGTGGCTATGTGCCTAACATATATATTGATGAGTGTCGATTATATTACCATCGCTGATAGCTATGTGCCAAACTTATTACAGTCACCGATAGCTTTGTGCCATCCTGATTATGGCTCTATGCCATCCTGATTATGGTTTATAACCATTCTGTTTACAGCTTTTAGCCGTTCTGTTATCTGGCAGCGTTAATACGATATTTATGGCTTTTTAGCCGTTCTGTCCACAGCACCGAGCCGTTCTGTCCATGGTGCCTAGCTGTTTTGTTCACGGCACCGAACCGATCTGATGACTTAGTGCCGCAACCGGTGCTAAGCTGGGTGTGATGGCTGGGTGGGTCGATTTTATCCCCACATGGTGTGTTGATTGGTACGGGTGATGAGTTGGCTGGATCGGGGTGGGATGCATCCTTATACTGTTGCATATCTGTTTATGAGATCTGTCACTGTGCTGGGCTTAGGCCACTTGTTCTGATATTGGTTTGGGCTAGGCCCAATTGATTCTGTTATGACCTGTGACCCAAATGATATTGTAGTGGGCTTTGACTTACGTATGCTCTAATCTGTACTATACTGTTACACTTAAAAGGCTTTGGTCCAGACTGTTACAATTTTTGTTTCTGTATACTAACTGTTACTCTAGTAAGGGGATTACACACTGAGTTTTCGTAAACTCACCCCATTTTTAACTGTGCAGGTAATCCTCAGCCATAGACGGTTCGGAGCTACTAGGGACTCGGAGAAGACCACACACTATTTATGCTTTCCGTTTTGATTATTTACTTTTAAAATATTTTGATTTGGGTTGTAATAAGGCCTCTCTATTTTTAACTTATTATTCGTGATATTTATTTATGATGTTTTCTAACTGCTAAAAGTGGAATATGATTTTCCAAACGATAACTGTCTTTAAAACACTACGTTTCTGCAACATTTTCAAAATTCTTCTGCAACTCAGTTTTTAAACATCACCTTTTTGTAAATTCTTTATTTTAAATATGCTTCCGCAATAGATAAGGCTTTAAAAGTAGTTACGTTTTCAAGTGGACAACAATTGCTTAAGGATTTTTTTACAAAGGGGTTTTAACTCTCAAACAAGTTTTAACAACATGAAATAAGGTTTTGAAAAACACTTCCATGTGATACGCCAGATTCGGGCCTAACTTCTAGGCCGGGTTTGGGGTGTTACAGAGTCACTCTATGAATTTTGGGAGCGATACAAGAAGTTGTGCGCAAGTTGCCCACAACATGGTCCATCTGAATAGTCACTCTTATAGTACCTCTACGAGGGGTTACTCCCAATGGAAATGAAGATGATTGATGCCGCTAGTGGAGAGGCTCTTTTGAACATGACTCCCCAAAGAGCTAGGGAATTAATTTTGGCTATAGCTGCAAATTCTCAACAGTATCGACCACCTATGGAATCTAAGAGAAGGGTTCATGAGCTAAGTACTTCTTCCATAGTAAAAAAGATTGATGAACTTACTAATGTTGTTAAAAATATGCTTGCTAGATAGACGGACCCAACTCGGTTGTGTGGGATTTGTGCTATGCTTGATCATCCTACCGACTCGTGCCCAATTTTACTTGATGACACAATTGCACAAGTAGATGTTGTTGGAAACTTCCCAGGGCCACCTCAAAGGTGTTACAATCCATATTCAAGCATGTACAATGTAGGGTGGAGAGACCACCCAAATCTAAGCTATGGATCGAATCCTCGATATAATCAACCATATCAACCAAGACCACCTCCACCTCAACAGTATCAACCTCCAAAGTCATCTCTTGAAGCCATAGTAGAGAGGTTGACCATTAGCACTGAAAAGTTCCAACAAAAGTCTAAGGCACACTTGCAAGAAACTGATCAAAAAAATAAGTAAGTTAGCACTTATGATTAGTCGTTTGGAGAACCAAGGAAAATTGCCATCTCAAACCGAGCCAAACCGACGTCAAAATATGAGTGTTGTGATCGTGAAAAATGGAATAGAGTTAGAACCACTGCCTGGCACGAGTCACGACAACAACGTTGAACAGGAAGCCAAACCAGCAGCTCCCACTGAGCCAGCACCTCTTAAACCATTTGTTGTACCTCCCCTATACCCTGGAAGGTTCACCCAAGTTAAAAAGGAACGAGAGGAAAAAGAAATCTTTGAAACATTCTGGAAGTTAGAAATTAATATAACTTTACTTGATGCAATTAAACAGGTTCCAAGCTAAGCAAAATTTTTGAAAGAACTGTGCACCGAAAAAAAGAAACTCCAAGGAAATGAATGGGTAAATGTAGGGGAAAACATTTCTGCAATACTACAAAGATAAATTCCACTAAGTGTGAGGACCAAGGTATGTTTTCTATATCTTGCAAAATAGGTAATATTGGAATAAAGAAAGCCATGTGTGATTTGGGAGCATGTAACGGTCCGATTTTGGGGCTAGTCGAAACATTGGTTTTGGAACCACTAATCTGAGGTCAGAGAAAATTATTTTAATATTATTTATGTGTTATAGCATGATTATATGAGTGCATAAAAATTTTGGTGAATTAATTTTAGTGATTACTTGCTTAATTTCGAAAAAGGAGTAAATCGCATAAATTGTGAAAGTTTTGTTTTACAAGATAAAGGTGTTAATTAGCTATGGAACATTAAATTAGAAGTCCTTATTGAATAAATAGACCCCAAAGTGATTAATGGCTGAACATGGAGACAGAAATTGAAAAGTCAAAGGTTTGGTGGCATTAGGTGACTTAATTGATAAAATAAGAGAAAGTTTTCATCTTTTTCAAAGTTTTCATCTTTTTCATTCTCTCTTTCTCTCCACCGATTTTTCACTCAAGGAAAGGGCCATGGAAGCTTGAAAATTTCAGCAACCTTTAATCCTTGCAAGTAAGTCATCCTGATGGTCATTTTTGATGATTTTTGTATTTTTGGAACCCTTGTAGCTTAATCTAGCTAATGAGGGGACTATTTTGCACTACGGTTGAAAGTTTAGGGTTTTTCCATGAGAGAATTAGTGTTGTTTGCTGAATTTTTATGGAATAAAATGAAGCTTTGTTGTTAAATAAACAACTTTTGTTAAGTGATTTTCATGAAAACACCTAAAAAGGACATTTTTGTAAAGGTTGTAAAATATGTGATAAATGTGTGAAATAATTGGATTTGTGAGTAGCTATAAGCTTAAAATAGATTTGGCTAAGCTTGGTTAATGAAGAAATTTGATGAAAATTGTTTTAGGAGCCTAGGGGCAAAATTGTAATTATGTGAAAATCTAAGGGCAAAACGATAATTTTGCCAAAGTAAGAATTTTGGAATGTCTTGGATTATGTAGTGATTAAATAAGTGAATTTATCATTATAGATCAAGAAAAACGGAGTCCGGACCTAGACCGGGGGAAAACCAAGCTAGTAGACTAATTCATTCTAGTCGCTCACTTTTTGTATACCGAGGTAAGTTGTACGTAAATAATACAACTTTATTGTTATTATGCATTAAAAAATTGATATTGAATAAAATGTTTGATTATTTTTATGAATATGCATGACGAAATTTGATGTGGTATACTCCCGGTTGAACCTTAGGATTGGATATCCAAGCCATAACATTTGGTTGATATGTGTACTAGTGTAAGACCATGTCTGGGACATGGCGTCAGCCACAATATGAGAGCCAGTGTAAGACCATGTTTGGGACATGGCATCGGCATTTAGACGAGAGTGTAACACCCCTATCCCGTATCCGTCGCTAGATTAGGGTTAGAGGCGTTATCAGACAGATCAAAAACTTTTACAGACATTTTATAATACAAGTCATCCATCGCATCAAAGTGTCCCTTTTATAGGTCAACGAGACCTAAATCATGCTTTAGAATAGGGTCGGGACTAAATTGAACACATACTAAAATTCTCGAAAATTTAAAACTTTTATAAGTTATAGAAGCCACACGTCCATGTGGGCAAGCTGTGTGCCTCCCACGGCTACTAGACACGCCCATGTGCCCTGGCCATGCCAAAACAGAGCATGTATACTGACTTATCCACAGGGCCACCAGACACGCCCGTGTGTCATGGCCGTGTATAATTATGCTAGCTACTGACTTACACACACGACCACCAGGCACGCTCGTGTACCATGGCCGTGTAGGCAAAACAGGCCACTTGCAAGGCCAAAATGCCACACACACAAGGGTCAACCCCACAAGAAAATTACCAATTCATTTCATGCACAATTGATATCCAAAAACATGTCAAATTAATCATCACTTCTTCACATCCATATCTCACTTCTAATCATACCAATTGGCATATCTAAAACACATATACATTCAAGCATGATTCATCTACTTTTACCTTTCATATAATCATTCCTTTGCTCAAACATACATGCTCCTAATGCATTCATATGCTTACCATAGCCTTGACCATTTCATTAGCTATCTAACCATACCAAAACATACATCATATTTCATATTTGTTCATGCATATTACCAACACTTATCTAGCCACATCTCATGGCTATTTATACACATTTCAAACATAATCCAAAATGACTAGCCTATACATGTCATATTTAGCTATATACACATTTTTAAAGTACCAAAACAAGTTTGAGTAGTGTGATGTCAATCCTCGACAGTCCCCGAGCCTTCAGTAGCTTTGACGATCTATAAAACAAAGAAAACACACACACAGAGTAAGCTTTCAAAAGCTTAGTAAGCCATATACAAATAAACTTAGCATAAAATGCATATAACCAAATTGAAACAATGGCATTATTGATTCTCATAGCAATTTCATCACATATATTTTGTAACATCCTGATTTAGGGCTTAGTCGAAATTGTGGTGCGAGACCAAAAATTTGAGGTTCTAGTATGAGTTTTTGAGGTTTATGCTATGTTTGCATGATAGTGTGAAAGTTTCATGAAGCAATTTTGTGAAATTGAGGTTGAATTGTCCAAAAGGACTAAATTGCAAAAGTTGCAAAATGTGAGGTTCTAGAAGCTATTTTGTGAAATAGCTTTGGATTACCAATTAGAGGTCCTTAAATAGTAATTTTCCCAAATTCTAAATTTCTGGACAAAATTTGACATGAATGAGTTAAAATAGAAAGTTTGTCAAAAATGGCATTTTGGTCATTTGACAATTAAATGATTAAAATGGGAAAAGATGATAGAATTTCATTCATCTTCTTCTCCAAGGCTGCTGAAATTTTCAAGAAGCCATTGTTAGGGCTCTTCAAATTTTCAAGCTTGCTAGTAAGTGCATCTAAGCCCCGTTTTTGATATTCTTTGTATTTTTGAAGTCCTAGTAGCATGAGTAAGCTATTTTTAGCTATATGTTGAGCTAAGATGGATGTTCAAAAATGTACCCATGTATGTCATGCATGTATTTTGATGTTTTATGGAAGAATATGAAAGCTTGATGTAGTAGAAACATCTTTTGCTAAGTGATTCTCCATAAAAAATGCATGTAGGGACTTGTTTGTGAAAGTCTTGAAATTGGTCATACTCGTATGAATTAGTGAGAATTAATGACAACTTTAGTTGAGTAAATGATTTGGTTAAGCATGAAAGGCTAGAAAGTTGAATGAAAATCACTTTACGAGCCTTGGGGCAAAAGTGTAAATATGAGAAAGTTTAAGGGCAAATGGTAATTTTGAATAAGTGTGAGATAAGGGTCAATTTAGTCAATGTATGTATTGAATGAGTTGATTTATTCATTATAGATCAAGAAAGACAAGGCCCGGATCGAAACTGAGGCAAAAGTAAGGTGGTGGACTAAATTGCACATCTTTATACTTTTGAATACCGAGGTAAGTTTACGTATAAACGACGCATTATGCGTATACTTTGTAAATGCTAGCTAGTGTGTAGCATGATTGAGAATGATTATGAATGATTGAGAACCTATGTGATTCAAATGGAATGAATGTGGTAGATATCATGAATGAATGAGTGGATGTGTAGTGATAATGCTTGATGGTGGGATAAGTACGATACCACCCTAATACTTAACGATGATGAGCTGGGGTGTGTGCGATGCTATCGTTAAGTATATTATCTAGTGGGCTAAGTGCGAAACCACTATGATTATCCTTATTGGTAGGCTAAGTGTGATATTACCCGATAAATTGATTGTGGTGGGCTAAGTGCGAAACCACCGAGAAATTAGCTGTGCGGATGTATTATTGAGAAAAAACGATGTGTTGTATTACGAGTAAATGTGGTATTGAATGCAGGGTGCATGTCAATGAATATGAGTATTTGACTCATGATGTGTTGGAAATGTGGTAAGGGATAGAAAGAGTAAGCATAGTTGTGAATTACTTATGTTAGTATAATGCTAATTGTTGTTTAGCTTATACTAGTATCCTTAAATTGTTTATGTGTAAACTTAGTAAGCTCAAAGCTTACTCCCTTTCTTTTCCCTTGTCTTATAGAGAAAGAGGGTTGATTCGAGATACGTGGATTAATCGAAAGATCGCCCACACTATCAGCACACTCCGATACAGTAGACTTAATGTTTTGTATATGGCATGTATAGAGGCTAGACAAGTTAGTGAATTTGGTTGTAAATGGCTAAGATGTGTTGGCCTTTAGATGATAATCTATTTTGTATAGTGCCATAGTTGTTGGCTACTTTATTATATGAAAAGATGTAATTATCCGTATGAGATTGTGTTTCAATATGAGTTGATTATAGATGTGTTGAATGAGTGCATGTTGTGTATGCTATAGGGGTGAGAAGAGCTTAGCAAATAACTTTGTTCTTGTTCATGTGGATAGACACACGGGCATGTGTCTAGGCCATGTGTGACACACGGTCAACCCACGGGCGTGTGCCTTGGCCCTGTCACATTAACAGTTCGAGCAGTATAGGCCACGAGATAGCCACACGGGCATGTGTCTAAACTTCAGGCCGTGGGAGGTAGTCAGTTTTCACCATGGGTGGAGAGCACGGGCATGTTCCATGGCTGTGGGGCATTAACAGAATGCTTGGGTTTTCATGCACGGTTTGTGGATATAGGCGTGTGTGTCAGCACACGGGCGTGTAGTCCCTGTCTAGATGGAGAAAATTTTTAAGTTCGTATGAGTTTCAGATATAGTCTCGAGAGCCTCGTGTGTATGAGTAAGGCCTCGTAACTTAAGAATGAGGTTTTTGTGGTGACAGAAAGAGAGTAGTCACGTTGAGCATAAGTGGTGATTAAGTGGTTTTACTTCGGTAATGCCTCGGGCCCGGTTTCGACGTAGAATACGGGTAAGGGGTGTTACATATTTCTTGGCTCATTTGCTTAGCCATATCTTACCAAATTCTTCAACTCAATTATTACATATTCACAGGGCTCATTCAAACATATCTTCACACATTTTCATATCGTTTCTATACACATTTTCATCTTAGTAAGTTCGCATAGATACTTACCTTTCATACACACTTAGTGTATATAAAAAGCATACCTGAAACGGATATACAAATCATATAGTCGTTCGTATCTCGGACTTGCCCGTTGAACCGTTTGGAATCTAATAGGATACTCAGAGTGCTCGGAATAGTCGTACAATGCCAACGTCCTAGACAGGGTCTTACACGAATCAATACGATGCCAATGTCCCAGACATGGTCTTACACATAAATCTCATCTCGATGCCAACGTCCCAGACGTGGTCTTACACGAAATCTCAATTCAATGCCAACATCCCAGACGTGGTCTTACATGATATCACATAACGGACACCTATGTCATGACATACGTACTTCCTATCTACTCCTAGGTTCACACGGGATTCTCGGGCTTTAACAACTTGTCGACTTATTTGTAACTCGTATTTCATATACATTCCATCACAATGGATATTCATATCAATTCATATTCCATATATACATAAATAGTTCAATGCAAATACATTTATTTGTATATTTACTTACCTCAGATTCAGATATTCGTTCGGACTCGGTTATTCGACTACCTTCGCTTTCCCGCGATCTAAGTCTTTTTTCTTCGGTTTTTGATCTATACATTTTCAAATTTAACCCTTTCATTCATCAAATTATTTAATTCAGTCCAAAAACATACAATTAGGTCTATTTGCAACTTAGCCCTCACATTTGCATATTTTATCAATTTTGTCCATTTTTCTCAAAACATCAAATATACAAAATCACCATATACTCATGCTTAGCCTAATGCTCATGTATCTCATACAAGTCCAAACATTTCATCAAATTTACAATTTAATCCCTCAAAATATTATTTTCACAATTTAGCCTTAATTAGCTAAATTCACCAAAAATTCAAGAACAAAACATGTTCATTAAACACATCTTTCATTTAACACCAATACTCATCACAAAGCTCACCATTTCATCAATGGCACATTTCATAAACATCATCAATTCTTCAAATTACAACATGGCCTTGATAGTAAACTAAACAACAATCTCAAAAACATAAAAATCATCAAAAACCAAAGTCAAAACATACCTTAATCAAGAAGACAAAGAGCCGAATATTAGAAAGCTTCAAACTCTTTCTTTCTTTTGTGTTTTCGGTGGAAGGATGAATGAATTAATGCCCATTTTCATGTTTTGTTTTTATCATAAAACATTTTAATACATAAATGACATAATTAACCTTATACTAAACATAGGTATATATAAACATTAAGGGTATCTATGTCCTTTATCCATCCACTATCTAAATATTGGCATAATTTCCTCAAAAGGCCTCCTTATTAAAAAAGCCATCTCAAATGGACACTTTAACAAATTTCATGCTAATTTTGCATTTAATGCAATTTAATCCTTTTATCAAATTAAGGACACAGACGGACAAATTAACTTATGAAATTTTAACACATGCTTAATCACATATTAAAGGCACAAAAAATAATATTAAAATATTATTTAGACTCGGATTTGTGGTCCAGAAACCACTATTCCGACTAGGGTTTAAACCGGACTGTTACAGAGAGCTAGTGTAAGTCCATGTCTAGGACATGGCATTAGCCTCGATATGTGAGCCAGTGTAAGACCATGTCTAGGGCATGGCATCGGCACCAAGTCTGGGACATGGCATCGGTATCGTACCCTCTTGTGTAAGGCTTGTCGAGTATCCTTTGGCATTCCAACTGGTCCAACGGGAAATTTAGAGCTTGTGTCAAAAGTGAGAAAAGTTACGATTAAGTTGTAAGTGATACAGGTACCTACATGAAAACTCATGAGAAATGAGCTCGTATTATGTTGTATGATTAGTAAGGGTGAAAATGAGTAAGTTATGCTTTTAATCATTCGAAAATTTTGTGCAGATTTATAAGATGATATTAGTATGATAATGCATGGTAATTGTTGTTGATTATTTACATGCGACTTACTAAGCTTTATGCTTACTCCCTCTCTTTTCCATTTTCTTATAGCGCTGCCAAGTTAGCTCGGGAATCAAATGAAGTCGGAGGCTCGATCACACTATTAATCTGAACATTTGGTATAGTTAGATTTATGATTTTGAGTATGGCATGTATAGGTACTTGGTCTTTTGTCAAGTGTCATATTGTTATGGCCAAAAGTGTTGGCTTATTTTGAAGATTGATTCATTTTGTATAAGGCCATGGATGATGGCTAATACTTTTCGTTGTTTTATGCAAATGAAGATGGTTTTCATGAGTGAGCAAATGACATGATTGAATTGATAAAGTATGTGATAAGTTTTGCATGTGAATGGAGTGTAGTGGCCTTGATGTGTGTATGTCTTGGTTGTGGCTGATTTGGTCAGATGTTTATGTATGGATGGGTGCTACTTAATGTGGCTTATTTTGGTGCAAGTAAGGGTGGCAAAAAGGGCTTGGTAAATAGCCTTGTTATTGTCCACACGGTAGACACACGGGTGTATGTCTAGACTGTGTGTGACACACTCTCTGACACATGGCTATCTAGTTCGGCCGTGTGTCCCCCTGCACTGTAAGTTGGCAAAACAAAATGCCCAGTAGTAACCACATGAGCTGGGGCACGATCTTGTGTCTCAACCGTGTGGAAGACACTACCATAGGACATAGGAATGTGCCTAGGCCTTGTGAAGTCTGCACTTGAATTTAGGAAGTTAATTTGCCACACGGCCTAAGGACACGGGCGTGTGCCTTGGCCGTGTGAAAACCCCTTTAGGTTCGAATTGAGAAATAAATCTACACGGGAAAGGGACAGGAGTGTGTCACTATATGTTTAGGCCGTGTGAGTTACACGGTCCTTCAACATGGCCATGTTATCAGGTCACACGGGTGTGTCACCCTTCCACACGGGCGTGTGCCCTTGTTTTTTGTAACACCCCTTACCCGAGACCGTTGCCGGAGTCGAGCACGAGGCATTACTAGACTTAACTTACTAGTTCGGGGCATAAAAATTTAAACTGTCCATCTGCATCATGTTCACTAAATTGACTATAAGTTGAGTTACAAAACTCGAAATTTAGATCCATAAATTTTCCCTGAAACTAGACTCATATGTCTTCTTAATATAATTTTTCCAGAATTTTTGGTGTGGCCAATTAGTACATTTTATTAGTTAAAATCTCCCCTGTTACACAGTTCGACAGTTTTGACCCCTCTGTACAAACAATCAATTATCTTATAATATACAACTCTTTTTCCTACACCATTTCCTTCATATAAAAACAGACTCAATAAGCTTTAATTCTATATCTCATTCACACCATAATTCCATTTATACAATTTTTAGTGATTTTTCAAAATCACGTCACAGTTGCTGTCCAAAACTGTTCCCCTGCAGATTTTTTACTCTTTCATAATTTCTTTGTAAAAACTATCATCTAGACATACATAACATCCAAAACATGTTCTTAATTAACCATTTTAATGGCTTTACAAGCCAATATTAAGGCATATCATAAGGACATACACACAAAATGGCTAAGTCCCTATACATGCCATAACTTAAAACGTTCAAGTCACAAAATACCAATATAATCCTTTGATAGTGTGTAACGAACTCCGACGTCCTTGTGATCCCCGAGTTGGCTTGTAATACAATAAAAAAAAGAAAGGAATGGAAGTAAGCATAAAGCTTAGAAAGTTTACATGTAAATAAATAACAACATTCTTAATGAATTATCTTAATCTTTTCTTACCAAAATTATTTAAGCCTTTAATTTAATATACTTAGGTCTTAAATTCTTACCTGTACCTTTTTAGCTTGAACTTGTCTTACCTTTCCTTTGGTATACTCTTTGAATTTTCTCGTTGAACCACTTGGAATAGTAAGGATACGCGGGTACCTTTCCTTATGAAACTTAACCATTGCCATGTCTTGACATGGTCTTACGTGGTATCCTTGCCTTATGAATTCACCAATGCCATGCCTTGGCATGGTCTTACGTGGGACCTTTGCCTTATAAACTCACCAATGCCATGCCTTGGCATGGTCTTACATGGGACCTTTGCCTTATAGAAACTTATCAATGCCATGTCTTGACATGGTCTTACATGATTTCCTTAAACCCTAATGTCATGACATTTGTATCCTACACATTCCTAAGGTTCAACCGGAACTTTCTGAGATAACTTTTCCGTCAATTCATACTTGAGTCTTTAAATGATAAATTTATAGAATAAATATGTAAATGCTGGAATTTAATAGTATTAAATATAAAATAATAGAATATTGCATTTATTTACTGCAAACTTACCTCGAAACAAAATACGATAAACTATATCAATTTAGTCCACTATCTTTTTCTTTCCCCGATCTAACTTCGAATTTCGTTCTTCTTGATCTATAATAGAAAATTTAGCTTATTTAATACTCACATTTACCAAAACAATCCTTAACTCTAACTTTGGCAAAATTATGATTTTGCCCCTAAACTTTTACATATTTACACATTTGCCCCAAAGTTCGGAATTTAAACTTTATCCCTTATTCTTATGTTTTATGACATACTGGTCATTTTTCCCTTCTATGACAACATCAAATTCTCACTCTAACATATACTTATGAACATTAGGTATTTTTACCGATTAAGCCGTTTTACTCGTTTTCTGTAACATCCCGAAATTGGGCCTAGTAGGATTGGGCCCATTGGGCCTTGAGCGTAGAAGCGTTTTACAATTTTTAGGAACAAGAGAACGACATTATTTCAAGTGGGACTTATTAGTTAAGTGAATTTGGAAGGTTACGAGGTTTCTAGGAAGTTCCGGGTTCAAGATGGGCTATAGGGAAAATTTTGTGTTTAAGCATTTAAGGAGAGTAGGCAAGTAGCATCGAGACTTAAGGAAATAAGTGTGCATTTTACTAGCACAAGGAGTCTATTGGTATAGTGGCAAGTGGCGTGTGGAGTGTACTGATGGTCTGAGGTTCGAATCCCACCTAGTGCAAATATTTTGGATTAAAATTTTGTGCTATATGGTAAGTTTCGGCCATGGCTCAAATATGGTAAGACTTTTTAATTTTTGGAAAGATGGATAAGGATTATGGTAAGGAGAAAGACTAGGGAAAAAGAGGGAAAGAAATGAAAGAAAAGGAAGGATAAGGGAACATGTTGGCTTATAGTGTGGAAGGTGTTTTGGAAAGATTTTATGTTGGTCAATGTTCATCTTTTTGGTAAAGATGAATACAAGGTTTTGGTTAGGGAATGGGGGGAGCTGAATTTTTCTTGGGTCATTTTGCAAAGCTTTGTGCATGATAAGGTTTTGGTTCTTTTAGCATTTTGGGTACTCTTCCTTGCCAACATCTTTTTCTTCCCTTTTCGTTTTGGCCTAAACACCTAGTGCATTTTTTCATCTTACTCCTTTGTTTTGCCTTAACCCTCAATTCATTTTTGGTTCATCTTCTTTTGATAGCCGAAACTACCAAGCACTTTTCTCCATCCATTCTTTTCTTTTGACCATTTCATCAACCTCTTTCTTCTTCTTTAATCAACATCACTTTGTAATCACATTTTCTTGTTCGATTTTCTCTATAGTCGAACCCATTATCATCCTATTTCTTCACCATTTCGTTCCCTATCGTGTGGGAAAATTTCTTCTTAATCGAATCGTGATCCTAGTGGGTGGCCGAATATCATTCTAGCCTTAAGTCAAGCGGTGGAAATCGAATCCAACATCGATAAGGGACTAAATCGCTCAATCTATTGACTTGTTGATCATACGATTATAGTGGTAAGTGATTCAAGTGTAAGTAATATGTTGGGTATGAAATCTTTTGGTAATCCGAGGCTAACTTTTGGTTAGTATTGTTCTAGGGTCAACGAAGAGTGGTTCTTTAGGAAATCAATCAGGTGTGTAATCCCGTACCTTTCCGAATACATGGTTGAAATGGTGTGTAATCTCATACCTCTTTGAATGTTGCGTGAAATATTCTGTGATTCGGTAGAAATACCGAAGAAAACTGAAAATCGGCATTTGTGACCGCTCGAGCGTGCGTATATTCGTAGTAGTAACCATATTTCGCAATGAAACAGTTTGGTCATTAGTAGTGACGTGAATTTGAAAAATCACGAAAAATAGGAGAAAGGGAATTAGGAAGTGAATAAGATATCGAATTAAGCTTATTGTGTCTATTTTTATATGAAAGAAATGAGAAGGAAGAGGAATTTTATATTCTGAGATATTTTAATTTTAGTGAGACTGGTTCTGATTTACTTTGTGGTTCCCTGTTCTGTCTTGGAAAAATCACATAAAATTGTACAAAGTGAACTATGAGTTATAATTTATATGTATAGATTCCTTAGTGAGCCTATTTTCAAAAGAAACTAGTGGGAGCAACATATGAAAACTGTACAGTGAGATATTTGAATTTAAGTTAAGAGAGGTCAGAATCGTTAGTCGGTGAAACAAGGAAAACTTTAAGGAATTAACTGTACTAAAGCCAAAAATTCTGGAAAAATTGTAGTAAGAATATATATGAGTTTAGTTTCAAGAAAAATTTACGGATCAAAATTTTGAGTTTCCTAACTCAAGTTATAGTCAGTTTAGTCAATATGACGCAGATGGACAGTTTCAATTTTTATGCCCCACATTAGTAGTTAAGTCTGGGTTACGAAATTACCAAAATACCCTTGGAGGGTAAATTATCGAAATACCCCTGGGTTGCGAGTTTCCGAATTACCCTTAGTGGGTAAAATTTTTGAATTACGAAAATGCTCTTATGGGCCAAATTACGAAAATGCCCCTATGGGCCGATTTACCAAAATGCCCCTAATGGGCCGATTTGCTAGAATGCCTTAGTGGGCCGAATGGCAAAGTGCTATAATGGGATGATTCCCCGTAATTAATTACTGGATTGATAATTGTTGTTTATATATGTGAATATTATGTTTTATTATTTATGTTGCATTTGCATATTTTGCATGGGATGGGAAAAATGTTAAAGAAGAGAAGTGTAGCCTAGTGGCTCTGCCACATTCTGATTCTGATGGCTCTGCCACATATTCTGGTGGCTCTGCCACAAATTCTGATAACGGCTATGTGCCTAACATATGAACTAACGACTCTGTGTCGATCATATTTACCCAAGGCTGTGTGCCGATTATATTACCGTAAATGATATCTGGTGGCTTTGCCACAATCTGTATGGTGGCTATGCCACGCATAATTCTGACTCTGGTGGCTCAGCCACAAACATTATAAATGGCATCTTGCCTGCTTTTATAAATGGCCACTGGCCTGCGAATTATTATATTAAATGGCATTTAGCCTGCATTTTGGTGTGTTTGGCGGGGTGGGTTGACTTGATCCCCACAAGTGTGATGGATGGTACGAGTGGTGTGTAGCGGATGGATTACTAGGATGGGTTGGGTTGCATACATTGCATATATGTGTATTTTGTTATGTAAATGGGCTTCGGCCCAAGATTATGCTTTATGGGCTCAGGCCCAAGTTTTTGCTAAATGAATTCAGACCCAGTGGATGACGGTAAGGGGATTATACACTGAGTTCTTGTAACTCACCCCCTTTCTTTTCTTAATCCCTGTAGGTAACGCTCAGTGACGAGGACTTGGGGCCATGGATGACTCGGTGGAGGCCATACTTCATAAATGATGTTTGCAAACATTAGTAAACTACTTTTCCGTATTATTTCGTTACCTTTAATATTTCGGGTTTTAAAGTTGTAATAAGGCCTCTGGGATAAACTTTAATTTGCTTTATGTTTGGACGTATTTATGATTTTGCTTGAAATATTTTTAAATGGGGATTTTCTAAAAGCATAACCAGCGATTTTCCAAAATAGATTTACAAATGGAATTCAAAACAAACTTTTACAAATAAATTAACACAGAAATTCTCTTTCAAATTATCAACGAAATTTTCAAAAGACTCAGATTCTCTTTCGAATTTTCAACGTCATTTTTAAAAGTCATGGTTTTAAAGTTCACTACCTCGATTTTCGACTCATCAAACGATCTTTCAAAAATAGCTGTATTTTATCAAATATTTACATACCAAACTCGTTTACTTAAACACAACCAAGTAACGCCTATTTTAGTAAGAATCGCATGATGTTTTACACTTTCTTCATGTGACATGTCAGATCCGGTCATACCGCATGGGCCGGGTTTGGGGTGTTACATTTTCACTTAAAATCACTTAGCAAAAGTTGTTTAACATAATTTCAGACTTCACATTCTATCATAAAACATCAAAATAAACACATTTCACCTATGGGTATTTTTCCAAATATGAACCCTAGCATGAATTATTGATAGAATAAGCTAAACTGAGCTACCGGGGCTTCAAAAATGTAAGGAACATTAAAAACGGGGCTTGGAATCACTTACTATAGAGCTTGGAAGCTTGAAACAAACCCTAGCTATGGTGAACCCTTGAAAATTCGGCCTAATGAAGAAGATGAGCATATTTTGCCATCTTTTTCCCTTTTAATTTCTTTTTATTACCAAACGACTAAATTACCCTTCATTAAAAACTTTGGTTCTTTCTACCTATATATGTCCATTTTTGTCCATGAAAACCTAATGGTATAATTACCATTTAAGGACCTCTACTTCAATTATGCTCTTCAATTAAATCCTTTAACATCTAAAACTCATATTTACCAACTTTTGCAATTAAGTCCTAATAGGCAAATTAGACATGCAATTCATGAAATTTTCTATCGATATTCTAACACATGCATCTAATCACTCAATAAATCATAATAATTAATCGTAATAAGCTTTTCTATCTCGGATTCGTGATTTCACAACCACTATTCCGTTTAGGCCCTATTTCGAGATGTTACATTTCTCCCCCCTTTTAAGGATTTTCGTCCCTGAAAATCTTACCTGTGAAGAGATTTGGGTACTATTTTTGCATAGTTTCTTTGGGCTCCCATGTAGCCTCATCAATCCCATTTCTATTCCATAATACTTTCACAAGTGCAATACTTTTGTTCCTTAATTGCTTAACCTCTCGAGCTAGAATTTTTACCCGTTCCTCACCGTAAGTCATATCTGGCTGAATCTCAACCTCTGTCTGTGAAATTACATGCGATGGATCTGAACGATAACGACGTAGCATAGACACATGGAACACATTATGAATCTTTTCTAACTCAGTCGGCAAAGCTAACCGATATGCCAATGGCCTAACTCTCTCGATCACCTCAAATGGTCCAATATAATGGGGACTTAATTTGCCTTTCTTGCCAAATCTGAGAACTTTCTTCCACGGGGATACTTTCAAGAATACCCTATCACCAACTTGAAATTCAATTTCTTTTCTTTTAAAATCTACATAGGATTTCTACCTATCTGAAGCTGCTTTGAAGCAATCTCTGATGACTTTTACTTTCTCTTCTATTACTTTGACTAGATCAACCTCGTAAATCTGATTTTCCTTAAGCTCTATCCAATACAAAGGTGTACGACATTTTCTTCCATACAAAGCTTCATAAGGTGCCATCTTTAGACTCGATTGATAACTATTATTGTAGGCAAACTCTATTAACGGCAAATATTTCTCCCAACTACCTTGAAATTCCAATACACAACATCTAAGCATATCTTCAAGTACCTGAATAACTCTCTCTAACTGACCATCTGTCTGAGATGGAAAGCTGTACTAAAACTCAACTTTGTACCTAAAGCTTCCTGCAATTTCTTCCAAAACCGTGAAGTAAATCTCGGATCTCTATCTGAGATAATCAATAACGGTACTCCATGTAGTCTAACTATCTCTGAAATATACAACTCGGCCAACTTGTCAAATGAATAATCCATACGATCTGGAATAAAATGAGCCGACTTCGTTAACTTATCAATCACAACCCATACTGCATCTTTCTTTCTCGGTGTCAAAGGCAATCCTGTCACAAAATCCATAGTAACTCGGTCCCATTTCCACTCGGGAACTAATACAGGTTGCAATAAACCTGAAGGTACCTGATGTTCGGCTTTTACCTGCTGACAGATCAAACATCTAGAAACAAACTCTGAAATATCTCTTTTCATTCCTGTCCACCAATACATTTTCTTCAAATCATTATACATCTTTGTACTACCTGGGTGAATAGACAAAAAATTGCTATGTGCTTCCTGTAAGACTTTCTGAATAAGTTCATCATTCTTGGGTACACATACTTTATCTCTAAACATCAAACAACCGTTAGAACCAATCTGAAAATCAGACTCTACACATAACTCGCACTGAACTCTTTTGGCTTGCAACTCACTGTCATCCTTCTGAGCTTCACAAATTTCTTCAAGAAATGTCGGTTTAGCTCTCAACTCAGCTAAAATAGAACCATCATCTGGTAAGGCCAAACTAGTGTGCAAAGCTCTCAATGCAAATAACGATTTTCCACTTAAAGCATCAGCAACAATGTTTGCCTTACCCAGGTGATAATCGATCACTAGCTCATAATCTTTAATCAACTCTAGCCATCTTCTTTGCCTCAAGTTCATATCTTTCTGAGTCATCAAGTATTTCAAACTTTTATGATCAGTGAATATTCGACATTTCTCACCATACAAGTGATGTCTCCAAATTTTTAATGCAAATACAATAGCAGCTAGCTCTAAATCATGTGTCAGATAATTTTTCTCATGTGGCTTTAACTGTCTAGAGGCATAAGCAATTACCCTTCCTTCATGCATAAGTACACAGCCTAGTCCATTCAAGGATGTATCACTGTAGATCACAAACTCTTTACCCGATTCTGGTTGTACTAAGACAGGAGCTTCAGTCAACAATGCCTTGTCGAAACTCTGCTGACACTTCTCAGTCCATTCAAACTTGACATCTTTCTGTAGCAATCTTGTCAATGGAGTACCTATCATGGAAAATCCCTCTACAAATCGTCTATAATAACTGGCAAGACTAAGAAAACTTCTGACCTCTGATACATTCCTGGGAGGCTTCCAACCAACAATGGCTGAAATCTTACTCGGATCAACTTTAATACCTTCACCTGAGACAATATGTCCAAGAAAACGAACTTCCCGTAACCAGAACTCACTTTTACTAAACTTGGCATAAAGCTGATTATCTCTCAAAATCTGTAAAACTATTCTCAAATGTTCTGCATGCTCAGTCTCATCATGAGAATAAATCAAGATGTCATCAATGAACACAACTACAAACTTGTCCAAATAAGGTATAAAAATTCGGTTCATTAAATCCATAAAAATGGCAGGAGCATTGGTTAAGCCAAATGGCCTCACAAGAAACTCATAGTGACCATACCTAGTTCGAAAAGCAGTTTCGAAACATCTGACTCTTTAACTCGCAACTGATAGTATCTGGATCTCAAATCTATCTTAGAGAACACAGTGGCTCCTTTCAATTGATCAAACAAATCATCTATTCTAGGCAATGGATATTTGTTCTTGATGGTTACCTTGTTAAGCTGTCGATAGTCTATGCACAATCTCATGGAACCGTCCTTCTTTTTCACAAATAACACTGGCGCGCCCCATGGTGAATAACTAGGTCTTACAAAGCCTTTACCAGTTAATTCCTGTAGCCGAGCTTTCAATTCTTTCAATTCTATCGAAGACATTCTATAAGGAGTAATAGAAATTGGTGTGGTACCTGGAATCAATTCAATACCAAACTCAACTTCTCTGATAGGAGGCAAACCTGGTAGTTCTTCCGGGAACACATCATGAAACTCATTTACCATAGGCACTAATTCAATTTTCAACTTTGGATCTTTAGTATTCAACACAAAAGCAAGATAAGCTTCACATCCTTTCCTCAAACATTTCTGAGCAGACATAACAGAAATCATGGAAATTGAACTACCTGACTCATCTAAATTAACCCGAAGCATCGCACCATTTTCACATTTCAACTCAATAAATTTCTTTGCACAATTCATTATCACATCATGTGCAGTTAACCAATCCATACTAAGAATCACATCAAACTCATTAAATGGCGATAGGATGAGATCGGTCAGAAAACAGTAACCTCTAATCATCAAAGGGCAATTTTTACATACTTTGTTTACTAACACATACTGACCTAATGGATTCGATACTTTAATCACAAATTCCGTAAACTCTATGGGCATGTTCATACTAGGCATCAATTTCATACATACATATGAATGGGTTGAACCCGGATCAATCAAAGCAATAACATTAATATCATGAAGAGAAAATGTACCCGTAATTACGTCGGGGAAGGATGCCTCTTCACTAGCACGGATAGCATAAGTCCTTGCAGGTGCTCTAACATCTGATCTCGTTGCTGTATCTCTAAATGTACCTCTACCTGCCCCTACTCCGAGATTTCTCTGAGATCTGCCTCTAACAGGGACATTGCCTGATCTTGCACTCGGTATTACTTCTCTTTTAACCATTTTAGGACACTCCCGAATGAAATGATCCGGTGCACCACATCGGAAACAGCTAATCTCAGTTGCTCGACATGGACCTGGATGACGTCGACCAAATTGAGGACACTCGGGTCTATCAGGCTGAATACTGCCAACACTCGCAATCGAAGTGGTTTGAGCTTTTGGATCCATAAATCTTCTACCTCTTTTTCGGCTAGAATACCCGGCTGAAAAATTAGATCTCATAGAAAACTCTCTAGGCCTCTTGGATGTAGACTGAAATGACTTACTCATCTGTCTTTTCTTCGTATCTTGCATCTCAATTTCAGCTTTACCCTTTCTTTTTAACAACTCCTCTGCCTTACAGGCTCGGTCAACTAAAACAACAAACTCCTTTATCTCTAGAACACCAACTGAAGTCGGATATCATCATTGATCCCATCCTCAAATCTTTTACACATGATAGCCTCTGTAGACACGCACTCTCGAGCATAATTGCTGAGTCGGATAAATCCACTTTCATACTCAGCCACAGTCATCTTACCCTGTTTTAATTCAAGGAACTCTTTTCTTTTCTGGTCAATAAACCTCTGACTGATGTACTTCTTACGGAACTCCTCCTGAAAGAAATCCCAAGTAACTCTTTCTTTAGGTACTATTGACACAAGTGTCTTCCACCACTAGTAGGCCGAATCTCTAAGAAGTGACATTACACATTTAATACACTCTTCCAGTGTGCAGGATAACTCATCAAAGACTCTGATAGTGTTCTCGAGCCAAAATTCAGCTTTCTCTGCATCATCATCTTTGGTAGCCCGAAACTCCTCGGCCCCTTATTTTCTGACCTTGTCAACGGATGGCTTCTCTCTTCTAACTGTATCTATAACTGGGGAAACTACATGGGTGGTCTGAGAATCATGAGGGGGTGGAGGTCTAACAGCCGGGTTCATACGAACGAACTCAGCAAACCATTCATTCATAGTTTGGAAGAAGGCTTCTCGAGCCCCTCCTCCCTGACTAACTATAATAGGCCTTTCACTACTATCTGGTGGCACCGTCCCTTCAGCGGGAGCGGGTGCATTACTCTCTACATCATCTGCACCAGCTCGTTCGGGATCCATAACTATAAAAGAAAAACATTTTAAAATAGTCAAGAGTCGTCACACTATCAAAATATAAGTATGGCATGTATAGATAGACTCTTACTCCTACTGAATATTTTGAGAACCGACTAAACTCTTGCTCTGATACTAATAAATGTAACACCCTTACCCGAGACCGTTGCCGGAGTCGAGCACGAGGCATTACTAGACTTAACTTACTAGTTTGGGGCATAAAAATTTAATCTGTCCATCTGCGTCATGTTCACTAAATTGACTATAACTTGAGTTACGAAACTCGAAATTTAGATCCATAAATTTTCCCTGAAACTAGACTCATATGTCTTCTTACTATAATGTTTCCAGAATTTTTGGTGTGGCCAATTAGTACAGTTTATTAGTTAAAGTCTCCCCTGTTACACAGTTTGATAGTTCTGACCCCTCTGCATATAAAATCAATTATCTCACAATATACAACTCTTTTGCCTACACTGTTTCCTTCATATAAAAACAGAGGCAATAAGCTTTAATTCTATATCTCATTCACACCATAATTCCATTTATAATATTTTTAGTGATTTTTCAAAATCACGTCACAGTTGCTGTCCAAAACTGTTCCCCTGCAGATTTTTTACTCTTTCACAAGTTCTTTGTAAAAACTATCATCTAGACATACATAACATCCAAAACATGTTCTTAATTAACCATTTTAATGGCTTTACAAGCCAATATTAAGGCATATCATAAGGACATACACACAAAATGGCTAAGTCCCTATACATGCCATAACTTAAAACGTTCAAGTCACAAAATACCAATATCCTTTGATAGTGTGTAACGAACTCCGACGTCCTTGTGATCCCCGAGTTGGCTTGTAATACAATAAAAAGAAAGAAAGGAATAGGAGTATGCATAAAGCTTAGTAAGTTTACATGTAAATAAATAACAACATTCTTAATGAATTATCTTAATCTTTTCTTACCAAAATTATTTAAGCCTTTAATTTAATATACTTAGGTCTTAAATTCTTACCTGTACCTTTTTAGCTTGAACTAGTCTTATCTTTCCTTTGGTATACTCTTTGAATTTTCCCGTTGAACCACTTGGAATAGTAAGGATATGCGGGTACCTTTCCTTATAAAACTTAACCATTGCCATGTCTTGGCATGGTCTTACGTGGTATCCTTGCCTTATGAACTCAACAATGCCATACCTTGGCATGGTCTTACATGGGACCTTTGCCTTATAAACTCACCAATGCCATGCCTTGGCATGGTCTTACATGGGACTTTTGCCTTATAGAAACTTATCAATGCCATGTCTTGACATGGTCTTACGTGATTTCCTTAAACCCTAATGTCATGACATTTGTATCCTACACATTCCTAAGGTTCAACCGGAACTTTCTGAGATAGCTTTTCCGTCAATTCATACTTGAGTCTTTAAATGATAAATTTATAGAATAAATATGTAAATGCTGGAATTTAATAGTATTAAATGTAAAATAATATAATATTGCATTTATTTACCGCAAACTTACCTTGAAACAAAATACGATAAACTATATCGATTTAGTCCACTATCTTTTTCTTTCCCCGATTTAACTCTGGATTTCATTCTTCTTGATCTATAATAGCAAATTAGCTTATTTAATACTCACATTTACAAAAACAGTCCTTAACTCTAACTTTGGAAAAATTACAATTTAGCCCCTAAACTTTTACATATTTACACATTTGCCCCAAAGGTCAGAAATTAAACTTTATCCCTTATTCTTATGTTTTATGACATGATGACCATTTTTACCTTCTATGACAACATCAAATTCTCACTCTAACATATACTTATGAACATTAGGTATTTTTATCGATTAAGCCGTTTTACTCGTTTTCACTTAAAATCACTTAGCAAAAGTTGTTTACCATAATTTCAGACTTCATATTCTATCATAAAACATCAAAATAAACACATTTCACATATGGGTATTTTTCCAAATATGAACCCTAGCATGAATTATTGATAGAATAAGCTAAACCGAGCTACCGGGGTTTCAAAAATGTAAAGAACATTAAAAACGGGGCTTGGAATTACTTACTATGGAGCTTGGAAGCTTGAAACAAACCCTAGCTATGGTGAACCCTTGAAAATTCGGCCTAATGAAGAAGATGAGCATATTTTGCCATCTTTTTCCCTTTTAATTTCTTTTTATTACCAAATGACTAAATTACCGTTTATTAAAAACTCTGGTTCTTTCTACCTATATATGTCCATTTTTGTCCATGAAAACCTAATGGTATAATTACCATTTAAGGACCTCTACTTCAATTATGCTCTTCAATTAAATCCTTTAACATCTAAAACTCATATTTACCAACTTTTGCAATTAAGTCCTAATAGGCAAATTAGACATGCAATTCATGAAATTTTCTATCGATATTCTAACACATGCATCTAATCACTCAATAAATCATAATAATTAATCGTAATAAACTTTTCTATCTTAGATTCATGGTTTCGCAACCACTGTTCCGTTTAGGCCCTATTTCGGGATGTTACATTTTTAGTGACATTTTCCAAAGTTTTCTAAAGAACTCGGTTTGGTCCTGAATCATTTCTAAAGTGTGTTTTGGGCCTCGTAGGCTCATATTCGGGATTTTAAGATAAAGTTTGAAAGGTTTTAAACTTGAATGAAATCTCATAACCTGGAATTGTTTGTATGCATGTTTTTAAGAAAGGTAACGCCTCGTACCCTGTACCGACGTCGGATACGGGTAAGGGGTGTTACATTTAGTGGTATCAGAGCTATGGTTTAGTCGATTCTCAGACTAACCTAGTGTATGTATGATTCTAGCTATACATGCCATATATGAATTAGGATAGCGTGACGAGTCGTGACGATTTAAAATGTGTTTTTATATAATAAATGAATCCCTACAGAGCAGTGGCAGATGATGTCGAGAGTAATGCGTCGGCTCCCGCAAAAGGGACCACGCCAGTCGAAAGTGGGCCTGTGATACTGAGTCAGGGTGGAGAGGCTAGAAAGCCTTCCTCCATATGATGAATGTAAGGTATTCGGAGTTTGTTCGTGCAAACCCAAACGCTCCACCTCCTCCACTCCCTCCAATTCCCCAGCCTGCCCCTACAACTCCCTAAATAGTGGAAACGATTAGAAGAGAAAAACCTCTGGTAGACAGAACTCGAAAGCAATGGGTTGAGGAATTTAGAGCGAATATAGATTATGACCCAGAGGGAGCAAAATTCTAGCTAGAAAATACCATTAGGGTTTTCGATGAGTTGTCTTGCTCACCTGAGGAGTGCATGAAGTGTGTTGTGTCACTCCTGCGAGACTCAGCCTACCAATGTTGGAACACCCTTGTGTCGATTGTACCAAGGGAAAGGATAACTTGGGAATTCTTCCTGGAAGAGTTCCGTAAAATGTATATTAGCCAGAGATTTATAAATTAGAAAAGGAAAGAATTTCTAAAATTAAAGCAAGGCCGAATGACAATAACGGAGTATGAGCGTGAGTTCATGAGGGTCAAAAAACTCGCTCGGGAGTGCATATCCACTGAAGCCATCATGTGTACGAGGTTTGAGGACGGATTAAATGAGGACATCCGATTGTTTGTTGGTATTCTAGAACTGAAGGAATTTGTTGTACTAGTAGAGAGAGCTTGCAAGGCCGAGGAATTGGCCAAAGAGAAAAGGAAAGTTGATATTGAGTCTCATGACTCAAAGAAAAGGCATTTGGGAAAACAGTTTCAGTCCTCATCCAAGAAATCAAGAGAGTTCACTACTCGATCAAATGCTTCAGTGGGATTCTCAAATAGAAATAGGAGTAAGCAGTACTCGGCATCTAAAGCTCAAACCACTTCTATTGCGAGTGTTGGTAATGCTCGACCAAATAAACCAGAGTGTTCATAATGTGGTAAATGACATTTCGGTGAGTGTCGAGGAAATGAAAGAGGCTGTTTCAAGTGCGATTCACTAGACCATTTTATTTGAAACTGTCCTGAGATGGATGAGAAAGACAGAAAGCAGGATGTGCGAGCGAGTAATGCTCCTTCTAGAGGTAGACCATAGAAGAACCCGAGAAGTGGGGCTAGCAGTAGAGGTGCGCCTAGAGATTCCACTGTGAGATCAGAGGGTAAAGCTCCTGCAAGGACTTATGCCATTTGCGCTCGCGAAGAGGCATCGTCACCGGATGTGATTACAGGTACTTTTTCTCTTCACGATATTTCTGTTGTTGCTTTGATTGATCCGGGATCTACCTATTCGTATGTTTGTAGGAAATTGGTGTCTAGCATGAATATGCCTGTTGAGTCCACAGAAATTATGATAAAAGTGTCAAACTCATTAGGCAAGCATGTGTTAGTTGACCAAATATGTAGAAATTGTCCCTTGACAATTAGAAGTCATTGTTTTTCGGCTAACCTCATGTTGTTGCCGTTTGATGAATTTGATGTGATTCTTGGTATAGATTGGTTAACTACTCATGATGTGATAGTAATTGTGGAAGAAAATTTATTGAATTGAAAAGTCAAAATGGGGATATTATTCGGGTTGAATCAGGTGAACCTGATAGCTTACCTGTACTGATTTCTTCTATGACTGCTGAGAAATACGTGAGAAAAGGGTATGAGTCCAATCTTGCATTTGTGTTGAATGCCCAAGAGTCAGAAGTAAAGATTGAGTCAGTTCCTATGGTATGTGAGTACCTAGACGTATTTCCAGAGGAGTTACCTGGATTGCCTCCCATTAGGAAAGTCGAGTTCGGTATTGAGTTGGTCTCGGGTACGACACCTATTTGGGTTGCCCTGTATAGGATGGCACCGTTGGAGTTAAAAGAGTTGAAGGTTCAACTTCAAGAATTAACAGATAAAGGGTTTGCGAGGCCTAGTTATTCTCCATAGGGTGCTCCAGTACTTTTTGTGAAAAAGAAAGATGGTTCAATGAGGCTATGTATAGATTATAGACAGCTCAACAAGGTGACGGTGAAGAACAAGTATCCTTTGCCAAGGACCGATGATTTGTTTGATCAATTAAAGGGAGCCATAGTGTTTTCTAAGATATACCTGAGGTCCGATTATTATTAGCTGAGAGTTAAGGAACAAGATGTACCGAAAACTGCATTTCAGACGAGGTATGGCCATTATGAGTTCCTTGTCATGCCCTTTGGCTGAACAAATGCTCCCGCCGTGTTTATGGATTTAATGAATCGTATATTCTGACTGTACTTGGATAAGTTCGTTGTTGTTTTTATCGATGACATATTAATTTATTCTCATGATGAAAATGAGCATGCAGAGCATTTGAGAACTGTTTTACAAACTTTAAGAGATAAGTAGTTGTATGATAAGTTTAGCAAAAGTAATCTTTGGCTCTGAGAGGTCGTATTTTTAGGACACATCGTGTCGGGTGATGGAATTAGAGTTGACCCGAGTAAGATATCGGCTATCGTTGATTGGAAACTGCCAAGGAATGTGTCAGAGATTAGAAGCTTTTTGGGCTTAGCGGGATACTACAGACGGTATGTTAAAGGATTCTCCATGATTGCTACATCGATGACGAGGTTGCTACAGAAAGATGTTAAGTTCGAATGGACAGAGAAGTGCCAACAGAGTTTTGAGAAACTAAAAGCATTATTGACTGAAGCCCCAGTTTTAGTGCAACCGAAACCGGGAAAAGCCCCAGCTTTTATTTACTAAATACCAAAATTAACCTTTAAATTTCTATCAAATTTCAATAATACCAATCTCATAGATGTTGGTCTAATTACCACTTAAGGACTTTAACTTTAAGATTCCACATCTATTAGACACCTTTAGTTAATAGAACACCACTTTTGCACTTTACGTGATTTAGTCCTTTTTATCAAATTAAACACTCAAACGATAAAATTTCTTAACGAAAATTTCACACAATTATACTATAATGTTGTAGACCTTAAAATAATAATAAAATGATTATTTTGACTTTGGATTTGCAGTCCTAAAACCACTATTCTGATTTGACTAAAAACGGGCTGTTACAACGCTTCCCCCTTAAGAATTTTCATCCTCGAAAATCTTACCAGAAAAGAGGTTAGGGTACTATTTTCTCATAGGTTCTTCAGGTACCCACATAGCCTCTTCGACACCGTGATGTTGCCATATAACCTTCATTAGAGCTATGCTTTTATTTCTCAACTGTTTAACCTCACGAGCTAAAATTCTGATCGGTTCTTTACTTTACGTCATATCAGGTTGAATCTCAATCTCAGTCGGAGAAATTACATGCGATGGATCCGATCGATATCGTCGCAACATCAATACATGAAACACGTTGTGAATCTTTTCCAACTTTGACGGTAAAGCTAGTCGATATGCCACTGGCTCTATTCATTCAATAATCTCATACAGGTTGATGAATTGCGGACTTAATTTGCCTTTGCGACCAAAACGAAGTATTTTCTTCCACGGAGATACTTTCAGAAATACTCTGTCACTAATCTAAAATTCAATGTCTTTCGTTTTAAATCTGCGTACGATTTCTGTCGATCTGAAGCTACTTTCAGACTGTCACGAACTACCTTTAATTTCTCTTCAGTCTCTTTGATCAAATCCACCTCGTGAATCTTTTTCTTACTAAGCTCAGTCCAGTACAATGGAGTTTGGCATTTACGACCATATAATGCTTCATACGGTGTCATCCTTATGCTTGATTGAAAGATGTTATTATATACGAATTCAACCAATGACAAATATTTCTCCCAGTTGCCTTCAAATTCTAAAACACAACAATGAAGCATATCTTCGAGAATTTGGATTACTCTCTCAGAATGACCATCAGTTTGCGGATGAAATGCGGTACTAAAGTTCAACTGCGTACCCAGAGCTTCTTGCAATTTCTTCCAAAATCGTGACATAAACCTCGGATCTCTATCCCAAATAATCAAAACTGGCACTCCGTGCAATCTAATGATCTCAAATATGTACAATTCAGCCAATTTATCAAGTGAATAATCTGTACGTACCGGAATGAAATGTGCCGATTTCGTCAATCAATCAACGACAACCCAAATAACATCTTTCTTCTTCGGAGATAGGGGTAATCTTGATACGAAAGCCAATGTAACTTTATCCCATTTCCACCCTGGTATCATCACAGGCTGTAGTAATCTCGAAGGTACTTAATGTTCATCTTTAACTTGCTGACAAACCAGACACAAACTCTGAAATGTTTCGTTTCATGCTTGACCACCAGTACAATTGTTTCAAATCATTATACCTTTTAGTACTCCCCGGATGAACAGATAAACAACCACTCTGTGTTTCGTGCAGAATTTTCTGAATAAGCTCAAAATTCTTTGGTATGCAAATTCTACCTCAGAACATTAAACAATCATCGGATCTGATCTGATAGTCTGAATTAGTAGCCGATTCACATTGCACTCTTTTAGTTTGCAACTCATTGTCACACTTTTGAGCTTCACTAATTTGTTGAAGAAATATTGGTTTAGCTTTTAATTTAGCCAAAATCGAACCATCACTAGATAAAGTTAGCTGTGTATTCATCGCTCATAAAGCAAAACATGATTTTCTGCTCAGAGCATCCGCGACTAGTTTGCTTTCCCCGGATGATAATCAATTACTAACTCATAATCTTTTAACAACTCTAACCATCTTCGTTGTCGCAAATTCAAATCTTTCTGAGTCATTATATACTTCAAGCTCTTGTGATCGGTAAATATGTGGCACTTTTCACCGTACAAATGATGTCTGTAACACCCCTAACCGGTATCCGTCGCTGGAACGGGGTTTCGAAGCGTTATCGAAACATTCAGAACGTTTATTGCTTAATTCAGGCAAGTTACTATTCATTCACCGAGGTCATTCATAATGTCCATTAATTCAATTCGATTTAGGTGCAGGTTTCACACGGGTAAGACACACGCCCATGTTTAAGACCGTGTCTCCCACACAGCTGAGACACATGCTAGAGTCTCTGCCCATGTGCTCAATTTTGAGCATTCTATTTTTCTCAAATTTAAGGTGCAGGGTACACACGGCCAGGCCACACGCCCATGGGGTAGGCCGTGTGTCACACACGGTCTAGACACACGCCCGTGTGTCTACCCATGTGGACAAAATAAAGCCATTCCTAACTTCATTTCTCACCCAAAATCACACCCATGACTTGCACTTAAACTAACATCCAAATGCCAACCATTTCAAGCATCCAACTCACGTAAATTTCATCATCTACGAGGCATACCACGACATGAATACATGTTTATAATCTTGCCTTGGTTTAGTCCATATGTTAGGCATAATTTGATCGATTACTTAACACATGTGTAGCTTCCATAGTATGACATTACAAATTTATCAAATCAAACCATTACTAGCCATTCCAATGGCTAGATTACAAGCATCATTTATTTTTACAAGCCAGTGTGGCCAATATAATCTATACATGCCATTACAACCATAATTAATTTACTATACTGTATCGACATAGGCTGATGGATAGTGTAACACCCCTTACCTATATCCGACACCTGAACCGGGTATGAGGCATTACCGTACTTAACTTGCTCAATCACACATCATCGATTCATAAAATTTCACTTCAAAATAAAACTTTTGAATTCAAGACCTTAATGTCTTTATTATAGGTCTACGGGACCCTAAACTTGTACACGCAATGATTATGGGCTAAACTGGAAACTGTTGAACATTTAGACAAATTTGACATAAAACAGGGACACACGATCGTGTGAAGGATGGAACACGCCCGTGTGGAATATCACATGCCTGTGTTCCACACCCGTGTGGATTTTTTTTCCAATTCGAACCTACGGGGGTTTTCACACGGCCTGACAAGCTCGTGTATGAAAACCTTGACATTCTGTTTATGACGTCATCATTCCAATAAGGTCACACGACCAAGGCACATGCCCGTGTCCTTAGACTGTGTGTCAAATTAAATTCCTAATTTCAGGTACAGACTTCACATAGCCTGGGCACAAGCTCGTGTCTTAGGCCGTGTCTCCCACACGATTGAGACACATGGCCGTGTCTCCACCCGTGTGTTTACTACTGAGCATACTGACTTGCCAACCTAGCATACATGGGGACACACGGCCTATCAACATGCCCATGGGGCTGACCGTGTGTCACACACGACCTAGACACACGCCCGTGTGTCTACCCGTGTGGACATTTGTAAGGCTATCTACCAAGCCAAATGCCACCCTAAAAAGCAACCATTCTTATACCAATTCAATTCAACATATATCATGACCATAAGGCACTTCTAAGAACTCCAATAAAGACATCCACACAAGCATACACTTCATGACTTTCATCAACATTGAATAGATGAACTTGTCAAGTATTGGCCAATTTCCAAAGATCATTTACAAAATAAATTGAAAAACATTAATAGCCAACACCTTGGCTAAGAAATATGACGTAACAAAATAACCAAATCCTATACATGCCATACTCAACATAAATCTAACTTTTCTACACCAAGAGAAGTTGATAGTGTGATTTCCGAACTCCGACGTTCCACGAATTCCAAAGCTAGCTAGGCAATACTATAAAGAAAAGGGAAATGCGAGGGGTAAGCATAAAGCTTAGTAAGTTTTCATGAAATAAATAGCAACATAAGGCTCATAATGTCATCCATCCATGGCATTGAATAAAACACAAAGTCTTAAACACATTGCCCTAACAAATTCATGTAATGTCTCATATCGTAAACATTTCTCGTGAATTACTCACATGTACCTGTATCACTTCATCATATAGCTTCAGCACTAATCTCATCTCTAATATAAACTTAGCTATTTACCCATTGAATCACTTAGAGATACTCGAAAATACATAATTTTTGTCATTCACATAAATGCGACGCCAATGCCATATCCCAAATATGGTCTTACATGGGGTCACCTCCAGATGCCGATGCCATATCCCAGATATGGTCTTATACGGAGTCTCATATCAATTGTAGATGCCATATCCCAGATATGGTCTTATACGATTCTCATATTTGATGCTAATGCCATATCCCAAATATGGTCTTATACGGGATCTCAATTCGGTGCCGAGGCCATGTCCCAGACATGGTCTTATATGGGACCTTACCGTTCTCAAGTCTTGATGATATTATTCTCTTATTTATTAAAGTCCAACCGGGACTTCCACATCACAATTCTCATCATTTTCTCATTCAACATTATTAATATCAAACATTTAGAAGCTTAATAACATGAGGTTGAATTTATTACACACAGACTTACCTCGATTTCAAAATAGGCCAATTTGCCGATCTAGTCCGCTACCTTGCCTTTTCCTCGATCAAGGTTAATTCTTCGTTCTTCTTGATCTATAATAGAAAATTAACCCATTAAATTGCCACATTAATTAATGCATTTCAATAATCATACTTTGGCAAAATTACCATTTTGCCCTCATACTTTCACAAAATGACCATTTAACCCCTAGGCTCATAAATCAATTGTAATCAAATTTCTTCATTTAACAAGCCTAGGTGAACATTTATTTCTCTTATAGCAATTCTCAATACTCATTATTTCACACATTTTACACCTATTTTACAACCTTTGTAAAGAGGTCTTCTTAGGTGTTTTCATGGAAACACCTTTCACAGAAGTTGTTTATCTAACAACTAAGACTCATTTTCTTCCATAAAAATGTAGCAAAAAAAATAAATGCTCACATGGAAAAACCCTAAACTTTCTACCTCTTTGCAAAATAGTCTCCTCTTTAGCTAGCTTAAGTTTTAGGGGTTTCAAAAGTACAAAAATCAACAATGAAGGACCATTAAAGCACTTACTTGCAAGGAGAAAAGCTTGCTGAAATTTTTGAGCTCTCAAACCCCCTATTTGCTGCTAATTTTTGGTGGAGAAGAAGAGAAGAAAAGATGATATTTTTCTTTTCTTTATTTTATTATAAAACATCAATTTAGTCCACCTAATTCCAACAACTTTGACAAATTTTGACATTGTTTGTCTCCCATGGCTAGCCAACCATTAATTGAGGGGTTAATTGCACTTTAAAGACTTCCAATTAATATTCTATGGCTTTTAGACACCTTTAGCTTGTAAAATGGAACTTTTACACTTTATGCGATTTAGTCCCTTTCCGCAATTAAACATGAAATTGCTAAAATTAAAGCACCAAAATTTTCATTGTAACATCCCAAAAATGGGGCTATTTGGAAGTTAATTATTTTTCTTATGTATGAACTGCTGTGATATTATTTATGGAATAATAGAGCTTAATTAAGGCTTTGAGTGGGCATGGTTTGGTAGAAATTTCTGTTGTTAACTTTAAAGGCAGGGAGCCTTAGCAGGAGGGGGTTATAAGAATAAATGTGGATAATTTGACACCAAATGAGGCTTTGGCAAAGTGGCAAAAGTGAGGCCACTTAAGAGCTAGTGTGACGCCACCAAGGAGCAAGGGAGAACCTTGGTTCGAGTCACAGAAATCCTCCCTTTTGCTCTTTATTTGGACGGCACAAGGGGAGAGAAATTCTCTCCTTAAATTCTCTTTATTAATTATCTATTTAGATAATAAGATAAATGAGCTTTTTAATGGGATTTTTATATTAAAGGATAATATGAGCATTTGGAATTGGATTTTTATTTGTTTAATTCTGAGGATAATTGGGATAATATTAGTTTTATTTTGATAATATAAGATAATTAAGGGAATTATTTGATTAAAAGGATTAATGGTTATTAATAGGGATATTATCTAGATTATTAAGATTATTAAGGGATTATTAAGATTATTAAGGGATTATTGGGGATTAATTAAAATTAATTTGAATTAATTCAAAGGGGTGGACGGCAAGGGTACTAAGTGCCTATAAAAGTAGTAGTTGACCCCCTTGTTTTTCTTTTCTTCATTTTGCTAAGTGCCGAATTCCCTAACCCTCCTTTGTTCTTGTATTTTCTCCACCCTCTCAAATCCCTTCAAGCCGAAACTCTTAGCACCTCTCCTCCCCATTATTTCCTCTTTGGCCAAATATACCCATTGGAAATACCGAATTCCTTTCTCCTGTTTTTAACCACTTTGGCCGAATCTCAAGCAAGGGGTGAGCTCCTTCGATTTCTTCTTCAATCGATCCTGAGAGAAGGTAAGTGTGCCGAAATCCCATGGTTTTTCCCTCCCTATTCTCTGCCGATTTCCATTAAGGGGGTAGGTATCAATTTTAATGGTGGTTAGCAAGGCTTCTAAACGAGTGGTAACCGATTTCTTTTAGGTACTCAGGAGAGTAAAGCAGTTGACTCAGGCCTCGATCTCTAGTATTCAATATTTGGTAAGTAAGATGGTAAGATCCTCTATAGTTAGTTAATTGGTATTCGTTTAAGCCGAAAGTTACTAACTTATTGATTGCCGATGCATGGAATCAAAAGCAGATTTGGGAGTTTAGTGTTGCGATTAGTATCCAAAGGTGTGAAGGTAAGGATTCGGGTTCACAAGGAACCCCTCTTAAATTATTTGGTTGGCCGAATGGTCCATATCACTAACTTCCATGTTTGGCCGATTATAGGGACAAAGAAAAGCTTGTGTGGCCAATTCGTCCATTCGGGTTTAGGACTATCGTTGACATCAGGTGTGTACATACACACATATAACTTGTTAAATATGCTGATTGTTGTGAATGCTATCTTGATTTTATGTAGCATTGGATAATATACCATATCGGTATAGATGGTGATTCAGGTAAGTACCTGTTAATATGAATTTGTTATTTGATGCTTTTGGGAAGCATGATGCATTGATACATGAGATTTAAGTATGTGATGACATGAAACATATACATATGTGATTGATGTGGGATTGATGAGTGGAGGGGGCAGTATTAATCGTGTCGACGGGCACCAGTGTTTTGGTAACACACCGTGACTACGGTCACCAGAGGTTTGGTACCTCCAGAGGTTTGGCACCTCATAGCGACTTATCCCTGTGGTTAACACCACCGTGGGTTGGCCCCACTTGAGATATGGGATCGTCTGCCAGCGATTTGGTATCACACGATGGGTTGGCCCCATCAATTGATCCGTGTCTACGAACACCAGTGTTTTGGTAATACATTGTGACTATATGTCACCAGTGGTTTGGCACCACCAGTGGTTTGGTACCACAACGGGGTAGACAGTGGCATTTGGATGGCTAGGTTGGGTATTTAATATTCTGCATATTAATTGTTATGTGTTGTGTATGAAAATGTTTCTAAAACGGGGAAAGGGTTACATACAGAGTCTTGGTGACTCACCTTCTCCTTTACATTTTTCAGGTGACAAGTAGATCGCGGATGTGGAGCCGGGTTGACTCGAGGTGGCCATGCGGTGGATTTAAATTAAATGAACTTTAATTTTAGTTATGATAAATTTTATTTTCGGTTTTAGTTTATTTGGATGTAATAAGGCCTCTTGATATTTTATTTTTGTTATTTTTCATATGTTGAATATTTGTTTTAAAATAATATTATTATTAAATTAAAGTCACATGTTTTCCCAAATTAACACGAAAATGTTTTCATCATGCCATCGGGCACACTTGTAATTTTATAATAACTTGGCTTAATTAAATTTTCAATTAAATCTAAGTATGCCTTTTTGCGATACCACTAAATAAAAGGTTTCCGGCAACTAAAAATTTTTACTTAGCAAAAGTGTTTTCAAAAATATTTTCCTTGTGACAGACTAGATTCGGCCATAGTGTTTGGGCCGGGCTTGGGTTGTTACAAAATTGGTATCAGAGCCAGGTTCAAAGCTCGGCTGTGGGGGCCCAAGGCCCAAAAAGGTTTTAGTAGGCCTTTTTAATTGTTTTTGGGTTTTAAAGTAGCATGGCCCGAGTCTCCAGCACCGATCCGCCCAGGTAAGTACATCTAAACCTCTTTGTGAATTATATTCTGTAGAAGGGTAGGAAGCATGGAACGTAGATAGACTTATAGGAACTTGAACCCTAGGATTAGATTACCCAAACACACAAACAGAACATAAACTTAAAGAACTTAACCAACCTATGACTTAGTCACTGAGCTAGGGTGTGGTAACCCCTGTACGCATGTCTAGGATTGGATCCGGAAGAGCCTGGTATTTAAGCAGTCCTCGTGACTCACCTCCTCTTCGCAGGTATCTTACCTGGTGCGTAGCTTCGGTTCACCCTAACTCAGAGGGCTCAGTGGTGTGGCAACCTCTGTGCGCATGTCTAGAAAGGTTCAGTGGGAGCTTGGTATTTAAGCGGTCCGCGTGACCCACCTCCTCTTCACTCGAATCCTGCCTGGTGCGTAGCTTTGGTTCACCCTGACCAGGAGGGCTCGGTCATAGGCTAAACACAATGATTAAAACCCGAAAAGGGAATTAGCCATGTTTTCGAAAAAGAATGAAACAACAAACCCTAATGTTTTCAAAACTTGTGCAATAACTTTTTCAAATCCGAGAACATTATTTTTGCAACGTTTTCCTCGAAAAACTTGATTTGTGGAAAATTACAAAAATGCCCTTAGGGATAAAATTACTAAAATGCCCTCGATTCATAGATATCAGTTCAATGGTTTTGCTCAAGATTTCAACTATTTTATAAATATTCAACAACTTAGCTTTGAAAATCATCAGCAAAATATTTTGGTTTTGGAAAATTACGAAAACGCCCTAAAGTCGCAAAATTACCGAAATGACCCTGGTTTGGAAATCTTTACAAACATCACTATTTGAAAAGGAACATTTAAAAAAAAAAAGAGAACCCTCGGAGTTTTGCAACTGTTAAAAATATCCTTGACTTATTAAAATTTCGAAATTGCCCCTGAATGACAAAATTACCAAAATACCCTGGTTTCAAAATGATGCCGTATCTCTAAATTTTACAGAGTTTTCAGAAAAACCCTCCAGTGTTGGGAATTGCAAAACAACCTACTTTACTAAAGTTTTAAAAATTTCTTTTATTACGAAAATACCCCTGTAGGAACAAGACGAAAATACTCCTGGGTTAGAAATGGGCAGAAATGTCCGAAGAGCGAATAGGTATGGAAAGTATTAAGGAATGGATGCAAGAACTTCTTTGTGTGAACTAGGTTAGGAAACTGAAACCTTGTTTGCTCGAAAGAATCTCTGATTAAAACTCTATCCATAAAATTTCTTCGCGAATAAGAAAGTGGAACAAATGCTAACGCATAAAATTTTTCTTAATCAGATTAAAAGCGCGGTAGATAGAATGAGTTCCAGAGGACGAGGACGTCGTGGACGCGGTAGGGGTAGGATGACGGTGTCTGAACCCGTCAGGTCGGGACAAGGTTCTGAAAACGAAGTACCACCACCACCACCACCTCCAGCTTTTAAAGCTGAGGAGCAGGATCAGAACGGTGGTGAGGCGGTATCGCAAGCTGTTTTGCGAGTCTTGGAAATGGTGGCTGGGGCTGGTGGAAATCTGGGAGCTCGGAAATCTGTTCCCGAGCGAATTCGGTCCAACGGGGCGGAAGTGTTTCGGGGTGTGTCAGGAGTGGCACCCGGTGCAGCAGAATACTGGCTAGAGTCAATTGAAAGGATCATGGATGATCTTGACCTGACTGAGGAAGAAAAACTGAAAGGGGCCGTATCGCTTCTAAAGGATGAAGCGTATCAGTGGTGGCTGACAGTTCGAGATGGCGCTACGGCAGATGATCTGACTTGGGATTATTTCAAAACCACCTATCAGAAGAAGTATGTGGGCACCAGTTATACAGATGCTCAGAGGAAAGCCTTTCTAGGGTTAGTGCAAGGAACTAAGTCAGTAGCGGAATATGAGGCGGAGTTTTTAAGACTGAGTAGGTATGCTAGAGGCATCGTGGCTACTGAACACGAGCGCTGTGTCCGCTTTGAGGACGGACTCCGAGATGATTTGAGGTTACTGATTGCCCCGCAGCAAGTTCGTGAGTTTTCATCTCTAGTGGAAAAGGCTAAGGTAGTCGAAGGGATCAAGGAGGCTGTGAGGCAAAATTATAGTAGGAATAATCAAAAGAGAGGATTTGGGTCAGCTGGATCCAGTGGTAGTGTCCAGAAAAAGGCTAGGCCAAGTGGGCCAAATCAGGCAGCAAGGCCCATGACTGCTAATCAGAGGCCGACTCAGTGTAACCGTTGTGGAAAGACCCATTGGGGAAGTTGTTCGACCAGTGATAGAGGATGTTTTGAGTGTGGGTCTTTGGAGCATCGGGTCAGAGATTGTCCTCAGAAACTAGCTAAGAACCAGCCAGAGGGACAGAACCATGCTCAGGATAGAAATGTGGGACCACAGAGGGGTCGTGGTAATGGCAGAGGAAGCAACGGTCCTAACCGAGGTCGTGGAATTCAGGGCAGAGGTTCAGGCAACACAGAGGCTAGGCAGCCTGGCTTAGTTTACGCAGCGAGGCGTCGCGAGGAGGGTGACGCACCGGATGTCATAACCGATACGTTTCTAATTTTTGGTTTTCCTTATGTTGCATTGATTGATGTGGGCTCGACGCACTCGTACATTGCTAGTAGTGTGGTAGGAACTATGGACCTAAACTCTGAAACTGCTTCTAGGGAGATGACTGTAGTTAGTCCTTTAGGTCACTCTGTAGTGGTAGACAAACTTTATAGAGACATACCCCTATAACTCCAAGGGGTAGTATTTGTGGCTGATCTGATGGAACTACCGTTTGGGAAGTTCGATTTGATCCTTGGAATGGATTGGCTGGGTAAGTATCAGGCGAATTTGGATTGCGCGGCTAAGCGCATGGTTCTTAAGACGGCTGAAAATGATGAAGTGGTTATGATAGGTGATAGGAGGAATTACCTATCCAACGTGGTGTCTGCCTTGAAGGTTGAGAAGATGGTCAAGAAGGGTTGTAAGGCGTTTTTGGTTCAAATCTATGCTTTGGAAGCTAAGGAGTCAGTAGTTGGAAAGGTCCGAATGGTTGGGGAATTTGCTGATGTGTTCCCAGAAGAACTTCCGGGTCTGCCTCCAGATCGGGAAGTCGAATTCGGTATAGACTTGCTACCCAGAACGGCACCTGTGTCTATAGCACCTTACCGAATGGCACCAAAGGAATTGGTGGAGCTGAAGGCTCAAATTCAGGAGCTCTTGGACAGAGGATTTATCCGACCAAGCATATCTCTATGGGGAGCACCAGTGTTATTTGTCAAGAAGAAGGACGGGTCTATGCGAATGTGTATTGACTACCGCCAACTGAACAAGTTAACGATCAAGAACAAGTACCCATTGCCTCGGATCGATGACTTGTTTGACCAACTGAAGGGTGCGTCGGTATTCTCAAAGATTGATCTTAGGTCAGGTTATCATCAATTAAGGGTGAAGGAGGCTGATGTTCACAAGACGGCATTCTGAACTCGGTATGGGCATTACGAGTTCTTGGTGATGCCATTCGGGTTGACCAATGCACCGGCGGCATTTATGGACTTAATGAATAGGGTATTTCAACAGTACTTAGACCAATTCGTCATGGTGTTCATCGACGACATATTGGTTTACTCAAGGACGGAGGAGGAGCATGACAAGCATTTACGGATAGTTCTGCAAGTGTTGAGGGAAAAACAGTTATATGCCAAATTCAGTAAGTGCGAATTCTAGCTGAGGGAAGTGGCTTTCTTAGGACATGTAGTATCAGATGAAGGAATTAGAGTAGACCCTCGCAAGATTGAAGCAGTATTGGATTGGAAACCACCTAGGTCGGTGGCTGAAATACGAAGTTTTCTGGGTTTAGCAGGGTACTATCGGAGATTCGTGGAAGGATTCTCCCTAATCGCAGCGCCGTTAACTAAGTTACTAAGGAAAGGTGTTCCATTTGTATGGACGGAGAAGCAGCAAGAAAGCTTTGATAAGCTAAGGAAAATTCTGACGGAAGCTCCGGTTTTGGTACAGCCTGAAGCAGAGAAGTTGTTTACCGTCTACTGTGATGCATCCCATACTGGTTTGGGATGTGTGCTGATGCAAGAAGGAAAGGTAGTAGCCTATGCATCCCGTCAGTTAAGACCGCATGAGGTTAACTATCCAACGCACGACTTGGAGTTAGCGGTAGTCGTCTTTGCTTTGAAGATATGGAGACATTACTTGTATGGGGAGAAGTCGATAGTTTACACGGATCACAAAAGCTTGAGGTATCTTTTGACTCAGAAGGATCTGAATCTGAGACAACGGCGATGGATTGAACTATTAAAAGACTATGATTGTTCAATCGAGTATCATCCGGGTAAGGCTAACGTGGTAGCTGACGCGTTGAGTCGAAAGGTTGTGACGGATTTAAGAGCGATGTTTGCTCGGTTGAGTCTATATGATGATGGGAGTCTTTTGGCAGAACTTCAAGTTAAGCCAACATGGATCGAGGAGATTAAGGAAAAGCAGTTGGTGGATGAAGGCTTGAACGCTAAGAGGGAACAAGTTCAGGATGGTGGTTTGGAAGGGTACAGTCTGTCTAGTGATGGGGTGCTATGCTTTCAAGGGCGAGCTTGTATGCCAAAGGATATGGAGTTGAGGCGGAAAATTCTCCATGATGCACATAGCAGCCCATACGCTATGCATCCGGGAGGAAGCAAGATGTATGGAGATCTACGAAAACAGTTCTGGTGGCCCGGGTTGAAGCGTGAGGTAACGGAATTTGTAGGGAAATGTTTGACGTGTCAGCAGGTTAAGGCTGAACACCAATTGCCATCAGGGCTACTTCAACCGGTAAAGATCCCTCAATGGAAGTGGGAGCGGATCACTATGGATTTCGTCAGTGGGCTACCCCTGACGCCTAGCAAGAAGGACGCAGTTTGGGTGATTGTGGACCGTCTGACTAAGTCAGCACACTTCATACCGGTAAGGGTGGATTTCTCTCTTCAGAAGCTAGCTAAGCTGTATGTGTCAGAAATAGTAAGATTGCATGGTGTGCCAGTATCGATCATCTCGGATAGGGATCCCAGATTCACGTCAAGGTTCTGGAAAGCGTTGCATCAAGCTTTGGGTACATGGTTGGATTTCAGTACAGCTTTCCATCCACAGTCTGACGGACAATCGAAAAGGGTAATACAGATTTTGGAGGACATGTTAAGAGGATGTGTTTTGGATTTCAGTGGTAGTTGGGAGGAGTACCTACCATTAGCGGAATTCGCTTATAACAATAGTTATCAAGCAAGTATTCAGATGGCTCCATATGAAGCCCTATATGGACAAAAATGCCGTACTCCTACATGTTGGACGGAGTTGGGGGAACGACAAGCTCTGGGTCCAGAATTGGTAACAGAGACTGAAGACAAAGTCAAGGTGATTCGGTCTCGTCTCAAGGAAGCATCAGATAGACAGAAGTCTTATGCCGATCTCAAACGCAAGGAAATGGAGTATGCTGTGGGAGACAAGGTTTTTCTGAAGGTGTCGCCTTGGAAAAAGGTGTTGAGATTTGGACGAAAGGGGAAGCTGAGCCCAAGGTTCATCGGGCCATATACAGTGGTAAAGCGAGTAGGACTGGTAGCTTATCAGCTAGAGTTGCCGGCAGAGCTGAATCAGATCCATGACGTATTTCATGTATCGATGCTGAGACGGTATCGGTCAGATCCTTCGCACGTTGTGCCAGTAGCAGAGATTGAGGTGAATTCGGATTTATCTTTTGAAGAAGAACCGGTTCAGATCTTAGACCGAGATGTGAAGGTTCTGCGTAGAAAGTCAGTGCCCTTAGTGAAAGTGCTGTGGCAGAACCATGGTGTGGAAGAAGCTACGTGGGAACCTGAGGATGTGATACGGCGGCAATACCCTCATCTGTTTTAGCTAGGTAATTTCGGGACGAAATTTATTTTAAGGGGGTAGAACTGTAACATCCCAAAAATGGGGCTATTTGGAAGTTAATTATTTTTCTTATGTATGAACTGCTGTGATATTAATTATGGAATAATAGAGCTTAATTAAGGCTTTGAGTGGGCATGGTTTGGTAGAAATTTCTGTTGTTAACTTTAAAGGCAGGGAGCCTTAGCAGGAGGGGGTTATAAGAATAAATGTGGATAATTTGACACCAAATGAGGCTTTGGCAAAGTGGCAAAAGTGAGGCCACTTAAGAGCTAGTGTGACGCCACCAAGGAGCAAGGGAGAACCTTGGTTCGAGTCACAGAAATCCTCCCTTTTGCTCTTTATTTGGACGGCACAAGGGGAGAGAAATTCTCTCCTTAAATTCTTTTTATTAATTATCTATTTAGATAATAAGATAAATGAGCTTTTTAATGGGATTTTTATATTAAAGGATAATATGAGCATTTGGAATTGGATTTTTATTTGTTTAATTCTGAGGATAATTGGGATAATATTAGTTTTATTTTGATAATATAAGATAATTAAGGGAATTATTTGATTAAAAGGATTAATGGTTATTAATAGGGATATTATCTAGATTATTAAGATTATTAAGGGATTATTGGGGATTAATTCAAATTAATTTGAATTAATTCAAAGGGGTGGACGGCAAGGGTACTAAGTGCCTATAAAAGCAGTAGTTGACCCCCTTGTTTTTCTTTTCTTCATTTTGCTAAGTGCCGAATTCCCTAACCCTCCTTTGTTCTTGTATTTTCTCCACCCTCTCAAATCCCTTCAAGCCGAAACTCTTAGCACCTCTCCTCCCCATTATTTCCTCTTTGGCCAAATATACCCATTGGAAATACCGAATTCCTTTCTCCTGTTTTTAACCACTTTGGTCGAATCTCAAGCAAGGGGTGAGCTCCTTCGATTTCTTCTTCAATCGATCCTGAGAGAAGGTAAGTGTGCCGAAATCCCATGGTTTTTCCCTCCCTATTCTCTGCCGATTTCCATTAAGGGGGTAGGTATCAATTTTAATGGTGGTTAGCAAGGCTTCTAAACGAGTGGTAACCGATTTCTTTTAGGTACTCAGGAGAGTAAAGCAGTCGACTCAGGCCTCGATCTCTAGTATTCAATATTTGGTAAGTAAGATGGTAAGATCCTCTATAGTTAGTTAATTGGTATTCGTTTAAGCCGAAAGTTACTAACTTATTGATTGCCGATGCATGAGCAGATTTGGGAGTTTAGTGTTGCGATTAGTATCCAAAGGTGTGAAGGTAAGGATTCGGGTTCACAAGGAACCTCTCTTAAATTATTTGGTTGGCCGAATGGTCCATATCACTAACTTCCATGTTTGGCCGATTATAGGGACAAAGAAAAGCTTGTGTGGCCAATTCGTCCATTCGGGTTTAGGACTATCGTTGACATCAGGTGTGTACATACACACATATAACTTGTTAAATATGCTGATTGTTGTGAATGCTATCTTGATTTTATGTAGCATTGGATAATATACCATATCGGTATAGATGGTGATTCAGGTAAGTACCTGTTAATATGAATTTGTTATTTGATGCTTTTGGGAAGCATGATGCATTGATACATGAGATTTAAGTATGTGATGACATGAAACATATACATATGTGATTGATGTGGGATTGATGAGTGGAGGGGGCAGTATTAATCGTGCCGACGGGCACCAGTGTTTTGGTAACACACCGTGACTATGGTCACCAGAGGTTTGGTACCTCCAGAGGTTTGGCACCTCATAGCGACTTATCCCTGTGGTTAACACCACCGTGGGTTGGCCCCACTTGAGATATGGGATCGTCTGCCAGTGATTTGGTATCACACGATGGGTTGGCCCCATCAATTGATCCGTGTCTACGGACACCAGTGTTTTGGTAACACATTGTGACTATATGTCACCAGTGGTTTGGCACCACCAGTGGTTTGGTACCACAACGGGGTAGACAGTGGCGTTTGGATGGCTAGGTTGGGTATTTAATATTCTACATATTAATTGTTATGTGTTGTGTATGAAAATGTTTCTAAAACGGGGAAAGGGTTACATACTGAGTCTTGGTGACTCACCTTCTCCTTTACATTTTTCAGGTGACAAGTAGATCGCGGATGTGGAGCCGGGTTGACTCGAGGTGGCCATGCGGTGGATTTAAATTAAATGAACTTTAATTTTAGTTATGATAAATTTTATTTTCGGTTTTAGTTTATTTGGATGTAATAAGGCCTCCTGATATTTTATTTTTGTTATTTTTCATATGTTAAATATTTGTTTTAAACTATAATATTATTATTAAATTAAAGTCACATGTTTTCCCAAATTAACACGAAAATGTTTTCATCATGCCATCGGGCACACTTGTAATTTTATAATAACTTGGCTTAATTAAATTTTCAATTAAATCTAAGTATGCCTTTTTGCGATACCACTAAATAAAAGGTTTCCGGTAACTAAAAATTTTTACTTAGCAAAAGTGTTTTCAAAAATATTTTCCTTGTGACAGACTAGATTCGGCCATAGTGTTTGGGCCGGGTTTGGGTTGTTACATTCATGCACCTTTATAATCATACTATAACTCATAAAATAACATTAAAATAATTTTCTCTGACCTTGAATTAGTTGTTTTGGAACCATTATTCTGACTAGCCCCTAAATCGGGCTATTACAATTCTCCCCCTAAGGGATTTCATCCCCGAAAATCTTATTGGTAAAAAGGTTGGGATACTGGTTTCTCATAGTCTCCTCGGGCTCCCATGTAGCCTCTTCTACTCCATGTCTTTGCCATAGTACTTTCACAAGGGTTATGCTTTTGTTTCTCAACTGCTGGACTTCTCGTGCCAAAATCTTAACCGGCTCTTCGCCATAAGTCATGTCCGGTCGAATTTCTACCTCTAACAGTACAATCACATGTGAAGGGTCCGAAAGATATTAGTGTAACAAAGACACGTGGAATACATCATGAATCTTTTCCAGCTCAGGTGGCAAGGCCAAACGATAAGCTACCGACCTATCCTCTCGGTAATCTTATATGGTCCGATAAAGCGCGGACTCAATTTGCCTTTTCGGCCAAATCTGAGGACTTTCTTCCATGGTGATACTTTCAGAAACACTCTATCACTGACTTGAAACGCGTCCTCTTTCCGTTTCAAATCTGCGTAGGACTTTTGTCCATCTGAGGCTGCTTTTAAACAATCACGTATCAGCTTTACTTTCTATTCAGTTTCTCTAACCAAATCGACCCCGTGAATCTGGTTTTCTCTGAGTTTGGTCAAATACAAGGGCATTCGGTAGTTACGCCGATACAATACCTCATAAGGCGCCATCTTCAAACTCGACTGAAAACTGTTATTGTAAGAAAATTCCACTAACGGTAAGTATTTCTCCCAATTACCTTGAAATTCCAAAATGCAACATCTAAGCATGTCTTCATGTATTTGTACTACTCTTTTCGACTACCCGTCGGTTTGTAGATGGAAAGCTGTCCTAAAGCTCAATTTTGTGCCTAAGGCCTCTTGGAACGTTTTCCAAAATCGTGACGTAAATCTCAGATCTCTATCTGAAATAATCGATAACGGTACTACGTGAAGTCTTACTATTTCTATCACATACAATTCCGCCAACTTATCAAGCGAGTAGTCAACCTGTACTGGTATGAAATGGGTTGACTTCGTGAGTCTTTCGACCACGACCCAGACGACATCTTTCTTTTTCGACGTCAACGGTAAACCCGTCACGAAGTCCATAGTAATATGGTCCCATTTCCACTCGGGAACCATAATAGGCTGAAGTAGACCCGAAGGTACTTGGTGTTCAGCCTTCACTTGTTGACAAATTAGGCACCTTGATACAAACTCGAAAATGTCTTTCTTCATACTCGACCACTAATACCATTTCTTCAAGTCATTATACATCTTCGTGCTACCTGGATGTACAGACAAACATCCACTATGTGCTTCATTCAGAATCTTCCGAATAAGCTCATCATCTCTGGGTACACAGACCCTATCTCGGAACATCAAACATCCATCAAGACTCATCCGAAAGTCCGACTCAACATTTGACTCACATTATATTCTTTTAGCCTGTAAATCATTGTCGCCTTTCCGAGCTTCATAAATCTCTTGGAGAAACATTGGTTTAGCCCTCAACTCAGCTAGAATAGAACCATCATTTCACAAAGCCATCTGTGTATTTATGGCTCTCAATGCAAATAAGGATTTCTTGCTCAAGGCGCCAGCGAACACGTTCACCTTTCCCGGATGGTAGTCAATTACTAGCTCGTAATCCTTTATCAACTCTAACCATCTCCGTTGCCTTAGGTTCAACACCTTTTGAGTCATCAAGTACTTTAAGCTCTTAAGATCGGTGAACACCTGACATTTCTCACCATACAAATGATGTCTCCAAATCTTTAGTGCAAATACAATTGCGGCTAACTCTAAATCATGGGTTGGGTAATTCTTCTCGTGCGGCTGTAACTGTCTAGAGGCATATGCTATACCATGCCCTCTTGCATGAGTACACAACCTAATCCATTCAGGGACACATTGCTGTAAACCACAAATTTTTTTCCCGGCTTCAGTTGCACTAAAACAGGAGCCTCAGTCAACAACATCTTTAGTTTCTCAAAACTTTGTTGGCACTTTTCTGTCCATTCAAACTTTACATCTTTTTGTAGCAACCTCATCATTAGAGTAGGTATCATGGAAAATCCCTTGACAAAACATCTATAGTAGCCAGCTAGGCCCAGAAAACTCTTAACCTCGGTTACATTCCTTGGTGGCTTCCAATCCATAATTGCTAAGATCTTACTCGGGTCGACTCTGATTCCATCTCCCGAGACAAAGTGCCCTAAAAATCCAACTTCCTTAAGCCAAAATTCACTTTTACTAAACTTAGCATACAATTGTGTATCTCTCAAAATCTGCAGAACCATTCTTAAATGCTTAATATGCTCGTTCTCATCTTAAGGTAGATAAATATATCATCGATAAAAACTACCACAAATTTATCCAAATACGACCGAAATATACGATTCATCAAATCCATGAAAACTGTAGGGGCATTTGTTAAACCAAAAGGCATGACCAAAATTCATAGTGGCCATACCTTGTCCGAAATGCGGTTTTTAGCACATCCAAGTCCTTGACTCTCAACTGATAATATCCAGACCTCAAGTCTATCTTGGAAAATACCGTGGCTCCCTTCAATTGATCAAATAAATCATCGATTCTTGGGAACGGGTACTTGTTCTACACAGTTACCTTATTGAGTTACCGATAATCTATACATAACCTTATGGAATAGTCTTTCTTCTTCACAAATAATACGGGAGCACCCAACAGAGAAAAACTCTGTCTTGCGAAACCTTTATCCATTAACTCTTGTAACTGTGCTTTCAGTTCTTTTAGCTCAGTTGGAGCCATTCTATAGGGAGCAATAGAAATGGAGGCAGTACTAGGAGCTAACTCAATCCCAAATTCAATCTCTCTAGCCGGAGGTAACCCTGGCAATTCCTCTGGGAAAACATCTGGATACTCACGTACTATGGGCACTGATTCAATTCTTAACTCAGTCTCTCTAGCATTTATCACAAAGGCAAGGTAAGCTTCGTACCACTTTCTTAGGTATTTCTGAGTCAACAAGGAAGATATCACTACTGGCAATCTGTCTTGCTCATCTGATTCAACACGAATAAGATCTCCACTTTCACATTTTAACTCAATAAACTTCCTTCCACAATTCACTCTCACATTATGAGTAGTTAACCAATCCATCCCAAGGGTGACATCAAATTCATCAAATGGCAATAACATGAGATTAGCCGGAAAATAATGACCCCTATCATTAAAGGGCAACCTTTGCATACTCTATCGACCAATACACATTTGCCTAGGGGATTTGACACTCTTATCACAAATTCAGTAGACTCTACAGGCATGCTCATGCTAGAGATTAATTTCATGCAAATATACGATTGGGTAGATCCCGGATCAATTAAGGCTCTAACATGAGTATCATAGAGAGAAAATGTACCCGTGATCACATTGGGGGAGGACGCCTCTTCGCGAGCACGAATGGCAGATGTTCTCGCCGGTGCTCTACCCTCATATCTTACATTCTTCTCTCTAGATGTATTCTTGCTACCCATTTCATTACCCGGGTTTCTCTATGGTCTTCCTCTAGCAGTACTTCCTGGTCTTGCTATCTGAGGTTTCTCTTTCTCACCCGCCTCGGGGAAATCTCTATTAAAATGGTCTAGAGATCCACACTTGAAACAAGCTTCCTCGTTTGCTTGACACTCCCCGGGATGATGTCTACCATACTGCGGGCATTCCGGTCGAGCGTTGCCAACACTAGCAACCGAAGTGGTCTGAGCTTTAGACCCCGAGTACTGTCTACCCTTACTTCTACTCAAAAATCCAGCTGAGGTGGCTGATCGAGTAGTGAAATCTCTCGACTTCTTGGATGAGGATTAGAATGACTTGCCCAACTGTCTCTTCTTCGAGTCACGAGACTTGATTTTCGCTCTTCTTTTCTCTTTGACCAATTCTTCGACCTTACAGGCTCTATCTACCAGCACCACAAATTCTTTTAGTTCTAAGACACCAACAAATAAACGGATATCCTCATTTAACCCATCCTCGAACCTTTTACACATAATGGCTTCTGTTGATACACACTCTCGAGCGTATTTGCTGAGCCTTACGAATTCACGCTGTAACACCCCAAACCTGGCCTAGACGTTACGACTGAATCTAGCATGTCACATGGAATGGTTGTTAAAGAATCTTCGCGTTCGTTGAAAATTCAAGTTGTGTTGCTTGTATAATTTAGCATTTGCTGTTATGGTTTTCAAAATAAATAAGAGCAACGTTGTGATTGTTATCAATGTTATTAATATTATTATTATTTCCTAAACTTGTTTTAAAACAGAATTTAGATTCATTGAATTTCTGAAAGGTGATATTTTGAAAATAATTTAGAGGTTTATGAGAACCCAAAGTTTGTAAGTTGTAAATCATTCGTTATTGTTTTGGAAAACAGCCATTAATGTTTTAGGAAAAACCCCGTATTGAACATTTAACAATAGATAATAACCGTATTAAAAATCAAAACCAAAAATTAAAATCCCAAAGGCCTTATTACAAAACATAAACCCAAATTAAGGTAAAATTTATAGTAAAGTAAAACGGAATTTACTAATGTTACGATGTATGGCCACCACAGAGTCCGCTTCGACTCCAAATCCTCAATGCTAGGGATCACCTAAAAAATTAAGCAGAGGGGGTGAGTTACGAGAACTCAATGTGTAATCCCCTATCAAACATTAACTGGGCCCGAGCCCATTCAGATACAAACTGGGCCTTAGCCCTTACGGCAACAAACTGGGCGAAGCCCATACAGAAACGAACTGGGCCTGAACCCTTTTAGCATGGTAAAGTAGATAAGTGCATGCAATGCAACCCAGCCCAGCCTAATAATCCATCCGCTAGACACCACCCGTACCAGCCTAACACACCTGTGGGGATTTCTACAATCAACCGTCCATCCGCTACACACCTCGATGGCAGTCATGCTGCTCATCGCTGAAATTGTGGCAAAGCCACCAGATTAACGAAATATACGTGGCATAGCCACCATACAGAATGCGACAGAGTCACCGAAATATGTGGAAGAGCCACCGAATTACACTTCCCCATTCATCAATATCATATCCCAATCCCATGCAACATATCATGACATAATAATTTAGTGCATGCATGAGACATAATAATTTAGTGCATGCATGAGACATAATAATTTAGTGCATGCATGAACGTACCAATATAATAGATAAGCGGAATACACAGTCATGCTAAATCTACCCAAAAGGGTATAATCATAAATTTACTCACCTGGGCCATTTCCAAACAAATGAATAAAGGTGTGAGATTACACACCTGATTACGTGGAGAACTATACACTCCCGCTCGACGTCACCTAGCCAACACATGACACTATTAGCTTACAGCAACCAAAATGGAAGATCTATAATCCACGACTAACCGTACGATTTACTAATACTTACCCTTACTAGCGCAAACAACCACGACTTGTTTATCCAAATCCGATGCCGACTCCCTTCCACAACCCGGTGAAAAATCCTGAATCGCTGACACCCTACGTCGTTTGAACTTGAGAGAAGAGACTACGAGTCCACTCCCCTTAGGCTCCCTTAGCGCAACCCCCTTTGATCGGTTATCACTCGCCTCCATAAAGAAAGTCTTGATCAGTAAAGTATCACAGTGAAAGAATGGTGGTTGTCTAACAAGAAGGTTCGGTTATGGCAGAGTAAAACGAAAAGAGAATAGTCGCAAAGAAACCAGAGAGAGAACTCCTTACCTTGATTAATGAGGAACTGTACGACAATAGATTCGGCTATGGAAATGGACCGAAGTGAACCTTAGATTGAAGAGAAGTTGACTGAAGAGAGATTCGACCCTCGATATCAGGAGTGAGCCAAATGAAATGGTAAAATTCGACACTAGCAGCAAGACCCAAGCACTCTAGATTCAGCTATTAGCAACAGGAGAGAAACACCAATTTAGATTGGGAAAAAGAATAGAAGTTTGGTTAATGGAGAAAAAGTAGAGAAGCAAGGAAGAAGAACAAGATTCAGCTATGGTGAACACACAAGAGATAAGCCGATTCAAAATGGAATAAAGGGAGGTTCGGCTATGGTGGAGAAAAATAAATAGTAGGAGATGGAAAGAGAGAAAAGATGAGTAGAAGGAACACTATAGAAGAACAAAAAGGAGTTTCAACGAAGTCCTAAGGAGAGAAAACAAAAAGAAAAACGCAAATGTTAGAAGAAAGAACCCGAAAATGTTTAGTAGCAAAAGCCAAAAATGAAAAGAAAATGCTTAGAAACACAAGGGAATTTTCGGCACAAATTCTCTAAGAGGTTTCAGTTTTCCCACTTCCCTCTTACTCAAAGCCAAATCTACTACCTTACACACCCCCATGCACTTCCCAAAATTCGGCCACTACCTCCTCTCCCTTCACTTCCACGATTCTCTCCCCCATTACCTCCACAATCCACTCTCCATCACCCATTTGAAAAGCTTGACCAAGTCCACTCTCTCTCCTGCAGAGTTTGAACTCTACTCAACTTCCTCCTTTATTGAACATAAAAATTAAACTCCCCAAGTGCTAATTATGAGATTCGAACCTCACTCCCCTCGCATGCATGTTGACGCCACCACCACTTCACCATGTGGCCATTTGTGTTAGCAAACACACTCAATTAACCTTATGCCCTGCTTTCCCCAGCTCACCCCTTAAAGTGCCCAAAAACCAAAATTTTACCAGGGCTCAAACTCGACCCCAGGCCTCCCTAAGGCCCCTAAACGTCTTTAAATAACACACCATCCTAGCATAACATGCAATTACACAAGTTTTACAGACCCCTAGATTTTAGGATGTTACACACGTTCATATTCAGTCACCATCATTCGACCTTACTTTAGTTCCAAGAACTCATTTCTCTTCTGGTCAATGAACCTTTGACTAATATACGTCTTCCGAAACTCCTATTGGAAGAATTCCTAATTAACTCTCTCCCGTGGTGCCACCGACACAAGGGTGTTCCACCATTGATAGGTCGAATCTCTCAAGAGAGATACCACACACTTCATGCACTCTTCAGGCGTGCATGACAACTCATCGAATACCCTGATGGTATTCTTAAGCCAGAATTCCACCCTCTCTAGATCATTATCTTTACTAGCTCAAAATTCCTCAGCTCCTTATTTCCGGATCTTATCGACCAGAGGCCTTTCTCTTCTTACTACCTCAACCACTTGGGGAGCTACAGGAGCAGGCTGAGGAATAGGTGGGGGTGGAGGGGGTTGAGCATTAGGATTTGCTCATATATACTCAGTGTACCAATTGCTCATCATATGGAGAAAGGCTTCTCGAGCCTCTTTTCCCTGACCCAAAGTCTCAGGTCTACTCACTACTGGCGCGGTCCCTTGCGCGGGAGCCGGTGCATTACTTGTAACATCATCGGCTGCAGTTCGATTAAGATCTATTTACTATATAAAAACACAATTCAAATTGTCACGAGTCGTCACACTATCATTATGCAAATACTCATACGTATGGCATGTATAGCCAAACTCATACTTACGCTACATTAGTCCAAGAATCGACTAAACCATAGCTCTGATACCACTAAATGTAGCACCCCTTACCCATATCCGACACCTGAATCGGGTACGAGGCATTACCGTACTTAACTTGCTCAATCATGCATCATCGATTCATAAAATTTCACTTCAAAATAGAACTTTTGAATTCAAGACCTTAATGTCTTCATTATAGGTCTACGAGACCCTAAACTTGTACCCGAAATGATTAGGGGCTAAACTGAAAACTTTTGAACACTTAGAAAAATTTGACATAAAACAGGGACACACACCCGTATGAAGGATAGAACACGCTCGTGTGGCCTATCACATGCCCATGTTCCACATTCGTGTGGATTTATTTTCCAATTCGAACCTACGAGGGTTTTCACACGGCCTGACACACACCCGTGTCCATAGACCGTGTCCCACACACGGCCATGACACGCCCGTGTCTTTGCACTTGTATGAAAACCTTGACATTTTGTTTATGACGTCATCATCCCAATAAGGTCACATGGCCAAAGCACACGCCCGTGTCCTTAGACTGTGTGACGAATTAAATTCCTAATTTCAAGTGTAGACTTCACATAGGCTGGGCACATGCCCGTGTCTCCCACACGGTTGAGACGCACGGTCGTGTCTCTGCCCGTGTGTTTACTACTGAGCATACTGACTTGCCAACCTAGCATGCATGGGGACACACAGCCTATCAACATGCCCATGGGGCTGACCGTGTGTCACACACGGCCTGTCACATACGGCCTAGACACACGCCCATGTGCCTACCCGTGTGGGCATTTGTAAGGTTATCTACCAAGCCAAATTCCACCCTACAAAGCAACCATACTTATACCAATTCAATTCAACATATATCATGACCATAAGGCACTTCTAAGAACTCAAATCAAGACATCCACACAAGCATACACTTCATGAATTTCATCAACATTGAATAGATGAACTTGGCAAGTATTGGCCAATTTCCAAAGACCATTTACAAAATGAACTGAACAACATTAATAGCCAACACCTTGGCTAACAAATATGACATAACAAAATAACCAAATCCTATACATGCCATACTCAAAATAAATCTAACTTTGCTATACCAAAAGAAGTTGATAGTGTGATTTTCAAACTTCGACGTTCCACGAATTCCCGAGCTAGCTAGGCAATACTACAAAGAAAAGGGAAATGAGAGGTGTAAGCATAAAGCTTAGTAAGTTTGCATGAAATAAATAGCAACATAAGGCTCATAATGCCATCCATCCATGGTTGAATAAAACACAAAGTCTTAAACACATTGCCCTAACTTACTCATGCTTACTCTTACCAATTCATATAATGTCTCCTATCGTAAACATTTCTCGTGAATTACTCACATGTACTTGTATCACTTCATCATATAGCTTCAGCACTAATCTCATATCTAATATAAACTTAGCTATTTACCCATTGAATCACTCAGAGATACTCGAAAATACATAATTTTCGTCATTCACATACTTGCAAGGAGAAAAGCTTACTGAAATTTTTGAGCTCTCAAACCCCCTATTTGCTGCTAATTTTTGGTGGAGAAGAAGAGAAGAAAAGATAATTTTTTTCTTTTCTTTATTTTATTATAAAACATCAATTTAGTTAACCTAATTCCAACAACTTTAACCAATTTTGACATTGTTTGTCCCCTATGGCTGGCCAACCATTAATTGAGGGGTTAATTGCACTTTAAAGACTTCCAATTAATATTCTATGGCTTTTAGACACCTTTATCTTGTAAAATGGAACTTTTGCACTTTATGCGATTTAGTCCTTTTTCGCAATTAAGCATGAAATTGGTAAAATTAAAGCACCAAAATTTTCATGCACCTTTATAATCATGCTATAACACATAAAATAACATTAAAATAATTTTATCTAACCTCAAATTAGTGGTTCCAAAACCATTATTCTTACTAGCCCCTAAATCGAGCTGTTACAGATAGTCTGAGTGATCTCCACAGAGCTTCCAATCCAACGAGCTTCCAATTTACTCTAAAATAGGGAAAATAAAACAGGGTAAGTATTGTATGCTTAGTAATTTCGTATAACATGGTACTTAACTTACCATTTATTCTATTTTGAGGTAACTATGTAAGGCATATGGAATCAATTTGACCTCAAGGCTTACACACATACTCATTACCCTTGTTAGTCATATAATCCATAATAACATCAAGATATGTATGACCTCAACATCAATTAAATTTCCACGCACATATTCATCATATTTTTTTACTATTAATGTCAAACAAGTAGTAGTACACACAAGGTGTACGAGTCTATAATCAAGGATGAACTTATATTCATCAACCAAATTCCAGTTACAAATATCATCATCTCATATTTCCACGTATCAATTATCAAAATCATCATTTTTGTGTATTTTAGTAAGATACATGTAATAACTCATTTCTTAATCATAATCTTCTCATGTCAAGAGTTTTGCCCTTTAAATCTTCCTGGAATATCGATGGATACACCGGTAGTACACTCGAGGTGTATAAATCAGAATCCGTCAATACATGTTCATTAATACCTATAAGGTACAATTTCAGAGAGTAAACTCTCGAGCCACACATGATTACAACAGGATTACCAGTCCAGGCTAAATCCTTTTTATGACATGAGCTCTAAAGAGCTTGATCTGGATTACCCGTCCAGGCTAAATCCAATCCATAATGTATGCTCGGGAGGACTTATATCAGGATTACCTGTTCGGGCTAAATCCTTTTTAGAAATGAGATCAATAGGATTACTCGACCGAGCTAAATTCCACTAGCAACAAATGCAGGACCTCATTCATTTTCGGAAATCACATATCCATCGATTTTCCATGTATTCAAATGGGATTTAAATGTTTCAAGCATTATCGGGCATGTGATTATTTCATACATCCACAACATTCATGATATTCAAATAAACACATTCCACATTCATTTCAAGCACATAAGTAACATTCGCATCGTTTATCCTTTATCATCCATCGGGCATTATCATTTAATTTAAACATTTTCATTTATCGGGCTTAGTTGGATATGTAATCATTTCACATATTTATGATAGTTATGCAATTTACATAAACAAAATCAATGCAAGCATCTAAATAAACACAATTTAGTTACACGAACTTACCTCGACAAATGTTCGTGTACATAAATCTACTAATCCAACATTTTCCATTTTCCTCGTTCTAGCTCTGAATTTGATCTATCCAGATCTATACGAGTAAATTTAACATTAATTTATCATATTTCACATTCAAGTGGACTCAATTTTCATTCTAGGCAAAATTACCATTTTGCCCCTAGATTTTCCATAAATTCATTTTCGTCCCTAGGCTCGGAAAATGAAAATTGTGCAAATTACTCTCTATTCCAAGCCTAACCAAAGCCCCATTGCAAAATTTACAGCACATGTATTAATAAAATTTAGGAATTTTTCTTTCAATTTTACAAGTTTACATTTTAGTCCCTAAATCATGTTTTCATCAAAAATCACTTTGTAAAAGTTGTTTACCTATCAATAATCTTTCATTTTCTACCATAAATTTCTAATTTCCAGCATATACATCCATGACCCATTTTTCATATCTTGATAACTTTTCAAATTAATCCCCTCATTAGATAGTTTAGACTATCCCGATTCTGAAAATATAAAAATCATTAAAAACGGCACAAGGAAACTTACCCTATTAGGCCTTGAAAGTTTCTTTTCTCTCACCTAGGGTTTCCATGTGTTTTTAGGTTGAAGATGACATAAAATAAGATGATATCTTTTATCATCTTTTTAATAATAATTATATTGATATTTCCAATTTAGTCCTTGCCCTTTTTTTCTATATTTCCATGGATGAGTCACCAAGAAAAATCTACATACTTTTCTTAATGGTCTAATTACCATATAAGGATCTTAAGTTTTGAATTCCATAGCTATTTAATCCTTATACTAGAACTCAACTTTCGTATTTTATGCGATTTAGTCCTTCTTTTAATTAAGCACTTAATCGATAAAATTTTCGTACCAAAATTTTCACATGTCATATCTATCATAATACAGACCATATAATAAAATAAAAATAAATTTTATTTTTAGCTCAAATTTGTGGTCTCGAAACCACTGTTTTGATTTCACCGAAAATTGGGCTGTTACAACTCTCCCCCATTAAGAAATTTTTGTCCTCAAAAATTTTACCAGTAAAGAGATTTAGACATTACTCTCTCTCATAGTTTCCTCTAGTTCCTAGGGAGCTCCCTCTATATCATGTCAATGTCAGAAAATTTTACTAAAGCTACCTTTTTATTTCTCAGCTTTTCTTTCCAAGTACCAGAATTTCAATAAATCTCTTACTGTAAGTCGTGTCAGGCTGAATTTAACATTTATCAAAGCAATAACAGGTGATGGGTCTGATTGATACTATCATAACACATATACTCATAAAAACATTGTTAACTCTGTAGAACTCTGATAATAATACCAATCATTACGAAACAGGTCGAATTCCTTTCAATAATCTCATATGACCCGATAAATCACGAATTTAATTTTGCCTGTACAGCCGATCTGAAGAACTTTCCCCCATTGCAAATTTTCAAAAATAATTTGTCACCATTGAAACTCTATTTCTTTTCATCTTAGATTCACATCAGATTTCTGACAATCAAATACTACTTTTATACTGTCTCAGATCACTTTCACCTTTCTTCGATTTTAAATAATTAAACATATTACATGTATCTTTCCTCACTGAACTCAGTCCGAAACACCGGAGTTTTACATTTGTGACCATGTAAAGCCTTATACAGTATAATTTTGTACTTGACTATTAGCTATTACAATAAGCAAACTCAACCCAAGGAAAATACTTTTCTCAGTTACTTTCAAATTCAAGTACACAACATCGAAGCATATCTTCCAAAATCTGAATCATATGTTCAGATTGACCATCCGTCTGAGAATGAAATACGGTACTATAATGTAACCGTATACCCAGAGTTTCTTGTAACTTGTTTCAGAATTGGAATATGAACTGTAGATCTCTATCAGAAATAATAGAAGCTTGCACATCATATAATCTGACAATGTCAAAAACAAATCATTTAAGTAATCTATCAAGTGGGAAATCCACTCATACCAGGATAGAATGTGTAGGCTTTGTCAAACAATCGACAATTACTCAAATAGTATCTTTCTTTTCATAGACAGGGAGAATCCTGATATAAAATTCATAGTAACTTTGTCCCATTTCCACTTTGGTATTTTCTCTGACTATAACCATCTTGAAAACTTCATCCTTAACTTGTTGGTACATCCATCATTTAGGTACAATTTCAGAAATACCACATTTCATTTCCGGGCTATTAATACATCTTTGTCAAATCATTATGCATTTCATCATTCCCCAGATAAACAAACATAGTACCACTATGATCATTCATGTAAAATTTTCTGTATAAATACTAAATTCTTCAGTACACAAACTCTGTTTCTAAATAACAGGCATTTATCAGTTCTACTCTGAAATTCTGAATCAATAAATATTTCACACTATATTCATTTGACTTACAACTCATTGTCACTTTTTTGAGTTTCACTGTTCTGTTGTAGAAACATCAGTTTAGCTTATACTCAGTTAAAATTGAGTTATTATCAAACAATCATAACCGGTATCCATGGCTTGCAAAGTATACAGAGATTTTCTACTCAAAACATTTGTAACCACTTTCGTTCTTTCCAAGTGGTATACAATTATCAAATCATAACCTTTCAACATTTCAAACCGTAAACGCTATCTCAGATTCAAATCTTTTAGCAACATCAGATACTTCAGACTTTTACAATCAGTGAATATATGACATTTTTCACCAAACAAGAAATGTTGTTAGATTTCAATACAAAAACAATAGCTGTCAATTCTAGATCATGTATCGGGTAATTCTTTCCATGTGGTTTTTAACTGTCTAAAAGTACAGGCTATTACTTTGCCTTACTACATCAAAACACAGTCTAATTCCATTCAATAGTACAGTACCGTAATAACGAATTCCTTTCCCAATTCAGGCTAAATCAGTATTAATACTTTGATCAACAGAGTTTCCAACTGGTCAAAAATTTATCGATATTTATCGGTCCATTCAAATCTTACCTCTTTTCTGTAATAACTGGGTCATCAATATAGCTATTTCAATTATTAACATTGAAGCTTTGAATTATTCCGAGGTCATAATCATCAGATAGGTTAAAACCATAATACTATATTTGATCTGACGTTTCCACTATACAAATGGAACAATACCTTATCTTCAATAATATTTTTCAAATAAAAGAGGGAAATATATCAGCCAGTGCAATAATACAGTTTCTATAATTCGTGTTCCATATTACCAAATTTCCATGATCAAGTCAGAATTCATAACAGTAGTAAGTATAATTACTACGGACCAATGAATATCTTTCATAGGAAAACCATGTTTGAATAATAAATAGATTGATGACACCTCGGAGAAAATTCAGAAGAGCAATATCACACATACTCAGTAGAAAAAAACTGTGATAAAGACAATATAACTTGCACATTCGCAATTCAGGGCTTCAATTAGTAGAAGTAGAAAATAGTATCCCATGAATCTTATCATCAAATCTTATATCAATCATGATGAATTAGTAAACCCAAGAAGGATAGAGCAATACCGTTCATAAATCAACTAGACTTTTAGTAATTCCATCTATTGTAATTTGCCAGCCTTTCAATACGATAAATATTGCATCAGAACATGAACAATTTCACATGCCTCTGAGAATAACAGAACATATAGAATACCCATAAGATATTGCTATAATATCCCTGATCATAACAGTTGCATTCAAATATCGGTGCAATTTCATCACTATCCAACTGACTAATAAAGTCATCAATAATCTTACATTATTCAGTTCACTGAAAGAGTCAATTCGGAAGAATTTTCGACTAATCCTTTCTGTAATTATCATATTTGGATAAGTCAATTACTCATGAATAACTTCTTCCTTAACAATGACATCACATATTCAGAATAATTCTTCAGAAAAATATGATATCTCTTTTAATACCATCTTTACTTACTAACCCATTCTCATTCTGACTACATCATTAGTCATTTAGCCTTTGAACTCTTTGGTTCCACATTCATGAGCTTAATCCATATAAATCTTATGAATTTCATTGTATAACACTATACTGGTAAGGGGGTGGAGACTGTAAGCCTCAAAAATTAACTTTCATATATATACTCATATAACATAACACATATCATTCTCATGTACTATAAAACATTTATCCGTACCTTTTTGAATTCTATTTCATCATAAGTAACATTTTACTCAGATACTTGGGTATGTCTTTCGGAGTCATCGGAATTAGCTCGATTGGAAGACATCTCTGTCTATTCACAAAATAATTTTCATCAGAATCGAGAGATATCACACTATCACAAGTTATATAATGGCATGTATTTCTAGACTCCACATATGCTACGTTCAGTCCGAGAATCGACTAAACCATAGCTTTGATACCACTAAATGTAACACCCCTAACCCGTATCCGTCGCCAGAACAGGGTTCCGAAGCGTTATCGAAGAACATTTATCACTTAATTCAGGAAAGTTACTATTCATTCACTGAGGTCATTCATAATGTCCCTTAAATGGACCCTCGAGGTCTAATACGAGCATTAGAATCAAGTCGGGACTAAATCAAAAACTCAGAGATTTTTTCGCCAAATTCCATAATTTTCCAATGTGCAGGGCTCACACGCCCGTGTGGTCCAAGGGACATGCCTATGTGACCTTGGGACACGCCTGTGCTACAGGCCGTGCAAAACTAGGTAGCTCTCTAACTTACGCCACACGGCCATGCCACACGCCCGTGTGCTAGGCCGTGTGGATAATTAATTCAATTCGAATTGGGTGCAGGTTTCACATGGCCAAGACACATGCCCGTGTTTAAGACCGTGTCTCCCACACGGCTGAGACACACGCCCGTGTCTCTGCTGTGCTCAACTTTGAGCATTTTGTTTTTCTCGAATTTAAGGTGCAGGGGACACACGGCCAGGCCACACGCCCATGGGGTAGGCCGTGTGCCTGTCTGTGTGGACAAAATAAAGCCATTTCTAGCTTCATTTCTCACCCAAAATCACACCCATAACCTGCACTTAAACTCACATCCAAATGCCAACCATTTCAAGCATCCATCTCAAGCCAATTTCATCATATACAAGGCATACCACTACATGTATACATGTTCATAATCTTGCCTTGGTTTAGTCCATATGTTAGGCATAATTTGATCGATTACTTAACACATATGTAGCTTCCATAGTTTGACGTTACAAATATATCAAATCAAACCATTACTAGCCATTCCAATGGTTAGATTACAAGCATCATTTATGTTTACATGCCAATGTGGCCAATATAACCTATACATGCCATTACAACCACAATTGATTTACCATACTATACCGACATAGGCCGATGGGTAGTGTAAGTGATCTCTACCGAGCTTCCAATCCAACGAGCTTTCGATTTACTCTAAAACAGGGGAAAATAAGATGGGGTAAGCATTGTATGCTTAGTAAGTTCATATAACATGGTACATAACTTACAATTTATTCTATTTTGAGGTAACTATGTAAGGCATATTTAATCAATTTGACCTCAAGCCCTACACACATTCTCATTGCCCTTGTTAGTCATATAATCCATAATAACACCAAGACATGTATGAGCTCAACAATAATTAAATTTCCAAGCACATATGCTATCCACAACATGTATTCATTTATCGTGTATAAATCATCTCTTATTATTTCAAGTATAGTCTCATAATAGCTCATTTTGAGTTCAGATCATTTCATATCAGGACCTTACTCATATTTTTCGAATATTAAGGTCACACAAGTAGTAGTACACACAAGGTGTACGAGTCTATAATCAAGGATGAACTTGTATTCATCAATCAAGTTCCAAGTACAAATATCATCATCTCATATTTCCATGTATCAATTATCAAAATCATCATTTTTGTGTATTTCAGTAAGACACATGTAATAACTCATTTCTTAATCATAATCTTCTCATGTCAAGAGTTTTACCCGTTAAATCTTTCTGGAAAATCGATGGATACACCGGTAGTACACTCGAGGTGTATAAATCAGAATTCGTCAATTCATGTTCATTAATACCCATAAGGTACAATTTCAGAGAGTACACTCTCGAGCCACACATGATTACAACAGGATTACCAGTCCAGGCTAAATCCTTTTTATGACATGAGCTCTAAAGAACTTGATCTGGATTACCCGTCCAGGCTAAATCCAATCCATAATGTATGCTCGGGAGGACTTATATCAGGATTACCTGTTCGGGCTAAATCCTTTTTAGAAATGAGATCAATAGGATTACTCAACCGAGCTAAGTTCCACTAGCAACAAATGCAGGACCTCATTCATTTTCGGAAATCACATATCCATCGATTTTCCATGTATTCAAACGGGATTTAACATGTTTCAAGCATTATCGGGCATGTGATTATTTTATACATCCACAACATTCATGATATTCAAATAAACACATTCCACATTCATTTCAAGCACATAAGTAACATTCGCATCGTTTATCCTTTATCATCTATCGGGCATTATCATTTAATTTAAACATTTTCATTTATCGAGCTTAGTCGAATATGTAATCATTTCACATATTTATGATATTTATGCAATTTACATAAGCACAATCAATGCAAGCATGTAAATAAACACAATTTAGTTACACATACTTACCTCGACAAATGTTCGTGTACATAAATCTACTAATCCGACATTTTCCTTTTTCCACGTTCTAGCTCTGAATTTGATCTATCCGGATCTATACGAGTAAATTTAACATTAATTTATCATATTTCACATTCAAGTGGACTCAATTTTCATTCTAGGCAAAATTACCATTTTGCCCCTAGCTTTTCCATAAATTCCCTCTTCGTCCCTAGGCTCAGAAAATGAAACTTGGGCAAATTACTCCCTATGCCAAGCCTAACCAAAGCCCCATTACAAAATTTAAAGAACATGTATTCATAAATTTTCAGAAATTTTCCTTTAATTTCACAAGTTTACATTTTAGTCATTAAATCATGTTTTCATCAAAAATCACTTTGTAAAAGTTGTTTACCTATCAATAATCTTTTATTTTCTACCATAAATTTCTAATTTCCAGCATATAAATCCATGACCCATTTTTTATATCCTGATAAGTTTTCAAATTAATCCCCCAAATAGATAGTTTAGACTATCTCGATTCTGAAAATATAAAAATCATTAAAAACAGGACAAGGAAACTTAACCAATTAGGCCTTGAAAGTTTCTTTTCTCTCAGCTAGGGTTTCCATGTGTTTTTAGGTTGAAGATGACATAAAATAAGATGATATCTTTTATCATCTTTTTAATTAATAAGTATATTGCTATTTCCAATTTAGCCCTTGCCCTTTTTCTATATTTCCATGGATGAGTCACCAAGAAAATTCTACATACTTTTCTTAATGGTCTAATTACCATATAAGGACCTTAAGTTTTGAACTCCATATCTATTTAATCCTTATAGCTACTAGAATTCAAGTTTCACATTTTATGCGATTTAGTCCTTCTCTTAATTAAGCACTCAGTCGATAAAATTTTTGTACCAAACTTTTCACATGACATATTTATCATAATACGAACCATATAATAAAATAAAATAAATTTTATTTTCGGCTCGAATTTGTGGTCCCGAAACCACTATTTCGGTTTCACCGAAATTTGGGCTGTTAATATGTTGTCATATTTTCAATGCAAATACAATAGCGGCCAATTCTAAATCGTGTGTCGGATAATTCTTTTCATGCAGCTTCAATTGTCTAGAGGCATAAGCTATCACTTTACACTCTTGCATCAAAACACAACCTAAACTGTTCAATGATGCGTCGCTGAAAATTACAAATTCTTTACCCGACTCAGGTTGAACCAAAACTGGTGCCTCAGTTAGTAATGCTTTCAAAACTCTGTTGACTTTTTTCGGACCACTCGAATTTCACATCTTTCTGTAGCAATCTAGTCATCGGTGTAGTAATCATCAAGAATCCCTTAACAAAACGTCGATAGTAACCAGCTAATCCCAGAAAGCTTCTAACTTCTGATACATTTCTCGGTGGTTTCCAGTCAACAATGGCTGAAATCTTGCTTGGGTCAACTCGTATACCTTCCGCCGAAACAATATGTCCCAAAAATCTGACCTCTCAGAGCCAAAACTCACATTTGCTGAATTTAACAAACAATTGCTTATCTCTCAAGGTTTGTAGCACAATCCTTAAATTCTCGACATGTTCAGACTCATCTCGTGAATAGATCAGCATGTCGTTAATGAATAAAACAACAAATCTGTCTAAATACGATCTAAAAATTTGATTCATCAAGTCCATTAAAATGGCAGGAGCATTAGTTAATTCGAAAGGCATGACAAGAAATTCATAATCCTCGTACCTTGTTCTGAATGCAGTTTTTGGCACATCTGAATCCATAACTCGCAAATGATAATAACCACACCTCAAGTCAATATTCGAGAACATTACTACTCCTTTCAACTGATCAAACAAATCATCAATTCTCGAAAAAGGATACTTGATCTTTATCGTAACCTTGTTGAGCTGACGATAATCAATACAAAGTCTCATTGATCTGTCTTTCTTCTTTACGAATAACACTGGCGTACCCCAGGGCGAAAAACTAGGTTGTGCAAAACCTCTACTGTTAACTCTTGCAACTGAAATTTCATCTCTTTCAATTCTGTCGGAGCCATTCTATATAAAGCTATAGATATCGGTGATGTTCCCAATATTAATTCAATAGCAAACTCGACCTCTCTGATTGGTGGTAACCCCGGTAATTCTTTTGGAAATACATCTGGATACTCACAGACTACTGGCACTGGTTCAATCTTCGATTCAGCCATTTTCGTATCCAGTACATAAGTAAGATAAGCTTTAAAACCTTTTCTCACATATCCCTATGCTAACACCAATGATATCACAACAGGTAATCCAATCGATGCATTAGATTCAATCCGAAGGATTTCATTATTCTGACATTTCAATTCAATAGTCTTTTGTCTACAATTCACAACAGCATCATGGAACGTCAACCAATCCATACCCAGAATCACGTCAAATTTATCAAACGGTAATAGCATCAAATTAGCCAAAAAACAGTAACCCCGAGTCATCAAGGGACAACTCTTGCAAATTTTGTCAACAGGCAAACTCAGTAAAATCAACAAGCAAACTCAGTAGAATCAACAGGCAAACTCTTACTAGAGACCAAAGTCATACAAATATATGAATGAGTCAATCCAGAATCAATCAATGCAACTACATCCGGTGATAACATCCGGTGACGACGCATCTTCGCAAGCACGAATCGCGTAAGCTCTAGCAGGTGCTCGCCTCAGATCTCACAGCAGAGTCCTTTGTCATTCCTCTACTACTAGTCACATTTCCCACATTTCTCGGTGGTCTCCCTCTAGTGGCAGGATTGCTCGGTCTTGCATTTTGGAACTTATCTTTCTCGGCTAACTCAGGACAATCTCTAATGAAATGATCTTGCGAGCCACATTTAGAACAACCTCTATTATTCATCCAACACTCACCAAAATGTCGTCGACCACACTGTTGACACTCAGGCTTATTGTTTCTCACACTGCCAACACTCGGTACTGATGTAACTTGAGTCTTAGGACTTAAGTATTGCATTCCACGATCTCTATTTGGATACTCGATTGAAGTATTCGAACGAATGTATGAACCTCTTGATTTTTCTGATGAAGACTGACATAGTTTATTCATCGTTCTTTTTCTTGAATCTCTAGCTTCGAAATCTACCTTTCTCTTTTCTTTGCCAAGTTCTACGGCTTTGCAAGCTCGATCAACTAGCACCACGAGTTCTTTCAACTCTAGAATCTCGACTAGCAGTTTGATGTTCGTTCAATCCATCTTTGAACCTTTTACATATAATGGCCTCAGTTGAAACACACTCCCGAGCATATTTACTAAGTTTTACAACTCTAGCTCGTTTTCGGTCACAGACATACGACCCTGTTTCAGCTCCAAAAACTCTTTGCGTTTTTTATCGATAAATCACTGACTAATATATTTCTTCCTGAACACAACTTGAAAGAATTCCCAGGTAACTCTTTCTATCGGTACCACAGACACAAAAATATTCCACCATTGATACGCAGTGTCTCTCAGAAGTGATACGATACATTTTAAACACTCTGCCGCTGTGCAAGAAAGTTCACCAAATACTCTGATAGTGTTTTCAAGCCAAAACTCGGCTCTCTCAGGATCGTCGCCAACGTTAGCTCTAAACTCTTCGGCTCCGTGTTTTGAATCTTATCAATAGGTGGCTTGTTCAATCTTAAAAGTTCCACACCTTCAGGAGCTATGGGAACCGATTGGGGATTAGGTGGGGGTAAAGGTTGTTGAGCAGCCGGATTTGTCCGAACAAATTCCGTGAAACACTCGTTCATCATTTGGAAGAAGGCTTCTTTAGTCTCTCCTCCCTGGCTACCAGATACGGGTCTCGACTCAGATTGCGCTACTTCGTGAATGGAAGCAGGCACATTACTTTCAATATCATCAGCTACAGCATGATTAGGATCCATTTACAATATAAAACACGATTTAAATTGTTAGGAGATATCACACTATCACAGTTTATATATGGCATGTATAGCTAAACTCTCACATACGCTGCATTAGTCCGATAATCGACTAAACCGTAGCTCTGATACCAATAATGTAATACCTCTTGCCCGTATTCGTTTTCAGAATAGGGTTACAGATCATTATCGAACCTATTACAAAATTATACATACATTTCTCATGCATTTATCTTCATCACGCCATCATCATTCACAATCATCCATATCATCCCAATTACGAGCCTATAAGGCCCAAATCACGCATTAGAAGCGGTTCGGGACTAAACCGATAACTCAGGAAATTTTTAGAAAACTTAGAATTTCTTTTCATAATATAGGGGTCACACGCTCGTGTGGCTCAGCCGTGTGTGGCCAAAGACACGCCCGTGTCGCAGGCCGTGTGGACATTCAAAATGGAATCACATGGCGTGTCCCAGCCCATGTCTGACCCCGTGTAACTCTTTGACTTGGGTCACATGGCCAATACACACACCCGTGTGGCTAGCCCGTTTGCCATTAAAATGGCCACACACGCCCATGTGCCAGGTTGTGTGCTAGGCCGTGCCAAACCTATAGGGTATACTGACTTATGCCACACGGCCAAGTCACACACCCGTGTGCTGGGCCATGTAGAGCATACTGACTTGATTTAAAATTTAACACCATGGGACACACGGTCGTTTAACATAAACGTGTGTCACACACGATTGAGACACACGCCCGTGTGGACAAAAATAGGCTATTTACCAAGCCATTTTGCCACCCAATGTGCATGTACCTACTCCAACTCAATTGGCACAAAAACATGGCATAAATAGGCATTCAACCAACCTCAACCAAGCATAATTCATACCATTTCATTACCAATATATACAAAGCACACAATTACTAGAATATACCATTCAATTTCAATACCAAATTCACATTCACATTTCAAATAAATGGACACTTTCAAACATGCATCATTATGCCAAAACTCAAAAGCATATAACTTCCCAAAAATCAACCATTCACCACAAACATTATCATAGCAATTATCAATACAAAACAAGAGCAATTTGCACATAAATATACACAACTAAATTAACCAAAGCAAGCCAACTTTCGTGGCTATATACAAAACCAAACTCTTAATATTTACCAGCCATTTCAAATGACTAAATTCATTAACAACACATATATCAAAATGACCAAAGTCCCTATACATTCCGTATAATCCAAATACTTAAGTTCAAAAGTACCAAGATGATAGTAGGATAATGAGATGAAGTCTCTGACGATTCCTAAATCTGAGCTAGCTTTGAAATCACTATAAAACACGAAAAATAAACAAAGTAAGCTATAAAGCTTAGTAAGCTCGTATGAAAATAATAAGCAAAACTCATCATTTAATTTACCATTCAAAATATGTATACAACATATACAAAATAAGTAATCACAATGTTAAAATCTATTCAATCATCTATATAACCATAAGCTCAATTCTTTCATATGTTTAATGTATATACAGTTTTTATACATACTTGTACTGATACGTATCTATTCTCACCATTTCATATCTTCAATATACCCTTTGAACCATTTGGAATAATATAGGATACTTGGGAATCTCACACCCTAAGTGCCAATATATATATAGTCGAAGCTATCTCAATAAATCTTGCACCAAAGTGCCAATACATAGCCAAAGCTATCTCAATAATGCTCACTCCCGAGCTATCAACGGGTCTGCTCACACAAGCTGACAGTCATGACGAAGCTACACGATGCTGCTCACACAAGCTATCGAGAATCTGCAACGCATGTTGGATAACTCAGCCACTGGTAGGACGTACCTATAATGACATGTCATTTGTATCCTAATCTATTCCTAAGGTTCAACCGGGATTTCAAATGCCGAATCTTCATCGAATAGGTTCGTAATGTCGTATTCACAATTTATACAATATCAAAGCATTTAAATTACAATTATAATAAAGCTTATTACATACGAACTTACCTCGGATACAAAAAGGGCAATTAACTATATTAATCTAAAACTTTTTTCTTTCCCTGATCCAAATTTGTATTTCACCTTTCTTGATCTAAATGTAATCAAAATTAACATATTTAATAATCTCTCTATTCAATTTAGTACAAAATACACATTAAGGCACATTTACACTTTTGCCCCTAATGTTTCACATTTTCACAATTTAGTCCTTATCTCATAAAAACACAATTTCATGCAATTCAACCTAAACCCATGCTAGAAGAATTTCAATTAGGTCCCTAACAGCCCATATTTTTCATTTATTTGATAATTAAACCACAAAATTTCAACATTTTTCAATTTAATCCCTAATTGGACTTTTTAATAAAAATCACTTTACAAATATTGTTTATCTAACAACAATCATGCATTTTGTATCATCAAACATCAAAACATATATAGATTCATCAATGGAAAAACTCTAAACCTTTAACAGTTTTGCAAAATAGTCCTTGGGCTAGATAAATTAAGCTGTAACGATCTCAAAAACATATAAATCACTAAAAACGGGACAAAATACATACCCAATTGCAAGGATTGAAGTTGACGAAACTTGAAAGAATAAAAATGGCTTCTCAAGCCCTAAAATTTGGTTGTAAAAGATGATATGAGAACAAAATTTTGTTTTATTATATTTAATTAGCTTTTATTTACTAAATACCAAAATTAACCTTTAAATTTCTATCAAATTTCAATAATACCAATCTATGTCCACTAACATATTAATGATCTAATTACCACTTAAGGAATTTAACTTTAAGATTCCATAGCTATTAGACACTTTTCGCTAATAGAACACCACTTTTGCACTTTACGCGATTTAGGCCTTTTTATCAAATTAAACACTCAAACGATACAATTTCTTAACGAAAATTTTACACAACTATACTATAATGTTGTAGACCTTAGAATAATAAGAAAATAATTATTTTGACTTCAGATTTGTGGTCCCAAAACCACTATTCTGATTTGACTAAAAACGAGCTGTCACAAGAGAAACTAACGATATTATATTTGGGAGAATCCATACCTATGGAAACACTGTTCTGATCAGGTAATTCGACATTGTGTCCTAGAAACCGAAATACAATCTATCCTTTCTTTTTGTTATTCTTATGCTTGTAGAGGGCATTTCGGTTCTAACGCCTTTCACATAAAGTACTTGAGTGTGGATTGTTTTGGCCACACATATTTTGTGACGCTTATTTATTTTGAAAAACTTGTGAGAGTTGTCAAAAAGTGGGGAATTTAAGCCAAAAAATTGATATGCCCCTAATAGTTATACATGTATGTGAATTATTTGATGCATAGGGCATCGATTTCATGGGATCGTTTGTTTCATCATTTAATAATGTTGACATTATTCTCGTTGTAGAATACGTATCTAAATTGGTAGAAGCTAAAGCTACCCTACATGCCGATGCTAAAACTATAGTGGATTTTTCTAACGAACTCTATTTTTTTCCAAGTTTGGCACACCAAGAGCATTAATCAACGATTGAAGAACTCATTTCCAAAGCGTCTTCACTGTTTTGCAAAGCGATCACTTCCACCATCCTCTGGCCCATTATGAAACACCCCACACCCGGCCCACGAGCCTGAACTGGATCTGGTATGTTCCTTAAGAAAATCGGTTTCAAAGTTCTTTGTTACTTAGAGTAAATTTGTGTAATTTTTTGAAAAATATTGTTTTGGGTTGGGCTTAGATCGAAACCCACTTATTTACTTAGAAATCATTTAATTACGATGACAAAACAGTTTAGGGTTTATTTTTAAATAAATAATTCTTAAGTTGAACTTTAATAAAAAATAGTTCGTAACATAGTAAATTAAAAGTTTAAACAGAAATAAAGAAATCCTACTTGGGCCTCATGGCCTTATTACATCAATCAAAACCCAAAATAAAATTTAAGTACTGAGTAAAATAAAAGCCCAAGTCTTTAAATTTCTCCTTGCGATGCATGGCCACCTTCAGCTCCTACCGACCCGGTCCATTACTGCTCATCACCTGAAAAAAAATATTTCCCCAACGGGGTGAGTCAACCAGACTCAATGTGTACGTGGCACTAAATCGTAATAGAATCAGGCATACAATACATTCAATCATAAAATACAAGTTATGATGCATTTCCAAACCCAAACCTAATTGTCCATCCGCTACACACCCCCGTACCTGCCAAACACACCATGGGGACTACTAAGTCGACCCTCCTTCCGCTACACACCAATTTGCGGGCTTAAGGCTCCGCATCTGTGGTTTTAGGAAACCACTTTTCAGATTACTGTGGTCTTAGATCACCACTTTTCAGATTACTGTGGTCGTAAGTCACCACTTTTCAGATTACTGTGGTCTTAAATCACCACTTTTCACTTCCCCTTTCAATATACAACCATATGCCCCATAAACATTAATATGCATAATATACCATAGTTCACATTCTTATCATATTCTCATGTTATGAATAACATATTTCATATTCCTAGTAGAAGTAGGAAACGTACCTGAGTACTTAGTACCTTAACATGGTACCTTAGCCATGCTCATATTTTCATTAACATATATTTTAATACATGCAACCATAATTCATATTACAAAGTAGTGTGGAGTACACACCTGATTCGCTTAATGAAGTCCTCGAAAATCCCGAAGAGAACCGATTACAGATTTAGATCTCAAATCCTACATAAGTTAATCACTTACTATTTAAAAGACCATTCGGCCATTTTTCCAAATACAACTAGGATTTGTATTACTTACCTTGTAACTGAATTGATTTTAAGAATCAAGGGCCGGATCTTTGTATTCCTCCCTTGTGAATTCGGCTAAACACTATATTACTCAACAGGTTAGTTTTCGGCTTCTGATAATAAATCTAAATATTTAAAATAGCCTTGGCCGAATCTCTTAAACACATACCTTGTGATTTCAAATCCCAAAAAGTAACCCTTGGCTATGGAGATGTTGAAATCCCTACACACATATGTTAGATCTGATTTCCATATCACTTAATAATCTTAAATCAATTGGCCTCTGGCCTAAATCATGCTTTTCTTACCTTAAATCCTTAGATCTGAAATCCTGGAATTCCTCCTTTAATATTCGGCCAAAAGACAACCAAAAGAATCAGTTCCCAAATCTTGGTTGAAAGAGAATAAACAACAAGAATCCATTATTCTTACCTTATCACCACAGTCGACGGCACCCTTGATTGAAGCCACAGAGATTCGGCTATGGAGACTTAAACAGGAATCAAAGAGGTTTCGGCTTGGCAGTAGAAGAGAAAAGAAGAAGAAAAGAGGAGAAGAAAATTCGGCAAAGAGAGTTTGCCAGGAAATTTTCGGCAGAGCAGAGAAAGAAACAAACTGATGAGTAGCCCTCCTTCCTTCCTTTTATACGCAAAATTATCAGCTAAAGAGTCCCTTACTTGGCCACCACTCCTCTATCTGATAACTTTATCTTTTTAATATGATAAATAAAAGGGTTTAATCCAATTTAAATCCTTTATTATCCCTTGAAAATAATCCAATTAAAAATCCTTTATTATCTCTTCAAAATAATCCAAATAAAAATCCTTTATTATCTCTTCAAAATAATCCAAATAAAAATCCTTTATTATCTCTTCAAAATAATCCAAATAAAAAGCTTCTATTTATCACCTTATTAATCACATATTTATGAAAATAAAACACCTCCTTTTCTAGAAGCATGTGCCGTCCACCTCAGCCTTCTGGAAGCCAAAATAAAACCTTATTTATTTGCTTCCCAAGTGACTCGAACTCAGGCCCAACACCCTTGCATGTGGCGCCATTTCCAAAGGCCCTAAGTGGCATCTTCAGGCCATTTTTCCAAGCCTACTTGTGTGTCAAATTTCTCCAACTTTTTCTTTTAAGGCCTCCTTGCCCTAATTTCCTATTTTAAACTTTAAAATTTGACATTTCTAGGTCATTTCTAAGTTTCCTAAAATTTTCGATCGGCTCTGTAAACTTGCCATTTTCTTACATTTCCAAGTTTCCAGAAATGTTCACTTTCCATTTTTGAATCATTTCCCTAGTTTCCAAAAATGTTCATGTCTATGCATTTCTAGGTTTCCAAAAATGTTCATGTCCATGCATTTCTAGGTTTCCAAAAATGTTCATTTCCAATTCATTTTCATACATTTTTGAGTTTCCAAAAATATCAAAAATTTATTCATAGTGCTTAAGACTTGTCATTTCGTACAGTTAGACTGAAAATGCATAGGCCCTTTCCAGGATGTTACACATTAAATATACACGGGGAGTATACTTTTCTCCACTCTTCTTATTATTTTTGCACATTGGGGGCAATGTGGGCTAAGTAGGGGGTTCGTAAGATCATGCCATACTTTCTTCTTTGCATGTATTTTGCTAAAAATATTTTTTAATTCTTTTTTGAAAATAAACCTTTAATTCTTATGTTTAGTTTACTTAAATAAGTGGGTGAATCATGAATAACTATTGCTTGCTTGATCAATGAATATTTTGTAGAATTGAAAATGTTATGCCTTAGTCGATATTTCATGAAAATTGTTGGTTTTGTTGAACTTGCCTAATGAAAGTACTCGTTTAAATAAATAAATAAATAAATTTGCTAATAGCTTGGTTAAGAGTGAAGATTTGGAAATGTGACCAAGTTGAGTAACCGGGATGAGGTGCTTAGGTTGTCATCTCATTTCGCGTCAAAAGGTTTGGTGACGAGCCGAAGCTTATAACACTCCACTAACTGAGCTGCCTTAAAATAAATCGATTAGGGATATATGAAATTGAGTGACCGGGATGAGGTGCTTGGGTTGTCATCTCGTTTTGTGTCAAAAGGTTTGATTATGTCTCGAATTTGTTAAAAATAAATAAAGAGAACGTGTCGGGTTGAGTAATCGGGGTGAGGTGCTTGGGTTGTCATCTCACTTCATGTCAAAAGACTTGACTACGTTTGAAAAAAAAAATAAATAAAAATATATATTGGGTATGATCGTTTCGCATGTTTAATTAAGCCTAAATTTAGTGAAATAGTTGAATTTGACATACTATTCAAGATTTTATAAAATGCTTATTGATTGAGTTTAGCAATTGATTAGTTTTTATTCTCGTAATTGTTTGCAATATGCTTGACTAGGAAAGGGGGTTTTGATTTTGAAAAAGATTGACAAATGCCTGAGGACAAGCATCAGATAAGTAGGGGGAATTTGATAGCAAGATAAATTCGTATTTTTAATGTATTTATTTTTGGCTAATTATCAGATAAATGCTATTAAATTTGGATTTTTCTTATCAAGAACAAAGTTGGTGTGCTGAATTCAAACTCTTACAAAAAGGGGCTAAACTGGAACAAAAAGCAAAGAGAGGGCTTGATTGAAATATTGAAGATTCAAGGATGAATAGATAAATATTGAAGGGTTGAAGATTTTTTAAAAGTGGCTGGATAAATATTGAAGGATTTTTTATATTGTTACAACTCTATAATTAGTTTAAATTTAATCTCTTGTTTAAATTTGATTTATAAATTTTGAAATATTTAGTGATAATATTTAGGATTATTTAGTGATAATATTTAGGAGAAATCTAGCAATTGGTTGTATATGGGATATAAACCCACACTACACAATATAAATATTTAGTGAAAATATTTAGTGAAAATATTAAGTAATCGTGAGATATAAACCCACACTAAACAACTTGCAATTCGGTATTCGTTATCTCTCTGGTATTGGGATAGTACAAATTCGTCCTTCAAAATTGATTCAATTTCAATTCAAAAAGTGCGCGTTGGGTTGGAATCGTTTGACTTACAGTTGGGAAGTTGAGTCGGTGGTGTTGTATTCAAAATATCGTGAACAAATTGGCGTGTTCAATTGGAAAAACTAGTTGGATTCCGTCAAGGGAGATTGTGATCAAATTTAAACGACCCACACGGTTGAGGCCGTTAATTCGAGTTGGGCTTTTCAGATCGCAAGAGTGTCAAAATCTTAAATTACAGGCACATGCCACGTGGTTGGAAATTCGACAAGGGTTGATTTGTAGGTGATACCAAGATCAACTACGAGAGGAAGAGTTGGCTGTTTGAGGGATCCTCGATTGCTATAACCAGCTTATCACTTGGAAAGGAAAATCTATTTTAAGGATTGATTCAAGATTGGAGCACACCAAGGCTAAGACTAAGCTAAAAAAATATTTTATTTATCCATTTATATTATTTTCTTGAATTTATTTTTGCATTTTCGAATCTATTTTTATTTTATTTTTCGTATTTTATTATTTTATTATCTTAATCGATTTAAACCCCCATTTTTATTTTTATTTTCAACATTTTTACGCATAGGTCGTGGGCACGACTGTGACCGCGATAGCAATTCTGGTAACAGAAAAAGGCAAAATTAGATAGCCAGTCCCTGTGAATTTGACTCCACTATTCTATACTGCTAATTACTATTATTTTGTCATAGGAATTTATATTTGGTGGTTTCGACGCTTATCATACATTTATCAAATAAATTAATTGTTTAAGAATGTTATCTTTTAGCATTGTTTTTTAAATTAAGTTCTCAAGTTAAACTAGGATTCTTTTACCAATAAAGAATGTTAGACAGTTAGCTTTTCAAGTTAAAATAGTTTATCAAATTGGCTTTTTAAATCAAATATAAAAAAGTTAGAGAATTTTAAGCTCCCTTTGGTTTTTGAAAGCATTTTTCCATTTTTAGTTTTAGAAAACAATTTTTATTTTTTTAAAAATATAAAAAACACATTTGATAAATAAAAACAAAAAATTAATTAAAATAATGAAAACATATTTGGTATGTAACACCCCTAACCCGTATTCGTCGCTGAAATAGGGTTATGAGGCATTATCAATCAGATCACAACATACAATATACATTTATGCATCTATTCTCAAACACCATTCAATCATAATCATATTGTCCCTTTTAAAGGGCCTACGAGGCCTTAAACATGCTTTAGAAGTGGTTTAGGACTAAACCGATAACTTGCGAAAATTCATGAAAACTTAGAAATTTTCAAACATACAAGGGTCACACGCCCGTGTGAACAGGCCATGTGCCTCACACGGCTCCAGACATGCCCGTGTCCCAGGCCGTGTGAAAACAGGCCATACATACTGACTTGGGTCACACGGCTGACCACACGCCCGTATGTCTAGCCCGTGTGCCCTACGAAATGACCACACACCCGTGTGCCAGGCTGTGTGTTAGGCCGTGCCAATCCTGTAGGGAATACTGACTTATGCAACACGGCCAAGTTACACGCTCGTGTGCTGGGCTATGTGCCATTTAGTGGGGTATACTGACTTGTGCCACACGGCCGATTACACGCCCGTGTGTGAGACTGTGTGGAGAATACTGACTTCAATTCAATTTCAACATCAGGGGACACACGGCCGTGTAGTATGGCCGTGTGTCGCACACGGCTGAGACATACGCCCATGTGGACGAAAATAGACCATTTGCAACACCAATTTGCCACCCTTTCTCATGCTCACCTAAATAAACAAAATAATACCATTTCAACACATTTATAGGCAACCAAAACATGCCAATTCGTATACATATCATGTCATTTCATCTTCAACCATTTCACTACTCAAATCATAACCATAAACATACCAAAACAATATATCATCACCAACCATTTCACCTATCTTCCCTATGCATTCTTCTCATCATTTTATCAACTAATTCATGCCACAAAATATACCAATTCATCATCCCTATAACATACCAAAACAACCATGATATATCATTGGTAATTAACCAAAACAATTAACCACTTAGCTATCGCAACAACCATACCAAACATGCCAAAACACAAGGCCATATATATACATCATTTATCACTTACCAAATTCATAAATTAAGCTAACTTAGATGACCAAAAACACACCAACATGTACATCATTTACAAGCCAACTCTCATGGCTAAAATCATAACTCAAAACATATCACCTTAACACTAGCCTATACATGCCATATACCATATATACATAACATCAAAAGTACCTACAAGTTGATCGATAGTGTGACGATGTTCCTAATGATCCCCGAATCCGAGCTAGCTTTGATTATCTATAAAATAGGGAAAGAACATACAAAGTAAGCTTTAAAATCTTAGTAAGCCATATACAGATAAAATTACCACATAAATCAATATCATTTTCATTAATAGGCAAATCATGAATAAGCATTTAAAAACTCACAAAACTTTCCCATTGAACACATATTCAAATTCATAAGAGAATTCATCAAATACTTCCCTTTTCAATACTCGTATGAATCTCGTACGTACCTGACTCACTTAATTCATTCACACATTCTTTCTCGACTTGACTTTGCTCATTGAACCATTCGGGATCGTTAAGGATACTCGGAAATCACATATAACTCGTACAATGCCATATCCCAGATATGGTCTTACATGTTATCACATATCGATGCCACTGTCCCAGACAGGGTCTTATATGAAATCATATAATGATGCCAATGTCCCAAACATGGTCTTACACATAATCAGATCTTGGTAATCCTAGTGTCATGATTTTTGTATCCTATATTATTCCTAAGGTTCGTACGGGACTTTCGGATATTGTAACCCTGTCGATTCTTGCTCATATTTTATCATTCAACA